>JAJTUV010001394.1:0-603359 GCA_021653895.1 Mastomys natalensis
ACTCTCTTCATCTTAATTTTTAAACTTTATTATTGATTCTTTGTGAATTTCCTATCAAGCACTCAGCTCATCTCTCTATCCTCTTATGTTCACTCTTTGCTCTTGCCCCCCAAATAACACACACACACACACACACACACCACACACACAAACATCTCATAGTAGAAGCTGGAGTATGTCGGTGTGTCCTATAGGTCTGAGTTTAGCCTTACCACTGGAGTGTTCTGAATGTTGCAGATATGCCAGTCGAAGAGGCAGGGGCACTAATCTGCATTTCTTCCTCTAGGTTGGGATGCCAGTCTCATGGTAGACTAACACATTGCTCAGGGAGGTGAAATGCAGTCTAAGACTAAGTTCAAGCCCATGTTTTTCTGGGTGAGAAATGGTGGGAGCTGGTACGGAGGCTGTGGTTCTCAAACTCCAGGATACCCAGACCTTGATGGGGACCTAGAAGAGATGGAAATGGGCCTTCAGGCCTACAATGAACCTGTGATGGGGCGGAGGGTGGGTGGATTGGGAATCTGGCTTAGCTCACAGTGAGTGCCAAGAGTGCAGAGGGCCTTTGCGTTAGACTTAGGAAACCTGTATGAAGGTTTCCTCCACGGTAGTCCTTGATGAAGAGACAGTCCTTGTTTATCCAAACTGCTTTATTCATGGAAGATGAAGATGCATACCACTTTCTCAGGGTGAACCAGAGATTAAATACATTTTGCAGGAAGGGATGCCTAGGAAGGTATGCTAATTGGTTATACACTTGGCCTGAGAAACCTCATTAGCATGGAGAACTCTAAGTTCTATGGCACCTGGCTGACTGTTATGGTCCTCTTATTGGGGTGTCATGGTCACATGCTCTAAGACAGGAATCAGGTCTGGAACTAGTTCGAACTCTTGCCATTCTCAATTATGAGTGTTACTGGGGATCCGAACTTTGCTACTACCTTACCAGTTCTCTGTGTTGGCATGGTCCGCTGCCCAACAGTGTCCCACAGTATACCCCTCTGTCCACACATCTTCACTGGCAAATGTTCACTGCAATGAGTCATTGGTCTGCTTTAAGGTTTCTGGCTTCTGTGACAATACCAATATTGGCTCCTCACTGAGATTCCTCCCAGTTATCCTATTGTTGCTCTTTGTTCTTGGAGCTTTGGTTCAGCAGGACTGTCCCTTTCACATGTCCCAACCTTTCGAAGATACAGATTTGGGGGGTGGGCCAACACAGAGATCTGGGCTCAGTGGTACCTGAGCTATTCAGCATGCCTGTTCTCCCTTATCTACACCAGCAGGGCAAGCTCTTTAGCACTGCTCTGGCCAGGCCACCCAATGCTGCTATTGGCAGCAGACAGGATCAATTCTCCGGCTCTCATGCTCTCAGGGATAGCTCATCTGCATCCATGCTTATAGAACCAGCTCCACTGGCCTGCCCAGTCAAAGCACAGGGACCAGTCTCCCAAGTGCTGCAGCCTATGAGAATCTGGGACAGCTCATCTGCTCTCATTCACTTGGTGCTAGCTCACCTATGCCTTCACCATCGCGGCCAGCTCCTCTATGCTGCCTATGAGAGGCTGAGTGCTGCAACCTTAAGGGGCAGGGCCAGCTAATTCACTCTCATGACTCCAGGGTCCACTCTCCCAATTGCTGCAGGTGGTAAAGGCACCATCCCCACACCTACACCACCTTTTGGCAGACCAGACTAGTGGTGGAGCCAGCTCTTCTACACTCTTGCTTTCAGAGAGAGCTTTCCCAGGCTCATGACCCTGTGGGCGTCTTTCCAGACTGCTGGAGGTGGCAATAGGAGGGAGCATCACCGTGGCAAGGTCAGCTCTCCCACACTCACATCCTTGGGGTCTGCTCACTCACACTCCCAGAGCCAGATCCACTGTGGCAAGCTGCATAGCCTTTTCTCCCAAGTGCTGCTGCTAATGACAGGCAGGAGAGTTCTTCTTAGCCCCTGGACAGCAATGTGGTCCACAGAGGCTGCCCTAATGGAGGAAATCTCGGTGTTTTTTAGTGGCAGTATGAGGCACAGACATTGATACTGGCCCCTGCCACATGTAGCTATGGACTCAGACATGGCCCTCGGTGACACTAGTCTGAGAGCTCACCACGGGCACAGACGGTGGGGCTGGACACTCACGTCAGGCTACTGTCACCACCCTCCAGTCCTCAGTCCCACTTCTCTTCATAATGATCAAGCTGCTCCACTACTCTTTCTCTACCATCTGACTACCACACACTCACACTTTGTGGTGGCTCCTGCTGCAGGCTAGCTATGCAGCTGGTGGGTCCCTAGGTGACATCCTCCATCTGCGTAGCATGATAGCAACTGGGTGTCTAAGGCCTGCCTGCTCTATGTACTGGAGAACAAGTAGTGGGTAGCATGATGATCTGCAGATCTTTGTCTTCCCCCTCCTGGGCTGCAACCGCATAATGATAGGTGTGGCTCTGTGTGTCTATGGTTTACCTGAGCCATGGGGCAGAGGGCACACCTGTGGGCATCTTTCCCCACCCAAACCACATGGCATGGTGGAACAAAAGTCTCTCTCTTCCATCTCCTGTGCTGCAGATTTGACTTGATTTGATTTTTATGTGTCCTAGGCATAAAATGGCTTTGGTTACCAAGTCAAACATCAAAGTTAAGATGAATAAAGGACTGCCATCTGCTCTGCCTCTGTCTGATATAAGACGAAACCACCAATAAGTTTTTTGTTTTTTTTTTTGTTTTTTTTCCTATTCCTGGGGCTCCCATTTTCATCTCTTTTACTACTCACTGTCTCTCTTGTCTATCTCTGTGTCTCTGTCTCTGTCTCTGTATCTCTCTCCTCTCTCTCTATTCTTCTCCTCTGATTATAGTGGTCATTTTGCTATTCTTGGAAAATATGTAAGTTTCCACCTCATTCATGTGTGTGTGTGTGTGCATATACACATGTATATATTTACATATAAATTATATATAAATACATATACATTTAAAACTCTAATAGTCTTCCTCCTGACATACTTGCATTTTCCCCTTACTTCTTGGATATTCTGAGGATATGGTTTCATCAAGAAAGCCCTAAGCTACCTGACAAAAATCACAGTGTTTTTCTTTAGTTTTTATCCCATCTCTATTTCCTCATTTTCCTGTTATTATGATCAGATAAATCAGGTAATGTTACATATATATTTCTGTATTCTTTCTCCCATTTAAAAAGTTAGCTTCAAGAGAATGGAGAGTATGGTCTACTTGTTAGTACCTGTGTTCCTCTTGCTTTTGTGTGGGAATCTTTCTGGAATAATCACTCTACACCAATGAGAGTGTAAGAGAGATGTCACTGGTGGAAGTAAGCTAGGATAGCTCCTGCAAAGATTCAATTCAGGTTCCAGCTAGTATTCTCATTTCACATTCTGAAACCACAAGGTGGGATGTGCCAGTAGTCATCTGGAAAAAGCTAAAAGTTAACAGGTAATTGTCCTTAGATGGTTCCACCTTGGACTGTAAAGCTATGATGGATTCATTACTTTAGGCAAGGCCAAGGAGATTCCATTTGTGAAAAGATTCCTGTAATTGATATGCTTTTCCTGTTATACACACACACACACACACACACACACAAATATATATATATATATATATATATATATATATATATATATATATACACACACACACACACACAGACAAGGTATTAGTCTACCCTTTCGAGCAGATTTTCTGCAGAACAATGAAGATCATGCTATATAGACAAATACATGATTTCTTAATTCTTAATTATGGTTCTAAAAGAATTCTTAAAATTATATTAGCAATTATTAAGCTCTTTTATAATAGGGATGTATCATAATTAGTTAACCACTCTGTGACCCTGAGAGGTTACACGCACACATCTGTCCAAGAGCTATCTGGATTCACAAATGAAAGACACACACACACACACACACACACACACACAATTAATTTTAATATGCCTTGACTAGCTTAATGTCTGAGCGTTCTAATCCTTACCACTGCTAGCAAGCACTCCCCTCCCATATGCCTGAGTTAACCTCTTTTAAAAATCCATATTTCACTTCTGCTACCCCAAACACAATTGGAGAAGTGGCCCATGTGGCCACTTTCCCTGATTCTCACCTGTCAATGGGCCTTTAGTTCTGGTCATTCTTCTTCCTCTTCGTGGCGATCTCTGCCTCCTTCCTTTCTCCTGGTTCCTAGCCCACCTAAATCTTAATGTTCTGCCTCAGTCCACCTGCCCAGCCATTTTCCATTGGTTCTTTACTGATCGACCAGAAAACCAATTAGGGACAAGGACCTTCAGTGTTTGGACACACAGATTCCCAACTTGGTGGCCTGATTAGTTCAAAGTATTAGAACCAATTCTCAACATAGGAGTTGCCATTAAACCCTTTCTCCTTCCCCTACCTGAACTGCCTGGTTGGGACTCAGTGGGAGAGAAAGTGCTTAGTCCTGCTGCGACTAGATGTATCAGTGTGTGATGAGTATCTAAGCAGAGCTTTCCCTTTTTTTGCCGAGTAGGGGAGGAGGTAATGAGTAGGGGTGGGCTTTGTAAGGGTAGAACTGGGAGAAGAAGAGAGAGGGGCACTGCAATTGGGATGTAATGTGAATAAAAAATAAATTATGGAAAAAACCCCACAAAAACCTATGCATCATAAAATTGGAAAAATCTAAAAGAAATGGACAGTCTTCTTGATAGACACAACTTATCAAAGTTAAATCATGATTAAATAAACAATCTAAATAGAACTCAATCTCCTAAGGAAATAGAAGCAATCATTAAAAGTCTTCCAACCAAAGAAAGTTTAGGCAAGTTGGTTTTAGAACTGTATTCTATCAGACTTTTAAGGAAAAGCTATACTCCTCAAATTATTCCACAAAATAGAAACAGAAGGAACATAGTCAACTCATTCTATAAGGCTACAGTCATCCTGATACTTAGACCACACAAAGACTCAACATAGACAATTTCAGACTAATTTCTCTCATGAGCGTTGGTGCAAAAATTCTCAATAAAATACTTGCAAACTGAATCCAAGAATCCATCAAAAAAAATCAACCACTATGATCAAGTAGGCTTCATCTTAGTGAGGCAGGGATTATTCAACATATGAAAACCTGTCAATGTGATCCATCATAAAAACAATTTGAAGGACAATTTGAAGGGTATGTCTGGGTCCCATGGCAGCTGGGGCCATATTGATGTCTACGGCCTGTGCTTTGCTGAGGGTCATGTTGGGCTCATGGTCCTGCTTCAGCTGAATGCTGAAATAATGTTCATAGTTATGTTACCACCAAAAGCCATGCAGATGTCCATGGTCTGTGTTGCCTCCTGAATCCATGTTGATGTCTGTTGGTCAGATTGTTACTGGAGACAATTCTGAAACCCATAGCATGTGATGACTAGAGGCCAGGTAGGTTTCCTTAGTCCATACTATGTCTTCAAATACCATGTGGAAGTCCATAATCTGTGCTACCATTGACTGTAAAGGGCAGAGAAGTTTCTTTTGCAGGGTACTGATGAGTTGAGAAAGATACATAGAGGGCTTCTGTGACAATTCCATGACTGCCCTCACCCCACTCCAAAGTAACAACCTAGACTGGAAGCCATCAAAAAGAACTCTTAAAAATTGTGAGAAGGATGCCGAAGTGTAGCTCACTACAACTGATGGCTACTGGTGGGGGTGATGATAGGGAAGAACTCGCTTTTCTTTAATGGGCTAAACCCTGAGAGATTCACCATGCTCCAGTGATTATATGAGCAACGCATATTGGACTTGTTTGTTTGTTTGATTATTTTTTAATGATTTTTCCTCAGGGAGAAATGGCAGCAGAGGTATGAAGTGGGAAACATCTTGAGACACTGGCTGTTTGTTAAGAGTGAGTAGATAGGTGGAAGAATAAGTATCTTCTCAGGGTTTCAATGCATCTGGGAGAAGGGTTTCAAGGAGTTATGAGTGCTGGATAGTGTGTTCATCAATGATATATTAAGATGGGGTGTTACAATGTTATTTACACACACACTAGGAAGCAATTGGGAGAATTTTAATCTGTGGATTACTCGGACAATTAACAAAATTTACTATTACTCAAAAATCTTCCCTAATCCATTGTCTGAATTTTGTGAATTGGAAGGAAGATTTCATGGGACTGCATTGGAGAAACTAAACAAAATTAGTGTTGTTGAAGAAGATGAACTGATCCATTGATAAAGCAATCCTCTAAAAACTGAGGTACTTGGAGGTGGTCACATTTCCTGTTTACTATTTCTCCAGGCCTTACATTAGACATTTATTCCAAAGAACATTTATGTCACTCCATGCAAACCTTTACAATTATTTACAAAACTAAAAGATCATAACAAGGCTTTCTTTGGAGGTGAGAAAATTTATTAAATGAAAATAGAAAGTACCTTTTGGTCTAAAGTTTAATTCATGCATACTATGCATCTAGCCCAGTCTTATATACTTTTTATTTATATCAGTAAAATGCAAGGATGATGTTGGATATGCAATGGTACTTACAACTTAAGGTATTTGTTTATTGAAGTTTGAATGTTAAAATTCTAATGTAAACTATTAGGGCCATAAAAATGCTATGGAGCAAGTGTATTGTTGTTGCATCTGATTTGTGTTATACACGGTTAACTGGTTTTCTTATTTACAACATTTCTGTATTGCTGACCTAGCACTTATTACTCTCAGTGTGCAAACTCCACCCAGCTCGCCATGGTGAATTCTTTGTTTACAATACCCAAGCATACCTGGAGCCACTTCCCTTAAACTGCATACTTCAGAAAGGAATTTTTTATGTGTAATTTGAACCCCCGGGACAAAGATAAAAAATAAACCAGAGCTGCCTAAGTAATGGCTCCTGGACTATGTTCTATAGCATAAAAGACCTACAAATAAGTCTCCTTGGATTAAAATCTTGAGATTTGGTTATTAGTCATACAAGCATAAGCTGTAAGCAAAGAACCTCAGTGCCTAGGTAACAAGCTAGATATGGTCTCCAGTATCTACAACCACAGGCTAGAAGGAAATTCCATGGCACTTATTGGCTAGCTAGGCTAGCCTAAGAAGTAAGATCCAGGTTAAATGAAGAGACCCTGCCTCAAAACAAAAGCTTAAAGACACCTAATGTCAACCTTGGACCGCCACAGGCTCACAGGTCCTAGCTTCCATATGCAGGTCACAACCTTCCCTACCTACAGTTCCCAGGAACTCAATGCTTTCTTATGACCTCTGAATGCACCAGGCATGTAAGTGGTGCACATGAAATACATGCATACAGAGTATGACACATAAAATAAAAATAAATATTTTTAAAAATGAAAAAGGGCTTGAGTTGTGGATCACATGGGAGCAGCTAAAGATGGTGAAGGGAAACAGATGTAAATAAGTGAAAATATTCAAGAATACTGCAGAAAGCCTGCCAGCAGGAGATCGTAGTGTGCATGGAACAACAGGAGAGAGTAATTTCTGATAAGTGGAAAAGGCCAAGAATTTACCCAAGAAGCCATGCAGTGGAATAACTGTAAAGAGAGAGGATCTTTTCACATATTCCTAAGCTATGTGGAGAGCCAAATAGAAAACAATAAGCTTAGGATAAGTTGCAAAGCTGTGCAGCTTCTAGAAGATGCCTATAGTGGTCACATTTACTGAGTGTTGATGAAGATCCATGGTTCACAGGGCAGAACATGTGACAATACTTCTCTCCTTCCTCAGTCCTGATGACCTCATCCAATCCCTCTAGTCAGTTGCCACACCTCATTTCAGTACCTTATTTTTTCAGGGAGATGATTCCAGAGCAGTCTCCTTCCCTTGGAGCTCTTCTTTCTTCTGTGCCTTTCCCACACTGCTCTCAGTGTAAATGTTCCAAAATCCAGCTCGATGCACAACACTCCTCCTTTTTGTACTCTATACAGCATTTATAAAGATTGGGAAAAAGCTCATACATCAACCATTCACTCTATAAAAATCACTTCTTCCCCCACATGCTTCCCCTCCTTGCTTATTGAAATATCCTACAGCAATCAAAGCCTAGTTGTCCCTGAGCTGATCCTGTAGCCCACAGTGACTGAAAAATCAGAGGCAGCAAGGACAGTTTAATTCCTTTTAGAGCCAGTGGAACCACTTATTTTTCTTCAAACATAGAAACAAATTCATTGCTATACATGGAGGCATTTTACTCTGAAGAATGTTATTGAGGGTATACATAATACTTGCTCATTTATGTAAAGATGCATGCATTTCTATGCATGGCAGCTCAATGGAACAGCATAAGAAAGAAAGAAAAAAATAATAATTCAATATCCTTAATGCTACTTTAACAAAATGCTGTAAATACATTTCTTCTAGTTAATGTTTAGAAAGAAAAATGAGGAAAAGTACACACATTTTACTGGAATGAGCCATCGGAGATCTGAATAAATGGACCAAATGAGTTTGTTAGAATGTTTCCTATTCACAGGGGATTACATATTCAAATGAAACTGTGTTCAGTAATTTGAATATGTAATCAAGGCACTGTACAAAAGTTGTACTTCCAAGTGTAGTTTCCCTGGTATACATGTGTGGATACTCAGTTGTGTTGCTATAAAAGCAGAAACTGGTGCTTTCTAAATGGACTTTATGCAAATTTCAAAGCTACTGCTATTGTTCATCAGTATCTTTCCTTCTCAGGCATACGAGCACCTATACATGTTATCAGTAATGCTGCTGCCAAGTGGAAGTCTAGCTTTTAACATCTCTGTTGTCTGAGTCTAGAAATCTGAGCCCATCTATTCTTTCACTTTTAATATTTCTTTTTATGATATTTAATTGTGTCCATGTCATGGTGGGTATGGATATAGGACTGCATATGCCCATGATGATCCGAGCCTTGGATCTCCCTGGTGCTGGAGTTGCAGGCAGTTTGTAAGCTGCCTGATATGGTTGCTGGGTAAAGAACTTGGTTCCTGTCAAAGAGCAATTTATTCATTGAAAGACTAAGTTATCTTCCCAACCCCTATTTTATTTTTTAATATGACAAATATTTGTATATCACTAGGCAATGTGTCAATATACAAAGGTACTTGAATCATCTACTCATTTTAATGAACTGGGTGATTTAATGTACAGTCTTATTTTTTCTTTTCACTGCTAGTTTGGATAATTGTGTTCTGATTCAGATCCAAATCCTTTTAGGCTGGTTATTTAAGTTGCAAGCTGATTTGTGGTTCTTCAAGAATAGAAGAGTGTAAAGGGTGCTTCAGGAAGAAATACATGTAATACTAGTATAACATGACATAAATATTAAGAAACAATATAAATATTCAAAAAGAAAGTAACCAAATTAAATCTTAAATAAAATCTGTTCTGTATTCTTAACTTGTTCCTGTCTTCACAATGGCTGAAAAGGTCAGGTATGTGTTTAGTATGATGAAATGCAGGACCATGGTGGAGTATCCTCTGGCTTCTGGATAAAGCCTGCAACCTTTTTCACATATGATTCTGTAAGGCATCACAACCTTTCCACGGGTAGACACCACTGTCAACAGTTTCAAGCTCTGTCCACACCTATAGCTTGTTTCTCTAGATGTAGTAAGGAAATATACCAGTCCCTTGAATCAATGCGAAGCCACACGTGAAGGGAGATTTGGGGATCCTCATATCTGGCAGGTGGTATAGAAAAAGAGATACATGAAGTCTGGGTTATACTCTGTTGCCTTTTTCTACAGAGAAAGGTAAGAACTATTATATATTATTATTATTATATAAATAACAAATAATAAAATATGTACATGTACATATATAACTATATATGTATGCATGTGTCTATCTATCTATCTATCTATCTATCTATCTATCTATCTATCTGTCATCTATCTATCTATAGATCTTCACACTGCAGGCTCTTGTTTAGGCATAAGGTATAAATGACAACCAGTTGCTATCCTTTAACCTAGTGGTTTTTTGGTTGGGTTTCTTTCTTTCTTTCCCTTTCTTTCTTCTTCCTTTCTTCTTCTTCTTCTTCTTTCTTTCTTTCTTTCTTTCTTCTTCCATTCTTAAAAATATAGCAAAATAAAATATGAGATAAAACAAAAACTATCACATTGAATTTGAACAAGACAAATCAACAGAAGGGAAAGAGCCCAAGAGAAGGTACAGAATCAGAAACCCACTCATTTGAGCATTTGAGAATCCATAAAACCATTAAACTGAGAGCCACAATCTAAGTGTTGTAGACATGGTGCAGACGTTTGCAGGCCCGTGTGTGGTGTCCCCACCAAGGAACAGAAGAAAAGATCAATGTTCAGTCGACTTGAGTATGGCAGAATGACCTCCAGAGACTGTTGCAGTGAGACAAGTCTAATTTATTGTTTCAGAGATAGGGGATATAAAGGATTTTTTAAGGGTATGGGTGGAAAGGGCTAAGTGTGCTTACCACACACCCACTCCTGCCTTCCCACCCTGGCATTCCTCTAAACTGGGGCATCAACCTTTAGAGAACCAACAGCCTCTCCTCCCATTGATGCCCAACAAGGCCATCCTCTGCTACACATGTGGCTGGAGTTATGGGACCCTCCATGTGACCCTCTTTGGTTGTGGCTTAGTTCCTGGGATCTCTGGGGGGGGGTTCTGGTTGGTTGATATTGTTGTTCTTCCTATGGGTTACAAAGCCCTTCAGCTCTTTCAGTTCTTTTTCTACGGCTCCATTGGGGACCCCACACTCAGCCCAATGGTTGACTGTGAGCATCTGCTTTTGTATTTGCCAGGCACAAGTGAAACCTCACAGGAGACAGCTATATCAGGCTCCTGTTAGCAAGCACTTCTTCGCATCCACAATAGTGACTGGGTTTGGTGGCTGTATGTGGGATGGCCTTTCCACCAGTCTCTGCTCCACACATTGTCTCCATATTTCCTCCCTTGAGTATTTTGTTTCTCCTTCTAAGAAGGACTGAAGCACCACTTTGTCTCCTTCTTCTTGAGCTTCATAAGTCTTGAATTGTATCTTGTATCCTTTTTTTTTTTTTTTTTTTTTTTTGTTTTCGAGACAGGTTCTCTGTGTAGCCTGCTGTCTGGGAACTCACTCTGTAACAGGCTGCCTCGAACTAGAATCCGCTGCCTCTGCCTCCAATCTGGGATTAAAGGCGTGCCCACCACCGCCCGCTTATCTTGGTATTCCTAACTTGGCTAATAATCATTTATCAGTGAGTGCATGCCATGTGTGTTCTTTTGTCATTGGGTTACCTCACTCAGAATGATATTTTCCATTTCCACTCATTTGCCTAAGAATTTCATGAAGTCATTGTTTTTAATAGCTGAGTGTACTCCATTGTGTAAATGTACCACATTTTCTGTATCCATTCCTACATTGAAGGACATCTGGGTTGTTTCCAGCTTGTGGCTATTATAAATAAGGCTGCTACGAACATAGTGGAACATGTGTCCTTATTATATATTGGAGTATATAACAGGAGTGATATAGCTGGGTCCACAGGTACTATGTCCAATTTTCTGAGGAGCCTCCAGACTGAATTACAGAGTAGTTGTACCAGCTTGCAATCCCACAAACAATGGAGGAGTGTTCCTCTTTTCCACACCCTTACGAGCATCTGCTGTCACCTGAGTTTTTGATCTTAACCTTTCTGATTGGTGTGAGGTGGAATCTCAGGTTGTTTTGATTTGTGTTTCCCTGATGACTAAGGATGTTGAACATTTCCTTAGGTGCTTCTTGGCCATTCAGTATTCCTCAGTTGAGAATTCTTTGTTTACTTTTGTAACCCACTTTTGATAAGGTTATTTGGTTCTCTGGAGTCTAACTTCTTAAGTGACTCCAAAAATTCCACCAGAGACCTCCTAAGCCTGATAAACAACTTCAGCAAAGTGGCTAGATATAAAATTAACTCAAACAAATCAGTAGCCTTCCTCTACTCAAAAATAAACAGGCTAACACCGACACCCTTCACAATAGTCACAAATAATACAAAATATTTTGGTGTGACTCTAACCAAGCAAGTGAAAGATTGGTATGACAATAACTTCAAGTCTCTGAAGAAAGAAATCAAAGAAGATCTCAGAAGATGGGAAGATCTCCATGCTCATGGATTGCAGGATTAATATAGTAACAATGGCCATCTGCTGAAGGCAATCTACAGATTGAATGCAATCCTCATCAAAATTCCAACTCAATTCTTCATAGAGTTAGAAAGAGCAATTTGCAAATTCATTTGGAATAAACAACAAGCAACAAAAAAAACAAACCAGGATAGCAAAAACTATTGTCAACAATAAAAGAACATCTGGGAAAATCGCCATCCCTGACCTCAAGTTGTACTACAGAGCAATAGTGATAAAAACTGCATGGTATTGGTACAGAGACAGGCAGGTAGATCAGTGGAATAGAAATCCAGAAATGAATCCACAGAACTACGGTCATTTTTTCTTTGACAAAGGAGCTAAGCCATCCAGTGGGAAAAAAGACAGCATTTTCAACAAATGGTGCTGGTTCAACTTGCAGTCAGAATATAGAAGAATGCAAATCATCCATTCTTATCTCCTTGTACAAAGCTCAAGTCCAAGTGGATAAAGGACCTTCACATAAAACCAGACACACTGAAACTAATAGAAGAGAAGGTAGGGAAGATCCTCGAATACCTAGGCACAGGGGAAACGTTCCTGAACAGAACACTAATGGCTTATGTTCTAAGATCAAGAATTGACAAATGGGACCTCATAAAATTTCAAAGCTTCTATTAGGCAAGGGACAAAATGGCAATCAACAGATTGGGAAAAGGTTGTTACCAATCCTACATCTGATAGAGGACTAATATCCAATATATACAAAGAACTCAAGAAGATTATGCCATTTTAGTACTCTAACATATTCATTTAAGCTTTATTTTTGTTTCTGTTTTATAGTTTTACTCTCTTATACTTTATATATAATTTGCATAACTTTCACATCTTGCCTCTCATTGATTCTTTTTTTGGGAGGGGCTGAATTTGTCATCAATTCCTTGCAGATTTTCCTGTCTTTTTCAACTGTTGTGTGTATTGTACATTTCATTCTGTAGATGTATTTCTTATTGTAAAATGGAATCGATGTTAATAGGTGTATACTATCTTCTTTTTAAAAACAGTATATGGTTTTACTTTGTACCATTTTTGGATAACACACACACACATACACACACTTGACACAGGGTCCCACCATACACCATATATCCCCGGGTGACCCTAAACTTTCTATGTAAACTAGGCTGGCTTCAGGCTCACAGTGATCTGCCATTATATGCCTCCTAAGTACTAGGAATAAAGGCATGCAGCACCATATCTATTGTTTTAAGAAAAGACTTATTTACCTTTATGCATGTGAATGTTTTCCCTGCATGCTTGTATGTACATACATACATGTTTGGTGCCCATGAGGCCAAAAATGGGTCAGATTCCATTCAACTTGAGTTACAGGTGGTTGGAAGATTCCAAGTAAGTGCTGGAAACCAAGTCTGGGTCCTCTTTAAGAGCAGTTAGTTCTCTTAATGGCTGAGCCATTATTCAGCTCAAACCTTCTTATAGCTTATTATTAATCTTGTTTTTTTGTTCTGTTTCATATTTCCTTGGTAATTAAAATAATAATTTTGCATTCAGCATTTACATTTTTCTAAATGACCTTATTAAAACTTTTGAATTTATTAACAGTTTGCCAATCTGACTCTATTAATTGATAAATCAAATCCTTTTATATTATCATTATTGTAAACAGAGTAAGACTTATTTGATTATCTTAGTTAATTCTTTATACTTACTGTGCTTCTGTTATTTCCTTATTTACTAAAGATACCTCTCTGTTATAGAATGTACTGTCATTTTAGTTGATGCTAATCCCAGGCACTTTATTCTCAGTGGTACAGCACACAACTGATTTTAGAGCTTAAGGTTAGGAAGTTTTCTTCTCCTAAAACCCAAAGTGCCTTGAATTCTCTCAGGTAAAACTAAAGCCATGAATTCATTCCATGGGACACTACACAACTTGTTCCCTTTTAATCCAAACTCATCTCCTGCAGCTATCCTTGTGCCTAACAGACTCTGGCTTATTTTAGTCTTCCACCAGCTGGTTTGTCTTCCAGCCTCAGAAACTTTGCTTTTGTTTTTATCTCTCCACGGAATGTTCCTTTTCTGAGTCCATTGAATGGCATGTTCTCTTAGCTCTTTCTCTTTTTGCTGAAATATCATTTTTTTTTTAGTGATATTTACCTCTTACTTTGATTACCATTAGAACTTTCTGCATAGGGATACATTGTACTAGTCCTATCCATTGCCTCCCCGATTAGCTATTCTTAGGTAGTATTTCTTTTCTTCTACTAGGTTACCATGCATTCGGGATTTTTGCCTGTGTTTCTCCAGAGACTACAACAACTCCTGAAACATGGAAGGCACATCACAGATGTACACTGAAACAACAAGTGATTATAAATGAAGGTGAACAGGATCTCTAGGTCATTAGTAGTTAAAAGGGGAAGCGTTGAGGTATAAAGAAACGTACTGACAGGTCATTTACATTTTAGATCAAGGGCGAGGTAAAAATCTGAATTAGATACTATCATGCTTTTAGTGATCCATAAGTAAGTAGTAACAACTTAGAGTGGTCTGTAAGCAAGTAGTTGTATTCTTAAAGTTATCTGTAAGCAGCCATGTCTTAGAGTGGTGTGTAAGTGATCATGCTTTGGAGTGGCTTTCCCTATATTTATTCTTTACTTATTTATTCATAAATTTTTGGTGGGGAGTGGAGAAGTCTCACTTTGTGGCTCTGGATGGCCTAGAAACTTGGCATGTAGACCAAGCTGGCCTGAACTCATAAGATTCACTTGCCTCTGCTTCCTGAAAGCTAGGATTAATGTCGTTCCCTACCACAACTGTCCTTTTCCCTGTGTTTTGAAAATTCAGTTTTCTCACTGTTTTTGTATTTAGTTAATATTATTCTAGAAATAGTAACATCTTTTTATTAATTATAAAGGATTTATTTTCTTTTTAAATTTGTATGGCATGTATATGACATATATGTTCTATTGCCTTCAGAGGCTAGAAGAGGATGCTAGATCTTCTGAAGCAACAGTTATATCTGATTCAGAAAGAGCTCTTTTTGTAGTTTTTTTTTATTTTTTATTTTTTTTAATTTATTTAGTTATTTAAATCACATTGTAATTTACTTATTCACACAGGGTTATAAACACAAAAAGGCAGGATGTGGGGAAGAGAATGGCACCGAGCATAGGTGTTCAGGGGGAGTACAGATACCTTTCAGAACAGGGTATCAGCTGGGTATAGGTTCAGGGACAGGTCACTATGACTCTGCCTATGATTCACTAGTCCTTATCTAAGTTGGTACTGTCCATCGAGGCTGCCTATTTATAAGACCTATGACTACTCAGGCTGGTAAATTTCCACAAAGCTGCCTGTTTACAATAGCTTATAGCCTTCTGTTTCAGTGTTCTCCACAGAGACCCAAGACTTTGTGTTAGCATGCATGTATGTCAGGCCTATTGCTGATTTTAGGCCTATGGCTGATCAGAAAAGAGCTCTTAATCACAAGCCATCTCTCTACTTCCTAATAGATTTTTCTTGATTGAGTGAAGAAGATGGGTGTTCCCAGAGTACCTCTATATAAGTATTAATTCTTGTAAGTCTTGTAGGAAGGTAAAATCCTTTATAGATATTTTAAAATAAGATAGGCTTATAGTTACAATTGATGTCAACTGCTCTCTATTTACTATTTGGCAAGAAATTTAGATTTTGACCTATCAATGATCTTATCTGTTTATTGAAATAATTAACAAATGAGCAAGATGAAATGAAAGGCAAATACATCCAATAGTCACAATACAGTGTTTAGGACAGCATTCAATATTTATCCAGAGGTTACTTTATGAAGCATTCTTGCTTAATTCTTTTATTAATTCTAGGGTCTCATTATCAATCCATTTTACAGATAAGGCAACTGAGGCACCAAGTACTTTATACAAGACCACAGAGCTAAAACCTGGAAGTGCTAGAATTTAAACCATAAGTTTTATGAGTAGGAACTGCACTTTTAATCACTGTGCAGGGCTGCTTGCTGCTAGGAGTAAATTCTAGTTTCTTTTCTTCCCCTGTCTCTGTCTCCAAGCTTTGAAACTATACAAACAGGATAAGGACCATGATTATGCATCTATATCCTTTACATTGCAGCACGGCATCAGGAAAGAAACAGAAGCCAAAGGACTCTGTTTTCTTGTTGGGATCCAGTGACTTAAGACCCATGCATGGTTTACTTAATGTGAAATCTTGGCGAGTATTTACATAGTGAAGGAAATTACTTTCTTTGGAAATTAGAGTATGCTCTCCAATTACATTGAGCATGTACATGCCATCTGCCCCACAGACATGTACATCTGCTCCATAAAAATCCAGTATTTAGTTTTCACTAGCTGGAGAACCACTGTGCAAAGTACTTAAGTCTTCTATTCTCCCTCAAGCCTTAGGCAATTCTTTTGGATCCACCTTTAGCTTTGTTGGGACAATTAGAACCAGTGCTTCTATTTTAACATTCTGATTTCCAGCGTCACGTGTTTTGATTTCATCCAAAATGATAGTTTTCAACTTAAAATGTTTTCAGCCAGTTTAACAGAAAGCCTATGTTAAATTATATGTGAGCAGCAGTGTTAATATAATGAGACAGTGGCTCTCTTTAAAATAAAATTTGTGACCTTTCTCTAAGACTTCATTGATGACCTCAGTCTCTGAAGAAATTAGATTCCTGAAACTGATACATTTGTGCTTGCAATGGAAAGGTAAATTAGAAAGGAATCATTCCTTAAAATATTTATTGCCTTGCAGGTTCAGATTTTTATTATTTTATTTTATTTATTATTTTATTTTATTGAAATTATATAAATCCCCCTGAAGGGCAAAGTGAACAATGAAAATTTTATTATTTTCTCAGGTGATCACAATTTGAAACACATGATAGGCAGATCTTGCAACAAATATTTGTAAAGGTCATTATTGTGACAGTTAAGAGTTATTGGGCTTATAATAGCTTGTTCTGATTCCACAAATATCCCATATGAAATGCCAAAAATAATGAGGATCAGTTAGGTCATATATTCAATTAACTTTACTGTAAACAAAACAGGGATGTGTGGTTTAAAAAAATCCAAATATATTGGCTTTTCTGTGCTGGGAACTGCAAGTAAATATATTTTTGCTTTCTTAAGGATATTTCAGAACTTTTACATCAGTCAATTGTCAATTAGTGCCACCTGTATGTATTTGCTTATGTTTGAAATTCTTTCCATTGTGGAAACATGTTGGCCTAAAGAACTCACTAATGACATGGTGGTGTGGTAATATATGAAGGGAAAGAGAAACAAGTACAGAGACTTCAGAGTATGCTGTCCCCATGTGTTCAAAGAAATCAGGAGTCATAGGTGCACTGACACCCCATAGTTGCCCACATGTGTTCATATAATGAGGAGTATAGGTACACCGAAGTCCTCAATAATTGCAACAGAAATAGGTGAGCAGTTATTAAGAAATGCCTTTCACCTACAAAACAGCTGGCCATGTCATGAGAAATGCATGATATGAGAGGAGTAGCATGATACCTCCAAGCAGTTTTAATTTGTATGCCCAAATGTCAAAGCATCTGAATCCTTTTAAGGATTTTCATTTCTTCTTTTGAGAGCTGTCTACTCAGACCCATAAACCATTTTTACCTGTGTCATTTTTTATATAGTCTAGATATTAATATTCTATCAAATGTGTAACTGGCTAAACAATATAGGTATTAATGTTGCCCTTGGCTGCTTCTCAGTACCTGAAGGTTGATGGAGACAGCACACACTTAAGACAATGGATTGGGAAGATCAAACTGGAACTGACCTGGAAGCCTCCTCCTTGGTGACTAGTTCTCATAGTATGTGAAGGTGCTATGCAAGCTGCCAAGGAAGAAAGACAATTAAAAGTCCCATCCAGTTTTAAAGTTGGGAATCATAGCAAGTTATCCCAAGGATGAAATAGTGGCATTTATATCTGTCAGGTAATCAACAACTACTGTTCAAAATGCAAAGAATAACTACCCATGAATGCCCACAACAACCCCTACACACAAGGATCAGGGCACAATCATATAAGAGGGTGCAGAAGTACAGACATATTTTCCTAGTGGGTTTCTACCCCATTCTAGCTCTCTAATAAAAGACTCAGAAACCTGGTATTTTTATTAACAAGCTGCAAGCCTAAATTTCTCAGGTTCTGAGTTATTGTAACCTACACCCCAGCCATAGGCCACATGTTACTTGCCAACTGAACCATGCTCTGTTTGCTCTGCTTCATGCGAGTCCTCAGGGCAATTTTCCCTTGCCACATGCTCATGGTCCATCCTCATGGTCCATCTTGCCTCATTGTGAACTCCTTCTTCCCTTATCTTTTTCCTTCTCCTCATGTTCCCTACTTGAGACCCCAACTTGATTTCATGTCCTGCTTTCCTCTCTCTCCTGAGCAGTCACAGGCTCTAGCCTTTTATTGTCCAGTCAGAAACTATTAGGGAACACTCTTTATAGCACATTGGCCAATACAATGCCCATGTCCAGATTGCAACCTTATCTTGGGGCACAGAACTCAGCATCAGAATACACAGCACACAAGACCAACCTTAACACAAAAGGATTGTAAAAGGCAGAAGAATAGGACATCTTTTAAAGATAGTGTCTTCTATACACAACATGGGTCTTTACGCATGAAACCTCTGCAGTCACCTAAACAAGGCCCACATAGTGACAACACGAATGAACATTCCAGTGTAAATTGGGAAATCTCACAGACCTCCAACCCTAGATGAAGCTACAGGCAATTAATGGCTGCAGAGAGAGGTAGAAACTGTTTTCTTCAGAAAAAATCCAAATACGCTATCCAATCCCAAATGGTCAAACTTGAACACAGACATCACTAATTAAGTTCAGCAGACTGAATTATATATACAAACGTAATTAAAGAAGAGGTCCTGAATTTGAGAGTGAGTGGTGAGGAAACAGAAAGAGTTGGATAGGGAAGAAGTAGGACAAGTGGAAAGAATGTAGTAGATATTGTACTCATATATTTAAAATGATAGCTTTTTTTTCAGTGTAAATATAATTAAGTATAAATAAAAATTTAAATATTTAAAACATAAATGAAATGTACATTTATATAAATCTAAATACTTAAATAAAATGAAATACTAATCCATATGAATTTAGTATAAGTCAAAATTAAGAGTACCAAAAATATTAAACAGTAGTTAAGGACCCTGAATTGATAAAATTTAAACTTGTAATGTTTTTAAAATAAAAATATGATTTATGGAAAGATTAAATAAACTAAAAATCAGTTAATTTGGAATTTCAATTCAATATTTTCATGTGTTATCTGTGTAATCCTGGGCAAATTCCTGAATGAGCTCTTGTCCCTTTGTATTTTAAGTGTGGGTTAAAAAAAAAAAACAAAAACAACAACAAAAAAAACCTATCCATAGTACTGTCTTAATCAGGAAAGTATAAGAAAAATCCCTGTATTGCTGATACTTGATACGTGTTACTTCTTCTTTCTCCTTCCCTATGCAAAATGTAAAGTCTTATGTGGTATTAAATTGGATTATGTAGTAAAAATAAGGGTAGACTATCCATCGTGATCTTGCCGTACTGTATGACTAGAAATAACGTGAGGAATAAAAACAATAAATTGTGAGAACTTATCTTGGTGTTAACATTGGTTTTAAATGTAATTGCTTATTAATCCTTAAACATTACTGGGCCTCGTTAATTTCAAAGTGTTGCTGAACTGCCATGGGGATGCTTATTCATGTCCGATGACTTACAGAAACCCCCGTCTAGCTGCAGACGTTACTGCTTCACTGGCGTCGTCAAGCAGCTGACTGCACTGTCCAGATTATGCTCACAGTTTAGGAAAGTGCCTCCTACACACTAGTATAAATTAAATGTGTTTTAGGATCCATACTCCTAAGGACAAAATACTGGAATAACTTTGTTCTTTTATGAAAAATAGACTTCTTTCATACAGTATGTTCCCATGTTTCCCTTCCCTCTACTCCCTATTCTTTTCCATCTCCCCTTTCATTTGGACCCACCCTCTTTCTGATTCTCATTAGAAAACAAAAAGGTTTCTAAGGGATAAGAAACTAAAATATAATGTAATATAATAAAACAAAAGAAATTATTAGAATAAGACAAAAAAATCATAAGAAAAAGAGCCCAAGAAAAGGCAAAAGAAGCAGGAGCAGACAGAGATCCACTCATAGGTACACTCAGGAATTCCATAAAATCTCCAAAACAGAACCCATATTATATGTACAAAGAACATGTAGGAAAGAGAATTAAAAATAAAAGTAAAAAGGATAAAATTAAAAAAGAAAATGAAAAAGAAGGAAAGAAAGAAAGAGCCATGACATTATGAACAAGGAACCTCCAAAGGTGCTTTTGAGTTTGGTTTTGTTGTTGTTTTTGTTTTATTTTGTTTTGTTTTGGCCATCTAAGCTGGGCATGCAGCCTTCTCTTTCTTAAGAGTTGCTTCTCCAGTGAGAGTCTTTGGAAAAACCTAAGTTTTCATTTGTAAGAGGTTATTAATTGGAGACAGGTTCTAAGTTAAGAATGGAGGCATGTGTCTACTTCTCCCTTCAGCTGTAGGTCTCTAACTGGTGCAGACATATGAAGGCCCTGTTCATACTGCCTAAGTCTATGTGAGTTTCTATGCTTGTTGAACCTGTTGATTTAGAGGTTCTTGTTTCTTTGGTATCCTCCATCCACTCTGGCTCTTACACTCTTTTTTCTTCCTCTTTCTTTGAGGTCACTGAGCACTGACAGAAAGAATATATATGATGGAGATATCCCATTATGGCTAGTGTTCCAAGGTCTCTCACTCGTGATATTATCAGATTATGGGTCTCTCTGATTTGTTCCTGTTTGTTGCAGGGGAAAGTTTCTCTGATAATGTCTGAGCAAGATACTGATTTATGAATATAATAGAATGTGATTAGGAATCATATTATTGCTGTATTCCTTTAGTAGAACAGTTGTATTTGATTTTCCCCTGTCCCTGGGTTATTTAGCCTCAGGCTTCTTGGTCACCCAAGGAGCACTGGTATGGATTCTGTCTTATGGAGTGGTCCTCAAGTCAAATCAGATATTGTTTGATACAAACAATATAAGATAAAGGTTTCTGCCACAAATGCACTGGCATATCTTGCAGGCAAAACATAGCTGGGTTGGGTTTACATCTTTCCTTTGGTAGCATGCAAAATGCCCTCAAGTACCAAGAACACTAGCAAGTAGGAACAAAGGTATATCTAGGCACCAGCTCAACTTACCTGTGTTTGATGAGTTATGTAGGTGTTGTCTTCAGCAATGAGGCCTTGCTGTCAGTTTGAGAAGAGCAACCTGCTTTGGCAACATCCTGAGTTTGGGGATTTCAATGGGATCCCTACAGCTAACAATATTATTATAGTAACCCAATCCCCATACCAGACTCTTAATTTGATGACAAGAGCTGTCTAGTTGGGTTTCCATCTCTCCCATTGTTGGAGATTTGTATGTGTATATTTTCAGACGTTTCTACTACATTAAGTTTTGTGGAATCATTTGAGGACTATTGGTATTAACTCTTCTATGAAATCTGGTAGAATTCTGCTTCAAAACCCTCTGAGCTACTGACTTTTTTGGTTGGGAAACTGCTTCTATTTCACAAGGGGTAATAGGTCAGTTTAAAGTCTTATTTGGTCTTGATGTAACTTAAGTAGGTTGTATGTATAAAACATTATCCATTTCCTTAGAGTTTCTAATTTTGTGAAATAAAGATTTTTTTTATTAACTAATTCATTTGTTTACTTTATATCTCAATTGCAGTTTTTCCTCTCTCCTCTACTCCTAGTTCCTTCCATCATGTCCCCTTCTCCCTACCACTCCCTGTTCTTTTTTTTTAGAAGCGAGGCCTTCCATGAATAGCAACCAGCCTTGGCATATAAAGTAGAACTAGGAACATCTTCTCTATTGAGGCTAGTCAAGGCAGCCTAGTTAGGGGAGAGGAATCCAAAGGCAGGCAACACAGTCAGAGGCAGCCCATGCTCCTGCCACAGAGTCGTATAGCTTAGTCTTGGGGTAGAACTATTCCCAATTGACTGAGAAAACACCAGATTAATTTCCAAAGTGTTGTACAAGTTTGCACTCCTATCAGCAATGGAGGAGTGTTCCTCTTGCTCCATGTCCTTGCCAGCATGACTTTTTACTTGAGGTTTTGATCTTACCCATTCTAACAGATTTAAGATAAAGTCTCAGAGTGGTCTTGAGATTTCCCTGATGACTAAGGATGTTCAACATTTTTTCCCCAACATTTCTTTAATTGCTTCTTTGCTGTTAATGATTCCTTTCTTGAGAATTCTCTGTTTAGCTGTGTACCTCATTTTAAAAATTGAGTTATTTGGGTTGTTAGTGTTTAGTTTATTGAGTTCTTTATATATTTTGGATATTAGTCCTCTGTCAGATTAGGGTTGGTGAAGATCTTTTCCCATTCTGCAGACTTCCATTTTGTCTTATTAATGGAGTTCTTTGCCTTACAGAAGCTTTTTAGTTTTATGAGGACCCATTTATAATTGTTGATCTGAGCTATATGTGTGCTATTTAGAAAATTTATCTGAGTACAAATGCATTTATGCTATTCTTCACTTTCTCTTCTATTAGGCTTAGTTTATGAATTCTATTTTGAGGACTTTGATCATCTGGATTGAGTTTTGTTTGCATTCTTCTACATGCAGACATCTAGTTAGACCAGCACCAATTTTTTGAAGATGTTTTCTTTTTTTATTGTATAGTTTTGAATTCTTTTTCAAAAATCAAGGATCAATAGGTGTGTAGTTTATTTCTGGGTCTTCAAATTGACTCCATTGATCAACCTGTCTGTTTTTATGCAAATACCATGCAGTTTTTATTACCATTGCTCTGTAGTACAGCTTGGAATCATAAAAGAACTCCAGAAGTTCGTTTATTCTACAAGATTGTTCTAGCCATCCTTGATTTTTATTTTTCAAATAAAAATTAGTATTATTCTTTCAAGGTGTGTAAAGAATTGTGTTGGACGTTTGATGGGAATTGAGTTGAATCTGCAGACTTCTTTTGGTAAGATGGCTGTTTTTACTATGTTAATCCTACTTATCAATGAGTATGGGTTATCTTTCCATCTTCTGATATTATCTTCAATTTATTTACTCAAGCAATTGAAATTCTTTTCATACAGGTCTTTCCATTGCTTGATTCAAGATACACCAAGATATTTTATATTACTTGTGGCTATGGGAAGACTGCTGTTTCCCTAGTTTCTTCTTAATGTTTTTATCATTTTTATATAGGAGAGCTACTGATGGATTTTGAGTTAATTTTGTATTCAGCTACTTTGATGATAGTATTTATCAGTTTTAGGAGATCCCTGGTAGACCTTGATTTAACATTGGTCAGTGGTATGTGTAAGGAAAATCATTCATTTCATTGAGATTTTCCAATTTTTGATCATACAGGCTTTTGAAGTAAGACCTAATGGTTCTTTGAATTTCCTTAGTGTCTGTTGTTATGTTCCCCCTTTTATTTCTGATTTTGTTAATTTCAATATTCTCTGAGACATTTAGTTAGTTTGGTGAAGGATTTGTTTATCTTCTTGATTTTCTTAATGAACCAACTTTTTATTTCCTTGATTCTTTGTATTGTTCTATTTGCTTCCAATTTATTGATTTCAGCCCTGAGTTTGATTATTTCCTGCTGTCTAGTCCTCTTGCGTGTATTTGCTTTCTTTTGTCCTACAGCTTTCAGGTGTACTAGCTGAGAAATTGGCTAAGTTGCTCGTATGAGACCACTCAGATTTCTTTATAAATGTACTTAATGCTATGAACTTTTCTATTAACACTGCTTTCATTGTGTCCCATACTGTTTGGTGTGTTGGGCCTTCATTTTCATGGAATTCTAGAAATACTCTTATTTCTATTGTTATTTCTTCCCTGATCCAGTGGCCATTAAGGAGCGAGTTGATCAGTTTCCATAGGTTTGAAGGCTTTCTGCTGTTCCTGAAGTCCCACTTTAATTCAAAGTATTCTGAATAGTTACTTGGTGTCATTTCAATTTTCTTGTACCTGTTGTGACTTAATTTATAACTGAGTATATGGTCAATTTTACATAAGGTTCTGTGAGTCTCTGAAAAGAAAATCTATTCTTTTGTGTTTGGGGAAAATGTATTGTAGATATCTGTTAGGTCCCTTTGATTCATAACATATACTAGTTTCATTATTTCTCTAATTAGTTTCTGTGTGGATGACATGTTCATTGATGAGATTGGGGTGCTGCAGTCTTCCACAGTTAATGAGTGTGGTACTATGTGTGATTTGCTTCTGGGTCTGTTTGCTTGGAGAATTTTTTTCAAGCACGATACACTGAGATAATGTGTATTTTTGATGCTGAGGAGTTTCTTCTATGTAGCAGCATGATGAATCCTGTTTTGTTAGCCTGTGTCTTTTTTTTTTTTGGTTTTTCGAGACAGGTTTCTCTGTGTAGCTCGGCTGTCCTGGAACTCACTCTGTAGACCAGGCTGGCCTCGAACTCAGAAATCCACCTGCCTCTGCTCCAAGTGCTGGGATTAAAGGCGTGCGCCACTACCGCCTGGCTTGCCTGTGTCTTTATATTGGGCAGTTGGGTCCATTGTGTTGAGAGATATTAATGACTAATGATTGTTATTTCCCGTATTTTGATGTGAGTGCACAGTTGCATATCAACAACTAACATCCTTTCTTTTGTCTTTAGTGGTGTGGAATTATTTATTTTCAGTGTTTTCTTGGTGGAGTTAATCTCCTTAGGTTGGCATTTTCCTTATAGTATCTTCTTCAAGGCTGGACTTGTGGATAGATATTGCTTAAATTTGAGTTTGCCATGTAATCTCTTGTTTTTTCCTCTATGATGATTAAAAGTTTTCCTGGGTATAGTAGTCTGGACTGGCATCAGTGGTTTCATAAAGACTGCAAGACATCTGCCCAGGCCCTTCTAGCTTTTAGAGTCTGTTGAGAAGTCATGTGCAATTCTTATAGGTCTGCCTTTATATGTTACTTGACATTTTCCATTGCAGTTTTTAATATTTTTTCTTTGTTCTGTCATTTAGTGTTTTGATTATTATGGTGCAGGAGGATTTTCATTTCTAGCCTAATCTATTTGGTGTTCTGTAAGTTTTTATATGACTATAGTCATCACTTTTTGTAGGTTTGGGAACTTTTCTTGTATGATTTTATTGAAAATATTTTCTAGACTATTGAGCTGGGAATCTTCCCCTTATATTCCTCATAGTTTTAGGATTGATCCTTTCAGATTTCCTGTATGTTTTGTGTCATGATTTTTTTAGATTTACCATTTTCGTTAATGTGTCTATTTCTTCTATTGGATCCTCTACTCCTGAGATTCTTCCATCTCTTGTATTCTGTTGTTGATGTTTGCATTTGTAGTTCCTATTTTCTTGCCTCAGTTTTCTTTCTCTAGTATATCCTCAGCTTGTGTTTATTTTATTGCTTCTATTTCCATCCTTAGATTCTTGGACAGTTTCATTCATTTTGTTAACTTATTTTATTATATTTTCCTGTATTTCTTTAAGGATTTATTCATTTCTTCTTTAAAGGCCTCTATCATCTTCATAAATTGTATTTCAAGTCATTGTCTTGTGCTTAAGCTATTTTAGGATATGCAGGACTTGCTGTAATAGTATAGCTGTGCTCTTCTGGTGGTTTATTGTCCTGGCTATTGTTCATTGTGTTATTAAGCTTCCCTCTGACCATCTGGGTTTTGTGCTTATTATAGGTTCAGGTGTTGATTTCTGACTTTATCTTTGCTGGATGGCTGGTTTTGGATGCCTTTCCCCCCTTTTGATTTCTATTTCCTCTTATTTTTGTGACCAATGAGTCTTCAAGTCCAGTAGGGTATCTCCATTGGGGTTTTTGTGTCCTGCATGGTCTCTCGGGTTTTTTGTGCTAAAATTACTTTTTGGTTCCCTGGTGCCTGTGTGATCACATGTGGGGGGCTGAAAATGGAGCCAAGGATATGAGGTGCCATTTACTGCTGTTGAATGTACTTTCAGAGGAGTTGGTAGGCAAGGGTTTGGGACAGAATCTTACCTGTTGTCGATGCTGGTAGGCCTCCTTGAAATACAGATTTTAAAAATATGTCCTACTGATTCCCTAAATTTTTTGTGTGTCTCTTGGTATTTCCCTTTCATCTTGGATTTTTTTACTTTATTTTCTCCACTTTTTATTTAACTTGATCAGGGTTGTCAATCTTTTTTTTTTTTTCCAGTGTATTATTTTATTTATTATTTTTTTACACTCCGGACTTTATTCCTCCCCTCCCAGTCCACCCTCTGATTGTTCCACATTCCATACCTCCTCCCCATTCCCTGTCTCCATGAGGATGTTCCCACCCCTAGCCCCCACCCATACAGACCTCTAAACTCCTTGGGGCCTCCAGTCTCTTGAAGGTTAGGTGCACCTTCTCTGACTGAACCCAGACCCAGCAGTCCTCTGCTGTATATGTGTAGGGGGTCTCATATCAGCTGGTGCATGCTGCCTGGTTGGTGGTCCAGTTTTTGAGAGATTGTGGGTTTCCAGGTTGAGACTGCTGGTCTTCCTACTGGGTTGTCCTCCTCCTCAGCTTCTTTCAGCTTTCCCCTAATTCACCCTCAGGAGTCGGCAGCTTCTGTCCATTGGTTGGGTGCAAATATCTGCATCTGACTTTTTCAGCTGCTTGTTGGGTCTTTTGGAGGGCAGTCATGATAGGACCCTTCAGAAAATCGGAAATATATCTACCTGAAGACCCACCAATACCACTCTTGGAAATATACCCAAAATATGCCCCACCATGCCACAAGGATACGTGTTCCACTATGTTCATATATTTATGAACGGTCTTATTTATGATAGCCAGAAGTTGGAAACAACCCAAATGTTCCATGACAGAAGAATGGATACAGAAAATGTGGTTCATTTACACAATGGAATACTACTCAGCTATTAAGAATGAGAACATTGTGAATTTTGCAAATGGATGGAACTAGAAAATAAAATTCTGAGTGAAGTAACTCAGACCCAAAAGGACATGTGTGGTATGTACTCACTAATAAGTGAATATTAGCAGAGAGAGAGAGAGAGAGAGAGAGAAGAGAGAGAGAGAGAGAATGAGAGAGAGAGGTACAGAATACCCAAGATACAGTTCACAGAACCTCAAAAAGGTCAACAAGCTGAAGGGCCCAAGTGAGGACGCCTCAGTCCTACTTGGGAGGGAGAAGAAAGCAATTCACAAGTTGGGAGGGAGGAGGTACCTGGGAGGGAAAGTGGGGGGGGGGGAGGGGGAGGGGAGAAGGAAAGGGAGGGGAATCTGATCAGGTATTGGGTGAGGGAAAAGGACTGAAGCCCTGAGAGCCAGCAGAAAGAATGGAAACAAAGGAACCTTGGAGGTAGGAGGTGGGGGGGGGTCTTCAGAAGGTTCAAGAGACCTGAGAGGTGAGAGATTCTCAGGACTCAAGAGGGACTTTGGATGAAATGCCCTACAGTGAGGAGAGGACCTTTAAAGCTCACCTCCAGCAGGAAAACAGGGCATCAAGTGAGGGAGGGGTTTGCCATTCCACAGTTAAAACTCTGCTCCATATTTGTTCCTGTCTGAAAGAACTGCAAGGATGGAAATAGAGAGGAGGCTGAAGAAAAGAAGGTCAGAGACAGGCTCACAGTGGAATCCAGCTCAAGGGAAGGCCCAAGGCCTGACACTACTACTGAGGCCAGGATTGTCAATCGTATATATTTTCATAAAGAATCAACTCTTTATTTCATTTTTTTATTTCAATCCTGAATTTAATTATTTTATGCCATCTGCTCCTTTCTTCTTTTAGTTGTAAAGCTTTCAGGTGTGCTCTTATATTATTTTTAAATATCTCCATTCTAAAAAAAAATGTAGGCACTTAGTACTATGAACTTGGCTCTTACAACTCCTTTTATGTTTCATAGTTTTGGGTACATTGTATTTTTTATTTTTTCCTCAATTTTTAAAGAGTCCTTAATTTATTTCCTAATTTATGTTTTAATCTATCTTTCCTGCAGTAGTGAGTTGTTTACTTTCCCTGAGTTTGTAAGATTTTTTTCTACCTCTGTTGTTGATATCTAGCTTTACTCCATAGTGATCAAGTAGGATGTATGGTATTACTTTAATTTTCTTGCTTCTTTGAGACTTGTGTCAAATATGTGGTCAATTTTGGAGGAAGTATCATTAAGTGCTGAAAAGAAAGTATATTCTTTTAGGTTTGGGTAAAATTTCTGCAAATATCTGTTAGGTCAATTGATTTATAATGTCAGGTAGCTCTGGTATTTCTCTATTTAGTTTTTGTATATATAAACTATCAGACAGAGGGCTACTCTCCCATTGTCACTGTGTGTGGGTCAGTAAGTAATTTTACTTGTAATAGTGTTGCTTTTTAAAGCTGGTTGCCCTTGTGCTTGTTACTATAGACTTTAAGAATTACTGTGTCTTCTTGGTGTATATTATTTTGATGAATATTTAGTGTCCTTCCTATCTCTTCTAATTAGTTTTGGTTTGATGTCTATTTTTATAGATATTAAAATGGCTACACTTGTTTGCTTCTTAGGTCTGTTTGCTTGAAATATCTTTTTTAATCCTTTTTTCCCTGATGTGACGTCTATCATTAATTTTCTTAAATTAACTAATGTTGCCTACTTCCTGGTCTTCCCTTGCAGAATTCCTTTACCTATCCCTCCCCTTTGCCTTGATGGCAGCTCCCCCCTACCCATATCTCCCTACTCTAATGTGTCAAGTCTCTGCAGGATTACATACATCTTCTCTCACTGAGACTAGACATGGCATCCCTCTGCTACATATATGCCAGGGGCCTTGAACCAGCTTTAGCACTATTTATTTCTTGAGTTTTCTTGGCTGTGGTTAAGCTCCCTAAGGTTGAAATTTTCTATCTAACATTTTTAGTAGTGCTTAAGTTTGGTTTCATCATTGACTGTTTTTCTCTTTTTATTGTGATTAAAAATTTAAGGGCACAATAATCTGAGCTGGCATCTGTAGTTTCTTAGAATTTATAGAACGTCTGTACAGACCCTTCTGGTTTTCAAATTATCCATTGAGGACTCAAGTGTTAATCTTATGGGTCTGATTTTATATGCTACTTTCTTTTTGTTTCCTCTTGCAGCTTTTTCCCCTCTTGCAGCTTTTAATAGTGTTTTGTTCTTCTATACATTTCATGTTTTGATTATTATGTCTCAAGGGAACTTCCTGTTACAGTTAAGTCTATTTGGTGTTCTGTATGCTTCTTGTATCTTGATCGATATCTCCTTCTTTAGGTTAAGTAAATTTTCTATTATTTTGTTGAGGATATTTTCTGGGCCTTTGAGTCAGGTTTCTTCTCATTCCTGTGTTTTTAATATTCTTAGACTTGAATTTTTCTCAGTGTCCTAGATTCTTGGCTATTTTGTGTTTGTAGGTTTTTATATTTAACATGTTCTTTGATGGAATATCTATTTCTTCTATCTTGTCTTCCATGTCTGAGTTTCTCTCTTCCATCTCTTGATTAAGCTTGCCTTTGAGGTTTCTTTTTGAGTTCCTAACCCCTTTTTATGTCCATATTTCTTGCAGCTTGGGTTTTCTTTATTGTTTGTATTTCTACTCTCATTCCTTATACTGTTTTATTAATTTCCTTACATCTATTGTGTTTTCATAAATTTCTTTAAAGGATTTGTTTCCTCTTTAAGGAATTCTGTATATAAAGACTACTATTGAATTGGGCTGGTTTTCCCTCTTAGTCCCATGCTCCCAGAAATAAGACCCAGACTCAAAATATATTTAGAAATACCTTGGCCATATAGATAGGTCTTTTCTGACTAGAATCATAACTTAAGAAAACCCATTTATTTTAATCTACATCTGCTACTGAAGTAGAGTTGCTATGCTTTCATAAAAAAATATTGTTTAGGCTATTGATGATTTAGTTTTTAATGCTTCTGTCCAGACATCTGGGTTTTCGATGATTATAATTCTAGGTTCTGATATCGAATCTTGTCTTTGTTGGGTGGATGTTCTATTCCTTGGTTTCTTTTGACTTCTCTGATCCTTTCGTAGAAGGATATGGTGGCTCTTGTTTCCTGGTGGGGAATTCTGCTGATATTTTGTCAGATGGGGTCACTGGGGTTTCCAGGTAAAAAGTGTTCCCATTAGAATCTGACACTTACAAATGGGAATAGGTTAGAATGGGGAAAGTTTGAAGGCATCCAGAAGAAGGAGGAAAACTAGGTGTCTCACCAGGATCTGCTTAGTACCCTGAGAATGGGGACAGAGAGTGAGTATAGGTTCCAAGAAGTAGTCTGCTACAGACCTGGGAATGAGACTGCAGGATTGAATTTGGAGAGGAGGGAGAGTGAAGATCTGAAGTTTACCTACATGCTTCTATTCCCTACTTGCTTCTCTAGTCTGCTTGAATGGCATGTTCCCAGGGAATGCCTGATGAAATTGGGGTTGAGACAATGAGAGGAGTTAAGAAAGGTTGGCAGAAAATATCTGCTTGATCCATTGGAAATGGTAGTGGGGTCACCAGTGGGTACTACAGTGGGCACTGAGATAGAGGGATTAGGTTTGGAGGAGAAGAATGAGAGGTAGAAGTCTCTGATTAGCCTACCTGATTGTCTGTTTGACATGGCCTGAAAAGTCCATGGGAATGCATGCAGGAATTGGGGCTGGAACAAAGGGATGAGGTGGGGAAGGGAAGGTTGGAAAAGGTGTATGTGCTCCACTAGAGACTGGGGAAGGGGTAGAAGCTCTTCTACAGGGGTAGAATCTCTCTGCTACAGAGCTAGGAATGATACTAGGGGATTTGGTTTTGAGAAAAGAAGGGAGTGGTAAAGATATCCAGTGAGTGTTCCTGCGTTTATGGCTGGAATAAAATTTTAAAATAAAAATGTATGTATTATTCATATAGTATGTATTAAAATTGTCAGTGATCAACATTCACTCATCACATAAATATATACACCAAATTATCAGGTTAAGAGTAGAATTGTGCATCAATTTCTTTTTTCTTTTGTTCTATATAATAAAAGTGTCAAAATCATTTCCTTAACTTTGAAAAGTTTTTCATGGAAATCTTGAAACATTGGTAGTAAGAGAACATCCTCAGTATGGTTTTCATTATAAAAACCATGTTTCACAAAAATCATTCATAATATAAAAAAAAAGTAGAAAGGAAACACAAAACAACAAAACTTCAAAATAAAAGAGTACAATTCTCAATAAGAAAATCTTTGTGGCTCTCTTTCCTTTCTGCCACCATCATGCCATCCAGACTGAGGAAGACCCGAAACTCCGGGGCCACGTGAGCCACAGCCACCGCCGCATCGGTAAGCACCGCAAGCACCCAGGAGGTCGCGGAAACGCTGGAGGCATGCACCACCACAGGATCAACTTTGACAAAATCATCATCAGGTTACTTCAGGAAGGTTGGTATGAGGCATTACCACTTGAAGAGGGACCAGAGCTTCTGCCCAACTGTCAACCTGGATAAATTATGGACGTTGGTCAGCGAGCAGACGCGGGTCAATGCAGCCAAAAAACAAGACTGGAGCTGCTCCCATCATTGATGTCGTGCGATCAGGCTACTACAAAGTTCTGGGCAAGGGAAAGCTCCCTAAGCAACCTGTCATCGTGAAGGCCAAATTCTTCAGCAGAAGAGCTGAAGAGAAGATTAAGGGTGTTGGAGGTGCCTGTATTCTGGTGGCTTAAAAGCCACTTCAGGGGTTAATTAAATGCTAACATTTTCCATGTGGTCTGAGTAGGTTCTTTGCATCCTTCTTGTCTACATGTTGGGAATCTGCCTAACATTCTAGGAAGAGGTGAGGTAATAAATGTAGCCCACAAGTGTAAATTCCTGCAAAAAAAAAAAAAAAAAAAAAAAAAAAAAGAAAATCTTTGTGTAAAATCACAAGGAATAGCCTCTCAAGCAGATGTACAAACTTCATCACTGAATGATAAGAAATGTCTAACAAAGGTGGGGAAGATCCTTGAATACCTAGGCACAGGGGAAAAGTTCCTGAACAGAACACCAATGGCTTATGCTCTAAGATCTAGAATTGACAAATGGGAAAGGACACTGTCAATAGGACAAGACAGCAACCAACAGATTGGGAAAAGATCTTTATCAATCCTACATCCTATAAGGGGTAATATCCAATATATTCAAAGAACTCAAGAAATTAGACTCCAGACAACCAAATAACCCTATTAAAAATAGGGTACAGAGCTAAACAAAGAATTCTTAACTGAGGAAACTCGAATGTCTGAGAAGCACCTAAAGAAATGTTCAACATCCTTAGTCATCAGGGAAATGCAAATCAAAACAACCCTCAGATTCAACCTCACACCAGTCAGAATGGCCAAGATCAAAAACTCAGATGATAGCAGATGCTGTCAGGATATGGAGAAAGAGGAACACTCCTCCATTGTTGGTGAGATTGCAAGATGGTGCAACCACTCTGGAAATCAGTCTGGCAGTTCAGAACATTGGACATAGCATTAACTGAGGACCCAGCTATATCACTCCTGGGCATATACCCAGAAGATGCTCCAACATATAACAAGGACACATGCTTCACTATGTTCATAGCAGCCTTATTTATAGTAGCCAGAAGCTGGAAAGAACCCAGATGTCCTTCAACAGAGGAATAGATACAGAAAATGTAGTACATTTACACAATGAAATATTACTCAGCTATTAAAACAATAAATTCAAGAAGTTCTTAGGTAAATGGATGGAACTAGAAAATATCATCCTGAGTAAGGTAACCTAATCACAAAAGAACACACATGGTATGTACTCACTGATAATTGGATATTAACCCAAAAGCTCGCAATACACAAGATACAACTCACAGACCACATGAAGCTCATGCAGAAGGAAGAACAAAGTGTGGGTGCTTTGGCCCTTCTTAGAAGGGGTAACAAAATACTCATGGGAGCAAATATGGGGACAAAGTGTGGGACAGAAACTGAAGGAGGGGCTGTCAGAGACTGCTCCACCTGGGTATCCATCCCTTGTGCATTCACCAAAGGTAGACACTGATGTGGATGTCAGGAAGTGCATGCTGACAGGAGTCTGATATAGGTGTTTCCTTAGAGGTCTGCCAGAGCCTGACATATACAGAGGCAGAAGCTCACAGCTAACATTGAGCTGATCATGGAATTCCTAATGGAGGAGTGAGAGAGAAGACTGAAGGAGCTGAAAGGGTTTGCAGCCCCATGGGGAGAGCAACAATACAAACCAACCAGAGCTCCCAGGGTCTAAACCACCAGCCTGGGAGCACATAGGGAGGGACCCAGCTGTATATGTAGGGGAGGATGACAGTGTCAGGCATAGGTCGGTGAGGAAGTCCTTGGTCCAGTGAAGGCTGGACGCCCCAGTGTAGGGGAAATCGTAGGTGGGGAGGTGAGAGTAGAGGGTGGGTGGGGGCATATCCTCATAGAAGCAGGAGGAGGGGGATGGAATAGGCGGATCCTGGGTGAGGGGGGAAGGGGATTACATCCAAAATGTAAATAAATAACCAATGAAAAAAATGTCAAACAAAATCAATTTGGGAAACTGGGGATCCTTTTGAGAGTTCTTAGTTCTATTAATATATTTTTTTTTTCCTAAAAATGAGAGTTGGGTGGAAGCCTGAAGTTCATCTTATGAGATTCAGATGAAAGATAACAGGTCAGGCAAGCCGTACCTGTCATCAGACCCTAGGGAAAGAGATGGAGAAGAGAGCTACAAGTTTCCAAGTTAGAGTCTAAGAAAGCTGGAATACCTAGCAATGGAGGAAGCAGTGGTGTGACAGAAAGGAGAGAGCTTCAGAGGAAGAGTGGGAGAATTCAGTATTGTAGATCACATTTTAAGCTTTTGCCAGTATCTGAAAAAGACAGAGAAAAAGTGAAAGTTATACCTTTTAATGTAGACCTCAGAAAGGAAGTCAGGCTCAGCAGTGCTGTGTGAAGGAAGCTCTGAGAGACTGAACTCAGGGAGGAGCTTCTGGCAAATGGATGTAGATTATCCAATAGGGGAAATAATCATTTCTCCTACTTCCTTAGTATGTCTGGAGGAGATATCATTTGGTCATGGGATCCAAAGGCCCAGCTGTATTAACTTTTAAACGAGGAGACAAATAATATGTAATGTTCTAATTTTGGGAGTAAATCAAAATATCATGTCTCCACCTAAGGCCAGATGTAGAAATCTGATTACATTCTTTTGTTCTACAGAAATGAACTTTAATAAATTCAAGTTTACCCCATCTTTTCAAACACTATTTTATGTTTTAAGACAGGAAATTGTGAAGCTTCCTTTTCTAGCATTACCAGGAAAATAGGAGGTGTGGTCCATGTTGATAACCTCTAAGCCTTGGAACATTCTTGGAACAGTCTCCTGTCTAGGGTTGAAACCTTAAAATCACATAAGGATATGGACTTCAAGTGAATCTGTCTACTCCTGGGGTGGAAGGCAGATAACAAGAAATCAGAGGAGGATCTAGAGTTCATTTCTAGCATTCCTGGTATCCAGCTAGGACAAAACCAAGAACATTGAACTTCAGATGGATTAAAAATATGCTTATTATGCATAGACCACATGATTGATTATTCTATTTTTGTAAATGATTAATGATAGTTTAGTTGGTATATAATCTTAAGTTGTGTGAAATTTTTGTGTTGATTAATTTACAGTTACTGTGTGCACTAGGATGAATTGTTGTAAACAAGAAAAGTTAAGATGGTTGGATATATGGCCCATTGCATGAGATAGAGCCCATATCCGACACTGCTTGGGTAGCTAGGAGACTAGCTAGACTGTGGACCTAGAGTAAAACCAAATACTATTGTTCTGAAGGAATATACAATAACAACTCTGAGTGATGTTCTGCTATACCCAAAGATCAGTGTCTTGTTTCTCATCAGAGAGCGTCCTTCTGCAGAAGGGATGAATACAGAGATCCACAACTGTACAATGTGCAAAGAGTGAGAGACCTGAGAACCCTCAGTCTTAAATGGGATGCCGACATCAAATCCTTCTCCTCAGATCTCAGGAAAGTATGCAGAAGAGGAGGCAGGATGGTTGTAAAAGCCAGAGGGGAGAGAAGACACAAAGGAAATAGTGTCTTCCAGATGCAACAGAACTGACTTATATATGAAGTTACATACTGTAGTGTCACTCACAGGCTTGTGCAGGTCCAAGATAGACAGAGTCCCAGTGCTGAGTGAGAGAAATGGACAAGATCCCCTATCTGTAACCAAGAAGGTATCTTTAGTTAACAAACACTTGCAAAAGAAAAAGTATTTTTGCCAATGAAGTCTCACTGGAATACAAACCACGTTTAAGGCCAGGCTCTACCCACAGCAGCAGATGTCAACAGCAAAGAACACATGGTATTTTGGGGAATTTTTTTGTCCCATATTATTTTGTGGGGGATTTTTTTTAAAAAAAAAAACTTTGTTTTTGCTTGTAATTTTCTAATTTTTTGGGTTTTGTGTGTATCCGTGTGTGTATGTTTCTGTCTGTCTTTCCATGTGTGTCTGTGCATCTGTGTGTTTGTGCATCTGTGTGTCTGTGTGTCTATGTCTTTCCTATGATTTATATTTTTTCCTTTATTTTTCTTTCAGTTTGTTTTCTAAAGAGAGAGAAAGAAGTCATGGAGCTGGATGGATGGGTCAATGGGAAGGATCTGAAAGCAGATGAGTGAGGGGAGTCTGTGATTAGAGTGTACCATATGAAAAAGAGGAATTTTATAAAAGCATAGACATTTAAGCTGAATGAGAAAGACATGATTATCCAAAATAAAATGTCAATGGATGTTGCTATTAGAAAAATACCTTGGTCTTAGGTTGGTAAGGCTCTGTTCAGAATCTTACCCGTCCTTGGCTTGCCAGCCTGTTAAATTTATAACTCTTTCTGGGGGTCCATTTTCAGTTTCAGGCCATGTAGTTTGGCTGCCAACATGTTGATGTTGTTAAAGACAAGCTTTAACATGATGAGCAGAAGTAAAAGTATTCTCAGGACAAAAAAAGGGCTAGCATGATCAAGCTATATATGCCATTCTTGAAGCTTGACCAAAATGGAAATACTGACCTCAGGCCATGGATAATTTTATCAGTAGTATCTGCAGCATCACAGCTCAGCAGAGCAGCATTCTTTAAATTTATAATCTCACTCATGCATTGCTTTTGATAATGCATATTCCAGAATGAGTAAGGAAGGCATTCTTGTCAGAATGACCAAAGACAGGCTCAGTCTTGTTAATGAAATAAAAAAGGGAGAGTTGTGGAGAGCTTTTGGGGCTGCTTGGATTGACTAATGACAAGGAAATGGACTTCAGGCAGGAATCTGACATTAGGCTAGAAAAACTAAATAATTTCTGGCAGGAATCTAAATCTTAGGCTAGAACAAAGAAGTAGGGCTTCAGGCATGAAAATGACTTTGGGATAGGATAGGGAAGTAGGCTCAGATATTTTGGTCATCCTGATAAGTCTTAGAAACAGTGATCACAGGAGTGATCATGGGACTTTATTGCCTTGCTTGTTCTTTGACTATTTGTGTTTATTGTCTTCCTGTTCCTTGACTCTTTGTATCTATTGTATTGCTAGTTCCTCAACCTACAACTGATCTTAATACTTGCAAGTAATTAAAATGATATAAAAGCAGACTGGGAAAAAAAAAAAAGGAAAATACCTTGGCCGCTCTGGCATTTAATTACAGCCTCTTTCATATCCCCTTGGAACTTTTATAATGAGAAATTGGCTGATTGAGGCTTATATTTAATGATTTATCACAGTTGATTAAATTCTTTCTGTGAGTGGTGAATGCGGTCTTTGTGTTTTGATACAGCCTATATTAGTGGTTTCTGTTGCTGGGATGAAACACCTTGACCAAGAAGCAAGTTGGAGAAAAAAGGATTTACATAGTTAACACTTCCATATCACTGTTCATCATCAGAGAAAGTCAAGACAGGAACTCAATGAGTCCAGGTAACTGGAGTCAGGAGCTGATATAGAGACCATGCATGGGTGCTACTTACGGGTATACTCCCTACCTCAGTCTGCTCTCTTAAAAAACCCAAGACCAATATCACCCACAATGAGTTGGGCCTTCTCAAGTCAATCACTAATTAAGAAAATGCCCTACTGGCCTGTTTATAGCAGGTCTTATTGAGTTGATTTCTCAGTTGAGGCTCCTTCCTCTCCAATGACCATAGGTTGTGTCAAATTAGCATAAAACTAGCTATCACATAGCCTTAAGATTGAGTTAGGAGATCCAATGTGGTTTAACGTTTCCCAAACTGTCATTTGGTGCTAATTAAATGTTGGCTCTTTGGTTGTTAAAGGAGTAATATTCTTTTGGTGTAGAACTAAAAGGGTTTTTTTAGTCAGTCACATGTGCCATGAGAGCGGAAGTGTCCTTTTATTTCTAGCACCAACATCCTCATGTAACTGCAGTAATGAATGTAGAGCTTCAAAGCAAAATTCTTTTGTCATCCTTGCAGATTCTGTAAGTTTCCTTGGAGAAAAAAAAATGAACCTAACAGAACAAAACTCCTGGTTACAAGGATTACACAAACTGTGTCTGTGAGGTACTTAGCATACTGCCTGATGTATAAAGTTGCTGTAGTTAACAAATACGAATAAAAGATGTCAAGTTGAATTTTAATTTTATATTACTTATTGTGTACCCAGAATGAGTACACTATAATAGCATTTATTTAATGGTCACCTGGGATTAAGTGGGTATTTTTATCTGGCAGTCCTTGGTGTGTCTTAAGTGCTAATATTAAGAGCAAAGCTACTCATTCTTTACTGTCTCATCATCAGGAATGTTGTGCATTTTTGCAGACCTGAGGCAGTGATCCTTGACCTATTTCAAGCCTCACTTGACCACTATCACTTGAAGTTCTCTATGGTGTTCTTTTATCACAGAACATTGTGTTTATTCCTTTTCAGTCTGTACAATGGGTGAGCTCCTGTGTCTCCTGTGTTCTTTTCCATCTCAGTCACCAGCCCTCTGTGGGCCCTGCCTAAGGCTCTCTTTGGTCTCAGGTCTTTCCTTTCATCCTTTTCTTTTGAAGAGCTCAGTTTTTCTCACTGTTAGAGTTTTCACTTTTATGCTCATGTTCTCTCATCCTGAGCTCCAAGGCTAACCTCTTCTTCCTGCCTTAAGCTCAAGACTGAAAAAGTCACAATGAGCTGAAGGCTCAGTCCCCCCAAACTGTACTTCCCACCACATCTCTTCTGAGATATTTTTCTTTAACTTTGATAGTTAAACCATTTCAATGTCTACTTTTTCCCACACAGTGACTTTCTGCTGTACTGAGAGATTAGGCCAACCTTTTCTAAATCCGTAAAAATCAAGTAGCTCAGTATCTTTTGGGCACGTTCAATTAGTAGGATCTTAGACTGTGTCTTTCCACCAGCACCACCCTCATCAGTTCACATCCAGGGCACTAACCTGTCTTTTGATTATTCTCCAGTCTCTTACTTCACCAATACATTTTATCAACTTGAATCACTATGTGAACTCCGAGAAAGTTAGTTGTGTGATTCCACATCGGAATCATCAATTTTCCTTATGATAATGTAGGATGACCAGCTTCTCAAGATTAAGAATTTGCTGGCTCGGGATCATGGTAAAGAAATGTAATCCCAACATCGCAGAGATGGAGGCAATAGTATCAGGGATTCTAGGTCTGGGCTACAGGACACCCTGTCTCAAACAAACAAACAAACAACCAAAAAGGCAAAACAAAACAAAAATGATTAAGAACTTCAGTTAATAATGTCATAACACAGAACTCAAAAGCTCTACATTTACTTTTCATGTCCAGCAGATGGGGCCAGTGGGGAAGGAGTTTGCTCGTTCCCAAATATTGGAATCTCTTTATCCCAGTTATTTTCAGATCGTCCCAACAACCCTATTAAGTAGGAATGGTGGTTCCTGCTTTACAGATCAGAGAAATTCAGGTTTAGATGGCTAAATAGTTTGATTAGGCTGTGAGTTGAAATGTGACAGAGCTGAGATTAAATCAGGAGTTTGTCAGGTTTTGCATCCCACATGTTCTCTTCCTTGAAGAGAAGAAAAAAGACTGATTTCAGCTATGCTCCTCAGGTAGGAAGGAAGTATTGGGATTTTTTAAAAAAAAAAAAAATATTTAAGGTGAACTGATAATTAAGCAAATTAGAGGGAAAATTGAGTGTAAGGACTTTAGCAGAATTGTGTGACTATATCAGCATAACACAAAGTGACAAAAGAGAGGTAAATTTAAACTCATGTCTCGATTAAAAGAAAATGAAGGATTGTGAGAATTAGGGCAAAACCCAAACTAAGAGGAGTCACAAGTCATGCTTTATATCCTCTAAGAAGAACATTTTTAAGTTTTCTTGTATGGGTTTCCACTTGTACAGTAGATTTCCTCTGTAATTGGTTTTCTAATGGCATTCAGAGGCTCCCCACAGAAGTGTTTATGAGTTTACTTCATAATCCAAGAACTACAGACGAGCATTTTGCTTGGCAGAACTTGCAATTCCTTCTATGGAACCACCTGGGTGTCTGGGGCGAGGTGTTAGGAGATGAGTGCTAGGGAAAGAGACAGGGAATTTGATTACTCTTTAATGAAAATTCCATGCAGTTAGGCTGGAATTTTGGGCAGCACTTTTTACATTATATGGTGATATAGAGGGAAAGAGTCAATCTTTTTCAAAGTCATGCAATGTGATCAATAATAGATAGAATAAAAAACAAACCCCTTTGAGGATATGTGGATATTGTTCATACTGAATGAATTTGAAAGTCTTAATAAAATCAATATATATTTTAAAATGTTAAGACCTGCTCTTTCTGTCTATGTGTGTGTCTGTGTGTGTGCACATGTGTGCATGTGTATGTGTACATGTGTGTGCTTTTGTGTTTGTGTGTATGTGTGTGTTTGTGTGTGTGTAAAGCAGATGCCCAATTTCCTAACTTTCACCTTCTTCACATGTCTCTTACAAACATCATCCTCATCAACTAATAGGACATCAATGATGCTTTCTAACTATTCTTCCTCTCTCTCTCTCTCTCTCTCTCTCTCTCTCTCTCTCTCTCTCTCTCTCCCCTCTGTCTCTCTTACCTGTTTAGTTAAGGACTCTTCTCTTTGATTTTATGGACTCCAGAGAACTTAGCTCTGTGATTCTATGTCGAGTCTGCTGGTTTTCTTTATAATAACATAGGACGTGATACTGCTTGCTTCTCACAGTGAACTTCTGATCTAGGTATGGAGATACACGCTTGTAATCTCATAATCTCAGCAATGGGGATTAATCTTGTTATCCAGGGTTATTTTATTTATTTATTTTAGGTTTTTCAAGACAGAGTTTCTTTGTGCAGCTCTGTCTGTCCTGGAACTCTTTCTGTAAACCAGGATGGCCCTGAACTCAGAGATTCCCCTGTCTTTGTCTCCCTAATTCTGGGATTAAAGACATGCACCACCACTGCTCAGATATTTGCCATTCAGTTTTAACTTTGAATATTTTAAGCATTGTAATCCATTTAAACTCTCTCAGTTTATGTGTTTACTTTTTGTAACCACATACACTTATGTATCTATTTACATTATCATTTAACTTATATATACCTATTCTATTTATTTATTATGGTACATGTATTTATGTAAAGTAAGATTAATAACCCTAGTGTGAGTTCTCCCATTCCCACTTCCTCTATTGTGGATATTTTTATGTTAGTATTTTCAGCTTGACTTCATGATAAAGGAATTTTAAAAAGCTAATTTAGAAATAGTGATAAGGTGAATATAGATTAGCAGTTTGCAAGGGCTGAGGAAATGAGGAAGGGAAAGAAAATGAGTTGCTGAAATGGCAGTCAGTATAGAAAGTAGTTGAACAATTACTTCTTCATTTCTCTACTCAAATTTCATGTGTTTAGATAGTTCTTTTTATTTATAATTTAAAGTGCTTAAAAACAGTTTTTGTTCTTTTTCTTCTAAGGTTTTTCTTTCTTCTATGTAGTTATTTTTATGGCTAAAAAGAAATCTTTATGCAAATGTGCCTAAAATAAAAATAACAGGCTGGAAGGCAGAAGCTAGCAGTTTCTTTTGGTATTTGTTGCCTTTTGGTAGAAGGAGCCAATCCATCTGTATTCCTAGGTATTACCTTAAAATGGAATTTTTATGTTTATTCTATTATTTTGCTCACAGTTGAAGGAAAAATGTATTGTGAGTTCTGCTTTATATAAAAACAAACAGTGCTGTAGGGACATGTTTGACATATAGTGTTTCTACAAGACAAAACTAGAAAATAATTTTCTGAGAGGGAGGACTCACATTCCCTGGATTGTCCCCAATGGCATTCAGTTTAGAATCTTTAGAAGGTCTAAGAACAAAAATACTTTAAAAATATTTTTTTAAAGAGAGTTTCTGTCTTGAAAAACTGAAGCAGTACATTTATCTATCTTTTCCCTTTGTGCTCTAGGAAATGACTGTGAAGATAAGATTAACAAGCTGTTGGAATAACAGTATGGTGTCATTGGTCTTTCTAAATATAGCTTCCTTGATTTAAGTCCAGGACCAACTTTCTTTCACTTATCTGCCTTCCAAAAATCACCACTCTCCAAGGCACATTCGTCATACTTAACACAGCTCTCAAATAAAGAGATGGATGATGAAGGAAATCCTTTACTTTCATTCCCCTCCATGCTTCTGACTCCCCTTGTCATCAGTTCTCTTGCCACTCCAGCTCAGCTGCCAACTCTTTGTTCTCCAAAAAGCCACATTCCAGTCTGAACCAATCAAAGCCAGACAATACGTCATCCATCGATTTGGGTTGCCCTTTGGCGAGGATGAGGCTATAACGTGATCTCCTTCACGGCAGCTTACTTTTTAATATAATTTCAGAGAAACATTTTTTGGGAGGTCAGGTGAGGAAGGACAAGCATTTACATACAAAAAGCAGGCAATGGGCTATTGATAGGACAATACTATATGTTCTGCCAGCATTTAACTCTCTGCTGCCATAACAATTGATAACTGAAAATACAGGGATACATCTACAAACCATTTGATGTAATGAGGTGGGGAAGGTCATCCCAACATTCTCTCCCTAATACCTTTCCTAATTCTGGCAGACCTGCTCATTCAAAAGCCACACATATTAGATGACCAAGTAGCCAGCAGACCATCTCCACTTTCTCTATTCCCCACACCCAACTCACAGCGTCACTCTTAGCTCTGCCACAGACTGTCTCCCCCTGACCTCCCCTTTCCCCAGCATCCGACACAAGTAAGTATTCTCCCATGTACAAACCAGCCAAGCAGTACCCCAAAACAGGGAACACACAGCCAACTTACTTTCTGAAAATCCAGCAAGAAAACAAACACTAAGAAACAAAACAGCCACTCAAAAACGACAAACATAGAAATCAACCTAGCGCTACAGCTCCGGCACCATAGCCATCATGAATGACACGGTAACCATCCGGACCAGGAAGTTCATGACAAACCGTCTGCTTCAGAGGAAACAGATGGTCATTGATGTCCTTCATCCTGGGAAGGCAACAGTACCAAAGACAGAAATTCGGGAAAAGCTGGCCAAAATGTACAAAACCACACCAGATGTCATCTTTGTATTCGGATTCAGAACACACTTCGGTGGTGGCAAGACAACTGGCTTTGGCATGATCTATGACTCTTTAGATTATGCAAAGAAGAATGAGCCTAAACACACACTTGCAAGACATGGCCTTTATGAGAAGAAAAAGACCTCCTGAAAACAGCGGAAGGAACGCAAGAACAGAATGAAAAAGGTCAGGGGGACTGCAAAGGCCAACGTTGGTGCTGGCAAAAAGCCAAAGGAGTAGCTCTGCGGTGACTTGATGTTCTGCTGTGATGTGCAGATTTCTGAGAGAACAAATAAAGTAAAAAGCTTCTACATTAAAAAAAAAAGAAAGAAAGAAAGAAATCAACCTAGCATTAATCCTAAAATTTGTGAGAGAAAAAATAGTTCCATAATTTGAGCAAAATTTGAAGCAAACTTTAATAAAATGCTGGCGAGGATGACAGACTATTCATGGCCAGATCCACTACTGGAGTCTCCTGAAATGGCAATCAGTTCTGTTTTGCAGGGCTTTTTAAAAATTATTAATCATTTTATTTGTTTATACTTTAAATGATATGCTTCTTCCAGGTTACCCCTCCACAACCCCCTCATTCCATCCCCCCATCTTTCCCTTTCCTTTGCCTCTATGAAGATGTTCTTCCACCCACTTACCCACTCCTGCCTCACCCCTCTAGCATCCCCCTATACTTGGGCATCAAGTCTTTCTTCCCTCCCACTGATGTCAGATAAGGCCATCCTCTGCTACATATGTATCTAGAGTCCTGACTCCCTCAATGTATACTCTTTGGTTATTGGTTTAGCCCCTGGGAGCTCTGGGTGGTCCAGTTAGTTGATATTGTTTTTTGTATAGGATCGAAATTCCCTTCAGCTCTTTCATTCCTTCTCCTAGCTCTTCCATTGGGGTCCCTGGGCTCAGTCCAATGGCTGGCTGTAAGTATCTTCATCTGTATTGGTCAGGTGCTGGTAGAACCTTCAGGGAACAGCCATACTAGGCTCCTGTCAGAACGTGCTTTTTGGCATCAGTAATAGTGTCTGAGTTTGGTGTCTGCAGATGGAATGGATCCCTAGGTGAGGCAGTCTTGGATGGCCTTTCCTTCAGTCTCTGTTCCACTTTTTGTCCCTGTCTTTCCTTTGGACAGGACATTTCTGAGTTAAAAATTTTAAGATGCGTGGGCAGCACCATCCCTCAACTGGGGCGCTGTGCCCATCTACTGGAAGTGGTCTCTACAGGTTGTATCTCCCCTTTGTTGAATATGTTGGCTAAAGACATCACCATTGGTTCCTGGTAGCCTCTTGCTTCCCTGAAGTCTGTGACTTTCTTGTAGCTATCCCTAGTTCCCCATCCCCCACTGCTACATGTTTATATTCAATTTTTTGACCCTCTATATGTCTCTCCTTTCTCTTCCAATGCCTGTTCCTGCCCCCCATTTCCCCCCTCCCTCCCTAGTCCCACCCTCCCTCTACCTCCTGTGATTATTTTGTTCCCCCTTCTATGTTGGATTGAAGCATCTACACTTTATTCTTCCTTCTTAAGCACCATATGGTTTGTGGATTGTATCATGGTTATTCTGAGCTTTGGGGCTAATATCCACTTATCAGTGAGTACATACCATGTATGTTCTTTGCAGGAACCTTTTAAAGAAAACTTGATTGATAAGTTACTTCTCTGTTGCTGGTGAAATGAGCCAATTCAAGTCAAATTATATATACATATATGTACACACAAACTCATACACACAAGTTTATTGGGAAGACACCGTGGGGTGGGTGAGTTCAACGGCCCCAAGGAAGGAGGCCAGGGAATTTGCCATGAGATGGGAGAGAGAGGAGAGGGAGAAGAGAAAGAAAAAAGCATCTGTGCAGAGAGAGGGAGAAAAGAAAGAAAACAAAATGTCTGGATTGGATAAGGAAGAGCTTCTTGGAGGAATGTAAGACTATCCCCTGGACTGAAAACTTTAAGATTGGGTAGGGACTGAGAAATGCTGGGAGAATTTAGAAGACAAGTCTGCTTTTGTATGTTAAATATGCACTTCAGTCCCTTGTTCCTTGTTTAAAACCAACTGCTGATAAGGCCACCATATTTCCTATCAGGTCCAACCAGGGGCAAGTATATATCCTGATGTGTTTCTGCCTACTTACCTCCTGCTTACATATGATCAAGCACATCTGATGTAGTTGGTTTAAACAAACTTATTTAGTGAAAACTGAAGGGCCTAGCCTAACATTACAAACTCCATTTTTTATCCAGTCTCCATTTTGCCCTCAGGCTAAACCCAGTAACTAGAAAAACCACAACTTGTTCCAGGAACTAAGAAACACCTCTCAACATTGACAACTTTCCTACTTTATCCTTAGTCACAGTTTTAGGAGGCTCTTAAGAAGAAAACACCTAATGTTCCAGATATCTCAAAATAGATTGCTCAAGTTAGCCACAATTGTACATAACAATCTGAAATCATTACTAGTCAATAAGAATGTACCAAGCTGTAATTTCTCAAATGTTAACTAATCTTGTAACTGCCAAGTTGGAAAGCCCCTCACCCTGCTGAAACTATGATAAAAAGACAAAGCTTTACCAGCTTGGGGCCTTCTACACCCATCTACTGCATTGGAGAGGTTGGAGGGTATGAACTTGAGATTGAATTAAAAACTCTTTGCCTTTGCATGTGAGTTGGACTCTTGGTCATCACTGGTGGTCTCTAGTGGTCTGGACCCTGAGATCTGGACATAATGAAAATGTGTGTCATATTATTTCCCAAGAACTACAGCTCCTAGCATTCTAGGAAGTTATCTTGTCCTTTGGTAAGTGGCACTTACAGATTAACTTTGGCTCTGATAATAGACTTATAATCACCCTAAACCTAAATACTAGATGCCAGTGTTAGGAAATAATAACGCCAAGGCAATATGTCTCTACAAGATCTCAGCTATCTTTCTACAGCAGTTCCAGAATATTCTAGCATAGCTGAAGCATAAGAAAAGGACCTTAAAACCAACTACATGAAGAAGATAGGGATCCTTAAAGAGAAAATGAAGAATCTCTTTAAAAAACCAGAAAACCACAAACAAACAATTGGGGGAAATGAATGAAAAAAGCCAGAAAACATGAACAGTTGAAGGAAACAAATAAAACTATTCAGAACCTGAAAATGGAAAGAAAAGTGATAAAGAAAACACAAACTAAAGAAATTCTGGAGATGGAATATCTAGGTAAGCCAATAGGAACTACAGATGCAAGCATCACCAACAACATACAAGAAATGGAAGAAAAAATTTCAGGCATTAAAGATACAATAGAAAAAAATTAGATATATTGGTCAAAGAAAATATTAAATCTAAAAAATGTCCTAATACAGAATACCCAAGAAATCTGGAACACCATGAAATGACCAAACCTACCAATAAGAATAGAGAAAGAAGAATACCACTTAGCAATCCAGAAAATATTTTCAACAAATTCAACGAAATATTTCCTAACCTTAAGAAGGACATGCCTATAAGGGTACAGGAAGCATACAGAACACCAAATAGATTGGGCAGAAAAGAAAGTCCCCCCCCAAACATATAATAATTAAAACACTAAACATACAGAAAAAAAGAAAAAAAATATAAAAATTCAAAGGAAAAGACAAGTAACATATAAAGGCAGATCTATTAGAATTACCCTTAACTTCTCAATAAAAACCCTAAAATTCACAAGGGCCTAGACAGATGTCTTGCCATCTCTAACAGATCACAGATGCCAGTTCAGATTACTATACCCAGCAAAACTTTAAATCACAGTAGGTGAAGAAAATTCCATGATAAAGTCAAATTTAAATGTCTTTCTACAAATCCAGCCCTACAGAAAGTGCTAGAATGAAAAATGCAAAGCAAGGAAGTGAACTACACTTGTGAAAATATAGGAAATAAATAATCTCACACCATCAAAATCAAAAGAAGGGAGGCCTCTCTCTCTCTCTTTCTCTCTCTCTCTCTTCTCTCTCTCTCTCTCTCTCTCTCACACACACACACACACACACACACACACACACACACACACAACACACACATAACAACCACCACCACCACCAGCAGCAAACAAACAACAAAATAACAGGAATTAACAATTAGTGATTAGCCCGGCAGTGGTGGTGCATGCCTTTAATCCCAGCACTTGGGAGGCAGAGGCAGGTGGATTTCTGAGTTCTAGGCCAGCCTGGTCTACAGAGTGAGTTCCAGGACAGCCAGGGCTACACAGAGAAACCCCTCTCGAGAAACAAAACAAAATAAAACAACAACAACAAAAAAACACAATCAGTAATTATTGGTATCTCTCAATAGCAATGAACACAATGTCCCAATAGAGAGACACAGACTAAAAGAATGGATGAGAAAATGGGATCCATCCTTTTGCTACATGTAAGAAACATACCTCAACCTCAAGGGTAGACATTTTCTCAGAGACGATATTGGGAAAGTGGCATGCCAAGTAAATAGAACCAAAGAAGCAAGGTACTTTTGTCAGTTTATTATCTACTAAATAGATTTCAAATGAAAAAAATAAAAAAATGATGGAAAAACACACTACATAAACCCACCAAAATGACATTTCAATTCTTAACATCTATGCTGAAAATACTAGGAAATACACTTTGTAAATGAAAGCCTACTACAGTTTAAATTAATATTGACCCTCAACATTGATAGTGAGAGACTTCAATACCCTAGTCTCACCAATGAAAAGCTGATCTAGACAAATATTAAACAGAAAGCTACTTGAGCTAATAGACATTATGAACCAAATGAACCAAATATATATATAAACAGAATATTTCACCCAAACACTAAAGAAAATATCTTCAAGTCAGCAACTCATGGTTCTTTTTTTTTTTTTTTTTAATTGACCACATATTCAGATACAAGCAATTCTTAGCAGATACAAGAAAATTGACATAAATCTCTGAATACTATCAGACCACTACTGATTAACACTAGATATCATCAATAACAGAAAGCTTAGACACTCATAGAACCTGATGAACTCATTACTGAATGAACAATGGGTTAAGACAAATAAAAAAGAAATAAAAGACTTTCTAGAATCCAAAGAATATGAATACACAACATACCTAAACTTATGGCACACAATGAAGTCATTCTAAAAGCAAAGTTTATATCACTAAGTGCCTACAAAAAAAACCAAACAAAACAAAACAAAAAAAAAAACTAGAGCAATTGATTTCATACTAGCAATTTTTCTTGGTTTGATTTATTTTTTGAAGATAGCATTTCCCTGTATAGGCCTGGCTGCATTGAAACTTGTTTTGTAGATTGCACTGGCCTCAAACTCAGAGGTTCACCTCCCTTTGCCTCCTAGTGTTGGGATTAAATCACTGTCTGACCAAAGTAGCAATTTAATAGCACATCTGAAAGCTCCAGAACAAAAAGAAGTAAACATAGATGGCAAGAAATAATCAAACTGAGGAAAAAAAAAAAAAAAAAAAAAAAAACAGAAACAAAAAGAACAGACCTTGGGCATTAGGTTCTCACCCAGTCCCCAAAGCACAACCAGGATCATAGGTTCATAGGTGAGGAGGCCACAACATCTGCCCCCAACACCCAGAGTACTTGGGACCACAGGATCTAGGTCCACAGGAATCCCATCTGAACAATGGCACAGGTTCCTTCCGTCTTAGCTAGTGTCCTGAGCAGACCTTGGGCACTAGCTCCACAACTAATCTCACAACACCCAGAGAAAGCTCAACTCCCACGCACTCTAACATGCCCAGGATCATAGGATCTCAGGAGTTTGATTACACCAGGATTTCAGGATCCCAGATGCAGCTATACTCCCAGGAGCATTGATACACACAGGATCTCAGGGTCACAGGATTCCAGAATCACAGGATCCCAGAGACAGCTGGACTCTGAGGAGTTTGAACACAAAAAGGATCACAGGAGGGACAAGCTTAAGTCAGAGACAGCAAAGACAGGTAACACTAGAGATAACCAGAGGGCAGAGCAAGCATAAGAACATAAGCACAGAAACCAATTTTACTTGGCATCATCAGAATCCAGTTTTCCCACCATAGCAAGTCCTGGATACCCCCATCACACCAGAAAAGCAGATTTGTATTTAAAAATCACTTCCTTTTTAAACATAACTCAAAAAGTATTGCTGTTTGAGCTCTATAGAATTCTTGTAAGTATATCTGACCCTTGGTATTTTGCTGTTGTTTCTTTCATTTTATTCTGTTTGAATGCTTTAAATTTTTTTGATTTGCTGAAAATAAAAAATTAAAAAAAAAATAAAATAAATAAAATAAAAAAAAAAATCACTTCTCATGATGATGATAGAGGACTTTAAGGACATAAATTAAAAGAGGAACTTTTTTTCTGGTCCAGTCTATTTGGAGTTCTGAAGGCTTCTTGTATGTTCATGGGCATCTCTTTCTTTAGGTTAGGAAAGTTTTCTTAATTCTCTTAAAGAAGAAACACAAAATTCCTTTAAAAATTTCAGAAAAACACAATCAAACAGGTAGAGGAATTGAACAAAACCACCAAAGATCTAAAAATGGAACTAGAAACAATAAAGAAATCACAAAGGAGACAATCCTGGAGATAGAAAACCTAGGAAAGAGATCAGAAGTCATAAAGGCAAGCATCACAAACAGAATACAAGAAATAGAAGAGAAAATCTCAGCTGCAGAAGATACTGTAGAAAACATTGACACAACTGTCAAAGAAATGCAAAATGCAAAAAGCTCCTAACCCAAAACATCCAGGAAATCTAGGACACATGAGAAGACCAAACCTAAGAATAATAAGTATGGAAGAGAGTGAGACTGCAAACTTAAAGGGCCAGTAAAATACTTCAACAAAATTATAGAAGAAAAAAACTTTCCTAACCTAAAGAAAGAGATGCCAATGAACATAAGCCTTTAGAACTCCAATAGGACTAGACCAGAAAAAAAATCCTCCTGTCACATTAATAATCAAAACACCAAAATGCCAACACAAAGAAAGACTATTAAAAGCAGTAAAGGAAAAGGTCAAGAATTATAAAGGCAGACCTTTCAGATTTTACACAATTCTTACCAAGTCTATAAAAGCCAGAAGATCCTGGACAGATTCTTACAGACTCTAAGAGAACACAAATGCCACCCAGGCCACTATACTCAGCAAAACTCTCAATTAAATAATAGTGAGAAACCAAAATAGTCCATTAAAAAAAACCAAATTTAAACAATACTTTTCTACAAATCCAGCCCTACAAAGGACAGTAAATGGAAAACTCCAACACAAGGAGGGAAACACACCCTAGAAAAAGCAAGAAAGCAATCTTCTTTGAACAAATGCAAAAGAAGATAGCCCACAAACATAATTTCATCTCTAACATCAAAAAAACGAGGAAGGAAACAATCATTTTACCTTAATATCTCTTAAGCATGAAAAAAAAAAAAAAAAGAAGAAAGACGTTAGACTAACAGATAGGATACTTAAACAGACTTATCATTTGCTGCATACAGGTAATTACATCATCAGTGACAAGACAGACATTATCTCAAGTAAAAGGCTGGAAAAAAATTTCCAAGCAAATGGTCCCAAGAAACAAGTTGGAGTAGCCATTCTAATATTGAATAAAAAATTTACTTTTAGCAAAAGTTATCAGAAAAGATAAGGAAGGACATTTCATACTCCTTAAAGGAAAAATCTAACAAGATGAATTCTTATTCTGAACATCTATGCTCCAAATGCAAGGGCACCCACATATATAAAAGAAACTTTACTACAGCTCAAAGGATACATTACACCTCACACAATAATAGTGGGAGACTTCAAAACCCCACCCTCATCAATAGAAGATCATGGAAACAAGAAACTAAACAGAGACACAGTGAACTAAGAAAGTTATGAACTAAATGCATGTAACAGACATCTATAGAACATTTCATTCTAAAACAAAAGAAAATACCTTCTTCTCAGCATTTCATGTATCCTTCTCCAAAACTGAACATATAATCTGTCACAAAACTGGCCTCAACAGACACAAGAAGATTGAAATAACCCCGTGCATCCTATCAGAGTACCACAGATTAAGGCTGATCTTCAATAACTACAAAAAATAAATGAAAAACCCACATATACATGGAAGCTGAACAACACTCTATTCAATGATAGCTTGGTCAAGGAAAAAATATAGACAGAAATTAAAGACTTTTTAGAATTTAATGAAAATGAAGACACATCATACCCAAACATATGGGACACCATGAAAGCAGTGCTCTGAGGAAAACTGATACCTCTCAGTGCCTCCAAAAAGAAACTGGAGAGAGCATACACTAGCAGCTTGACACACACTTGAACACTCTAGAACAAAATGAACCAAATACACCACCCACGAGAAGGAGGAAATAATCAAACTCAGGATTAAAATCAACCAAGTAGAAACAAAAAGAACTTTCAATGAATCAACAAAACCAGGAGGTGATTCTTTGAGAAAATCAACAAGATAGATAAACCTGTAGCCACATTACTAGAGGGCACAGAGACAGTATCCAAATTAATAAAATCAGAAATGAAAAGGGAGATATAACAACAGAAACTGAGGAAATTCAAAAAATTATCAGATCCTACTACAAAAGGCTATAGTCAAAAATTGGAAAATTGGTTGAAATGGACAATTTCTAGACAGATATCAGGTGTCAAAGTTAAATCAGGATCAGATAAACCCATCTGAAGAGTCCAAAACCCTAAAGAAATAGCAGCAGTCATTAAATGTCCCTATCAAAAAAAGCCCAGGACTGGATGGTTTTAGTGCAGAATTCTATCAGAGCTTCAAAGAAGACCTAAGAATAAAACTCTTCCAACTATTCCATAAAGTAGGAACAGAAGGAACACTACCCAATTTGTTCTATGAAGCCACAATTATGCTTAAACCTAAACCATACAAAGACTCAACAAAAAAAGAGAACTTCAAACTAATTTCCCTTATGAATATTGATGCAAAAATACTCAATAAAATTCTTGCAAACAGAATCCAAGAACACATTAAAACAATCATCCATCGTGATGGAGTAGGTTTCATCCCAGAGATGCAGGGGTGGTTCTATATACAGAAATCCATCAATGTAATCCACTATATAAATAAACTCAAAGAAAAAAAACCACATGATCATCTCATTAGATGTTGAGAAAGCATTTAACAAAATTCAACACCCCTTCATTGTAAAAGTCTTGGAAAGATCAGGAATTCAAGGTCCATACCTAAACATAGTAAAAGCAATATAAAGCAAACCAGTAGCCAACATCAAACTAAATGGAGAGAAACTTGAAGCAATCCCACTAAAATCAGGAACTAGACAAGGCTGAAAACTCTCTCCCTACCTATTCAATATAGTACTATCCCGAGCAATTAGACATTCAATACAGTCCTAGCCCGAGCAATTAGACAACAAAAAAAAGATCAAATTGATACAAATTGGAAAGAGAGAAGTCAAAATTTCACTATTTGCAGATGATATGAGTGTATACTTAAGTGATGCCAAAAATTCCACCAGAGAACCTCTAAACCAGATGAACAACTTCAGTAAAGTGACTGGATATAAAAGTAACTTAACAAAATCAATAGCCATCCTCTCCTCAAAGAATAAAGAGGTTGAGAAAGAAATTAGTGAAATGATATCCTTCACAATAGTCACAAATAATATAAAATATCTTGGTGTGACTCTAACTAAGCAAGTGAAAGATCTGTATGACAAGAACTTCAAGTCTCTGAAAGAAATAAATCAGAGAAGATCTCAGAAGATGGAAAGTTCTCCCATGCTCATTGATTGGCAGGATTAATATAGTAAAAATGGCCATCTTGCCAAAAGCAATCTACAGATTCAATGTAATCACCATTAAAATTCCAACTCAATTCTTCCAAGAGTTAGAAAAAGCAATTTGAAAATTCATTTGGAATAACAAAAAAACCCAGGATAGTGAAAACTATTCTCAACAATAAAAGAACTTCTGGGGAATCACTATCCCTGACCTCAAGCTGTATAACAAAGCCATACTGATAAAAACTACATGGTATTGGTACAGATGCAGGCAGGACAATGGAATAGAATTGAAGACCCAGAAATGAACCCACACATGTATGGTCACTTGTTCTTTGACAAAGGAACTAAAACAATACAGTGGAAACAAGACAGCATTTTCAACAATGGAGCTGGCTCAACTGCATGTAGATGAATGCAAATTGATTCATTCTTATCTCCTTGTATAAAGCTCAAGTCCAAGTGGATCAAGGACCTCCACATAAAACCAGATACACTGAAACTAATAGAAGAGAAAGTGGGGAAGAACCTTGAACATCTGTGCACAGGGGAAAATTTCATGAACAGAACACTAATGGCTTATGCACTAAGATGAACAATAGACAAATAAGACTTCATAAAATTGCAAAGCTTCTATAAAGCAAAGGATACCATCAATAGGACAAAATGGCAAAAAAATGATTTGGAAAAGATATTTACCAATTCAATTTTTGATAGAGGGATAATATTCTTTTTATACAAAGAACTCAAGAAGTTAGACTCCAGAGAATCAAATAACCCTATAAAAATGGAGTACAGAGCTAAGTAAAGAATTCTCAACTGAGGAAACTCGAATGGCCGAGAAGAACCTAAAGAAATGTTCAGCATCCTTAGTCTTCAGGGAAATGAAAATCAAAAAACTCTTGAGATTCTACCTCACACCAGTCAGAATGACTAAGATCAAAAACTCAGTTGACAGCAAATGCTGGCAATGACGTGGAGCAAGAAGAATACTCCTCCATTGTTGGTGGGATTGTACTCTAGTACAACCACTCTGGAAATCAGAATGGTGGTTCCTAAGAAAATTGGACATTGTTCTACTGAGGACCCAGCTATACCACTCTTGGGCATATGCCCAAAAGATGCCCCAACACATAACAAGGACACATGCTCCTTTATGTTCATAGCTGCCTTAGTTATAATAACCAGAAACTGGAAAGAGCACAGATTTCCTCAACAAAGGAATTGGTACAGAAAATGTGGTAAATTTACACAATGAAGTACTACTCAGTATTAAAAACAATGAATTCATGAAATTCTTAGGCAAATGGATGGAACTTCGAAATGTCATCCTGAGTGAGGTATTCCAATCACAAAAGAACACACATGATATGCACTCACTGATAAGTGGGAATTAGCCTAAAAGCTCGGAATACCCAAGATACAATTCACAGACCACATGAACTCAAGAAGAAGGAAGACCAAAATGTAGATGCTTCGATCCTTCTTAAAAGGGGAACAAAATACTCAAGGGTGGAACTATCGAAACAAAGTGTGGAGCAGAGACTGAAGGTAAGGCCATCCAGAGACTGCCCCACCTGGGATCTATCCCGTATATAGTCACCAAACACAGATGCTATAGTGGATGCCAAGAAGTGCATGCTGATGGGAGCCTGATTTAGCTATCTCCTGAGAGGTCTGCCATTGCCTGACAAATACAGACTCGATGCTTTAAGCCAACCATTGGACTGAGCATGGAGTCTCCAATGGAGGAGTTAGAGAAAGGACTGAAGGAGCTGAAGGTTTGCAACCCCATAGGAAGAAAAACAATATCAACCAACCAGACCTACCCCCCAGAACTCCCCAGGACTAAATCAAAAACCAAGGAGTATACATGGAGAGATCCATGGCTCCATCTGCATATGTAGCAGAGGAGGGTCTTATGGAGAATCAATAGGAGAAGAGGTCCTTGGTCCTCTGAAGGCCTGATGCTGTATGTAGGGGAATTTGAAGGTGGGGATTCCTGAGTGGCTGGATGTTTGGGGAAACATCCTCATAGAAGCAGGGGGAGTGGGGATGGTATAGAGGGTTTCTAGGTTGGGGGAGGGAACTGGGGAAGGAATAGTATTTAAAATTTAAATAAAAAATTATCCAGTAACAAAAGTAACAAAGAGCAATATAAAGCATTTTTTTTTTAAATCAGTGAGAGACAAACCTTTATCCAAAGTAATGGAATAATTTAGTCTAATTATAATAAAACATTCGACTATACGATCCAAGTGTCTAATCCCAGGGTCAAATTTTAAGTTTGCTTTGATTTCCCTTTAAGGTAAACTTAATGTGTTTCTTGTGCTAAATCTACACTGTAAGATATCATGCTCACCGGGCGGTGGTGGCACACGCCTTTAATCTCAGCACTTTTGGAGGCAGAGGCAGGCGGATTTCTGAGTTCGAGGCCAGCCTGCTCTACAGAGTGAGTTCCAGGACAGCACAGCTACACAGAGAAACCCTGTCTCAAAAAACAAACAAAAAAACCAAAACAAAACAACAAAACAAAAAAATCATGCTCAAATATGTTTCCTTTGCCTTTTAATTGTAGACTTAAAGTGTTTTACATGTTAAATCTGCATGCACTATTAGCTATCATAGTTATACTTTTTTCTTGGTTGTTTTTTAGCTATAGACTTAAGATGTTACTCCTGCTTAAGCTATATGATCAACTATCATATTCACAAGATCAACGTTTTGAATTTCCTTTGTCTTTCAAATGTAAACTTAAAATTGTTTCTTGTTATGCATAATTTATGTATATTCTGTTTCCTAGACAGAAGGAAAAAAACCCTTTATGATCCTTCTGCTCCATGAAGGCTTTTGCCTTCCTTATGCTCATCTTAAAGACTTTTCATGTTGTTAACAAATTTATCTCTTAAATTTATAAGCTACAGGAAATCCACTCAGATCTACCTCTCATGGACCAAATAGACTCTACTCAGATAAGTACACCTGTCAATCAATAGCCTAAGTTCCCACTTGCTACCTATTCCAGAGGGTGGAATTCCTCTTCTATGCCCTGGTATTGGGACTCCCCTCACCTCCAACCACCAAGATCTAAAGGTTTCAAATGTACACCTAAGAAAAAAAAACCTTTCCTCCCAAACTTTATTCTCTACCTGTAATATATATGTGTGTGTGTTTCAACATCTTGTCAAGTCTAGGCATTTATTACACTCCAGAACAGTCCAGAGATGCAACCCACAGACGCTCCAATCTTCCTTAACACACACAGGTGCTTCTACGGGAGTTGCTCCTTCCTATCTATCCACAGATGGTTCCATGAACCCTGGACAACAGGAAACAGTCAGTTCTTCTAAGATTGGACCTACATCTCCATACCCATTTTCTGAAGTTTTCCAGAGACTCGGCACCGCAAAGTCAGCAGGAAGTAGCTAAAGATCACAACTACCCTATTCCTGCTTCACCATCACCTCTTTCTAATTTTCCCTTTTTAAAAAATTAAATCAAAATGGGAGAATGTTGGCATTTTGTCTAGGCTCTGCCCCACAGTTACCTGGCAACAGCCAGGTATGCCTGACTCACGCTATTAAAGGAGCTGCTTCATCCCTCCTCACGCTGTTGCTCTCTTCTCTTCTTCTCTTTCTTGCTCCTTTACCCTCTTTCCACACTCTCCCCATTCTCCCCTCTCTCTTTCCAAATGCTTATGGCCAGTCTTTACTCCTCTACTCTCTGTCTCCCTTTACTCTCTGTCTCCCTCTTCTCTCTCCCCCTCTCTCTTTCCCTCTCTCTCCTGCTTTCTCTGTCTCTAATATCCCCTCAATTCCTCTTTCCATGCCCTAAATAAACTCTGTTATATACTATACCATCATATGGCTGGTACCTCAGGGGTAAAGGATACCTCAGCATGAGCTGCAGAGGCACCTCCTTCCCTCACATCATAACCATGCCTCCACCAAACATATCCCCTTTTTTTTCTTCTTTTATAAAATACAACATTATCCACATCAATAAAATCAGGAATAAATTGGGGAAATAACAACAGATACTGAGTAAATCCAAAGAATCATTATTTCCTACTTCAAAAACCTGTACTTCATGACATTGGAAAATCTAAAAAAATGGACAATTTTCTCAATAGGTACCACTTACCAAAGTTAAATTAAGATCAGATAAACAACTTAAATAGAACTTAATGAAATAGACATAGTCACTAAGAATCTCCCAACCAAAAGGAACTCAAGGCCAGACAGTTTTAGCAGAAAATTCTACCAAACTTTCAAAGAATAGTTAATGCAACTTTATACCCACAAAATAAAACAAAAAGAAAATTGCCAAATTCATTTTATAAGTCACAGTCACTCTGAAACTCAAATCACAAAAATAGTCAACAAAGGAAGAGAATCACATCCAACTTTCTTCATGAACATAGATATAAAAATACTCAATAAAGTACTTGCAAATCAAATCCAAGAACACATGAAAAAGACGACCTACTGTAACCAAGTAGGTTTCATGCCAGAGATACAGAGATGATTCAATACATGAAAATCAGTAAATGTAATCTGCCATATAAATGAATAGCAAAAAATCCCACACACGATCCATCATCTCATTAGGTGCCAAAAATATCTTTGACAAAGCTAACACCCATTCACAATAAAAATCCTGAAGAGATTAGAGATATAAGTGACATACAAAAAATAAAATAACAAAGACAATGTGCAGCAAGCTTGTAGACAACATCAAATTAAATAGAAGGAAACTCAAAGCAATCCCACTAAAATCAGGAACAAGACAAGGCTTCCCACTCTCTCCATAGCTATTTAATATAGTACTTGATGGTTTTAACTATCAAAATAAAACAACTGTAGGATATCAATAGGATACAAACTGGGAAGGAAGAAGCCAAAGTATCATTATTTGCTGATGATACATTAGTATACATAAGTGACCCAAAAAATTCTATCAGGGAACTCCTTTAGCTGATTAACACCTTTAATGAAGTGTCTGGAGAGGAGTAAAAGAGAATCTAATACAATGAAACGGGAGAAAGAAAAACAACCTTCACAATAACCACAAATAATATAAAATATCTTGGGGTAATTATAACCAAGAAAGTAAAAGACCTGTATGATAAGCTCTTCAAGTTTTTGAAGAAAGAAATTGAAGAAGATATCAGAAGATGAAAAGATCTCTCATATTCTTGAATTGATATGATTAACATAGTAAAAATGGCCATCCTACCAAAAGTAATCTACAAATTCAAGGCAAGCCTATTAATATTCCAACATAATTCTTACAGATATTGAAAGGACAATACTCTATGTCATATGGAAAAACAAAAATCTCATGATAGCTTAAACAATACTGAACAATAAAAGAAATGCTGAGGTATTACTATCCCTGATTTCAAGTTGTACTACAAAGCTATAGTAATAACCACATGATACTGGAATAAATATAGACACACTCATCAATGGAATCAAATTGAAATCCAGACATAAATTCACACACTTATGGACACCTTATTTTTGATTAAAAAATTAGAAATATACACTGGAAAAAACTTCAACCAATGGTGCTGGTCAAATTGTTTGTTTACATGTAGAAGAATTCAAATAGATCTATATTTATCACTCTACACAAAACTCATTCAAGTGCACCAAAGATCTTAACATAAAGATAGTTTCACTGAACCTGACAGAAGAGAAAATGGGAAATAGCCTTGAAAGATAGCACATCCATAGTAATGCACTAAGATCATCAATTAATGAGTGAAGTCTCATGAAACTAACAAGAAGACAAAGAACATCATCAATAATCGCAAAGAAACAGCATACAAATTGGAAAAATATTTTTACCAACTCTACATTAGCCAGAAGTCTAATATCCATAGACAATATATAAAGAACTCAAGAATTAGATATCTCAAAACCAAATAATCCAATTCAAATCTTGGGTACAAATTTAAACAGAGAATTCTCAGTAGAGGAATCTCAAATGGCTTAGCAACACTTGAAATATTCAACATCATTAGCCATCAGTGAAATGTAAATCAAAACTACTGGGATTCTATCTTATACCTGTTAGAATGACTAAGATCAATAATACAACTAATGGTTTATGCGGACAAGAATATGGAACAAGGGAAATATCCCTCCATTGCTGGTAGGTGTGTAAATTTGTCATAGCCACTGTAGAAATCAATATGGTGGTTTCTTAGAAGATTTGTAGTCAATTTATCTCAAGATCCATCTATACCACTTAATGGCATATACCACAAAGACACTGCTCAATTATGTTCATTTTGGCTTTATACATGGTAGTAGAAACTGGAAGCAACCTAGATATACCTCAACTGAAGGACTGATAAAAAATGGTACATTTACAAAAAGAAGAATTAGTCATCTGTTAGAAGTAATGCATCCTGACATTTGCAGGGAAAGGATACAACTAGAAAAAATAATCCTCAGTGAGATAATCCAGATCCAGAAAGATAAATATATTATGTATTCACTTATAAGTGGATATAAGCTGCTAAGTAAATGATAATCAAGATGCATCCACAGACTCAAAGAAGTTAAATAAAGAGGAGTCTAGTGGGGACATGTGGACTTCCCTGGGAAGGGAATTTAGAATAAAATTTGAAGATTGGAAGTGTATGGGGATGGAAACAGGAAGGACCAGAAACTGCTTCTAGTTTCTGGCTACTATGAATAAAGCCAAAATGAACTTAGTAGAGCAAATGTCTTTGTGATAAGATAGAGTGTCCTTTGGGTATAGGACATTAAGTGGTGTAGATGGATCTTGATTACAAATCTTCTAAAGTCTGGAGGGAAAGAATGATGGAAAGGGGGAGAGGGAATAGAAGGATGAACGGAGAAAGAACAGAGAGAACGGAGAGATACATCTAGAATTGGGGAGTATTGGTAGTGCAGTGGAAACTTTCTGGAATCTGTGAGGGTGATCGAGGTGAAGATTCCTAGTAATGGAGCTGTCTGGCTATCTTTTATAGCCAAGAAAACCTTTCATTGGTGGAACTCATTTGTATTTTGTTGAGTTGTTGTCTGGATGGCCTATGGAGACCCCTGAAGAACCAGGACTGATGCTAGGACAGAAAGTCATTCTCTGAAAATTACTCTCTGAAAAATGACAATGGGGCCCCATTGCTAAGAAAAACAGCACACAGAGCACATTGAAAGTAGAGCAATCAAGCTGATGCCTGAATGTAATCTTCACCTCTATGTTCTACTCTCTTTGGAATGAGACGTACACTGAAGGCTACTGAAATAGAAACATAGACACCAACCCATTCACAAAAACTTTTGACCTATAATCTTTCATGTCTGAAAAATGTTCTGCAAAGAACTTGTGGAAGTGACCAACAAATGTTTGGTTTAATTTAGGGTCCATACCACAAGGGGGAGACAATGCCCCACATTTTCTGGATGGCCAGGATTAGGAGATTGGTAGGCCAGACACTTGGGGTAGAACCAAACATGATTGTCTGTCTGTCTGTCTGTCTACCTATCCATCTGAATATATATGTGTATATATATTCATATATTCATTCATATATCTTATATATATTCATATATATGAAATGATTCCTAATGATAATTTGCTATATTCATAGATTGGTGTCTTGTTCAGTTGTAGTCAGAGAGGCTTCCTCTGGCAGGTGCAGAAATCCATGGCCAGACATTAGGCAAAGAGAGAGTCTAAACTGGAAGTTTCTACTGGGTCCTTCCTCTTGGAGTTCAGGGAATCCTACAGAACAGGTAGAGAAAAGATTATAGGAATCAATGGGATGGAGGACATTAGGAGAACATAGCCCACAAAATCAACTAAGAAGGGCTCACAGAGACTAAAGGGGCAAGTGAGCATAGATCCTACATGGATTTGCCCCAGGTATTCTGTATATTTGTTATGACTGCTAGCTTGGTGTTTTGGGAGGACTTTTACAGTAAGAATGGTTTATCTGAGACTTTTACCAGTTCTGACACACTTTTTCTCTTATTATGTTGCCTTGTCCTGCCTCAAAGTGAGGGCTTTTCTCATAGAATTGTATTTTGTTTTGTCCTGTCTGGCACCATCTCTTGGATGCCTGCTCTTTTCTGAAAAGGAAATGGTGGGGAAGTAAATCAGATGGCAGAGGAAGTTTTTGAAGAACTAGGAGGTGTAAAGGGAGGGGGAAACTGTGATTGGAGTGTCTGTATTAGAAAGACTCTATTTTCAATAAAAAGTAAAATTTAAAAGGGGCCTTGTGTCTGAGCTACTTTACCATAATTACATTAAATTATTCTAGTTGTGAAGAGACTCTTTCTACTGTTTGTGGAGAGTTCTTGGTGCCACCTTCTAGAATTTGGCAGGAACGTGACATTGAGCTAGGACAGACAAGTAACCTGTTCTTTGTATCTTAATGGCTCTTGTTAAGATCTTGAATGCAATAATCATGGGGCCTTTGTCTATGATTTATTTGATTCTTAACTACTTTGTTGATGCTTAGTTTGATCCTTGACTACTTTTGTTCATGCCTTAGGACTGACCATTATCCTTTGTATGTACCTAGAATGATATAAAAGCAGACTGGAAAAAAAATAAAACCCACTTCAGCTTCAGAACTGCTGGAGTCATGTTTTAATGTTGTCTAATTGTCTTTTTCTTTAATCCTCACTCCCACCCTCAAGACCTTGTTGAGTGAGCTTGCTTGGTCAACTGTCCTATAGAGGAAGTCTTCCATGTTGATTACTTTCATACAGATGTGAGCCATGAAGCAAACAATTATGATCAGCCTCCTAGTAATAGCAAGTTGAGACCTTCAGTTTGGCATCTTGTAAGGAAATGAATCCTGCCAAGAATTGGGCATATAGGATGTGGGTTCTAGTTAGTAGAGGCTCAAATAAAAATTAAGACATGGCTAATACTGTGTTTGAATAGGACTCAAGTGAGCAATGCCTGGCCTCTCAACTCATTAAAGGAATAGAATAATAAATGTATGGTGCTTTACTGCATTCCCAAGTTGTGATAATACTTTAAATTAGAAGTTAATACTTTGAGTCATAAAACTTATAGGTTGATCTAACTGACATGTCATTAATGAATTGTCTTACAATCCTTCACCATGAAGGGGAAGAGAACTCTCATATTTTATATTAAACTCTCCCTTGGCTAGCTTAACAATTTCTATCCTTAGAGCTACCGATTGTTTTTCTTTTTGAGACAAATAGCCTTAGCACTGATGGAGAACTCTGAGGCTTGTACACACCTTTCCTCGTTCATCATACAATATAGCCAGAAAACCTACAATTCAAGATAGCATATTGCCCTTTCTACACTCATTTCTACAGCTTGCTGAATCCTCTAGGGCAAGCCCAGCTTCCTGAGTGGCCTGCTTTCCCTTGAACCTCCACTGTCCAGTCACCTCCTTGCCCACTTTCATCAGACTCATTGGACCAGAACCATACATGTTAGATTCCCTACCTCGACCTATTTGACTGCCCACTGAGTTCTCTGTGGCAGCACTGAGTTGCTTGCTGATCCTTGTACCTCCACTGTCTAGCCAGTTCCCCTCCAGCCTTCATCAGACTACTGATCTGGAGCTGTACAGGTGAATTCCCATACTGTACCCATTTTCCTTGCCCACTAAGTCCTCTGGGATGCCCCTAGCTGCCCTGAGTGGCCTTCTATCCCCTGGACATCTAACTACATGCCTCCCCCATCTAATACCCTTCCTCTCATATCCTCAGTGGCACACTTAATGGCTAGGGTCTTGCACTGCCTCCTGAGTTCTGTTGTCTAGCCCAAGGATACCCACCAGAGGCTGGCCACATTAGGATCATACATGTTAGGCCCCCTCCTAATACCTGCTACAACATGAACATCTAGGGACAAATAGATGGATAAAGGCCCTCAAAAGAACACAATAAACAAACGACAGGGCAAAATGACACCTTCAGAGCACAGCTTCCTACTACAGTAAGCCCTGGATATCCTAACACAAAAGAAGCATGAGAAAAGGACCTTAAATCAAATCTTATAAAGATGATAGAAGGCTTTAAAGAAGAAATGAAAAAATTATTAAAGAAATACTGGAAAACACAAGTAAAGACTTTAAAAAAAGAAACAAAGTCCTCAAAGAAATACAAAAAATTACAATTAGATGGGTAAAGAAATAAACGAAACTGTTCAAGACATGAAAATGGAAAAGAAGAAATAAAGAAACACTGATGGAGACAATCCTAGAGATGGAAAACCTAGGGAAGAGAATAGGAACAAAAGACCAGGTATCATCAGCAGAATCTCAGGCACAGAAGACAGAATAGAGGAAATTAATACACCAGTCAAAGAAACTGTTAAATTAAGAAAATTCCCGACATAAAACATCCAGGAAAACTGGGATATCATAAAAGACTTAACTGAAGAATAATAGGAATAGAAGAAAGTAAAGAGTTTCAGCTGAAGACCAGATAATATTTTCAACAAAATCATAGAAGAAAACTTTCTTAACCTAAAGAAAGGATGCCTATAAACATACAAGAAGCTTAAGAACACCAATTAGACTGGAACAGAAATGAAAATCCTCCTGTCAAATAATCAAAGCACAAAATCTACAGAACAAAGAAAGAATATTAAAAGTGGCAAGAGGAAAAGGGGCAGGTAACATACAAAGGCAAAAAAATATCAGAATTACAACTGATTTCTCAAGAAAGACTCTAAAAGCTAAAGTGATTGAACAGATAACTTGCAACCTCTAATAAACCACAAACCAACCTAGAATACTGTACCCAGAAAAACTCTCAATCACCATTGATAAAGAAAACAAGGTATTTCAAGACAAAAGCAAATTTAAAAATAACTATCAACAAAATTTAGGAAAATACATGAAAAAAATTCCAACCTAAGGAAAGGTAACTACACACAAGAAAAAATAAGAAATAAGCAATTCCATATTAGCAAAACCAAGGGAATCACACAGACACACACAACACACACACACACTACTACCACCCCCACCAATATCAAAATAACAGAAATTAATAATCACTGATTATTAATATCTCACAATATCAATAACCAATTCCACAATAAAAAGACACAGGCTAACAGAATAGATGCAAAAACAGGATCCAAGAAACACACATCAGCAATCAAGATAGACATGACCTCAGATAAAGGGCTGAAAAATGTTTTCCAAGCAAATGGACCCAACAGGCAAGCTGGAGTAGCCATGTTAATATCTAATAAAATAGACTTTTAACAAAAATAAAAGAGAGTGGGAAGGATACTTTGTATTCAAAGGAAATCAAGAGGAATAAAAATCAAAGGAAAGATATATATGAAGATGATAACTCAATTCTGCACATCTATGCCCCAAACAGAAGTGCACCCACATTTGTAAAAGAAATATTGCTAAAGATTAAATGCCCATCAAACCACATACATTAATAGTCAATTAACAGTGGGAGACTCAGCACCCCACTCTTACCAGTGACAGTTCATCCAGATAAAACACTAAATAGAGAAAGAATGAAACTAATCAGTTATGGAATCAAATGGACTTAACATATCTACAGAACATCTTCACCCAAACAGAAAAAATATACCTTCTCAGCACCTCATGGAACCTTTCCTAAAATTGACCATGATACTTGGTCCCAAAGAGAGCTTCAATAGATACAAGAAAATGGAAATTATTCCTTGATAACTCTCAGACTATCATGGGTTAAAACTAGGATCCCAACCACAGAATAACAGAAAGCCTATATCCCATGAAAACTGAACAATTCTCAATGATCATGGGTCAAGGGAAAGAAATAAGAAAGAAATTAAAGACTTCTAGAATTCAAGGAAAAGGAAGAGATAACTACCAATTTATGGGACACATTGAAAGCAGGCTAAGAGGAAAGTTCATAGCATCAAGGCTTCCATAAAAAACAAAAACAAAACTAAATGGCCTCTAACACCAGCAATTTAAAAGTACATCTGAAAGCTAAATAATAATAATAATAAAAATAAAAAAAAATTAAAAAAAAAAGAAGGAAACTGGGTAGAATTAATTAATCCCGACCTGGGGGCCTTTACCCTGCTCTAGATATTTAGTTCCGGTAAATAAATCACACATACACCTTTATATTTACAAAAGCCTTTAAACAGTACAAAAACTGGGCAGCTGCTTACACTCTGATGTTGTTAGAATTTACTTTACTATCAATACATCTGAGTTATTACTTATAATGTTTCATCTAGGCTGCTATTAACTGGCAGCCCTCAGGGCCAAATTCTCTTCATTCCTAATGCATGATGGCTCTCCTTCCTCTTCTGAACCTTCTTTCTCCTTCGTGTTCCTCCTCCAACCAGAAGCCTGGAAATCTAAGTCCACCTATGTCTCTTCTGTCCAGCTATTTGCTGTTGGCATCTTATTTACCAATCAGTGATGTGCTGGACATCCTCATTTCTAGGACAACAGACCTGGGGCCTGCACTTAGCATTACAATAGATAACAAAAGACCAAACCGCAACAGCAACAAACCCAAGATGAAGAGACAGCAGAATAATCAAATCAAGCCTAAATGCAATCAATCAGAACAAAGAAAAACAATACAAAATAATAATCAGTAAACGAGAGAGCTAGTTATTTGAGAAACTATTTAAGTAACATTAGGCAAAGAGAGAGTCTAAACTGGAAGTTTCTACTGGGTCCTTCTCTCTTGGAGTTCAGGGAATCCTACAGAACAGGTAGAGAAAAGATTATAGGAATCAATGGGGATGGAGGACATTAGAGAACATAGCCCACAAAATCAACTAAGAAGGGCTCACAGAGACTAAAGGGGCAAGTGAGCATAGATCCTACATGGATTTGCCCCAGGTATTCTGTATATTTGTTATGACTGCTAGCTTGGTGTTTTGGGAGGACTTTTCACAGTAAGAATGAGTTTATCTGAGACTTTTACCAGTTCTTGACACACTTTTTCTCTTATTATGTTGCCTTGTCCTGCCTCAAAGTGAGGGCTTTTCTCATAGAATTGTATTTTGTTTTGTCCTGTCTGGCACTCATCTCTTGGATGCCTGCTCTTTTCTGAAAAGGAAATGGTGGGGAAGTAAATCAGATGGCAGAGGAAGTTTTGAAGAACTAGGAGGTGTAAAGGGAGGGGGAAACTGTGATTGGAGTGTCTGTATTAGAAAGACTCTATTTTCAATAAAAAGTAAAATTTAAAAGGGGCCTTGTGTCTGAGCTACTTTACCATAATTACATTAAATTATTCTAGTTTGTGAAGAGACTCTTTCTACTGTTTGTGGAGAGTTCTTGGTGCCACCTTCTAGGAATTTGGCAGGAACGTGACATTGAGCTAGGACAGACAAGTAACCTGTTCTTTGTATCTTAATGGCTCTTGTTAAGATCTTGAATGCAATAATCATGGGGCCTTTGTCTATGATTTATTTGATTCTTAACTACTTTGTTGATGCTTAGTTTGATCCTTGACTACTTTTGTTCATGCCTTAGGACTGACCATTATCCTTTGTATGTACCTAGAATGATATAAAAGCAGACTGGAAAAAAAATAAACCCACTTCAGCTTCAGAACTGGCTGGAGTCATGTTTTAATGTTGTCTAATTGTCTTTTTCTTTAATCCTCACTCCCACCCTCAAGACCTTGTTGAGTGAGCTTGCTTGGTCAACTGTCCTATAGAGGAAGTCTTCCATGTTGATTACTTTCATACAGAGTGAGCCATGAAGCAAACAATTATGATCAGCCTCCTAGTAATAGCAAGTTGAGACCTTCAGTTTGGCATCTTGTAAGGAAATGAATCCTGCCAAGAATTGGGCATATAGGATGTGGGTTCTAGTTAGTAGAGGCTCAAATAAAAATTAAGACATGGCTAATACTGTGTTTGAATAGGACTCAAGTGAGCAATGCCTGGCCTCTCAACTCATTAAAGGAATAGAATAATAAATGTATGGTGCTTTACTGCATTCCCAAGTTGTGATAATACTTTAAATTAGAAGTTAATACTTTGAGTCATAAAACTTATAGGTTGATCTAACTGACATGTCATTAATGAATTGTCTTACAATCCTTCACCATGAAGGGGAAGAGAACTCTCATATTTATATTAAACTCTCCCTTGGCTAGCTTAACAATTTCTATCCTTAGAGCTACCGATTGTTTTTCTTTTTGAGACAAATAGCCTTAGCACTGATGGAGAACTCTGAGGCTTGTACACACCTTTCCTCGTTCATCATACAATATAGCCAGAAAACCTACAATTCAAGATAGCATATTGCCCTTTCTACACTCATTTCTACAGCTTGCTGAATCCTCTAGGGCAAGCCCAGCTTCCTGAGTGGCCTGCTTTCCCTTGAACCTCCACTGTCCAGTCACCTCCTTGCCCACTTTCATCAGACTCATTGGACCAGAACCATACATGTTAGATTCCCTACCTCGACCTATTTGACTGCCCACTGAGTTCTCTGTGGCAGCACTGAGTTGCTTGCTGATCCTTGTACCTCCACTGTCTAGCCAGTTCCCCTCCAGCCTTCATCAGACTACTGATCTGGAGCTGTACAGGTGAATTCCCATACTGTACCCATTTTCCTTGCCCACTAAGTCCTCTGGGATGCCCCTAGCTGCCCTGAGTGGCCTTCTATCCCCTGGACATCTAACTACATGCCTCCCCATCTAATACCCTTCCTCTCATATCCTCAGTGGCACACTTAATGGCTAGGGTCTTGCACTGCCTCCTGAGTTCTGTTGTCTAGCCCAAGGATACCCACCAGAGGCTGGCCACATTAGGATCATACATGTTAGGCCCCCTCCTAATACCTGCTACAACATGAACATCTAGGGACAAATAGATGGATAAAGGCCCTCAAAAGAACACAATAAACAAACGACAGGGCAAAATGACACCTTCAGAGCACAGCTTCCTACTACAGTAAGCCCTGGATATCCTAACACAAAAGAAGCATGAGAAAAGGACCTTAAATCAAATCTTATAAAGATGATAGAAGGCTTTAAAGAAGAAATGAAAAAATCTATTAAAGAAATACTGGAAAACACAAGTAAAGACTTTAAAAAAAGAAACAAAGTCCTCAAAGAAATACAAAAAATTACAATTAGATGGGTAAAGGAAATAAACGAAACTGTTCAAGACATGAAAATGGAAAGAGAAGAAATAAAGAAACACTGATGGAGACAATCCTAGAGATGGAAAACCTAGGGAAGAGAATAGGAACAAAAGACACAGGTATCATCAGCAGAATCTCAGGCACAGAAGACAGAATAGAGGAAATTAATACACCAGTCAAAGAAACTGTTAAATCTAAGAAAATTCCCGACATAAAACATCCAGGAAACTGGGATATCATAAGAAGACTTAACTGAAGAATAATAGGAATAGAAGAAAGTAAAGAGTTTCAGCTGAAGACCAGATAATATTTTCAACAAAATCATAGAAGAAAACTTTCTTAACCTAAAGAAAGAGATGCCTATAAACATACAAGAAGCTTACAGAACACCAATTAGACTGGAACAGAAATGAAAATCCTCCTGTCAAATAATCAAAGCACAAAATCTACAGAACAAAGAAAGAATATTAAAAGTGGCAAGAGGAAAAGGGCAGGTAACATACAAAGGCAAAACTATCAGAATTACAACTGATTTCTCAAGAAAGACTCTAAAAGCTAAAAGTGATTGAACAGATAACTTGCAACCTCTAATAAACCACAAACCAACCTAGACTACTGTACCCAGAAAAACTCTCAATCACCATTGATAAAGAAAACAAGGTATTTCAAGACAAAAGCAAATTTAAACAATATCTATCAACAAATTCAGGAAAATACATGAAAAAAATTCCAACCTAAGGAAGGTAACTACACACAAGAAAAAATAAGAAATAAGCAATTCCATATTAGCAAAACCAAGGGAATCACACAGACACACACACACACACACACACACTACTACCACCACCACCAATATCAAAATAACAGAAATTAATAATCACTGATTATTAATATCTCACAATATCAATAACCAATTCCACAATAAAAAGACACAGGCTAACAGAATAGATGCAAAAACAGGATCCAAGAAACACACATCAGCAATCAAGATAGACATGACCTCAGAATAAAGGGCTGAAAAAATGTTTTCCAAGCAAATGGACCCAACAGGCAAGCTGGAGTAGCCATGTTAATATCTAATAAAATAGACTTTTAACAAAAATAAAAGAGAGTGGGAAGGATACTTTGTATTCAAAGGAAATCAAGAGGAATAAAAATCAAAGGAAAGATATATATGAAGATGATAACTCAATTCTGCACATCTATGCCCCAAACAGAAGTGCACCCACATTTGTAAAAGAAATATTGCTAAAGATTAAATTGCCCATCAAACCACATACATTAATAGTCATTAACAGTGGGAGACTCAGCACCCCACTCTTACCAGTAGACAGTTCATCCAGATAAAAACTAAATAGAGAAAGAATGAAACTAATCAGTTATGAATCAAATGGACTTAACATATCTACAGAACATCTCACCCAAACAGAAAAAATATACCTTCTCAGCACCTCATGGAACCTTTTCTAAAATTGACCATATACTTGGTCCCAAAGAGAGCTTCAATAGATACAAGAAAATGGAAATTATTCCTTGCATACTCTCAGACTATCATGGGTTAAAACTGGATCCCAACCACAGATAAACCAGAAAGCCTATATACCCATGAAAACTGAACAATTCTCAATGATCACTGGGTCAGGGAAGAAAATAAAGAAAGAAATTAAAGACTTTCTAGAATTCAAGGAAAAGGAAGAGATAACATACCCAATTTATGGGACACATTGAAAGCAGTGCTAAGAGGAAAGTTCATAGCATCAAGGGCTTCCATAAAAAAACAAAAACAAAAACTAAATGGCTCTAACACCAGCAATTTAAAAGTACATCTGAAAGCTAAATAATAATAATAATAAAAATAAAAAAAAAAATTAAAAAAAAAGAAGGAAACTGTGGTAGAAATTAATTAATCCCGACCTGGGGGCTTTACCCTGCCTTAGATTATTTAGTTCCGGTATAAAATCACACATACCCTTTATATTTACAAAAAGCCTTAAACAGTACAAAAACTGGGCAGCTGCTTACACTCTATGTTGTTAGAATTTACTTTTCTATCAATAACTCTGAGTTATTACTTATAATGTTTCATCTAGGCTGCTATTAACTGGCCAGCCCTCAGGGCCAAGTTCTCTTCATTCCTAATGCATGATGGCTTCTCTCCTTCCTCCTTCTGAACCTTCTTCTCCTTCGTGTTCCTCCTCCAACCAGAAGCCTGGGAAATCTAAGTCCCACCTATGTCTCTTCTGTCCAGCTATTTGCTGTTGGCATCTTTATTTACCAATCAGTGTATGTGCTGGACTCTCTCATTTCTAGGACAACAGGACCTGGGGGCCTGCACTTAGCATTACAATAGATAACAAAAGACCAAACCGCAACAGCAAACACACCCAAGATGAAGAGACAGCAGGAAATAATCAAAATCAAGCCTAAATCAATCAATCAGAAACAAAGAAAACAATACAAAATAATAATCAGTAAAACTGAGAGCTAGTTATTTGAGAAACTATTTAAGTAAAGTAAACTATATCAAGTAAACTATTTAAACAGTCTGTAACCCATAAAAAATTGTTAGCAGTCATTAAACGTTTCACAATAACAACAACAACAAGCCAAGACCAGGTGGTTTTAGTATAGAATTCTATCAGAACTTCAAAGAAGACCTAATATCAATCACTACTCCTCACATTATTCCACAAAATAGAAACAGAAGGAATACTGCCAAGCTCATTTTATGAGACCAAAGTCACCCTGATACCTAAACCACACAAAGACTCAAAACAGAAAGAAAATTTCATAACAATTTCTCTTATCAACATTGATGCAAAAAATAAAAACTCAATAAAATACCCACAAACCAAATCCAAGAACACATCAAAAACATCCACCAGGATCAAGTAGGCTTCATCTAGGAGTGCAGAAATGATGTGATATATGAAACTTCATCAAAGTAATCCACCATATAAACAACCTGAAAGAAAAAAATTGCATGATCATCTCATTAGATGCTAGAAAAGGCTTCCACAAAATCCAACATCCCTTCATGTTAAAAGTCTTAGAGAGATCATGAAATCAAAGCACATACTTTAACATAATAAAAGCAATATATAGCAAGTGAATAGCCAATATCAAGTTAAATGGAGAGAAACTTTAAGCAATCTTAGTAAATTCAGGGACAAGACAAGGGTTCCCACTTTCTCTCTATCCAGTATTGTATTTAATGTTCTAGCTTAGAACAATAAGACAATTGAAGGCGCTCAATGGGCTACAAATTGGAAAGGAAGAATTCAAAGTATTCCTGTTTGCATATGATGTGGTAGTAAACATGTGACTTCAAAAATTCTATCAGAGAACTTTAATAGCTAAAAAACATCTTCAGCAAAGTTGTTGGATACAAAATTAACTAAAATAACCCTCTACTTAATACTAAGAATAAACAAACTGAGAAAGAAATTAGTGAAACAACAATCTTTTCAATAACCACAAATACTATAAAATATCTTAGTGTAACTCTAACTAAGCAAGTGAAAGACCTGTATTACAGGAACTTCAAGTTTCTGATGAAAGAAATTGAAGAAGACATTAGAGAATGGAAAGATCTCCCATGCTCATTGATCAGTAGGCTTAACGTAGTGAAAATGACAATTTTACCAAAAGCAATCTACAGATTTCAATGTAATTCCTATCAATATTTCAACACAATTCTTTACAGATCTTGAAAGAACACTTTTCAACTTCATATGGAAAAAAAAATATTACAACAACAACCACAAACCCCCCAAACCAGGATATCTAAAACAATTTTGGACAACAAAAGAACTTCTGACAGAATCACTATCCCTGAACTCAAGCTTTACCATAGAGGTGATAACTGCATGGCATTGGTATAAGGACTGACTGATTTATATAATTAAATCAAAGACCCTGAAATAAACCCACACATGTATATACACTTGATTTTTGACAAAGAAAGCAAAATCATACAATGGAAAAAAGAAAGTATCTTCAACAAATGGTGGTGGTCTTACTGGATGTTTATATGTACAAGAATGCAAGTAGATTCATATCTACAACCCTAAACAAAACTCAAGTTCAAGTGGGTCATAGACTTCAACATAAAACCAGATACACTAAATCTAATAGAATATAAACTGGGGAATAGACTTGAACTCCTATAGAATTGCTATAGGAGACAATTTTTTGTACAGAACACTACATGGCTCAGGCTTTAAGATAAGCAGTTGATAGATGGGACCTCATGAAACTGAAAACCTTCTATAAGGCAAAGCACACAGTCATCAATAGGACTAAATGTCAGCCTACAGATTGGGAAAGGATCTTCAACAACCCTATATCTGACAGAGTGTTAATTCCATCATTTATAAATAACTCAATAAATTAGACAACAATCCAAACAACTCAATTAAAAAATGGCATACAGAGCTAAACATAGAATTTTCCTTTGTTTTCAGAATTTTACATCATATTTTATAGGAATAGCTTATGAACAATACAATCTAACAAAACATCCTTAAATTTCTCTTAGTATACAATAAGTTTAAAGAAACAATCTTAAATTTCTAACAATATACTATAATTCAAACAAAACAAGTTTAAATTTCTACTAATATACAATAAAAAACAAAATAACCTTAAATTTCTATTGGTATTTTCAACAAATGAATCTTGAATGTCTGAATGTCACTTAATGAAATGTCCAACATCCTTAGTCATTAGCAAACTGGGCAGCAAAGGTAGCGAGGAGGGGAACAGGGATGGCAATATTGTGTGGGGAGAGGGCGTTGAGAGAGAGGGCTGGGAGTGAGAATGGAAATTGGCAGGGTGGGCATCTCTGGTAACTAGCTGGAGGCCTGGGATAGGAGCAGAGATGAGTAGTCTATGGGTTGATCCTAGCTTAGATTCCTACTAGAAGGGGATATAAAGACTGAAGTGACCACCTACTGTAGCTAGGCAGGATTTCCAGAGTAGGTAGGGGAACATCAATCTACCCTCAAAACCTTCAACCCCAAAATGTGCAGGAATAAAGATAGAGCAGAGTCTGAGGGAACATCCATCCAACAACTGCCCCAACCTGAGACCCATCCTATGTGAGAGAGCTATCCCCTGGCACTAATAATGGTACTACGCTATGCTTCGAGGCAGGAATGTAGTGTAACTGTCTCTTGATAGTCTTCTTTTTTTTTTTTTGGAAAAAAAAAGAGTAATTTATTTCCCCAGCGAGACTCCCTTGAAGAAAATTAAGTTTTCATTTTCCAGTGGTTATCAGCTGGAGATAGGGTTAGAGATGGGTTAGGGGTTGGGGCATGTGACCGCTTCTCTTTTAGTTCTTGGGCTGACTCTTTCAGGTCTTGTGCATGTTGCTTCAGTCTCTTTGAGTTCAAGCGTGCCTCAGTACTACTGATGCAGAAGGCCTTGTTTCCTTGGTGTCCTCTACCTCCTCTGCTCTTACACTTTTTCTGTCTCTCTTCTGTAAGGTTTCCTGAGCCCCGAGGGGAGGGATTTGATGGAGACATTCTGTTTAGGCCTGAGTATTTCAAAGTGTCTCACTCACTGCATGTTGTCTGGCTGTGAGTTACTGTATCAGTTCCCATCTGCTGCAGGAGGAAGCTTCTCTGATGATGGTTAAACAAGGCATGGTCGATGTAGAATAGAATGCCATCAGGAGTCATTTTATTACTATGTTTTAGAACACTAGTATTTGGTTTTACCCTAGGTTCCTGGGCTATGTAGTCTCAGGGGACCCAAGCTGTGTCAGATATGGACTCTATCTTGTGGAGTAGCCTCAAGTCAAATTAGAGACTGGTTGGTTACTCTCATAAGTGCTGTGCCACCATTGCTCTAGAATATCTTATAGACAGGGCACCATTGTAGATCAAAGGGTTTGTAGTTGGGTTAGTGCTTATGTTTCTCCTTTGGTATCATGCAGATACCAAAAAGAGAAGTGAGTGAAGGCTCTAAATAGGCAGCAGCTTGACTTTTCCCTGTTCAAGGAGTGTAGGTATTGTCTTCAGGAATGGGGCCTCGCTGTTAGTTTGTGGAGAGTAGCCTATATATAGTTTTGGCAACAGCCTAGGTTATTTGGGGATTCTTTTTTTTTTTTTTTCCTTTTTTAATTTTTTTTTTTTTTTTTTTTTGCTTATTCACTTTATAACCCGTCCCAGTCACCCCCTCCCACAATCCTTCCCCATCTCTTCTTTTCTGAGTACCCCCTCCTCCTGTATCCCCCACCCTGCCACTTTAAGTCTCTGAGAGGCTAGGTGCTTCCTCTCCCATTGAGGCCAGATGAGGCACCCAGCTAGAAGACCATACTCCATATACGGGCTGCATGTTTTGGGATAGCCCCCACTCCAGATGTTTGAGACCTACATGAAAACCAAGCTGCACATTTACAACATATGTGCAGGGAGGCCTAGGTCCAGCCCATGGAGGTAGCTCTGTGTAGACTGGTATGCTCCACGGTTGGTGATTCAGTCTCTGAGAGCTCCAAGGGTTCAGGTTGGTTTACTCTGTTGATCTTCCTGTGCAGTTCCTATCTCCTTAGGGCCCACAATCCTTCCGCCTATTCTTCTGTAAGAGTCCTCAAGCTCCATCCACTGTTTGGCTCTGGATGTCTGTATCTGTCTGAGTCATCTGCTGGTTAGAGCCTCTCAGAGGACAGCTTGCCCCTGTCTGTTCTCAGGCTGGAGGTTTAGATCCTGGGAGCTCTGGTTGAATCTTTTGATACTCATTCTAAAAAGGACAAAAGCACCCTCACTTTGGTCTTCCTCCTTCTTGAGTTTCATGAGGTTTATGCGTTGAACATAGTGTTACCTGAGGACCCAGCTATACCCCTCCTGGGTATATACCCAGAAGATATTTCAACATGCAACAGGGCCACATGCTCCAGTATGTTTATAGCGGCCTTATTTATAATAGCCAGAAGCTGGAAAGAACCCAGATGTCCTTCAACAGAAGAATGGATACAGAAAATGTGGTACATTTACACAATGGAGTACTACTCAGCTATTAAAAATAATGAGCTCATGAAATTCTTAGACAAATGGATGGAGCTAGAAAATATCATCCTGAGTGAGATGACCCAATCACAAAAGAACACACATGGTATGCACTCACTGATAAGCGGATATTAGTCCCAAAACACACAATACCTAAGATAGTCTTCATTCAGCATCAAATAGAGAAAGATGCAGAGGCCCAAGCCAAACATCGGTGGAGCCTGGGGAATCTTGTAGAAGAATGGAGCATAGAAATGAGAATGTTGGAGGAGTCCAGGACACCACAAGAAGACCCACAGGGTCAACTCACTTGGGATCTTGCTGGCTCACAGAGCCTGGGCCACCAATTAGGGCATGAAGACCCCCACTCAGGGAGATCCCCACTCAAGTCTCAGGATGACACGACCACCCAGTAACTCTCACAAGACTCTGGGACTGGATGCAATCAAGCAGAGGTTTATTAGGGTGGAGACAGACAGCTGGCTGTGGTCAACTCTTTAGCTCACGCAGGAGTAGAGTTGACCCCGATTACTGGTCTGAGGGGAGATCTTATACCCACAAACCAGGGATGGGGAGGGGGCGAGGGTTGCAAGGGAAGCATAATCATAAGAATAGCGCAACATTCCAGAGGAACCCAACCTAGGTGATTCAGGGTCATGTGGAAACACTCTGTACACCTGTTTTTCTCAAGAATGTGGTCCTGCCCTGTCATTGTGGTCTTGCCCTTGGAACACAGAGCCCAGAGCCTGTGAACCAGATGACCCAGATGACCTGCATTCTTGGTTCTGCCCTTTTGTGATCAGCCAGGTAGCCTGTTTCAGAGACAATTTTCCATGCCCTTTGAAGGAAAATCTAAAAAAGAACTTATATATATATATATATATATATGATTTCTATAATTTTGCATTCTTCAGGCACATGCAAGAGGTGGACCTAGCCCCCCTACACTTTGGTAGCAAATGTACAGCTTCATCTTCATGTGGGTCCTGTAACAAGTAAATGATGGCTGTCTAAGTCTCTGTACCCTGCCATTGGATCCCATTACCTTCCTACTTGGACTGTTTGACAGGGCTCAGTGGGAAAGGATGTGCCAATACCTGTTGGGATTAGATGGTAGTATCCAAATGGTGCTCCTCTTCTCTGAGGAGAAAGAGGAGTCAATGGGCAGAGAGATTTTATCAGGATGTAAAGTGATTAAAAAATAAATAAAAATTAAAAAAAAAAAACCAGCCAATCAAACAAACAAATGGAAAAGATAAAGCTCAAATGCTAGCATTAATAGAATTATATGCAAACAAATTTAGCAATTGGGGAAGTAATACTTCCATTGAATCTGACTATATGAACTATATGTTATAGGACAAATTTGTAAAAAGCTGCTAGAACAACAATTTAAATGGTAAATGAATATTAGTAGAAAAAGTAGTTAAAGAGTAAATTCAAATAGGGAACTGTATCCAAAGTTCTCTTCACATGCATGCCTTCCCTTCACACCAAAAAAAAAAAAAAATACAGTCTCTTTGGTTTGGACACCAATTCATCCATGAAACTTTTTACCTATGATTGGTCCTGCTAGCAAGATATGCTGGGTTAAAGGTGGCACAGAACTTGTGGGAGTGGCCAACCAATGACTGGTTCAACTTAAGACCTACACCACAAGAATTAGCCCACACTTGACACTGCCAGGAGGGCCAGGAATCAGAAGCAGGATAGCTCAGAAATGGAAGATAGAAGCAAATGCAATGGAAAAAAAAGAGAGTCAATGAAATGATTTCTCATGTTCTCCTATACTCATAGACCTGAGCACAGCACAATCATCATCAGAGAGGCTTCCTGCAACAACTACTGGGAGTAAATGCTGAGACCCAGAGCCAAATATTAGGTAGAGCTCAGGAATCCCAAGGAAGAATAAGAGGAAGGATTATAGGAGCCAGATGGGTCAAGAACATTATAAGAACCTGGTTCACAGAATCAACTAACCAGGCCTCACAGGGGCTCATAGAGACTGAATTGACAATGAAGGAGGTTTATGGGTTCACCCTAGGTCCTTTACATATATGTTATAATTGTGTAGTTTGGTGTTCTGTGAGACTCTCAACAGGGGCTGTCTCTGACTTTTTTGACTGCTTTTAAGGACCCTTTATCTCCTACTGGGTTGCCTCATCTAGCATTAATATGAGGAGATGTGCCTAGTCTTATTGTAACATGATATGCTATGTTCTTTGATATCCCTGGGAGGTTTGTTCTTTTCTGAAACGGATCAGAGGAGATGTAGATCTGAGGAAGTGGGGAGATGAGGGGGGAAAGACTGGAATTGGAGGAGGGAAGGGAAACTGTGGTTGGGATGTAATATATAAGAGAAGAAAAAAATTTAAAAAATTCTATATATAAGAGAAAAAGAAAGAAAACAATAACATATTAAGACAGAAATGTAACAAATTTAATTGATCACAGTTTCAAGTGATTCAGGAGCTTCAAATATGAAGATGTTCAGAGATGGGAGAAACCATCTTTTCTCAGGGTTAGGTTCCATGTAAAATGTGGAAATGTGGTTGATAGCATGTAGATAGATTTCAGGAAACATTCTGATATGGGGACCCATCAAGACCAGACATTTTTTTCTCAGCCACTGTGTGTTCCATTCCTTTCCCTCAGGTAAGGGACAGATCAGCACTGGGATTAAGGAAGGGAGAATAATTTTATGTCTGCTCTGGAAGGAGGCAGTCTAATTTGCAAGGTATGACTTGAAGAGTTGTAGTTTCTATGAATGGTTTGATGTCAAAGGTAAGTGGGTGGATTAAGAATGAGAGGTCAAAGATTGCTTAATTTACTCAACATAATATAGCCGCACTCTCTCAATGAGCCTTTAAAAGCAAGTTGTTGAATTTTGTCTGGAAATCTATAACACGAAAGCCAGGGATATAAGATCCAAGTTAGTTTAAATGATTTTCTAAATTTTATTGTCCTTTATATCTTCCTGAGAAATGTGTTTAAGGTCTAGGACGTTTTCTTCCTTGACAGTAAAAAGTTTTGTTCATCTAGTTTCTTATTCAGGAGTCTTCTTACAGGCTTATTCCTTCTGCTTATTAGGGATAAATTGTTTTTGTTTTTCTCCCAACTGATCGAATAAAGCAAGAAACATTAACAATAACAAAACACTCTGCACTTGTGTTAAGAATAAAGAATAGATCATCTCAAATCTATATTTTTACTAATATAAGTTCTTTCATATTTCTAGTAAGAATTGAGGTATCACAGCACTATAAAACAACACAGGGATATTTGACCTGAAGAACACAAAGGGTAGGCAAATGGTCCTGCCATTTTGGAGAAATATTAGTAAAGTTTCCTGTGAAACTGTCAGAAGATTCCTCCATAGTTCCTCTCAGCACTTAATCATGTGTGTGTCTTCCTGTATGGAAAGAAAGACTGTGGTTTCTGTTTGTCTTCCTTTGGAGCTCCTCTCTGATGACCTTTTGTTGCTAATACATTAGCTGTGTAGTAATCATGCTCTACATCTCAGTATCTTCCATTCTCAGCCTTATGGTCTGTAAGGCTCATGTGTGCCACTGTATTTTAGTTCATTATACCTATACTTTTGCACCTTTTTGAGTATTACTGACCTGTCCTTTGACAATGTCCTGAGTCTTCAATAGTTTCCATAGCTTCCTGTGACAATGATATCTGTATCTTCCTCTAGATTCTCTTCCAAAAACACCTGCAAAGAAATTCATACTTTGTTACCATGGAATTGCTCCTGTCTTCTTACCTTCATTTTACTGTATTCAGTCTTCTCTGAGGACAGGAGCAGTATAGACATCTTTTATGTCCCACCTTCAATTTCTCTGCTTTTGTTTTCAGCTGACTAATCACAATTCATTTTAAAAATCCTAGTTCAGCTTTTTTTTTTTTGCTTCCTCTTTGAGTCTGTCATAACTTTCACAGGTCTGTCTCCCTTCAACTCAAGTATATCTCTTGAGAATAGGAAGTATCTTATTATCATACACACTGCTCTTAGCAAAGTGGTTGGAACATCACACATGCAGAGCCAGTGCCTGAAGAGCAGAATTTACCTTCCCTCTGCTCCCTCCAAATTTTGCATATGCTTGATTCTGATATAGTGGGTTTCTGCATTTGTTCACATAGAATGTCTTAGCAAATTTAGATTGCTTAGTCACACTGCTATTTTAACTCTGCAAAGTGGTCATGATGTTTGCTACTTTTAAATGTATCTATCAAATGGGCGAGACTTTAGACTCAGAGATTCTTAAATACCATGTATAATGAAAAACAGTCAGACAGTATGATGCCATGAGAAGCAATGTGGTTTAATGACTAATGGAGTGAGTCTGCCTTTAATTTAATCTTTTTATTTTCTGTTGACAACTGCAGTGCAACTCTGAGTGGTGAGTTCCCTTCAATTTCTTTTATGTAAGTTGAAAATCCTAGAAATTATAAAAACCAGATCAACCAACTGACAAAATTAACCTGAAAGTATGTGCCTCCTAGGAAATTCTTAGCAAACAGATGTTCAAGGATTAGTTTCTCTGCTGTTATGTACTGATTCTGAATGTGCTGAAGCAGTACAACCAGTCTCTGGATATTTGATTAACTTGCATCACAGCAGTGTTTCCCAACCTTCCTAATGCTGCAAGCCTTTGAGCACAAAATTATTTTTGTTACTACTTTATAATGGTAATTTTTCTACTGTTATGAATGATAATGTTAATATCTGCCATGCTGAATGTTCTCAGCAGACCTATATAAAAAGGTTGTTTGACCTCTGAAAGGGTCATGACCCACAGGTTGAGAACTACTGTATTAGTGGGATTAAGTTAAAGTAATTTTATGGTGAGTTAGCCCTAGAAACAAGTTTACTCAACTTAAGTTCTTTTGTGTGAATATATAACAAGTACAGAATAGGGTCCTTATTTTTGTTGAAAGTGAGAAGGCATTGGATGATACACGTTTTCTGACGGATGCAACACACTTATGTATTAATCCTAGAAAGTGAGCCCGTGACAGAGCACAGTACAGATACAACAAAGTCTAACTTGGTAGTCCAGTGGGTGTTACTGAGATTACTTACAGGAATATGGATGAAAGATTACTTACAGAAACAGAAATTACGTAACAACAGCTGACTCCCCAGCATGCCTGATAGATCACAATAGCTGGAAATCGGGAGCATACAGTGCAGCCTGCAGGGAGATCGACAGGTTCTAGAGTGTTCTTTCCAGGTGGTTCAGTTTGTCTGAGTCTCTTGTAGTAGCTCAGGGTCTCTTTTTATTTTTTCCTAAGTAACTTTGCTGCTTTCTGCTTCTTTGAAGCTATTTAGCTGTTTTCTTCTCAGTAGCATCCCAGAGTTTTCAGAAGCTGAAAAGCCTTTTGGAGACTCTAGAGAACAGAAATGAAAGAAATAGCAATAAAAGACAGCCAGAGGCAATATATATATATATATATATATATATATATATATATATGCACATGCATCAGATTTCAATCAATGGTTTGTATTTATTATTTGATTTCCAGTTTCATGCTTCTTTGCAGCCCCCGTGGCAATAGTTACTAATGAAAATAAGTATTAAAACTTCCAGAATAAGAACCAAGTGCCAGACATTCTTCTGGATGCTTTATTTGAATGGGTCAACTTATTCTTACAGTGACTTTAGGAAGTAAATATTTCAGGTTGGCCTTCAAGACAAAGAACCAGAGAGAGCATCAGAGTAGTTTAGCAATTTACCTAAGGTCAAGCTTTTACAAAATTTGTATCTAACTTATGTACACAGAGGGTACTCACACTGTGCTCTGTTGCCCATATGACTCTAGCCTTTTGGGTAGTGGGTAGACTCTTAATTTCTACACTTATATTAATTTTAAGGCCAACTTTTAAGGACTTTGTTGTCATCTTCAGTCCATTTCTTTCTGTTTAAACTCTCTTTGGCCTTTTGGTTAGCATATCTATGTTAGATGATTCCTTTCATCCTCCCACACACATAATCCCTCCTGTGTCTGAAACCTGAAAATCAACTGAAAAGAAAGAAAAGATTATTTTCCCTGGTGGATTCCGTGAATTGCAGCTGGAAAATGTAGAGCAGGGAAGCAGAACTGATCAGTGGCAGGAAAGGTCCAGGACAGTATTATAGCTTTCAATGTCATATTTCCACTGACCTCCTTTCTCCAACCGGGTCTCACCAACTCTCAATAGTGTATTTACATTTTCAATCCATCCACAGATCAAACTATTGTCTTGGTTAGGTGAGGGCCTTCATAATCTAATCATTTCTAGGAGTGCGCTCATAGACAAACACAACATATCTTAGGCTCTTTTTAATCTAATCAAAGTGACAGGATTAACTATTTTTTATTAATCATTCCATTCATTTATATCTCAAGTGATATCCCACTTCCCATTTACCCCTCCATAAGCCCCCTCTCAAATCTCCCTGTCCTATTTCCCCTTTGCCTTTATGAGGGTGCTGCTCCACCCATCAACCTCTCTCCGACCCAACCACCCTCTCCAACCCCACCTGTCCAGCATCCCCCTTTGCTGGGGTATCAAACCTCCACAGGAACAAGGGCCTCCCCTCCCACTGATGTTAGACAAGGCCATCCTCTGCTGCCTATGTATCTGGAGCCAGTTATCCCTCCCTGTACTCTATTTCTTTTCTTTTCTTTTTATTATTAATCATTCCATTCATTGACAAGATTAACTATTAACCACAACATTTGCATAGCTATTTAAGGCAGCTTCCAGTCCTAGCCTCTGCCTAGCTTTTCTTCCATTATGTTTTGGTTAGAAGGTGTAGTTGTTTGCGTGAGAAAGGCACCTATTGCTTCGTATGTTTGAATATTTGAATCCAGTTGGTAGAATTGTTAGGGAAGGATTAGGAGGCATGGCTTTGTTGGAGGAAGTGTTGGTATAACTTTGGAGGGTTCACAATACTCTGCCATTTCCAGATTGCTCTCTGTCTGTCTCCTGTTATCTGATAAACTGGGATCTTTCAGCTGCTCCTGATGCCGTGCCTTTGCTCTACCATTGTGGCCTTTAAACCTTTGAAACAGTAAGCCCAAATGAACACTGTCTTTTATGTGTTGCCTTGGTCATGGTGTTTTGTCACAGTAAAAGTAATTAATACAGATGGCAACTATGGCTCTGTTTTTAAAGTTCAAAGATATACCTTGTACACGAAGTTGGTATATTACTTCATAAAAGTACAATACTTTGAGACAAGTCCTAGCTTTTTTCCCTAATATTACAAAGACAGATCTTAAGATAAAGATATAGAAAATTCATACTCTATCAGCTGGTTGTGGCAATTATGAAAATAATTGCACAATCGAACTGCATGGCCTACTATAAAAACTTGATTTCTCCTTCCCAGGAATCAGACATTAAAGAAGTTCCTGCCTTTTCTGACCAGTTGCCATATCACTCCCATCTTTCATTTTCTTCTGTGGTCACATATGTATCTATCAAATATCTTATATCTGTAATGTAAGAATAAGTATCCATAATTTAAACCTACCAAATCAACTAAGTATAAGAGACTCTCAATAGTCTTAACTTTTTAATATCTTTTGACATATCAGTTATTCAAATTTATTTAAACATAAAAAGTAGTAGCCAGAGGCTCAGAGTTAGGATATGGTTTGATTTTTCTGTGTCCACCCTGTACCAACTACATATAACCAAGCTATCAATCATTATCCTTTGGGTCCATTTCACATGTTGACAACTGTCTACTGAATCAAAACAAAGCCTACGCATTCTGTGTAACTATTAGTATTAGCTTTAAAGGAGATATCAATTTTAAACCAACATTATCTCTAAGGCATGTTTTACTTTTGAGTCTTTAACTTTGTTGTCTTATAAACAAGGCCAAACTTGAATCTAAAAAGGTAGGGATGGTTGAAGTACTCCCTGTGTGTATTTCTGCCATGATAAAAATATGAACTCTTAATCATCTTAAGAAAAAATAATTCTGAAAACACTAGAAAGTTAATTTCTCGAGTTTGCTTAAAAGCAATGTTACCTTTTTCTAGTACATTTTCTGATTTTACAATCCCACCCTTGTATCTTGGGCTATCAGAATCTTAAAATCTGGCCAAGTTTATATTTTTGGTTGTGAGTTTAACGTTAATAGCTGAGACATATGAGGTTACAGGCACCTTGATACCCAAACCAAAGAGACTTGATAAAGAAAGACACTTACAGACCAATTTCCCTTATAAACATTGACACAAAAATACTCAATAAATATATGCAAACCAACTCCAAGAACACACATAAAAGATTATTCACTATGACCAATTAGGCTTTATCCTAAAGATGCAGGAATGATTCAATATATAAATATCAGTCAAGGTAATCCATCACAAAAACAAACTGAAAGAAAACAACCCCAAATGATTATCTTACTAGATGCAGAAAAAGTCTGTGACAAAATCTAATACCCCTTCATGTTAAAAATCTTAGAGAGAATGGAGAGGTACAAGGAATATACATAAACAATTTATAATAAGCCCAATAACCAATATCAAATTAAATGGAGAGAAACTCACAGCAATCCCACTGAAATCAGGAACAAGACAAAGCTGTCTGCTTTCTCTGTATCTAGTCAATACATATTTGACATTCTAGCTAAAACAATATTACAACTGAAGGAGATGAGGGAATACAAATTGGGAAGAAAGAAATTAATGTACTTCTATTTGTAGATGATATGATAGTATGCATAAGCAATCCCAAAAATTCTGCTGGGGATTCCTACGACTGATACACACCTTCACTGAAATGTATGACTATGAGTTTACCTAAAAAAAAAAAAAAAATCAGTAACCCTCCTATACACAAATGACAAACAGACTGAGAAAGGAATCAGGAAAACAGTACCCTTCACAATAGCATCACATGGTATGAAATGTCTTGGGGTAACTCTAACCAACCACATGAAAGACTTGTATGATAAAAACTTCAAGTCTGTGAAGAAAGAAAGTGAGGAAGATCTCAGAATATGGAAAGATATCTGTTGCTCACAAATTAGTAAATTTTATATAGTAAAATTGGCTATTCTATCAAAATCAATCTATAGATTGAATGCAATCCCTCTCATAATTCTCACATAATTCTTTACAAACCTTGAAAGAACAATTAACTTTACATAATAAAATAAAAATACAGAATAGCTAAAACAATATTAAGTAATAAACAACGTTTGGAAGTATCACCATCCATGATTTGAAGTTTTACCACAAATCTATGTAATAAAAACTACATTCTGTTAGTATAAAAATAGACATGTCGATCAATGGAACCAAATTGAAGATCCAGACACCTATTGACATCTGATATTTTAAATAAAGAAGCCAGAAATACACATAGGATAAAGAAATCTTCAACAAATGTTGCTGGTCTAAATGGATGTCTACATGTAGGAGAACGTGAATATGTCTATATTTATCACACTTAACAAAGCTCAAGTCCACGTGGATCAAAAACTTCAGCATAAAACCAAACAGATCTAACCTGATAGAAGTAGGACATAGCAGTGAATGCATTGGCACAGGAGAAAACTTTCTAAACAGAACATGAAGAGCACAGGCACTAAAATTAATAATAAATGAGAGCACATGAAACCGAAAGTATTCTGTTAGGCAAAAGACACCATCAATAGGACAAAACAACAATCTGTAGACTGTGAAAAGATTTCCACCAATTCCACATCTGATAGTGGACTAATATCCAAAATTATAAACAACTCAAGAAGCTAGATATCATGAAATAAATACCAATTTAAAAATAGGGTATAGATCAAAACAGAATTCTCAGTAGAGGAATTTTAAATGACTGAGAAACACTTAAAGAAATCGTCAACATCCTTAGACATCAGGGAAATGAGAATCAAAACTACTTTGTGATTCCATCTTACTCCTGTCAGAAAGGCTCATGTCAATAACATAACAGTTCATGCTGGTGAGGATGTGGAGTAAGGCAAACATACCTCTCTTGCTAGTGGGAGTCAAACTTGTACAACCACTAGTGGAAATCAATATGGCAGTTTCTCAGAAAATTGGGAATTAATCTACCTTAAACCCCAGCTGTAGCACTGTTGGTCATATAAGTAAAGGATGCTCCATCCTACTAAAACGACATTTGTTCAACTATATTTATTGCAGCTTTATTCATAATAGCCAGAATTAGAAACAATATAGATGTCCTTTAATCAAAAATTTAAAAAGATATGGTACATTTACTCAATATAATATTACTCAGTTGTTAAAAACAATGACATCATAAAATTTGCAGGCAAATAGATGGAACTAAAAAAAAAAAATATCCTGGGTGAGGTAACCCAGACTCAGACAGACAAACATGTTATCTATTCACTTATTAGTGGATTTTAGCTACAAAGTAAAGGATAATCATGCTACAATCTGTAGACCCAGAAACGCTAAGAAACAAAAAGGGCTGTAATGGGATGCATGAACCTCCTTGGGAAGGGAAAATAGAATAGATTTTGCATGTAGATTGGTGCCAGGGAGTTATGGCAAGAAGAGATATTTTAGGAAGCAGAGGGTATTGGGGAGGGGAATAAAGGGAGAAGGTATGAAAAGAGACTGGAATTTGAGGGCATATGGGAGGGAGGATATGGAAACCGGGTATAGTAGAAATTCCCAGGATTCTATGAGGGTGATTCTAGCGAGTATTCCTAGTAATGGTGAATTTGGAGCCTGAACTAGTGACCAAGCTCTGTAACCAGGCAAAACTTCCAGTGGTGGTACTGGGACACTTATAACACAGCCACAAAACTTTCCACCCACAACCTTTCCTGCCTGCAAGATGTGCTGAAGCAATGGAGGTGCAGAATGTTGTGCAGAACAATGACTGGTCTAATTTGAGGTCCACATCGTGAGAAGGAGCCCACACCTCATACTGTCTGGGGACTAGACACTGGAAGCAGGATAGTCCAGAGATCTATGATAGAAAACAAAAATCACTAAAATGATTCCAATTGCATTTCTTATATACTCATAGATTGGTGCCTACTCCAGTCTTCACCAGAGGGCGTCTGTTGGCAGTTAATGGGAACAAATTAGAGACCCACAGTCAAACATTAGGAGGAGAGAGAGCACAACTTGGAGATTCTATCAGGTCCCTCCCTTGGATCTTGGGTACTTCATGGAAGGGGGGGGGGATGAAGAATTGTAGGAGCCAGAGGACTTAAAGACACCAGGAGAACTTGGCCCACAGACATCACCTAAGCAGAGTTCACGGGGCCTCAGAGAGACTGAAGGCGCAATCAGGGAGCCTGCGTGGGTCTAGGCTAGGTCCTCTGAATATATGCAACGGTTATGATCTTGATTCTTTTGTGGAATTCCTAATAGTGGGAGTGTGGGTGTCTTTGACCCCTTTCTCTGTTCTTGGGACCCTTTTCCTTCTACTGGGTTTCCATATCCAGTGTTCAAATGTATCTAGTCTAATTGTATCTTGTTATCCCTGGGAGGTCTGCTCTTTTCTGAAAGGAAATGAAGGAGTAGTGGATGTGGAGGACAAGGGAGGTCAGGGAAAAATGGGAAGAATGGAGGGAGGGCAAACTGTGGTCCGGATGTATTAAAAAAAAAAGAAAAAAAAAAAATCTATTTTCAAAGACTACACCTTATGTATATTCATTTCACTTATAATCAAGACATTTCTACAAAAATTAAATCAATATCTGTTAGAAGAAACAACCCATAAAGTTCAAAATACAGAATGGGTTTTTTTGCATAATTTATCTCATTTTGTTGTAATTCTTTAAAAGTTTCTTCATTTACTTAGTTGCTATTAATTTCACTTTCTTAGTTTTATTTGGAATTTCATATGCAATCTTCTGATAGTATGCAAATTTCTGGGGACAACCTCTGCCCGTGATAATAGAATTTCAGTTAAATCCTGATTGTGCCAATTAAAAGCTAATGAACTTTCTGATGGCTGTGCTGAATACAAGAAGTGACATAAATAATCCATGAATACCATTTGCTACATGAATGAGTAGTGACCATCCTGGAGATGTTTTACAGTGGATGGGAGATAAACATTTCCTTTGGTCTAACTGGACTCAGTTTAAATTAAAAACAATAACTTTTCAGCTCAGTAACAGTAGGTTAATATAGAGGAATCCTATTATGGGCCAAATGTTTTCTGAGCACTAACAATGGCCACTTAAGCTTGGCTATCTATGCCCTGTAATTAAACTGTGACATCTTTGGGAAAGAATGTCTATCTGAGGATAATTGTATTCTGTTATTAGAATATTTTTAGATTAGAAATGGTAGGAAATCCATTCTGTCCTGAAGATTTTATTTCTATTGAGATTCATTGATAATTCACAGTGTTTGATGCAGTTAATAAATTGTTGTTACTGCTGATTTTTGTTCAAACATTTTGAATACCATGATGACTGGCTCAGAGCTAGAGCACCTACTAAAAGGCAATTAGAAACAACTTTAATCCATGTATGTACCTTGAGAAGACTCGTGGTGATCTTTGACTACCACTGCCCTCCTTCTCAGTACTTCTCACTCCCTTCTAGTTTCTCATATCTCAGCTTTATTTTCTATAATGTTACTTCTATTTTTATATTCATATCTATGATGTTAAAACTACTGTCACCGGGCGGTGGTGGCACACGCCTTTAATCAGCACTTGGGAGGCAGAGGCAGGCGGATTTCTGAGTTCAAGGCCAGCCTGGTCTACAGAGTGAGTTCCAGGACAGCCAGGGCTACACAGAGAAACCCTGTCTCGAAAAACCAAAAACCAAACCAAAACAAACAAACAAAAAACCAAAAAAAATCCAAACTACTGTCAACTTGAAGAAGTCTAAAATCACTTAGGAGATGGATGGTGATTGTGAATGTCAGTGAGGAGTATTCTTCATTAGGTAAAGTAAATTGAGGCCAAAAGACTTTCTCTCTTACCATGTGAGTGGCATCATGTCCTGGTAGGGTTCCTGGAATGTATAGCAAGGAAAACAGTGAACTAAATACAAACATTCTCCCTCTGCTTCCTGGGTCTAAATGTAATGTCACCAGTTGCCTCAAGTTCCTGCTGCTAGACATCCTCACCATGATGGACAGTAGCCTTGAATAGTGATCCAAAATTAAACCTTTTCTTCCTCCGAAGAAACTAAGACAGTATCCATCCCTTGTGCTGAGCTGTGTCTGAGAGGAACTACTGAACAAGGATTAAAAGAACACAGAATTTGAAGTCCATGAACCTGGATTCAAACATAAACTTCATTGCTTAAGTCATTTTCTAACCTTGATCAAATTATTAAAGATCAGAGTTCCATTCCCACCCCCTTATTTTAAAAATAATTTCAATAATATGGATCAACAGAGTTGTTTTGGGAAGAGCTAACTGGCAGTGTGTTTGGCTCATAACAGATGAATATTATTTAAATTCTAGTCTCCTCTTGAATAAAAAAATAAGCAAAACCAAAACAACATACATATTCCTAAATCCAAGCCAAATGGACTAATTTGAATATATTAATATTTAGCTCTTCCTATTCATTTCTCAGTGATTCGTAGAAATAGTTTAAATCAGTGCTGTATTTCCTTTCAAAACAGAAAAATATCAGACCAAGACTGATTAGCTGTCAAAATTACTTGACTTTTTTTTACCCCTTCAAATTCCCGCTATGCTTGTAAATTCTTAATTTCATTTGCTTTATAGAAATTAAAAAATAATTCTATTTTAATGTGATATTAACTGCACTTTAGCATATGATAAAATCATTCACTTGCCACATATTCAAGATTTTTTTAAATAAAAAGAAATGCTGAAATTTGCCTTAGCTACCAAACTGAAAGCAAAAGTATGACCACATTTCATTGTTTTATGTCCATCCTCCTTGTTTTTCACATGTACAGACCTATTTATTTCCTCAATTCATTCACTTATTAAATCCTTACTATGTGCCTGTCTACAATGTGCTGGTCACTAACTCATCTAGGAAAAGTCTCATGAGCCATGGAGGGCTAGTGGGTCTGCCAGAATACTTCATGAGAGCATCAGCTGTTTCTCCACGCAATTTAACTTTACCTTCAGGGTCTGCTTACATTTTATCTTGGAGTACAACAGTTTCCCTTAGAGCAGAACATTGCTGACTTGGTATACTTTTTAAACCAGTATCTCTCCCTCCTCTAATGACTTCCTACATTAAGCAATTATAAGGTCAAAACTCAAAAAACAGTCCAGGTTCCTTGCCAACTAACCTTAGGTATAATAACCTGTTAAGGATGGAGAAGGAGTAAGGCAAAGAATTCCCTCAGTCCTTTTGTTGCTTACAGCTAGGAATAAAATTGGTGAAAGCTCATCTCATTACAACAGGACTAGTGTTGTGTTTGATATCTGAGGCACCTGTTGCTATGGCTGCTACCATGAGGATCTCTGATGCCTATTTCCAGATACCTGAATTTCACTCATTTCTGAGTGGTTTCTCTTTAAGACAACTCTGAAGGTAGAAGCCAAGCTTGTGCCTACATAGCACCTTCACCCCTCCTGGTTCCTGGTATTGGAAGGTACTCTGGATGCTAGCAGAGGAGAAGCATAAACATCAGTCCAGCTATAAACTGATCTACAATCTTGACCTGCCAGTAAAATACGTGGGTATAATGGTGGCGCAAAAATCGCAGGAGTAACCAATTACTATCTGATTGGATTTAAGACTACTCCATGAAATGGAACCCATGCCTGACATAAATTGGCTTCTTTGCTCTCAGTCAGGCATTAATGCAGGTTATAGAACCTCTAGTTATTTTATTTAGGATAGAATCTAATAACAAAAATTCATTGTCCTAAGATTATTAGAAATATCAGAAGAAATATTCTATGCCTCTAAAATATTGTTCAAACACTGTGAAGTTGATCAATAAAATGGTGATGTCCTCCGAGACTGACCCTTCACAGTCGAACAGCAGAATACTCAGTTGCATTGAAGCAGAATAGGCACCAAGGGGTACATTGAAAATCTTCTTGCCTTCTTTCAGTTTTGCTATGACCCTAAAAATACTTCTTCAGAATAGTCTTTTTTAAATTTGAAAACAGACTTTTTGTTCTTACTATACATTCTGATTACAGCTTCCCTTTCCCAGACTTCTCCCAGATTTTCCCCAGTTCCACACTGTTTTTTGTCTCAATAGAAAAAACCCAAGACATCTATAAATTATAAAATAAAAAAAATTAAACAGGTGAAAAAGACTGAGAGAGAGAGAGAGAGAGAGAGAGAGAGAGAGAGAGAGAGAGGAGAAGGGGGAAGGAGGGAGGGAGGGAGAGAGGAGAGAAGAGAGAGAGAGAGAGAGAGAGAGAGAGAGAGATTGATTCACATACCCAGCAATCCCACAAAAGTGTAAAACCAGAAACTATGACTATAATACATAAACAAAAGTCTTGCAAGGTTAAAAAAAAATGCCCACATTTGTTTCAGTCATCCATTGCTGGGAACCAGTTCTGCCCTTAACTGTGGTTTGAATACCCAGTGAGACTCCACTGAGGAAAACTTTTCTTTGCGAGTGATTATCAACTGGAGCTAGCTTCTAGGTTAAATGTGAGAGCTTGTTTTCATTTCCTCTGGCAGAGCTGGGACCCCATATGCCTTAGACCTGTGCAGTCCCTGTGCATGCTGAGTTCATCCAGGGATCAGTTCTGCTGTGTTTGGAAGACACCCCTTGGTGTCTCCCATCCTCTCTAGTTCTTACAGTTTTTCCATCTTTTCTTCTCAGGGTACTCTGAGCCCTGAAGGAGGAATTTGAAGGAGATATCCCATTTAATAATGACTGTCCCAATGTCTCTCACACTCTTCACATTGTCCAGTTATGGTCTCTGTTTTTGTTCCCATCAGTTGCAGGAGGAAGCTTCTCTGATGATGGATGAGTAAACAAATGTATCAAAATGTCTTTAGGAATCATTTTATTGCTATATTCCTTTAGAAGAAGAGTAGTATTTTATTTTCTCCTTGGTTCCTGGCCTATCTTGTTTCAGGTTTTTGCCACCAACATCTATTCTAAGGAGCAATTCAGGATGCATTATCTATAGATGTCTTTGGTCTGGTGTTTTATTTCTGATCGGACATCACATCAAGCTTTCTTGATTTAAAAAAAAAAAAAAACTGTTTCCACTGCAGTTCTATAAGTCTCAGTCCAGACTGAACCTGACAGGCTGAAAACACACTAAATGTCTTTAAAATTCACATCCAGGACAGTTAAGTGACAAATCTTCTTTTTCTGTGGTCTATGTCATCTGTGAGATTAGATTCCACTATAGTTTTCTAGACAGTTTTTATATAACTATTTTTTGAGGCAGTGTTTTACTAGTCTCTAGCTAGATAGGAACTCCCTTTATAGGCAAAGCTATCCTTGAACTTGCAGTGATCCTTTTGCTTCCTCCTGCTGGGATCATACATGTACACTGAATTGTGTAGCTGCTTATTAACTTTTGAGTTGAAAAATCAATGTGGTTATAAGTTTCCTTCAAAATTTGTAAAGATTCAAAGGTATTATGTCCATAAGAATGCCCCAAGCTCTTGAATATGTGACATAGCTCTCTGGTTAGCTCCTAGAGAAGCTGGAGTGGAACCTTCATAGTAGACACTCTGTTTGTCCTTTGGTGGACATTCTAGAGAAAGAGCTGAAGCACAACCCTAGCTTGGAAAGATGGAGGTATTGATCATGGCAGGGAAGATGACAGTGTCTGTATTTGGTCTTACAATCATAGAAAGCATGTGAGACACTATTGGGATATCTGGCAGGGAAGTGGGGCACACAGCCATTGCTTATCAAATTAGGTACAGTGTGGTACACACTTGTGAAGTTGTGGGGAAAAGTATCATTGACTTCTACCATTAACCCTGAAAAGCCTTTAGTGGTCATTTTGGCTGCTAGGATACACCATGGCTATACTTGGAAACCTGCTGTACGTAGCAGATGCCCCCCCCGCCCCCACTTAGAATGTCAATGGAGAAGCGAGTAGGGCCAAGAAAGAAGCACTGCCTAAAATCTGTTCTGGTGAGAAAAATGCAGCAGGAGAAAGTACACAAGCTTCAGTTGGCCAAGCATCAAAACAGGATAAAAAGGCAATTTTTGAACTTCAAAGACTGATGACCTTTGAGAAGCTAACAACAAAATCCTAGCAGACAAAATATTTTGAAGAGACATAGCAGGAATGAGAGCTGAGTTTATCTTTTTTTTTTTTTTTCATGCACCTTGCCAAAAATTGCTTTCCCAGAGGACAGAGAGAAAGGAAACATAAGAAAATCTTAAAACACTTGATATTATATTTCTGCCTTTCTGGTGGGGAGTAGGCTGGGAGGTCTCAAGCAGACACAGAGTTTAATATATATATATATAAAAAAAAGGGTAAAAACTTATTTGTATGAGTCAATGTCCTGAACTGTTTCACAGTCTGTGTGATGACAAAAAACAAATTACAGAAAGATCCCAGCAAACTTAAAATAAGATGAGGATAAAGTGAGTGCTCCATGCTTGGTACTGTGTATTGTTTGTTTTTCCAGTTAAAGATGATGACATGTGTGTTCTATGTCTAGTTTGCCAAACAAAGAGCCTACAGGCAGTGTGAGTTCTGTTTACAAAGAGAAGGCTCAGCACATCTCAGAACTCTAATGCTGTGGTTAAATCACACTAAGCACATCCAATCAATAACACTCTTGATTATGGGAGGAAAACAAACACTCTAAGAATAACCCATCCTTTTGTCTCTAGGTTCGTATTGATGCTCATAATTGGAGTCATTCCGATAAGAATCTCGATCTAAGCTAATACAACCTTGAAGGAGTGTTTCTATAGTTGGTCCAGGAGCCATTCATCTTAACCCGAAACACATGTGGCTCAGGAAGATGTGAGCTTGTTTTGTCACATGTGGATAGTTTCAATACTTAGACACTCATTTAGTGAGTAGCTGTTACAATGATGATGGTAATATATGGCATACTTTTGAATATGTCATAAAGAAAAATGCATGGAAGGAAAAGATAAAGTAAATGTAGTAAATGATAATTATTAGATATGTGACAAAGATGGATGGACATTCATGGTATATTCTCTTGAATTTGAATAATTACTAGCTGAAAAATAATTTTTACAAGCATCATTTTAAGTACAGAATTGTATGGAATTGTACAAACTTACAGTAAAATTTAGAATGGGAGAGGTTGATTTTCTGATAGTACTAAGAAAATCATTTTCCATAGAGGGTGAATCAAAAGTGTTGCTACATATTGATACATCCGGAATTATGGAATTAACAATTATTAGAACTATTATATCTCAATATAATGATATAACACTTAAAAGGTTCATGGCTCCTAGAGACAGGTAATAGAGACCTCATAAAGGGAAGAAGCATTATTCTAGACTAGGTAAAAAACTAGTAATTTCTATATTCTCAATTCAAATTTAAAAGGGAGCCTTATTATTACAACCCATGCTAAGAGAACAAGAAATTTTAGAAAAGATGTTAAAACAATACCAAAAGACAAATGAATGATAGACATTGAATGAGAGTCTTTAAAAAGTCACCAGTGGATGATGTCCACTCATGGGTGTTCCTCTCATTAATTTAAGGTGGAATTTTAGTTTTTCAACTTTGTCCTGCAAGACAGATACATTCATATTATTCAGCCACACAGTCACTTGTCACTCAGAAGGCCAGGAAAGGAGAGTGATGCAAGGACTTTGGGATACTGTAGAGCAAAACAATATCAGGACTACTAGAAGTTAAATCAACAGCAGAAAAACTAGCTATCTAAACAGCTCAATCAAAAAAGAAATGAAGAATCATTAAAAACCTACCCAACCAAAAAGGCCAGGCTAGATATTTCATCTATTTCCTAACAGACTTCAAAGACACCTAAATTCTCTATAGCCAATACTATATCTAAAACAAAGACCACAAAAACACTACTTAATATTCTATAGCCACAATTATCTGATACCAAAACTACAATAAAACCCAATCAAAAAAGAGAACTCATAAACAATCCAATTATCAATATCAATCAAAACTATCCAATAAAATCTTGAAAATAATCCAAGAACACATCCAAACCATCATTCACCACGATCAAGTAGGCTTCATCCCAGGAATGCAAGGTTGGTTCCATATATAAAAATCTATGAATGTAATCTACTATATAAACAAACTCCAAGAAAAAAAACCCACATTATCATCTTCTTAGATGCACAAAAATCATTTGATAAAATACAACACCCGTTCATGTTAAAAGTATTAGAGAGACTAAGAACTCAAGGCCAATACCTAAACAAAATAAAAGCAGTTTACTGTAAACCAACAGCCAATATCAAATTATATGGAGACACACTTAAAGCAATCCCACTAAAATCGGAGACAAGGATGTTCACTCTCCTATCTATTCAGTGTATTACACAATGTGCTAAGTAGAACAATAAGACAACAAAAGGACGTCAAAGTATTCAAATTGTAAAGGAGGAAGCCAAACTATTACTATTTTCAGATGATATAATAGTATGCATAAGTGACCCCAAAAATTCTACCAGAGAACTTTTCCAGCTGATAAACAACTACAGCAAAGTGGCCAGAAATAAATTTAACTTAAATAAATCATTAGCCTTACTTTATACAAATGATAAAGATGCTGAAAAAGAAATTAGGGAAACTAACTTCCTTCACAATAGCTACAGATAATATAAAATATCTTGGGGTAACTCTAATCAAACAAGTGAAAGATCTGTATGACAAGAACTTCAAGTCTCTCAAGAAAAACATCAAAGAAAATCTCAGAAAATGGAGATATCTCCCATGTTCATGGATTGGCAGAATTAACATAATAAAAATGGTCATTCTATCAAAGGCAATCTACAGATCCAATGCAATCCCTATCAAAATACCAACACAATTCTTCAAAGACTTAGAAAGAGCAATTCTCAAAGTCGCCCAGAAAGGTAAAAAACCCACAATAGCGAAAACAATTCTTAACAATAAAAGAACTGCTGGGGGACTCACCATCCATGACCACAAGCTCTACTACAGAACAGTAATGATTAAAAACCCGCATGGTATCAGTAGAGAGACTGACAGAATGATCAATGGATTAGAGTTGAAGACCCAGAAATAAAACCTCATGCTTATGCACACTTTATCTTTGACAAAGAAGCTAAAAATATACAATGGAAAAAAGAAAGCATCTTCAATAAATGGTGCGGGTATCTTCAATAAACAAGTTGTCTGTATATCGAAAAATGAAAATAGACCCATATTTGCCACCTTGCACAAAGCTCAAGTACAAGTGGATCAAAGACCTCAACATAAAACCAGATACACTGAATCTAATAGAAGAGAAAGTAGGAAAGATCCTTGAACTCATTGGCGCAGGGGGAAATTTCCCAAAAAGAACTCTAATGACTCAGGTGCTAAGATCAAGAAATGGGACATCATAAAACTGGAAGGCTTCTGTAAGACAAAGGACATAGACTATAAGACAAATCAGCAACCTACAGATTGGGAAAAATCTTCACTAACCCCACATCTAATACATGGCTAATACCCAAAATATATAAAAAACTCAAGAAGCTAACCACCAAAAAAATCAAACAACCTAACCAAAAAATGGGGTATAGAACTACCAAGAATTCACAACCGAGGAATCTCAAATGGCTGAAAAACACCTAAGGAAATTTCAATGTCCTTAGTGATCAGAGAAATGCAAATCAAAATGACCTGAGATTCCACTTTACACCAATCAGTATGGCTAAGATCAAAACTTCAGGAGACAACACATGTTGACAAGGATGTGGAGAAAGAGGAACACTCCTCCTGTACTGGTGGGATAGCAAGCTGGTACAACCAGTCTGAAAATCAACCTGGAGGTTCCTCAGAAAATTGGAAATAGATCTACCTGAATATCTAGCAATACCACTCTTGGGAATATACCCAAAATATGCCCCACAATGCCATAGGGACACATATTCCACTATGTTCATAGCTGCCTTGTTTGTGATAGCAAGAAGCTGGAAACAACCCAGATGTTCCACAACAGAAGAATGGATACAGAAAATGTGGCTCATTTACACAATGGAGTACTACTCAGCTATTAAGAATGAGGAGATCCTGAGTTTTGCAGGGAAATGTATGCAACTAGAAAATATCATCCTGAGTGAGATAACTCAGACTCAAAGGATATGCATGGTATGTACTCACTAATAAGTGGATATTAGCAAAAAATTAAGTACAGAATACTCAAGATAATACAGTCCACAGAACACAAAATGTCAACAAGCTGAAGGGCCCAAGTGAGGATGCCTCAGTCCCACTTGGGAGGGAGAAGAAAGCAATCACAAGCGGGAGGAAGAGAGGGACCTGGGGAGGAAAGGGAATGAAGGAAGGGGGGTAGAGGGGAATGTGATCTGGTATTGGATGGGGGAAAAAGGACTGAAGCCCTAGGGCCAGCAGAAAGAATGGTAACAGGGAACCTTGGGAGGTAGGAGGTTGGAGGGATTCTCCAGAAGGTACCAGAGACTTGGGAGGTGAGAGACTCTCAGGACTCAAAGGGGCTGGGGGAACCTTAGATGAAATGCCCTACAGTGGGGAGAGGGAACTTGTTGAGCCCACCTCCAGCAGAAAGACAGGGCATCAAGTGAAGAATGGAGTTGCCATCCCACAGTCAAAAACGCTGACCCATAATTGTTTCTTCTGAAAGAACTGCAGGGATGGAAATGGAGAGTAGCCTGAGGAAAAGAAGGTCCAGTGACAGGCCCAAAGTCGGATCCAGTTCAAGTGGAGTAAACAAGGCCTGACACTATTACTGAAGCTATGGAGTGCTCACAAAAAGGGACCTATTATGACTGCCCTCTGAAAGACCCAAGAAGCAGCTGAAAGAGTCAGATGAAGATATTTGCACCCAACCAATGGACAGAAGCTGCTGACCCCTGTGGTTGAATTAGGGAAAAGCTAGAAGGAGCTGAGGAGAGTGCGACCCAATAGGAAGACCAGCAGTCTCAATTAACCTGGACGCCTGAGATCTCTCAGACACTGGACCACCAACCAGGCAGCAACACATATACAGCAGTGGACTCCCAGGTCTGAGTTTCAGTCAGAGAAGATGCACCTAATCCTCATTAGACTGGAGGCCTCAAGGAGTTTAGAGGTCTAGTGGGTGGAGGTGTCCACATCCTCTTAGAGACAGGGGTGGAGAGGAGGCGTGGGATGTGAAACCATTGGAAGGTATACCAAGAGGGGAATAAAATCTGAAGTGTAAAAAAACAAAAACAAAAACAAACAAACAAAAACAAACAAACAAACAAACCCCAGAACCTTAAAAAACAAAAACAAAACAAACAAAAATTAACAAAAAGGAAAAAAAGAAAAAGAACCAGTTTGGTGCTGGGCAATGAACCCCAGGACTTACGTGTTAAACAGCATAGACCATGACTAACATCTTTGATTTGTTCTTCTGGTGAAAACTAGTATTTACAGTGTTTAATCATATGTGTTTCTTGTTCACATTTTGTAAATGTTTTTCTAAAGTAGTTCTCTCCCATTCTTCATTCTTAAACATTAAAAAAAATCAGCAATTAATTTTGACTTTTGCCATTTTTTGTTATTTATTTAAATGTATTTCTTTTTCTATCAGATAATATGAAGAATCTCTGCAATTTATTTTTTAATCTTAAACTATGATTATGTATTACTGTGATGAATCTGAGTTGATTATAAAATTTTACAGAGCTTCTTGATTATTTATTTGATTACTGGTTGGTGAGTGTGTTTCAGTCTGTGCTCAAACAAGCATACTGTCTTTGTTCGTTGCTAGCCTACCAGTTCCTCAAAGGACATATCTTGGCTCTGCTTTCTAATTCTAAGGCAGAGACTCTAAGATCTATATTCCAAACACAGTTGTTTTGATATTCTGAGTTATGGTATTTCTATTCTGCTAAAAAATTATTGCTGTGCATCCCTGTCCCAGGTATCTTCCTATAGAACCAGCCTCAAAATGGCATCCATTCTACTCCCAAAATTTGGTGGGAGAATGATGCTGCTTTTTTAAATTTTTTTGCTATGTAAGTATTTTCTTTCCTTCTTCATGCTTTTGAGAAGAAATAGTATTGAAATATTTGTTTCTTGACTGTGTGTCAGTATTTAACGTTGATGTCAATTGAGTACAGAATTATTCACTGTAAAGTTGGCAAAACTTTGATTTACTTTCTTACCAGTCATAACATAGGGTTATGGTTGTAGCTCAATGGGAAAATGATGGCCTGGTATGCTCAAGACCTGGCTTCTATTCCCACTATAAAAACAAAACAAACAAACAAAAAGTTATAATTCAAGTATTTTTGTTGTAGTTGTTTTGAATTGGTATTCATGACATACCTATTTTTTGAAATTTTTCTACTTAACCTTATTTTTCATATTTATTAGCATAAGGTTGCTAATATCCTCTCACTATATTTTTTAGAATTTGTAGAGCTGACATTGATATACTTGACTAGTCTCATGCACACATGACACAAGCTAAATTTTTCAGAGAGGAGGAGTCTCAAATGAGGACATGGCTCTTTAGACCTGTAGAACATTTTCCTAGTGATTGATGGGCCCAGCTCTTTGTGTTGGGGCTACCTCTGAGCAGGTAATATTGGGTTTTATAAGAGAGTAGGCTGAGCAAGCCATGGGGAGCAAGCAAGTAATCATCACTTTTCCATGGCCTCTGCATTAGCTCCTGCTTCCAGGTTCCTTAATGTTTGAGTTCCTCTCCTGACTTTCTTCAATAATGAACAGTAATATGGAAGTGTAAGCCAAATTGTGTCATATCCAAGTTGCTTTAGGTCATAGCATTTCATCATAACAAATAAAATCTAAAAATACGACACTGATATTTTCTTTTTCATTGCTTCATCAGTTATTTTTATCTTTTATTTACTATAGAGGCAAATTTAATTAAATACAAAATAGTGTGTGTGTGTGTATTCATTTCTTATAGGTACAATTGAAGTTTTTCCCATAGTTGGAATTTAGAGATATACTGGATACTTTTATGCCCTGGGTCTTTTCTTTTGAGGAATTTGAGTTGAATGAAGAGACAACAGAACAGAGATTGCAGGAAAAACTAGATTTCAGAGCTGAGTGTCTGAGTTCTAGCTGTGGAAGGTACTGGACGGCTTCAGGAACAGGCAGGTAGAAGTTGACACAGGGAAGGTTGCTATGAGGAATTATTAACTTGGTAAGAGTTGGGTGCCTTCAAAGCAAGACAGTGCTTTAAGGTATAATGGAGACAGCAGCTGCAGAAAGCAAAAATCTGTCAAGAGGAAAGTGATTCTGGAGTCAGGTTAGACAGTGGAGAGTCTTGTGAGGTTGAGATTCACACTTATTGATACAAGGTCTGCTGTTGCCAAAATCTGTTTCTTTCTACTCCAGGGAGGATGGAAACTTGTTTGGATGCTCTTTAGTGCAGAGCTCCGAGAATCATAATTGCCAACTGGTGATGAGTCATTCGGTTTCATAGGGAAAATAAAACCAGGAAGAACCATACCCCTCTGTTGTTAGCTCTCAATGTTCATCCAGCTGGCACGACTGCTTACGAAGGCTGGAGCAATACTAGGATAGACAAAAAGGTGCTATTAAGAGAAACACAACAGAGGATAAACTTTAACATGTATTAAAGAGAAGCTCCTAAAGAGTCTCTGGGGAGTTGATCGAGAATGATGAGAGTGTGGCATACACCATGCCTCGTTTTGATGTGAAAGTAATTTTGCAGTGTAGGACCAACAACTTAATAACTACAACAGTTTCAGAGTTTGAACTTGCCTTCCCATTCATCTTGTTTCCATTGATGGTTTGTACAGTGTCACAACTGGACTGTCACAACACCTCTGTCAGTGACCCTCACTTGTGATGTGGCATGTTTACTTCACAGTCTTAGTTCTTCCTCACTCCTGTTTCTCTCTCTCTATCTCCTTCTCTTCCCTCCCTCCCTCCCTCCTCCCTCCCTCCCTCCCTCCCTCCCTCCCTCCCTCCCTCCCTCCCTCTGTCCCTCCCCTCCCCCCTTTCTCCTTCTCTACATGACAAACTTGAATTCCATAGCCTGGTGTCCTGCTTCTTTGCTCCTTTGTTATACAAAACTTTCTAAGAATGCACACCAGACCTCTTGCTACATATTTTTCTTCAGTGATTCCTCATTTCATCAATGACACAAAGAAATCAGTGAAGTGGTCACAATCATGGCTAAAGGCAATGGTGAAGAATGTATAATGTATACTTATAACAATACAAAACAGAAACAAGATAGATGTACACTATAAACTTTACAGCAGGAAAGGAAAATGTGGTCTGTATTCAAACATCAGTGTATTTTAGGACATAGAAGCTAAGGTTGCTTATACATTCATGCATAAATGAGAGAAGAAAAAAAGAGACAATGTAAGAAAATGTTCATAACAAGTTATTGAGTATTGTGGTTTTAGAGACTCTTCTCTGAGAAAATTTGATTTCATATTGAAAAGAATAAAGACAAAAGTGATTATTAGTAGTTCCCTGGGCCCTCTTGTAACTTCCAAGTAATGCTGTTCTTCAATCAGGGGCAATTCCAACAGCTGAAATATATGAGGATTTTTCTTAGAGTAGAAAAATATAAGATAAAGGACAAATCCAGACCAGAGAGGGGAAAAGAGGAAGAAGAAGGAGGAGGAGGAAGAAGAGGAAGAGGAGGAGGAGGGGTTGGAGAGATGGCTCAGAGGTTAAGAGCACTGTCTGCTCTTTCAGAGGTCCTGAGTTCAATTCCCAGCAACCACATGGTGGTTTGTAACCATTTTTAATGCAATCTGATGCTTTCTTCTGGTCTTCAGGTGTACACAGAGGAGTCTGCTGTGTGCAAAATGAATAAATAAATCTTGAAGAAGAAGAAGGAGGAGGAGGGGGAGGAAGAGAGGAGAGAAGAAAGAGAAGAGAAGAAGAAGAAGAAGAAGAAGAGAAGAAGAAGAAGAAGAAGAAGAAGAAGAAGAGAAGAAGAAGAAGAAGAAGAAGAAGAAAAGGCATTTGGTTCTATGGAGTCTAACTTCTTGAGGTTATTTTTTTTTATATGTTGGATATTAGCACTCTGACATTAACTGAAATACCCAACAAAAGAAACAGAGAACCTATAGAGACCACATCCAGAGGTTAGGCACCAGCCTCAGTTGAGGAATGGGGTCACCCACCCATCTCAACAATTTTAATCCAGAATTGTTCCTGTCTAAAGGAAATACAGGGACAAAGAATGAAGCAGAGACTGAAGGAAAGGCCACTCAGAGCTACCCCACCTGAGGATCCATCCCATATGCAGCCACCAAACCCAGTCACTATTGCAGATGTCAAGAAGTGCTTGCTGACAGGAGCCTGGTATAGCTGTTTCTTGAGAGGCTCTGCCAAAGCCTGATCAATACAGATGCGAATGCTTGCAGTCAACCATCGAACTGTGTATGGGAATCCCAATGGAGGAGTTAGGGGAAGGACTGAAGGAGCTGAAGGGGTTTGCAACTCCATAGGAAGAACAACAATATTAACCAACCAGAACCCCTAGAATTCCACAACTAAACGACCAACCAAAGAGGGACCCATTGCTCCAGTTTGCTATGTAACAGAGGATGGCCTTATCAGGAATCAATGGGACTGGAGGCCCTTCATCCTCTGAAAGCCCGATGCCCCAGAGTTGGGAAATTCTAGGGCTATGATCTGGGAGTGCATGGTGGGTAGGTGGGTGAGAGAGCCCCCTCATAGAAGCCGGGGAGAGGAGGAATAGGACAAGGGGTTTGTGGAAGGAAAACTGAAAGGGGGATAACATTTGAAATGTAAATAAATAAAATAATCAATAAAAAAATAGAATGGTATTGAAGATACTAGTGGGAATGTGCCATGAGGCTAGTGAGTGACTGTTATTTACTTCCAAAGGTAAAAATGCAGTTGGAAAATCAAAAAAAAAAAAAAAATAGATGAGCATGTGTGAGAGTGTTTTTATCATATGAAAATAGACAAGGTTAATCAATCAGGTTCTCTTGCTTCTTTACTTGCACTGCAGTGATGAGTGACCTATAGACAGACATGTCATTTTACTGGTTGTGGTATGAGTCATGGAACCACAGGGAAACAGTGAGAACTTGGGGGAGATCACTTTCTAGTCCCCAGGGAGTGAGCTCAGGATTTCTTTTTTGTATTCTCATTTTAACACAAGGAACACATTAAATATGAAAACAATTTAAATGTTTTAAAAAGATTTATATGCATTTTTATTTATGTATATGTCTATGTGTCCATGTCAATATTTGCCTCACTTGTGCAGGTACCTGCTGAGAGTACAACAGGTCTTCAAAACCCCTGGAACTGGAGTTACAGGTGGTTGTGGTTCACCTGATGTGAGTGTTTGGGTACTGCTCTCAATCTTCTAGAAGAGCACTGTATGCAATTGAACACCAACTTAATGACTTTAGTTGAAGTACTTCATGAAAAGAGAAGCAACTTTAAAGAAAAGTTTAGAAAGTCCAAAAAATGAATGTAAAAGGCTATGTAGAAGGTAGTAGTGTATAAGAGCAAAGCTGAGGACCATGTAAACAAACACAGTTACTATAAAGGGGAACATAAAGGGAAAACTTCAGTATGTACAAAGGAAAAAGCTCCTTGAGAAACTAATGGGAAGCCAAACCAGAATAAAGCAAAGACATCATATAAAATGTGTCATGCCACATCTTAGCATGATCAACCAAAATCTGAGGTAGGAATGGGACAGTTCTTCCCAAGAGACTATCCCAGGCCAGAAGAAAGAAGCGCTGTCTCTTGTGTGAGTCCCAACAGATTCGGGTCAGACACACTAACCTAGTTTAAGAAGGACACAGACAGACTAGGTAGAGTTAAACAAAAACTGTGTTGGGCTTAGGATAAAGAGAGGTTGGGCATGAGAGAAATTCCATCTTTTTAATATTTTCTTTGTGCAATAATAAGGGAAATTTGAAAATATACATAGTTAAGAAAAATAAAATACATAGGCCACAAAGATAAATATGGCAGTGAAGTGACTGAAATGTCAGCTGGATAACTTTGGCAATTTTAAAGAAATGGATGTGGAATACTTGTGGAGTTTAGTTGCTATCAAATGCTTAAGAAATTCTGAAAATATTAAGAGTAAAACTCCCTACCACCCACATTTAATCAATTTTTAAGATTATTTTTTTTAAGATTATTTTCTATAGCTCTGACTCAATCAAGAGAGCACAGCAAAATGAAGACCATCTTGCTAGTTATGAAAACAAAATGGAACGAAGTGCCATGCATGATGTATAAACAAGTCCAGACAATGTACTGGGATAGATCAGGAAAGGGAGTTACTACACAGGACAGGCATCTAAAGTTGGCACCTCTGGGCTGAAAACCAGCTGATGGCTCCAAACTCTAATGAAAGACCACTTACTGGTATTTTCTAGTTGCTAGTAAAAGCAATATGTCTTGATTCTTGGCTTCTTCACTTCTTCAAAGCCAGTAGTGGCTAGTTTTACCTTTCTTATTACCTCTGATACATATTGTTTGCTTTCTTCTTTCTCATTTAAAGTCCCTTGGGTCCAACTGTTATCTTCACCTTTGACCTGCAAGATCTTGTGGCCATTAATATGCAATTTGGAAGGTGATCCTCTATTGTAAAATCAGCATTAGTTTTAGTGATGTTTTGTTGTTGTTTTTTGTTTGCTTATTTTTAAGGAATTAGAATCTTCCACATAGATATAACTTAATGCTTATTTCCCATTCCATCCTATCCTCTTTTGTGATGAGAATATTTTATACAACAATGACCAGCTTTGTCTTTCAGAAAACTATTTGATTTCCCAGACAAAATAGTAGTCAATAGGTGTAAGACTGGTACTACAGTTCATTAGGGAACTTCTGCAGGTCATAGCCGAAAGATGTAGGAGCCATGCTAATCCATGAGAAATCTAAAACATAAAAAGAAAAAAAAATATGAGCCCATGTTTGCAATTTGAGACCTTATGGAGTTTCATACGCTTGGGGGACATCTTGTCAACAGTACCCAATATTATCTAGAGATAATTATTTTCCTTTGGGGTAATTTCTAGGTGAGGAAGATGGAAACTGCAGAGCCTTGTAAGCTCTCCCAAGAACTCCCTACTGTGTTCAAACTCTTCATGTTTGAACTTCTGGACTGAAACATGCTTCCTTGTGTTCATTTCCTTTAGACTGTGAGATTTTCTATATTAACTATTTTGTTTGAGTTGCGTTGGTATTTTTAGCACACAGCATAGCATATGATCCAGAGTAAGAAAATTTAAAGATGGAAAACAATATAGTCAGTGAGGAGGACTGCCTAGTTCAACCACCCTTTCAAGGGCAGGCTGCTTATGAGGCACAGAGTGAAAAGAAAGAGAACGTTAAAGCATGTTGAGTGACGAACTTTCACAGGTTGGGTCAAGTAGCTGTGTTTTCAAGTGTATGGAAACTTTCTTCAAAAAAATAAGGAATTGCTTCTGATTTATTTTATGAAAATATCTCCAGTATCTATATGTGATTGTCAATTTACTAAAATCCTCAAATTCTTTATACTAATGATTACAAAGAAATTTGAGAGCTCATGGAGGGCAGAATTTGGAACCTCACAGGAAGTCACTATTTGGAACACAGAATAATCCTATAAATAACCCTGGGTGATGGAACAGCTCTTTGTAGAATAAAATGAATATTATTATTGAATTAAATCCACTACCTAGCTAGGTATATCCTCAAATATGTTAAAAGTAAGTCAGGGCTAGCTGAAGGAAAGGCAGACTTGCTTTTAATTTTGGCTTCCTGAGACAGTATTTTGTAGAAATTAAGGAAAGACAAAAAAACCCAGAATCTTTAAGGACAAACATAGGTTACCTAGTTTTTCTGTGGCAGAGGTTCTCTGGCAAAAGCAAATGTATCTCTTAGAGGGTGTTTTTGACCTTTTATGTGTGTGTGATAAGAGAACATGAAATCTTTAAATTTATGTTCAAAGTAGTGGATACTGCCTGTCTCATAAGATCACCTAGGGAGGCTAAGTATATATGATACTGACACACAGGCCAATTCTGAGGGAGGCCTTATCAAATGTCACAGTCTTTCCTCCTGTTTGATTTGTAAGAAGAACTAGGACCTTAAGTCAAAATACCATTGGTACTATTTTCTGACTACCAGAGAGTCAACCTGGCTAAGCGCTGAAATTTACTACGCTATTACTGAAAGTCAGTTTTTGATCAGTAATATGATTGATCTAAAAGTACTGCCAGGCACAGCATTAGTCCTGACTGAGTCTTTAAATTATTTGTTTTTCACCAGAGCAAAGAAATGAAATAGACCTTTTAAACCATTTAATCCATGTCTCCACAGGATGAAGACTGTTTCCAACTATGGCTAACTATTCCTCTACTTCCTCTGCACATAACACACAGGGCTGAACAATGCAGCGGAGGGAGCACCTGCACTGTCCTTGTCTCATCCTTCTCACAAGCAGTGTGTGCTTCTGCTTGCTTTCTGAATCTTCCTGAACAACAGGCTTTGTGATATTTCAGCTTCTGGAGAATGCTATAGAAATTACAACCTTGGGGTTTTTGTGCAGAGGACATAAACTGACTCATAAGAACAAAACGATTAGGTATATGTCAGATAAAAGGGGAATTTATTTTTTAAAGTACACATGAAGGTAATTTACCTTTTAATTTTATTTTTTCATTTTTTTATTTATTTATATTTACACTCCATATTTTATTCCTCTCCTAGTCTTCCCTCCAACTCTTCTGCTTCCCATACCACCTAACCTCTAAACTCCTTGGGGCCTCCAGTCTCTTGAGGGTTAGGTGCATCTTCTCTGACTGAACCCAGGCCTGGCAGTCTTCTGCTGTAAATGTGCTGGGAGCCTCATATCAGCTGAAATATGCTGCCCGGTTGGTGGTCCAGGGTCTAAGAGATCTCAGGAATCCAGGTTAATTTAGATTGCTGGTCCTCCTACGTGGTCTCACTCCTTTGCTTCTTCCAGTGTTTCCTTAATTTGACCACAGGAGCCAGCAGCTTCTACCCATTGGTTGGGCGCAAATATATGCATCTGACTCTTCCAGCTGCTTATTGGGTATATCAGAGGGTCCCTTTTTGTGAGCCCTCTATAGCCTCAGTAATAGTGTCAGGCCTTGTGGCCTCCACTTGAGCTGGATCCAACTTTGGGACGGTCACTGGACCTTATACTATCATATCATCTGAAAATAGTGATATTTTAACTTCCTCCTTTCTAATTTGTATCCCTTTGATTGCTTTACTTATGTCTCCACTTAATTTGATATTGGCTATTGGTTTACAGTAAATTGCTTTTAATATGTTTAGGTATGGTCCTTGAATTTCTGATCTCTCCAATACTTCTAACATGAATGGGTGTTGTATTTTGTCAAATGCCTTTTCTGCATGTAAGGAGATTATCATGTGATTTTTTTCTTTGAGTTGTTTATATAGGAGATTATATTAATGGATTTTTATATATTGAACCAACCTTGCATTCCTGGAATGCAGCCTACTTGATCACGGTGATTGATGGTTTGGATGTGTTCTTGGATTAGTTTGCAAGTATTGAGTATTTTTGCACCGCTATTCATAAGGGAGATTGGTCTGATGTTCTCTCTTTTTTTGGTTTGTTCCTTATGTAGTTTAGGTATCAGAGTAATTGTGGCTTCATAGAATGAATTCAGTAGTGTTCCTTCTGTTTCTGTTTTATGGAATAGTTTGAGAAATATTGGCATTAGTTCTTTGAAAGTTTGGTAGAATTCTGCACTAAATGCATCTGGCCCTGGCCTTTTTTGGTTGGGAGGTTTTTAATGTCTTCTTCTATTTCCTTATAAGATATGGGCCTGTTTAGATAGTTTATCTGCTCTTGATTTAACTTTGGTATGTTGTCTCTGTCTGGAAAACCATCTGTTTCATCTAGATTTTCCAGTTTTGTTGAGTAAAAGCTTTTTAGTATAATCTGATGATTTTTTTTTTTTTAATTTCTTCAGTTTTTCTTGCTAGGTCTCCCTTTTCATTTCAGATATTGTTTATTTGGATACTGCCTCTGGGCCCTTTAGTTAGTTTTACTAGGCGTTTATCTATCTTGTTGATTCTTTCAAAGAACCAGGTTTTGTTGATTCTGTGTATTGTTCTCTTGTTTCTATTTGGTTGAGTTTGACTATTTCCTCCCTTGCACTCCTTTTGGGTGTTTGCTTCTTTGTTCTAGACTTCTCAGATGTGCTGTTAAGTTGTTAGTGTCAGATCTCTCCAGAGCAATTAGTACTATGAATTTTTCTCTTAGCATTGTTTCATTGTATCCCATATGTTTGGGTATGATGTGTCAACATTTTCCGTAAATTCCAGGAAGTCTTTAATTTTTTTTTTTTTTTTTTTTTTTTTTTTTTTTGCTTTTTCAAGACAGGGTTTCTCTGTGTAGCCCAGGCTGTCCTGGAACTCACTCTGTAGACCAGGCTGGCCTCGAACTCAGAGATCCGCCTGCCTCTGCCTCCCAAGTGCTGGGATTAAAGGCGTGCGCCACCACTGCCCGGCTTAATTTTTTTCTTTGTTTCTTCACTGACCAAGTTATCACTGAATAAAGAGTTGTTCAGTTTCCATGTGTATGTGGGCTTTCTGTTGTTTTTTTCTGTTACTGAAGATCAGCCTTAAGCCATGGTGATCTGATAGGATGCATAGGATTATTTCAAACTTCTTGTATTAGTTGAGGGTTGTTTTGTGACCAATTATATGGTCAACTTTGGAGAAGGTATCATGAGGTGCTGAGAAGAAGGTATATTCCTTTGTTTTAGGATGAAATGTTCTGTAGAAACATTTCTGGAAAAATCTATTTGGTTCCTTGACCCGTCCCACGGGTCTGATTATTCGTGGGGTGTCGAGGTGGACCTTCACCTGAAAGAGACATGGGCAGGAGAAAGAACGGAGACCATGCAGCGGGGGATTTTATCACAGTCTCATTTTAATGCGGGGGGTGGGGGGGTAGCTTACAATATATAGCTTTCTGCGAGGGAGAAAGGGGGGCAAGGAATGGGGTGGGGATTCCATTCACTCTTGATCCGGCGGAGCACTCCGCGGTTTGCCCCGGGATGTCCTGGAGCAACGGTTCTTTATGAGCAGGAAATTCTTTCTTAGTTGTAGGTCGGTTTTTCCCAAAGAGGCAGTTTATTGCCCTAGACCATCTCCTTATTGCCCTAGACCATCCTACTGTCTTAACCAACTCCCAGGAAATGCCAGACGTTCCAGAGAGAACATCCTTACTGACTAATCCTTCCAAGAACTGTGGGCAATTCCCTGAGGCTCTCTTGGAACAGCAGGCAGTTTCCTGAGTTTGGCTCCCGACAGTTCCTAACCTCTATTAGTTTCACTGTGTTTCTGTTTAGTTTCTGTTTCAATGACCTGACTATTACTGAGTGTGGGGTGTTGAAACCTACCACTATTATTGTGTATGGTTTAATGTGTATTTTGAGCTTTAGTAAAGTTTCTTTTATGAATGTAGTTGCCCTTGCATTTGGGGTATGGATGTTCAGAACTGAAACTTTCTCTTGGTGGATTTTCCCTTTGATGAATATGATTTGTCTTTCATATCACACTTGATAATTTTGGTTGAAAGTCTATTTCATTGGATATTAGGATGGCAACTACAGCTTGTTTCCTGGGACCATTTCCTTGGAAGACCTTTTTTCTTCCTTTTACTCTGAGGTAGTTTGTTGTGTTTGTATTGAGGTATGTTCTTGTACTATAGCAAAATGCTGGATCTTGTTTGCAGATCCAGTCTGTTAACTTATGTCTTTTAATAGGTAAGTTGAGTCCATTAATACTGAGAGATATTAAAGACAGATGACTATTGGATCCTGATATATTTTTTTTTTTTGTAGGTACCTTTATGTGCTTGTGGGTCTCTCATTTTGGCTTTGTTGTGAGATGCTTAATATATTGTCTTTTCTTTTTGGTGTAGGTACCTTCCTTTGTGTGGAGTTTTACTTCTAGGATCTTCTGTAGGGCTGGATTGGTAGATAGATACTGTTTGAATTTGGTTTTGTCCTGGAAAATTTTGTTTTCTCCATGTATGTTAATTGAGAGTTTTGCTGGGTATAGTAGCCTGGGCTACTCTTAGAGTCTACATGACCTCTGACCAGACTTTTCTGGCTTTCATAGTCTCTGTTGAAGTTTGGTGTATTTCTGATAGGTCTACCTTTTTATGTTACTTGGCCCTTTTTCCTTTCAGTTTTTAATATTCCTTCTTTGTTCTGTTTGTTTAGTGTTTGATTATTATGTGACAAGATGATTTTCTTTTCTGGTCCCATTTATTTGGTGTTTTGTCCTTTTATGGTCATCTCTTTCTTTAGGTTGGGAAGTTTTCTTCTATGATTTTGTTGAAGACATTTCATGTCCTTTGAGCTGGGAATCTTCATTCTCCTCTATCCAATTATTCTTAGATTTGGTCTTTTTATTGTGTACTGAATTTCCTGAATTCTTTGGGTTAGTAGTTTTTTATGTTTTTAATTTTCTTCAGTTGTGACAATGTCTTCTACAGTCTTTTCTACACCTGAGATTCTCTCTTCTATCTCTTGTATTCTGTTCGTGATACTTACTCTGCAATTTCTGACCTCTTTCCTAGGTTTTCCATTTCCAGTCTTGCCTCCATTTGTGTTTTTTTTTGTTTGTTTGTTTGTTTCCACTTCCACCTTTAGATCTTGGACTGCTTTATTCAATTTCTTCACTTGTTTGATTGTGTTTTCCTGTATTTTTTAAGGGATTTATTTGTTTCCTTTTTAAGTGTTTCTACATGTTTACCTGTGTTTTCCTGTATTTCTTTCAGTGAATTATTTATATCCCCTTAAAGGACTCTATTATCTTCATGAGATTGGATTTTAGGTCAGCTTCCTGATTTTCAGATGTGTTTGGTGTATTCAGGGCTTGCTGTGGTGGGAGAGTTGGGTTCTGATGTATATTTTATATTGATTTTTGTTCTTTATAGTCTTGTGCTTGCCTTTCACCATCTGTTTATCGCTGGTGTTTGCTGGTCTTGGGTGACTCTGTCTGGAGTCTGCCTCTTTTGTCCCTGGGTTGCTCCTGGTAGGCCTTCTGCCCTGACTATAGCAGACCACCTGAGGGGTGTTCAAACTGGCAGGTCTCTATCTGTTGCCCTGGCTACAGTAGATCTCCTGGAAGGTCTTCAGACTGTCAGGTCTTCAGAGGAGCAGTCAAGTTGTTGTTCTGTGTGAAGATATTCTCCAGGGGGTCCTACAGGCTTGGTCTCTATTTCTCCTCTGTGCAGCAGAACTCTAGGGAGGCTTTCAGTCTGTTGGGTCAGTTTCCCTGCATGTCACTGACACCCCCCACCCCCTGTCAGTCTTCAGACTGTGGTGTCTGTTGCCCAGTTGCCCTGTGTACAGAGAGCCCCTGATATGCCTTCAAGTTGTGGTGTACTAAGGGAAGCAGACAACCTAGAGATCAATTGCTCAATTGCTTCTGTGTGGCAGATCTCCTGGGGTGCCTCAGACTGTGGTGTCAGTTGTCCTAAGTACAGTGGATCTCCTGGGATGACTCAGGATATGTTGTCTTCAGGGAGCAGACTAGATAGCATCTTTTATGGGACAACTATGTTTCCAACTTCTCTCCAGGATTGTGAAGATTGGTAGAAAAAACCAAGCAAACAGAAGAAAAGCAACACACTGACCTAAGATGCACTAAGAAATATTCATGCAATCACAGAGTATGTTGGCAAAAAAGTACTGTGAATTTTAGAAATCTAAAGATACTTGTTTTTTTTTGCCTTTGTACCAATGTCTTAGTCAGGGTTTGTATTCCTGCACAAAACATCATGATCAAGAGGCAAGTTGGGGAGGAATGGTTTTTGTTAGCTTATACTTCCACATTGCTGTTCATCACCAAAGGAAGTCAGGACAGAACTCACACAGGGAAGGAACTTGGAGGCAGGAGTTGATGCAAGGGCCATGGAGGGGTGATGCTTACTGGATTGCTTCCTCTGGCTTTTCAACTTGCTTTCTTATAGAACCTAGGACTGACTGGCCCAGAGATAACACCACCCACAATGGGTTGGGCCTTCCTTCATTGACCACTAATTGAGAAAAATACCTGGATCGCATGGAGGCATTTTCTCAAGGGAGGCTCCTTTTTCTGTGATAACTCCAGTTTGTGTCAAGTTGACACACAAAAGTAGCCAGTACAATCAACTCCATATACTCATAAGAAAATGGTTTTCCTTCTAAAAACTTTTGTTACTGAGTATGTGTAAATGATGATTAAAACAGAGATATTAGAAGTAGAGAAGGAGGAGTACATGTTAGCTCTGGAATTGATAATTTTATGAAATACAAGAATTTTAAGTTGGGACCAAGGTTTAGGTTTAATATCTCAATCTTGGCTTGCACTGCCTGATTTTCCAGTCTCATTCCCTGCCTCAATCAGGTAGTGCTGCCTCTCACTGAGGAGGTCCTTAGTGTTCACAGCCTCCCTCTGTTTTTTGAGCTTTTCTCCCACTTTTAGGGAGTGTTGAGGATTTGAATCATATCACAGGTAGCCAGTATTTGCAGAAACAGCTTCAATTTTCAGTTTTAAAATTAGACACTAACATCTTGAAAAGAGCAATGTGCCTGTACTATATGCAGGCCTTTCAGGGCCTCTATCAGATCTGCAACAAACACAGTGGGAACTTCCCATGATAGCATCAAAATGCAGGCCACATCACAGGCTGTTTTATATTTTTCACATGCAGGCTACTGCTTTGGAAAGAAGTGACTAAAAAACAGTATGGTTTGTTGACCAAAGTGATTTAATATGTCTTTGAGTTAGGTTTCCTGTGGTTTAATACAAGATACAATCTTGTTTTCCTAACCACTGTTGGCTCCTGTCTATTGAGTGTTTCAACTGTAGCTGATAAGGAGAGACACAAACCTGAACTTTATTCCATAGATTCTTCAATGTACCTGCATTGAAGCAGAACAAAAGGAAATCAGCATAGCAGTGTTGGCAAGGGTGGGTTTGGGAGGATGCTGGATGTATGTCTTGACCAAGAAATCTCCAAAGGCCAGAGTGTTTTGAGTATAATTGAGAACATTAGATAAAAGTTTCTGATGTTAAAACGTCACAGTTTTGAACTACATAGTCTTTCTCCTTTCCCTATAAACTTCATAGGAACTGATGAAAAGAAATAATCTGGGCCAGTGAAATAAGTGTGCCATAGAGGTAGATGTAAATCTTTAGGATCACGGTGGTAAGGACTAGCAGAGTAAAGCTAGAATATAAGACAGAAAAGCAGTCAGTTTCATTGAAGAATATTCCTGCTGATGTAGAGATAAAATTCCATATGCAGAGTCATAAAGGGTGGGTTTTACCCCTCAGCAACCCCCAACTCAGGGATTTGTGACAAAAATAGTTGAAATGTATTGTTAGCACTTCAAAAATATATCTTAAATTATTCACCTCCATATTTATCATACAATGCAATAGCCTTCAACAGAAAAGAAAGATAATACAGTCCTCTTAATAGAGGTTTTGGATCCTGTGATTTTTATCTCCTCATCCATTTCTCATCCTGCCCCAAACTCTTGACGATGACTTGTTAGGTTCCATGTAAAGGTTAAAATATTCATTGTTTATATGTGTGAGCATGTATGTGTGTGTGCCTTTTTCTAATTACCACAATATTTTCCAATTCTGTTGCTGTAAGTGACATATATTTTTAAGGTTGGGACCAGTACCATTTCAACATATATATATGTGTACATGTGTGTGGGGGTGTGTGTTTTATCCATGTAAATTTGTGCATGCATGTGCGTTCATTCATTCAGGTATTGATCCTCAGGTGGCATTGCCTCAATTTTTCTTTTCAGCAACAGGAACTCTCACTTGACTGACACATAGGCCTTGCTGGATGACCTGTGAGTATAGGGATCTGTCTGTCTGTCTCCTTAGTCTGGGATTGAAAGCATAAGTCAGTATGCTCAGCTTTTGTTATGTGTGTTCTGAGTATCAAATTCAACTTTCTTGCTTGTAGGAGAAGTACTTAATCAACTAAGATGTCTGCTGAGCCCCACATCTCTTTTCCTTTGGAGTCTAAATTTAATTATATCATCAAAATTCCCTGCACCCTGTTTTACAGAATGTTTATGCTCATGATTTTTACCCAGTCATATTTCTAACATCATATTACTGCTACAGTTTTTGCCTGTAGAATGTCTTCATCTTTGTATATAGAACACATTTCAAAGAAACAGACAGCACTTTACTGCTTTAGTGCCCACCCCCTTGCACCAGTAGGTCCTTATTGAATATCTGAGACTGAGCATCTAAACAAGGATATTAGTAACATCTACTCATATCTCTAGGGTGCTTTGAAGGTTAACATTCTATAAAAGTTCTAAATTAAAAATTTAATTAGAAGCACATATGTGAATTAATGAGATTGGTGATCAAATTTCCTGTTTACCTAATTTGCTTAGTTGTTTCATTTTTTTTTTTTCAAAACTAGATGAGTCTTTTTCCTCTCAATAAATATCCCACAGTTCCAAATATAGTAGAGGTTTTACTTTTCAATAAGCACCAAGACATTAGAATTATTCTAAATAAATTCTATTTTATATTATTAAAATATGTGCCTTTGTGATCTTTGTTTTCAGATTGAGAATTAAAAAACCCCTACACTGTACAGTATAGCTTTGCAGCTGTCCCTGCTTGTTGTCAAAGGTTCTATCCCCTATGGAAATGCCACATAGGTAGGGATATCAGGTTTTATCTGTTTCACCTCAATCAGTGATGAATAGACTCACTTGTTCAGGTCTCTAGGCCTTACTAGAATTGTACCTTTCAATTTTGCATTTACTTCTAGTGAGTATTAAAAAAAACTGTGTTGTTGAATACATTATAAAACCAAACTTTTACAAAATGAAAACTGAATATTAATGTATCAAGGGTACTATTTTTAAACATCAAGGTTTCTCTTCAAATTTTTTTTTATTTGTAAAATAAACTTAAAAAAATTACATCAAAATATTGGTATAATTGAAACCCCAATTTTCTTCCTATGCCCCAAATTTTAATGTAATGTGCCACATGAATAGTGATTCTTTGATTGGCCTCTCTAAAAGGATGCCTTGGGTTAGAATAATGTGCTTGTTCTAGCTAGAAAATAAGGAGTTACTGATCTCATTTATGAGATTAGGAAAAGAGATAAATTTTGAGTTCTTGGATGCTACTAAATTACTGAAAGAATTCAAGCTCAAAGTAGAGCAATGAATACTTATGGATTTTAGTAGTAGTTGAAAGCGGAGTAAGCTAAGCAATATTGGATTGTGCAGATCCTATCAAGAGAAGACAGCGTGAGTTATCTAAATATGGATGACCTACAGCTTTCTTGGGGTAGAAAGCACATCTCTTTCTGGCCACAGATTTTTATTTCTGGTGACAATATTATGAAGATCAGGATGGTTCCTGGACTGGAGGGAAGTAGGAAGCATTTTATATTGAACTCTCTAGTTCTGGTAATGAAGTCAGTAAACAAAGTGGTCCTATATCAACCTGGAGAGAGGTTGTCTACAATAACACACTTGTGTCAGAAACTTGTGGATTTGGACAAATTGGGAAAGGTTATTAGATGAATTTAGACTATTTGGAAGCAAAATCTAAGCAGAGACCTAAAGAAAGACAGAGTGTTTCCTTTATATAAAATTTATTTTCTTGAATTTTTTCTAATCTTTAAAGAATCAACACTGGCCCCTTAAGAACCAGAGAATGCCTCCCAGGTTCTGTGTCTATCATTTTCTCTAACAAAACAAAACATTGTCCATCTATAATCCACTTACTTCGGCACTCCTCAAAGATGTATTGTATGTTGATGAAGCAAAATACTCATGTGTTAATCTTCACATCATTTCTAGACTGCAAGAACAGTCACACATCCTTTTTCACAAGGTCTAAAAACTTGAGGCAAAACAGCTTGTCCCATCAGGGGTATAGGTAAGCAAAGGTGGGTTGAGAACATTTGTCCAATACAGCTTCCCACTCACCATTGTCAGGTCAACAGCAAGCTCACAGCAGGTCAGCATCATTCTTTGTCCGAGGCATCAGCATGTCTCACCAGTCGCTCTGGCAGCCACCAATGCTCTTTCAGCATTCTGAAGATAAAACAGAAACATGCCTTCTTCCTCATATTAAATACCTTATCAGGATTCATGCCATATGCCAGAAAGTGGAGCCTTCCTTTCACCTATGAATGAGTATGCCTAGTTGTATAGTGCCATAAACACTCAGCAGAAAGTTCCTTGGCATCCAAATTTAAAAAAAAAAAAAAGTAAAATAAAAAGAACATGATTTAAATAAATTTGTGGTTATGGGGATATGCCTACCCCATTTTTTATTTTATGAAGATATTGTTTTAAAGGTCCATGGACCCATTCCAGAGTCTCTTGTCTTTGACAATTATAAGGAACCCCAGTAATATGGGAAATATTAAATTGCTGACAAAAAAATCTCAAATGCTCGATTGTGAAAGCCAGTTCCATTATCTTTTTTTGTTTCTGTTTTTGGTTTTTTTGTTTTGTTTTGTTTTGTTTTTTATTATTATTGGATACCTTATTCATCTACATTTCAGATTTATCCTCTTTCCCCAAAAGACTGTCTCTGGGTAAGCTGATAAAGCAGGATTATAACTGCAGGTTTTTCCACCCACACCCAAATTCCTGAAATAAAGACTCTGAGATTTAATTATATATGAATAAATGCCTAGGCCAAAATCTTTGGCTTGATCCTTGACTGGCTCATAACATAATTACATGTTTATTCTATTCTAAGTCCTGCCACATGGTTGGATACCTCTCTTCAGTTTCATGTGGGCCTCTCCTTCAGCATTTGGGGTGAACGACTCTATCTCAGAAATTCTCTTTCTCTACTGGAATTTCCCTCTCCCTATTTTTGCCTAATAGGCCAAAAGCCTTTTATTGACAGGTAATTCTTCCATTCATTTCACAAGAGAATCTCTCTACATAGGATCCCTACTGAAGACAGTGAGGGGACTTGGAAGATGAGAAACATATAGCACATGCCAAGAATGGTCAGCATTCAGGGAGTGAGATTTTTGATGAGCTAACAAGCTTGACAATGACAACAAAATAGTCTGTAAAAGAAAAGCAAAAGCATCTTTTATCCCCCTATTTCTACTATAGCACAAAATGTTTAACACTGAATGGGCCTGGACACATGGTCAACAGTTCTGTAAGATGCTTTTCTTGGTTGTGGAAGGTCCGTGTTTGGAACTCTGTTGTATATGTAAAAACTAAGATATATACAGATACATATGTATTATATATGTTCTTTATAATGTATATATATGTATAGATATGTAACGTGTTATATTATAATTCAATTCAATTCTGACACTGTCTACTTGGAGTTAGTTATATCCCACAGAATAAGAGCTTGATTCCATAAATCTCCTTCTCTCCTCTTCCACTTGCAAGAGACAGGTTGAAATCTGTGTTATAAATGGCTTTCTCCTATGGTTTATTTATTTATTGGTTTTTAATTTTTTATTGGTTTTTTTTTTATTTATTTACATTTCAAATGTTATCCCCCTTCCTGGTTTCCCCTCTGCAACCCCTGTATCCCAACCCCCTCGATTCTATGGGGGTGTTCCTCAACCCACCCAACCACTACTGCCTCACTGCCCTAGCATTCTCCTATGGTGAGGCCCTTCACAGGACCAAGGGTTTTCCCTTCTTACTGATGCCAGATAAGTAAATCCTCTGCTACATATACAGCTGGAGCCATGGGTCTCTCCTTGTATATTCTTTGGTTGGTGATTTAGTTCCTGGGAGCTCTGTGGGAATCTTGTTGGTTGATATTGTTGTTCTTCCTATGGGGTTACAAACCCTTCCAACTCCTTCAGTCCTTCCTCCAACTCCTCCACTGGTGTCCCCGTACACAGGTTGATGGTTGGCTGTAAGCATCCAATCTTTATTAGTCAGGCTCTGAAAGAGCCTCTTCGGGGACAGCTTTATCAGGTTCCTGTCAGCAAGCACTTCTTGGCATCAGCAATAATGATTGGGTTTGGTGCCTGCATATGGGCTAGGTCCCCAGGTGGGGCAGTCTCTGGATGGCCTTTCCTTCAGTCTCTGTTCCATTCTTTGTCCCGGTATTTCCTCACTCAGGATGATATTTTCTAGTTCCATCCATTTGACTGTGAATTTCATGAAGTCATTGTTTTTAATAGCTGAGTAGTACTCCATTGTGTAAATGTACCACATTTTCTGTACCCATCAAGAACTTTAAGTCTCCTGGGTCATCGAGCCTCCACAGCAACAAGGTGCTTCCCTCCTAGTGATGCTAGATAAAGCAATCCTCTGCTACAGACCCACCTGGTGCCATGAATCCCTCCATGTGTACTCTTTGGTTAGTGGTTCTGTCCCTGGGTGCTTTGTGGGGGTCTGGTTTGTTGATATTGTTGTTCCTTCAATGGGGTTACAAACCTCTTCATCTCCTACATACAGGCCTTGCCCTAACTTTTTCATTCTGATCCCAGCACTCAGTTTGATCTGTATTTGTCAGGCTCTGGCAGAGCCTCTCAGGGGATAGCTATACCAGGCTCTGGGTTTGGTGCCTGCAGATGGATTGGATGCCTAGGTGGGGTAGTCTCTGAATGGCCTTTCCTTCAGTCTCTCACTTAGGGTTTATTGAAAAATGCAAGAATTATTCTGAAGGCAGAGGAAAGCCCTCATGTTCAGTGGTTTATTATAAATGTTATAACAAAGGTTGAGGTTACTCAATGGCAAAGTGATAGCCAGTTGGAAGAGGAACACAACACAAGGAATGAAAAATGAGGAGAGGGGAGCTCCCATTCTGTTTTCAGAGGGCCTTGTCCTTCAGTCACCTGCGTCCTTAGCAAGGGTGGAGGTTCATTTATATAGGAAAGATTGATCACATCTTGACTGTTAGTGATCACTAAAGAACAGTCCTTCCCTCCCAGGAGGCTGAAAATTCCAACCCTCTAATCAAATGTTTGGTTTCCCAGCAACGAGCTGTCATCCTGAAGCTCTCCAGGAGCCCAGCGTGATCTCATTAGAACAAAAGATACTCCCACCACTCAGATAATTCTAAGGGATTTTGAAACTCTGTGTCAGATGCTCCCATCACTCAGAAATCATGAAAGTCTTAGCATTTCTGTGTCTAGAAACTGAGGAAAAAGCCAAACCTGAGAATAAAAGATCTAGCTACCACCATTATCCAAAAAAAAAAAAAAAGATATACAAGAGGGTACAGCTTGAGGGACAGGGTTACCAGTGCCTCTACTCAAAGAAATTCAGACATAATAATTGGTGGAGGAGACAGTTTCATTCTAGTCCAGTCTTGGGAAAATGTTTCTAGAAAAGGATTGCCCGTTTTTAAATGGAGAAAGGGGTTGCAGGACTGTTTCTGACAGAATAGAAGAAAGTTTCTTATGTAGTGCTCCCAAGTATTTTAAGGGCTCAGAATGTTTCTAGGTCCTAAGGCAAAAAGACCTCCATACTAATGGATAAAGGAAGAATGTGGCCAGGAAGCAGGAACCACAAGGGAGAAGGATTCCTTTGAAGAATGATAATGATCAGTGAGTCAGTGGCTGAGTCTAACAGGGCTTTGTTTACTTTGTATATCAATAGTCACATAAGGCTTTGCTTGCTTTTTTTCATAAATAATTTTTTTCTCTATCATTTTTAGTCTTTTTTTTCTTTTAGAAAAGGTCTACTGGGATGCTAAATAAAGATTGCACTGATTTATTGTAAGACAAGCATCTTTGAAAAATCTCACTACTTAAACCTAGGTTTACTTCTTGTTTGTGAATGGTGGGAAGACACCATCTGTGTGTCTGTTCCCCATTTAGTCATAAGATGGAGGCAGGCTGGTTCTTCATTTTATCACAATGATAAGATGATATCCCATCATTATTCTGTATCTTAAGTATAGTATTATGCTCTGATGTTTTTCTTCTTGGAAAAACTCCTTAAAAGACATTTAGAAGGATTGATAAACTCAGTAGGATGTTGTAGTTGGAATGAGACATGTATTCCAGGGCTCGTGTATTTGAACCCTTGGTCCCTAGCTGATTGTTTTGTTAGGGGGAGATTATAAAACCTTTAGGAAGTATAAATTAATAAAGGAAGTATGTCCCTAAGGATGGGCTGGTTTTAAGGGTTTATAATCTCACCTGACTTTCTGCTCTTCTTTTTATATATTTCTTTCCCTCTATCCCTTTTTTTCCTCTCTCCCTTACTTCCCTCATGCTTCCTGTGTGTGTATAAAAATGTGTTCATCCAGCTTCCTGTTCCTGAAACCAGGCTTCCCTTGATGACTGCCATGTCTGCGCTGCCCTGATGAACTCCAGCCATATGGAACTGTAAACAACAACAACAGCAACAAAAACAACAACACCCCTTTTAAAGTTGCCTTTGGTCATATTATTTTATTGTAGCAACAGAAAAATGACCAATAATAAGGTCTTCATATTAGTTCTCTTAGGGGCATTTGAACTGTGGGATATACAGACTATTACTGTAGGATTTCAGGTCTCAGTTCCAACTTAAAATTGAAAGAATCCCACTGTCCCAGGACACATCCCTGGAGGGGCACATTCCTTAGTCAGAGGACACTTGCTAGATTAACATTCAGAGGAGGAAGGGAGAGGCTGATTAACATTCCTCAGACCACAGGGAAGAGAACTCACCAGCAGCAGGTGAGGAAGGCCCAGAGCAAGTAGACACATTCCAGGAGAACCAAGATAAGAGGTAATCAGGAAGCTGGGCCCGTAACATAATAAACTTGGGCAAACAGAAGACACTCATTGTCATAAAGATAATGTGATAATCTGACTTGCCTAGAAACCAGGCCTGGGAATGGCTGTTGAAGTCAGCCTTTGTGTTATTAAGAGGTAAAACTGCTTTTCGTGAACTCTGCGGAAATGGTATAAAAACTGCTCCCAACTTGGGCTCGGGGGTTCCTCTTGCCAGAATGCAAGAGAACCCCAGCCCAATGGTTATTATTATCATTAAACCTCATGTTTTTGCAGCAAATCCTCTGTCCCTGTGTGATTCTATGGGAGCGCATCCCCTGGTTTGGATCTTAGAATCCAACATTACCATTTAAATGGAGAAAGCTCTAGATTTTAGACATCACTAAATAGATGGAGACAAGATTTTTTGTGGGTCAGGGATGTTTTCTTGTTTACCTTTAAGTTATGTCATACAAGCAGCTATTAAGATTCCCTCCTGTGTCAAATCCCAAACTTATGAAGCCAGTGAGACTGAGCCCTGGAGGTGTAAGGGCCTTAGGAAAATCTTTTATGTGAGAACATAATGTGAACAAGCCTCTCCTGCACCAAAACAGCACAGAAATCTATGTTGTACAATTGTACTGGGTACTCAGGAGCTTCAGTACAAAGAACACCCTCTTGAGAACAGTGAAAGAAGAAAGAAGACATGGAGATTTAGACATAAGACATAAATCCCTAGGCTAGGGTTCCAGATCAACAATGCTTTAGTGGGTGAAGCAGACATGATTTTGATCTAGTTTTTAACAGTGCATCTTTAAATTTTATGTAGTTTATGGGTAACATCTGGAGAAACAGATGAGTTTCATCACAATCTACCAACTCAGAAGGGAATATTGTATAATCAGATGCAATTGTCCATTTCGTGGATTATGGTGAGTGTCAAGAAGACCTGGAAACTCTATGGCCACTTTATTCTTTCTTTGGAAGAAAACTCATCGTGTGAGATCACATCATATCAAAAACATTCAAGAATCTGCACCCAACATTAAAGAGTCAAAGAGTTCTGGCTCTGGCAATTAATGGTTATATGACCTATGATACATAAGTTACTCCTCTTGATCCTAAGAATTTTTACTCATAAGGTAGGTTTATAGAATTGGGTGAAAAAAGAAAGCCTATTTACATAGATAAAACTAGGAAATTGGCATCTAGATAAATAATTGAGCAAATTTTGGATATATCTATCCAGACCCAAGAGAATTAGACCTTCTGCCAAAAAGTTCTATTTTTTTAGTGGTTAGCTTCTTGAGTTCTTTTATTTATTTATTTATTTATTTTTATTTATTTATTTTATTGGAACTTTTATTTACATTTCAGATGTTTTCCCCTTACCCCCTTTTCCCCCCTCCTCCCAGGAACTCCCTATCCCTTCCCCCCTCCTTCTGCCTCTATGATGGTGTACCCACACCCACCCTCCCCAGAACCTCACCTCCCCACCCTCGAATACCACCCCCCACGATGTCTAGCCTTCATGGGACCAAGAATCTCTTCCCCACTTATATATAGCTCCCTTGCATATTTAGCTGGGGCCATGGGTCCCTCCCTAAGCGCTCCAGGCTGTGGTTTTAGACCCTGGGGGCTCTGGTTGGTTGATATTGTTGCTTTCCTCATGGTGTCGCGAATCCTCTCAACTCCTTCAGCCTTCACTCTATGTTCTCCATTGGGAACCCCATGCTCAGTTTAATGGTTAGCTGTGAGCATCTGCCTCTGAGTATGTCAGACTCTTGCAGACCTCGAAGGAGACAGATATATCAGGATCCTGTCAGCATGTACATCCTGACATCCACATCAACCTCTACCTTTGGTGACTGCACATAGGATGAATATCCAGGTGGAATGGTCTGCAGACGGCCCCTCCTTCAGTTTCTGTCCTGCACTTTGCATCCATATTTGCTCCCTTGAGTATTTTGTTACTTCTTCTAAGAGGGACTGTAGCCCCCCCTCCCCACTTGGTCTTCATTCTTCATGAGCTTTATGTGGTCTGTGAGTTGAATCTGGGTGTTTCAAGCTTCTGGGCTAAAGTCCAATAATCAGTGAGTGAATACCATGTATGTTCTTTGTGATTGGGTTACCTCACTCAGGATGATATTTTCTAGTTCCATCCATTTATATAAGAATTTATAGAATTCATTGTTTTTAATAGCTGAGTAATATTCCATTGTGTAAATGTACCACAGTTTTGTATCCATTCCTCTGTTGAAGGGCATCTGGGTTCTTTCCAGTTTCTGGATATTATAAATAAAGCAGCTATGAACATAGTGGAGCATATGTCCTTGTTATGTGTTAGAGCATCTTCTGGGTATATGCCCAGGAGTGGTATAGCTGGGTCCTCAGGTAGTGATATGTCCAATTTTCTGAGGAACCACCAGACTGTTTTCCATAGTGGTTGCACCATCTTGCAATCCCACCAACAATAGAGGAGTGATCCTCTTTCTCCACATCCTCGCAGTCATCTACTATCACCTGAGTTTTTGATCTTAGCCATTCTGACTGGTGTGAGGTGGAATCTCAGGGTTGTTTTGATTTGCATTTCCCTGATGACTAGGGATGCTGAACATTTCTTTAGGTGCTTCTCGGCCATTCATATTTCCTCAGTTGAGAATTCTTTGTTTAGCTCCATACTCCATTTTTAATAGGTTATTTGGTTGTCTGGAGCCTAATTTCTTGAGTTCTTTGTATATATTAGATATAAGTCCACTATCAGATGTGGGATTGGTAAAGATCTTTTCCCAATCTGTTGGTTGCCGTTTTGTCCTATTGACAGTGTCCTTTGCCTTACAGAAACTTTGCAATTTTATGAAGTCCCATTTGTCAATTCTTGATCTTAGAGCACAAGCCATTGGTGTTCTGTTCAGGAACTTTTCCCCTGTGCCTAGGTGTTCAAGGGTCTTCCCCACCTTCTCTTCTATTAGTTTTCAGTGTGTCTGGTTTTATGTGAAGGTCCTTTATTCATTTGGACTTGAGCTTCCTACAATGAGATAAGAATGGATCGATTTGCATTCTTCTGCATGTTGTCCTCCAGTTGAACCAGCACCATTTGTTGAAAATGCTGTCCTTGTTCCACTGGAGGGTTTTAGCTCCTTTGTCAAAGATCAAATGAACACAGGTGTTTGGGTTCATTTCTGGTCTTCAACTCTATTCCACTGATCTTCCTGCCTGTCTCTGTACCAATACCAGGCAGATTTTATCACTATTGCTCTGTAGTACAGCTCGAGGTCAGGGATGGTGATTCCTCCAGAAGTTCTTTTATTGTTGAGAATGGTTTTCGCTATCCTGGGTTTTTTGTTGTTCCAAATAAATTTCAGAATTTCTCTTTCTAGTTCTGTAAAGAATTGAGTTGGTATTTTAATGGGGATTGCATTGAATCTGTAGATTGCTTTTGGCAAAATGGCCATTTTTACTATATTAATCCTGCCAATCCATGAGCATGGGAGATCTTTCCATTTCCTGAGATCTTCTTCAATTTCTTTCTTCAGAGACTTGAAGTTCTTGTCATACAGATCTTTCACCTGCTTGGTTAGATTCACCCGAGGTATTTTATATTATTTGTGACTATTGTGAAGGGTGTCATTTCCCTAATTTCTTCTTCAGCCTGTTTATCTTTCAGGTAGAGGGAGGCTACTGATTTGTTTGAGTTGATTTTATAACCTGCCACCTTGCTAAAGTTGTCTATCAGGTTTAGGAGTTCTCTGGTGGGGTTCTGGGGTCACTTAAGTATACTATCATATCATCTGCGAATAGTGATATTTTGACTTCTTCCTTTCCTATTTGTATTCCTTTGACTTCCTTTTGTTGTCTAATTGCTCTGGCTAGGACTTCCAGTACTATATTGAATAGGTAGGAGAGAGTGGGCAGCCTTCTCTAGTCCCTGATCTTAGTAGGAATGCTTCAAGTTTCTCTCCATTTAGTTTGATGTTGGCTACTGGTTTGCTGTATATTGCTTTACTATGGGTTTAGGTATGGGTCTTGAATTCCTGATCTTTCCAAGACTTTTACCATGAAGTGATGTTGTATTTTGTAAAATGCTTTCTCAGCATCTAGTGAGATGATCATGTGACTTTTTCCTTTGAGTTTGTTTATATAGTGAATTACATTGATGGATTTCCAAATATAGAACCATCCCTTCATTCCTGGGATAAAGCCGACTTGATCATGATGGATGATTGTTTTGATGTGTTCTTGGATTCGTTTTGCTAGAATTTTATTGAGTATTTTGCATCGATATTCATAAGAGAGATTGGTCTGAAGTTCTCTTTCTTTCTTGGGTCTTTGTGAGGTTTAGGTATGAGTGTGATTGTAGCTTCATAGAACGAATTGGGTAGTGTTCCCTTTTGTTTCTATTTTGTGGAATAGTTTGAAGAGAATTGGTATTAGGTCTTCCTTGAAGGTCTGATAGAATTCTGCATTAAAACCATCTGGTCCTGGGCTTTTTTTGGTGGGGAGACTTTTAATGACTGCTGCTATTTCTTTAAGGGTTATGGGACTGTTAGATGTTTTATTTGCTCCTCAGTTAACTTTGGTACCTGGTTTCTGTCTAGAAAATTGTCCATTTCATCCAGATTTTCTAGTTTTGTTGAGTATAGGCCTTTGTAGTAGGATCTGATGATTTTTGAATTTCCTTGGTTTCTGTTGTTATGTCTCCCTTTTCAGATCTGATTTTATTAATTTGGATACTGTCTCTGTGCCCTCTGGTTAATCTGGCTAAGGGTTTACCTATCTTGTTGATTTTCTCAAAGAACCAACTCCTGGTTTTGTTGATATTTTGTATAGTTCTTTCTGTTTGTACTCTGTTGATTTCAGCCCTGAGTTTGATTATTTCCTGACGCCTACTCCTCTTGGGTGTATTTGCTTCTTTTTGTTCTAGTGCTTTCAGGTGTGCTGTCAAGTTATTAATGTGTGCTCTCTCCAATTTCTTTTTGTGGGCACTTAGAGCTATGAGTTTTCCTCTTAGCACTGCTTTCATGGAGTCCCACAAGTTCTGGTGTGATGTTTCCTCGTTTTTGTTAAATTCTAGAAAGTCTTTAATTTCTTTCTGTATTTCTTCCTTGACAAAGTCATCATTGAGTAGAGCATTGTTCAGTTTCCACATGCATGTGGGTTTTCCCTGGTTCTGTCCTTATCAAAGACCAGCCTTAATCCGTGGTGATCTGATAGGATGCAAGGATTATTTCAATCTTTTTGTATCTGTTGAGAACTGTTTTGTGACCAATTATATGGTCTATTTTGGAGAAGGTACCATGAGGTGCTGAGAAAAAGGTATATTCTTTTACTTTTAGGATAAAATGTTCTATAGATACCTGTTAAATCCTTTTGGTCCATAACCTCTGCTAATTTCAATGTGTCTTTGTTTAGTTTCTGTTTCCATGATCTGTCCATTGGAGAGAGCAGGGTGTTAAAATCCCCCACTATTATTGTGTGAGGTGCGAGTGTGCTTTGAGCTTTAGTAATGTTTCTTTTATGTATGTGGGTGCCCTTGCATTTGGAGTGTAGATGTTCAGAATTGAGAGTTCATCTTGATAGATTTTTCCTTTAATGTGTATGAAGTGTCCTTCCTTATGTTTTTTGATTATTTTTGGTTGAAAGTCGATTTTATTTGATATTAGAATGGCTACTCCAGCTTGTTTCTTGGGATCATTTGTTTGGAAAATTGTTTTCCAGCCTTTTACTCTGAGGTAGTGTCTGTCTTTGTCTCTGAGGTGCGTTTCTTGTATGCAGCAAAATTCTGGGTCCTGTTTATGTATCCAGTCTGATAGTCTATGTCTTTTTATTGGAGAGTTTAGTTCATTGATGTTAAGCGATATTAAGGAAAAATGATTGTTGTTTCCTATTATTTTTGTTATTAGAGGTGATATTATGTTTGTGTAGCTACCTTTTTTTGGGATTGTTGGAAGATTACTTCCGTGCTTCTTCTAGGTTGTAGTTTCCTTCCTTGTGTTGGCATTTTCCATCAATTATCCTTTGATGTGCTGGGTTTGTGGAAGATATTGTGCAAATTTGGTTTTGTCATGGAATATCTTGGTTTCTCCATCTATAGTGATTGAGAGTTTTGCTGGTACAGCAGTCTGGGCTGGCATTTGCGTTCCCTTAGGGTCTGTAGGATATCAGACCAGGATCTTCTGGCTTTTATAGTCTCTGTTGAAAAGTCTGGTGTAATTCTTATGGTCTGCCTTTATATGTTAGTTGACCTTTTTCCCTTACTGCTTTTAGTATTTTTTCTTTGTTTTGTGCATTTGGTGTTTTGATTATTATGTGTCAGGGGTTATTTCTTTTCTGGTATAGTCTGTTTGGTGTTCTGTAGACTTCTTGTATGTTTATGGGCTTCTCATTCTTTTAGGTTGGGAAATTTTCCTCTATAATTTTGTTGAAGATATTTACTGGCCCTTTAAATTGGGAATCTTTACTCTCATCTATACTTATTATCTTTAGGTTTGGTCTTCTCATTGTGTCTTGGATTTCCTGGGTGTTCTGGGTTAGGAGCTTTTTGTATTTTGCATTTTCTTTGACTGTTGTTGTCAATGTTTTCTATGGTATCTTCTGCGCATGAGATTCTTTCTTCTATCTCTTGTATTCTGTTAGTGATGTTTGCATCTATGACTCCTGATCTCTTTCCTATGTTTTCTATCTCCACGTAGTCTCCCTTTGAGATTTCTTTATTGTTTCTATTTCCAGTTTTAGATCCTGGATGGTTTTGTTCAATTCCTTCACCTGTTTGGTTGTGTTTCCTTGCAATTCTTTAAAGGAGTTTTGTGTTTCCTCTTTAAGGGCTTCTACCCGTTTACCTATGTTCTCTTTCAATTCTTTAAAGGATTTTTTTGTTTCCTCTTTAAGGGCTTCTACCTGTTTACCTGTGTTCTCATGTATTCTTTGAAGGAGTTACTTATGTCCTTCTTAAAATCCTCTATCATCATCATGAGAAGTGATTTTAATTCTGAATCCTGTTTTTCCTGTGTGATGTGGTATCCAGGGCTTGCTATGGTAGGAGAATTGGGTTCTGATGATGTCAGGTAACTTTGGTTTCTGTTGCTTGTTCTTGCGCTTTCCTTTTGATATCTGGTTGACTCTAGTGTTACCTGTGCCGCTGTGTCTGACTGGAGTCTGTCTTTCCAGTTATCTTGCTTGTGTCAGATCTCCTCAGATTCCGATGTCTCTGTGTTTCCTATGATCCTAAGCTTCCTCTGCTCTGGATGCTGTAGGTCCTCCTCTGCTCTGGATGCAGTATGTCCTCTAGATTGTCTCAGGATCATGTGTTTCCACAGGAGCAGACCAGCTTAGGGTCTGCCCCAGGCAAAGGGTACAGGTTCCGGGCGGAAGGGAGGTGGTATTCCGGAGGGGCAGGGTTTGGGTGCCTGCTCATTCCTTAACCCCCACCTGAGTCCCAGTTGTAACTCTGGGGCGTGGGGCTGGTGAGCAAGGTGTCTTACCCTCTGCTCTGGATGCAGTCGGTCCCTCTAGGATGTCTCAGGATCGGTGTTTCCACAGGAGCAGACCAGCTAAGGGTCTGCCCCAGGCAAAGGGACCAGGTTCCGGCCAAAAAATTCTATTATTCTATATTATCTAGAAGAAGGGAGGCAAGAGGCATGGAAAGAAGCACAGCTTCATCCCTTGTCCTATAGCATCTTGAGGGGGGTCCTGGTTTAGAGATATTGATGCAGAAAGCTTGGATTCACAGCATTGAATTTTCCACAAAAGAATTTCAGGACTGATCAGTATGAAGCAATGTTGGAACTTAATTTTAATGTAGTTATAAGCATGAGATTTAGGAGGAAGAGAGGTACTTAGAGGAGAATAAGGTCCATGTGAAAATACTGATGAGAACTTCCCCAAGATATAATCCACAAATAGGATTTTTTTTTGTATGCATGAATTTGAAGATGCTATATTCAACTTGTTTCTGAAGAATCTAAATGAGGTTATGGGGTAGTTTCTCAGGCACATCTGACAGAATCATACTTGATAAGGTAAATTTCCATAACAGGGATTAAAGTGGGTAAATGTGCCCTTCCCCCAGCCTTGAGCAGGCCTGAGAGACCTTGTTTACTACAGCAGACCAAAACAATAGGACTCAGGTGTTAACCACCTTGGCAGACTGGTGGCTGCTACAGGAGCTGAGATGAATGAACCACCTGCTGAGTTTGTCTTGAGATACCTCCAGCCTGTGATTAAGGATGGATTCCCCTCACCCAAGCTGGGCTGAAGCAAGAAGGGGGTCGGTGGTGGAAGTGGGGCTTCCCCTTTAAATTGAAAGATGAACATTAAAGCATTGAGCCTCAATCAGAGACCTTTGTCCTGGCTTCATCTCTTCCTGCCCTCCTGCCCCTTCTTCCATTCCCAGCCTCTCTTTCAGGTGAACCCGGTTGACTGTGACCGCTGGCCAGCAACAGGTAAATGTCATTGTTAATCTCAATTGTGAAGTAAATGAAATCTAGAATCACCTAGGAAGTTGATTTCTGGACCTGTCTGGGGATTATCTTAAATAGGTTAAACGGAATGGCAAAATGTGTCTACTATGTGAGGCATCATTCTCTGAGCTGTGATTGTAGACAATATACAAAGAAGAAAATGAGTTGAACATAAACATCCATTCCTCTCTACTTCTTTTATTAATTTTAAATTATAAATTTTTTTGTGGTGGGATTATTTTACAAGTAAGTGGAGTTCAAAAGAAGGTATTAGAGACCCTGGAGCTGGAGTTACAGGCAGTTGTGAGCCACTCAAGTCCAATGCTTGGAACTGAACTCTGGTCCTCTTCAAGAAAAGCAAATACTCTTAACCCTTGATCCATCTCTATTGCCCACTGTGCTCTGCTTCTGTTCTACTGATAAAAATGGCAAGATGCCTCAAGCCTCAAGTTCCTGCTCCTGTGATTTTTCCATCATGATGAAGTGTGTGACTTGTTAGCCAAGAGGAATTGGTTCTTAAGTTGCTTCAGTGAGGCTTTTGTGTCACAGCAATAGGAAAAGCAACTGTAGGTCATATTAATTATGAACATAGTAGTCTTGTTTGGGGTCTAAGAAAATGTTGGAGCAAACAATGGAACTCTACCCAAAGTCATATACATTCAGGCTGTAAGCTAATGTTATTATTTTAATGTAAAGAATATTATTTTTATGCTAGGAACTTTTATAGCAAATTTTTTAATCTGTCGGAATTCTGGTGAGAGGCTCCTCTCTTTCCATCATGCTATAGTTATCTCACAGAGTCACACCATTTTGGGAAAGCTGATACACTTGTCTTGTGGTCATGTCTCAATCTCCTCAAAGATGTCAAAGACACTGATTTGTTATACTCATTACTTCTATGTGGACCACTGAAGGACCTGTGGATTGCCTCTGTATAACTCCAAATTACCCACCACCAACCCATTTAAAGATAATTTCAACTTATTGTTACTATTTTCCCACCAGTCTGTATGCTTTATGTACTACATATGGGACCCAGTATGTATTTCTAACAAATTCAGTTTTACTCAAAATGATAAAATAAAGTACAGTTGAAGATAGCAGAAGTTTTTCTAGCTGCTGTAAGCCAATAAAGAGAACAAATCTGCAATGACATTTCTCCATGTATGCAAAAGTGATCCTTAGGCTGAGCCTCTGACAATAACAGTTGAATAAGAGCAATATGTAGAAAACTGGTCACATAAGACAATTACCATCTCTCCACAGTTTAAAAACCAGAGAATGAAGAAGCCATTGTTCAAATTGCTGTCCTCAGGTTCTTAACACTGACTGGAAACCAACATTCTGGCTCCAGTGCCAAGTCTCTTATATAATATATATGACAATGCTTGTATTTGTAACATATTCCAAATGTTCCAAATTATAGATGCTGACTGATTTAATTCAAGTCACAGCCATAAACAGATAGGCAAGAGAGTCTGGGAAATTATGTATTTCATCTCCCAGTTGTTGTTTTTGTTTGATAGAAGTTTACTGAATATAAGCCATTCTTCAATTACCTGTGGAAAATAATTTCTGGTCTGCAGGGAATGCAGAGACATGTAAGACAGGTTCTGACAAGGGAATCTGAGCTTGATGAAATAGAGGAGTGGAGGCAAGAAAGACATTTTTGAGTGATGGGACTGCTTCCTTATAAGTCTAAAGTATAAAATGCATGCCTTCCCTACTTACTCAGAAAGCATATTTTCAAGTCATAACTTTTTAAAAGAAATATTTTCTTAAACAATTTTAGATTTTATTTCACATTTATGAGTATTTTACCTGTCCCATATTTATGCCTTATAGTGCCCTCAAAGGCCAGAAACTAGAGCCCCTGAAACTGAAGTGACAGATATCTGTAATTCTTCAATTACCTGTGGAAAATAATTATGTGGGTGCAGAGAATCAAATCCTCTGCAAGGGCAGCCAGTGCTCTAAACTACCAGCCCATCTCTCCAGCCCCACATATCATAGCCTTTAATTCAAGACTGTGATTATTAGTTGTTTAATCAATGAGGATATTGGCTGTTGCGGGGGGGACTATATGGACCTTGCTCACTGCTTAATAATCAATGTTTAGTGTGGTACCAGTAAATATTTGTAGAATGATTAGATGAATGAAAATAATATATCACATGGGATTTGAAATTACAACCTCTAAGAATGTATGTATTGATATAATTTAGTATGGGATGTTTTCCTCAGCCAGATTTTCCTCTCTCATGCAAATCAGGAGATTCTAAACAACAGATCAAACATTGGTGATAAGGAAATACATTTTCTTATTATGGTCCACCAATTCTCCATTCTGCTAATATGGAAATTACATGAAGGTGGCAGAAAAAGCTGATTATATTTCATTTTAATTTGTTCACTGTGTGGAAAGTTAGCAATCAGGAAGTTGTTTTGCCACATGAATGATGTATAATACCAGCTGGTATAAAAATTGGATTTATAGTCAAGTTTGCCAATTCTGAATTACTTCTCAAGCATAAGCATAGGAAACTAAGGATAGCACTCTGCTTACAAAGAGCATTTGAAATGTTGCTTCTGCTGGACTATTGAATGGCATTCATAGTAGACAAAGAAAACACTTAACAGACCTCACTGCTTTATCACATGAATGTGACATTAGCTTATGAAATATGTTACCATTTATCCCAATCTATAGGTGATGAGACTAAGGATTGGAATGATTAAATCAGTCATTCAATGTAATGGGGTAAGAGACTGTATCTATCTAGTGTTATCACAAAGCCAAGGCTTTCTGATTCCCAATGACAGCACATTTATTTCCTAAGTTTCCTCTACTTTGCAAGAAAGCTTCTTTGTGACAATATTCTGTAGTGCTCTGCAATTCGCTTGATGCTTTCCTACACAGTGACTCCTTTTACTTTGAAAATATTTATAGTGGCCATAGCAAATAGACTTACATCTATTTTAAATATTCTCAGAACCTTGGAATTCATAGAGCCATGCCTTCAGCGAAGAACTCTGACTTCTTGAAAATGACTTTCTACCCTGTTCACTGAGAACATCCATTATGCCAGTTTTCTAGTCCATTATTTTCAAGGAAATTCTGATCTGAATTTTTGTATTTCTCTTTGAAGTCTCTTTTCTTACTTTTCATTTCTCAAGAGAAATACAAAGCAACTATTCACTATCATTGACTCTTAGCTTCCTGCATGCTATTGCAGGTAACTTCCAGTTAAACAGAGCTCTCAGTGGGAATGGCTTTTGAAATAATATTCCTACTGTAGCAATACTTTTGAGGAGAGCTGATACATGACTTTTTAAAAGAGATGTATGATAGAATAATTTACTTAGAATAACTTGCCTTCACAGAATTGAGACAAACTCAAATTTCCTCAGACAGTGTGTTTGTTGTAGATACACCCATGTGGCTTCTGGCAGTGCAAGGTAATATCATAAAGAGCAACATGGAAGAGGTGCCTCTGGGACTACAGTGAGTTAAGTGGTCTCTGCAGCTCTGGAGAGATATGGCTTTTCCATTTACTCTTCCCAGTTCTGCTCTCCAGGTAGTTTGCCTAACTCAAATTTTAGATTACACTTGGGTGTTTACCTTACTCCATTTGGAATGCTAGATTTTTAATGCTCATTAAAGACATGAATTTATTAATATCAGGTAGGATCATATTGGATACAGTCCAACACAGGCTGTATACTGTCAGTTTTGAGTCAGATACTGAAAGGAATCTTTCCTAGTCCTGTGATTCTATGAGTGGTGGCAAAAATATGGCCCAAATTACATTGTCTCTATAAGAGCATAACCTTTTTATTCTACTTTCTGGCTATTTCCTGAAACCAGCAGCCCCTTTCTCTCCCTTCTTTGGATGCTCCAGTTTGATCAACATCATTATTGTCTTGTGGATAGTAATAGATTTCTTATGTACATCTCTACCTTCTGTGGTGTCAATCCATTTTCAATTCCATAGCCAGAGAGTTAGACTATATTTTTGCTTCCCTAATGTCACTTCTGAGATATAGACTAGCCGTAACCCAAGGCCCCAGCTTCATTTCTAAGGCTATGTTTCTCCTACTCTACAGTTTTAACCATTTTTCCTTCCCCTTATGGACCTTCTATTCTGGTGGCTTGCTTTGTAAGATACTGGTCAGCATCCAAATACCTTTAGGTTCCTGACCTCTTGTAAAAATTTGCTTTTATTTCCAGATGTAATTGTCATCTCAGACTTACTGCTGAATAAGATCACCCTTTCTAGTTCTTTCTGAACTCTGGCAGGCTGGGTTTTTTTTTTTTTTTTAATTTTTGTTTATATTCATGTTTGTGCATCTTTATGTCTGTTTATGTGCTCAGCATGGTATGCTTGATTACCCCTGGAAACCAGAAGAGGGAATCTGATCTCTAGGAACTACAGTTACAGGCTGCTGTAAGCCACCTTGCATGCGTGCTGGAAATCAAACTCTGGTCCTTTGGAAGGTCAGCAAGAACTCTTAACTTTGGAGCCATTCATTTGGCCCTTTTCTACTCTCCTGTTAACTGTTTAGCTCTCACTTATTCTGAGATTTCAATTTACTTGCCAATTCTTGTTGAAGTCTCTCCTCTTCCCTATACCTTGTGTCCCTAGGTTGGGACTAACCAAACATGAGTCATATTCTATAAATTAGGAACACAAACCATGGTTCTCATTTACAGTTTCCAATTATGACTATTTATGGCCATCACTACTGCTCCAGTCTTAGTATAGTAGCAAATATGGAGAGAAAAGACACATTTGATTAGTGAATTTTTCTAGAAGCAGACTGCCCAACAAACACCATGAATGTGTTAGTTGAGCATGTGAGGACATCAGAGGTCTTCAGATACAAGCTACCAGGAGCCCAAAGAAAGGAAGCAGCAGTGTTCTCTGATGTCAAAGGCTTGATGTGCTTCAGAGAGCCAGCTGTGTGACTATGAAGACAGTGACAAATTGTTCAACTTTTTTAGTTCATGTTGTGGTAAAATCAGAGTAATGTTTTCTACTTTTTAAAGAACATAGGCATGGTCACACAGAAGGCAAAAGCAAGCTGTTCTCTGTGAATTCCAGGTTATCCTGTTCTACATAATGATTTTCATGCTTGCCCGGGTGACTTAGGGAAGCCTTATCTCAAAAAATAAAAGCTATAACATAGATAGATAGCTCTGTAAGCATACATCTAAATTGTGAACACAATACTGGTGAAATGTGTAATTTTCTCAGTACCCCCTTTGCAAGTTTCTTTATAGAAAGAGTCAGGTGAAGTGTTTGACTGGTTTTGCTTTATATTTTCTTGTAAGATATTTTTGTCATTTCAGAATTGAAAGTAGATTAGCTACTTTTCTTTCCTGCTATGACAAAATGCCTGACAAGAGCAATTTATAGCAATAAGGTTTATTTCAGCACACCACTTAACACTATAGGGAGGAGGGAATGACAGCTGACATTGTGTATGTAGTTAGTCAGGGAGGGAGATAACGGGAGTGCTCAGGGGGCCGCCTTCCTATTCTCTTTCTATTCAGTCTGTAGTGCATTTGATAGAATGCTGCCACACACATTCAGAGAGGGTTATTCCTCTTGAGTTAAACCTGCCTAAAAACACACCCAGAGGTATGTCTTCTAGGTGATTCTAAATTCTGTCACTTGACAATGAGAACTAACCATCTGGGCTAATCATTAAAATAAGCAATGAAAGTTGACTGAACTCTCTATTAGCCATTTGAGAATGTGAAGAATGTTTAATAAACAGTTTTTTGGATGCAAGAAATTAGGAATTTCCTTGAGTTCAGGTACTGATGAGATAACCTGATTCCCCAATTCCAGTTGTACATGGCATTCTACGAAACTGGAAAGACATGAAAGATAGTTATGTTGTATACATCTTTAACAAGTATCCAAAATACTTTTAAGTAACCTGGATGCCTTACACAGTTCATCTAATTTAATTCTCACCAGTCTTCTGCAGAGTCTATTGTTAGCATTCTAATATACGAGGAAGCAATGTTGGAGAATAGAAATCAACATACTTGAGGCAGCTCACTCCTGTTAGCCCATTCTGGTTTAGAGAAAACAATATGCAGGGCATCTCTGTGTGGGCACTCTGAGTGCCTCCTCTAGGTTGCTGAATGTAAATGTGCAGCTGAAGTCATGGGGAGTTGGGCTGTTTAAGCCTATGATCTTCACACTGCAGAAAAAGAAGTTAAAATATGAGAAATGATGTCTTTTGACTGAAGTTGCACTATGTGGCTCAGAACATGTTTCTAGTTCTATACATGACATGTAGAAGGGACTTAGCAAATAAGTGTTTACTGGGTGATCTAATTCTTTTTCTTATTATAAATAAGATAAAACTCTGATGCTAATTTTCTGTTAATGTGAATTAACAATCTTATTTCTACATACCTAAGCCAGTGTCAAGCTTCTAACAACAGCTGCAAACCTAGACTTTGATAGTTTTTCCAAACGTTGTGCAGTTTGGAAGCTCAATGATAGTCCTCACATTAATTAAATTCTGGAGTCTTAAGCCTCTGAGACAGTAGTTAGTAATTGTTAGGCAAAGAGTTACCATTTTGAAGGTGTCCTCAAATACACATTTATCAGTGTTCACAGACTAATTAATTACAGAGTAAAATCATGTCCCAGGTTCATATACACACGCCATTTCATTTTGGCGATTGCCTTTTCTTTCAAGTAAACAGTAATTATCTTTCTCTAGGGATCAATAAGTGAATCTCTGTAGACGGTTCCTCCTTCAGTTTCTGTCCTGCACTGTGTCTCCATATTTGCACCCTTGAGTATTTTGTTACTCCTTCTAAGAAGGACTGAAGGCTCCCCTATTTGGTCATCATTCTTCATGAGCTTTATGTGGTCTGTGAGTTGAATCTTGGGGGTTATTCCACCTAGATATCCATCCTATGTGCACTCACCAAAGGTAGAGGTTGATGTGGATGGCAGGATGTACACGCTGACAGGAGCCTGATATAGCTGTCTCCTTAGAGGTCTGCAAGAGTCTGACATACTCAGAGGCAGATGCTCACAGCTAACCATTAAACTGAGCATGGAGTTCCCAATGGAGAAGATAGAGTGAAGGCTGAAGGAGTTGAGAGGATTCGCGACACCATGAGGAAAGCAACAATCCCAACCAACCAGAGCCCCCAGGGTCTAAGCCACCAGCCTGGGAGTGCTTAGGGAGGGACTCAAGGCTCCAGCTATATAGGCAAGGGAGCTATATATAAGTGGGAGAAGAGATCCTTTGACCCATGAAGGCTGGTCGTCGTGGGGGGGGGATACTCGAGGGTGGGGAGGTGAGGTACAGGGGAGGGTGGGTGGGGGTACACCAACATGGAGGCGGGAAGAGGGGGGAAGGGATAGTGAGTTACTGGGAGGGATTGGGGGAAATGGGGTAAGGAGAGAACATCTGAAATGTAAAAAATAAAAAATTTTACAATAAAAAAAAAAAAAAGGAAAAAAAAAATAAGTGAATCTCTGATATTGCCCTCCGGCAGTAACATTCTGTCCTTCAGCAAGACAGCATGGGTGGCAATGGCAGCAAAGCAAGTAGATGCTGGAGGAGGTATTCTGAATTCCCAGCAGATCTCAAGTTCACATATCCTGGGCAATTCTCTCAGAAAGAGTCTCAGTTTCTTCACTTCTAAAGCAAAACTAATTGTAACATACATGCTATTGACAGACACTGTGAGGGTTTACAGAGCCAATTCCTGTAAGTCCCTTTTGGCAGTATTGTACATTGAGTTTCTGTTAAGGAAGGCCATTGTTCTTCTAGAAAATGTTAGGAGTTTGTACAGTTCAGAAGTGAAGCTTCAAGTCTTTGATAGATTGCTTTGACATAATAAAATAGTAACAGGCCAGGTCAGCTCTTCTCTCTCTCTCTCTCTCTCTCTCTCTCTCTCTCTCTCTCTCTCTTTCTCTCTTCCTTCCTTCCTTCCTTTCTCTCTCTCTCTCTCTCTCTCTCTCTCTCTCTCTCTCTCTCTCTCTCTCTTTCTATTTTAGAAGTCTATACCAGGTATTCTCATCTATCACATTCCACCTTATTCCTAGATGCAAGGTCTCTTATAGCACCTAGAACTCATAAGATCAGCAACAGTAGCTGATTGGGGCTATAGAGATGGATCAGTGGTTAAGAGTGCTTGTTCTTAAGTATTCTGATCTTGTAGAGGACCTGGGTTCAGTTCCCAGCACCCACACTGGGCAGCTTACAACATCCTGAAACTCTAACTCCAGTGACCTTTTTGTACACACCCCTCCACACACACTTAAAATTAAAAAAAAAAAAAAATCCTAGCTGACCACCAAACCAGATAAGACGGTTTTTTAAATCATATTTTCTCTATTATCTAAAAGTCATAATTGATTAACTGTTTTCTGTACTGTCAGAAATCTCTTATGTTCACTGAATAATCAAAATCACACTGGTTTCTCTAGCCACTTGAAGCAATATGGATACAATATCGGTCACTATGTCAAGAAGGTAAGCCATGTACAAGAATGAAAAATAACACATGATCTAATGCATATGTGGAAAGCTCTACACTATTGCTATCAATAAAAATAGATACTAAGAACAACAATAACAAAAACATAGTAGAGTTTTGGGAGAGAATGAGGGAGGCAGAGTAAGAAACGGTTTATTGCCAGGTGCTAAGGGGCAATTAGATGGGAGAAAGTCATTGAATCCCGTAGATCATCGCAAAAGCTAGAAGAAAAGGAAAAGAAGTTACTCAAAGCCAAAGTGCTGGTTCAAGTTCATGTTTGTGGACTGAATTGATCTAATCATTGCCTTCTGGAGTGCAAGTTATCCTCTAAAGATAGCACTTGGAATCCTCATGCAGAAAATAATACTTCTATAGGAATTCAACATTCTAATATATGTTGCTGTAAAGATTTTCTTTCACATTTGTGAATGCATTTCTCTGTTTGTGGTTAAAAATAGTCTGCTCCCTACTGATAGAGAGGTCATCAATTTAACAGAAAAATTCAATGCAAAGCCTAATTAGTCTAATCCACAAAAGGTTGCTGTTTTAGGTTATGCAATATCTTATATCAAATGATATGTTGAAACATATTCTCAAAGGAGATTTAAGAAATTTCACATGTGATTTATAGACCTTGAATTTTGGTTAAAATGAACTAAATACAGAGCTATTTCAGGTCTGAGGCTTGACTTTTATCCTAGACTCCGAATTCAGCTGCATTCATTAGTTTTATATATTAAGGCTTTAAAGTGTAGAACAAGAACAAAGATGAGCCCTATTTTTTTAGTACAAGTTCTTGGGTGCTAATTAAAGTTTTTAGGTTTATTTTTAGGAAAGTGAGATTTTGTGAGTCAAAGTTACCCTGAGTTTATTAGGCCCTAGCCTGATGTTACATGAAGGAATTTTTCTTTAGAAATATATTTTATGTAATTCTCAAGAGATCCATAAATCTCCTGTGTGTGTGTGTGTGTGTGTGTGGTGTGTGTGTGTGTGTAGTGTAATGTCATGTTCAAGAACATAAGTTGGTTCCATTTCATACCTTTTCTACATGCTATACTACACTAACATTTTAGGTATATTACTGCAAGTTGAGGCATCACTTTTTTGGCAATTGTTTGCTGCTAAAGTTTAATTAACAAGCCAAAACCTACTACACACCTATCCCTAGACTTCAGTCTATTGTTTGAGGTACTTTATGCATGTAAGTAGCTATAAAACAATCCAAAGTTAGAGAAACATTAAAATACCTAGGTGATGAAGAAGTTGGTTTTGAGTATGCTTCTTGTCTGTTGCTTTTGTATTTCTTTCTTTTTTTTTTTTTTTTTTTTTGCTTTTGTATTTCTCTTCAGAAGGGAATAATTTCTAAAATACTAGCCTTGAAAACTAAGCCTACAAAACTCAAGAACAGAAGACATTACCATCATCAACTATGAAGAAACAATGAGATCTGTGCTTCAATTCTCATCAGCATGTTCAAAATAATTACATTTTAGCCTCAAGCAGTTTTCTAAACTAAGACCCATTGTATACATAATTATCTCATTCAATTATTGCAGAAACCAAGCTAAATGGATACTCTTTCCCCTTCTCATGTTGGTAGATAACAGGGAACCAAGAGTAACTAACTACTTGTAGACATGCATCTAGTAAGTGATAGCTCTGATTCAAGTCCAACCCACGTTTTTCTTTGCATACTACTGTGATTCTCCATTGTATCAGTCTGCTTACTGATATAATTTGGCACTTACACAAATGGGATAGCCTCAAACACAAGAAAATACCCTTTTTAGTGTGTGTGCAATTTAGGTACATTTTATTAAGCCGATTCCTTATTATGATAATTACTGTATTGTTTTAATACTATTTACCTTGATTTGTAATCTATAATCTACTGCTAAACAAAACTTAATATGCACTCTAATTACCTGCTTGAGTTTTCCAAAACAAATGATTAGCAGGGTTATGCTTAACTGGAAGTAATGAGAGTCTTTTCAGTGATCCTGCACAATGTCTTAAAACTGTTTACCACTAGTGCTACATAGCATCCCATTTGGTCCAATATCTAAAACTACCATCAAATTCAAGTCAACCTTGAATATCATTCATTTTATAAGTGAGAAAGCTAGGAATCTCAGTATTTTGTAACTACATGGGATACAATAATATTTTAATGAACATATACTTTGTAGATGTTTCAGAGGCTGGGACAGTAGCTCAGCTGGTAAAGTGTTTGCCTTGTGAGCATAAGAACCCAATTTAATCCAAAAGAAAAAAAATGCAAAAACAGTGCCATTGTAGTGGTAGTGGGGAGGTGTTGATACCCTGATTCCTGGGGTTTGCTGACAGCCATCTTTGCCTACAGTGTAAGTTCTAGGACAGTGAGAGACCTTGTCTCAAAAACAAAGGACAATGACAAAAGAAAGATTATGCTGACAAGGATTTGGAGACCCCTTCTAGAATCAGTGTGAAGCAAGCCATCGTTCATGTTTCCACATGTTGACTATGTTCTCTCTGAACCTCAGAGTGTTCTGTAAGTGAACAAATCAAAGCTGTACTGCACTCTTCATAGGATATCTGTGATGAATGCAGAAAGATGATATCTGATGATATATACTACCATCAGTGTTACTCTAATAGTAAAAATAGGAAGCTATTGGACATAGAAGAAGACAAAGAGAAGTGAACCCCAAGCATAAAGAGAAACGTTTCCATTTTCTTGCAGCTAATCATTCATGCTGAGAAAATTTACCTTGAAGTCTAGTTGCCACTCAGGAAACATAGACTCATAAGTGGGGATTGGAGTGAAAAACTTGGCCTTACTGACAATGCTCTGAGTTTCGTATGAAACAGAGTGGAGATAAAAAGATGACTTCTTGAGTAGTGACACTAACATCATCAGTTTTCTGGAATCTTTGCAAAATAATATCTAGGTTCTGTCAGGAGCCAAGCCCAGGAAACTACCTGATGTTCTAGGAGAACCTCAGGAAATTACCTGCTGTTCTGGAAGGCCTAGTTAGTACAAGGTTAAGAAAGGATGTTCTAGTGTCTCAGGTCTCAGGAACATCTGGCATTTCCTGGGAGCTGGTTACACAGTAGGATGGCCTAGGGCAATAAGGTTACAACAGTGGGATGGTCTAGGGCAATAAGGATTCAATAGTGGGATAGCCCTAAGTAATGACCTCCACCCTGTCCCTTGTTCCCCTTCCCCTCTTGCCTGAGAATATATCTGTAAGCCGCTCCCGCATTAAAGTTAGACCTTGACAAGGCTCCATTTTTGCTTGGTCTAGTTCTCTCTCTTTCTCTCTCTCTCTCTCTCTCTCTCTCTCTCTCTCCTCTCTCTCTCTCCGCCCGTGTTCCTTTTCAGGTGAGGTCCTCCTCAAATCCCACGAATAACTGGACCTGCGGGTCGGGTCAAGGTTCCATAGGAAATATATTTTCACTTCCTTTTATAAAACAAGTACAGTGAAGTTCTCTATTGCTGCTGACCTGGCTCATATGCATACATATTCCACCCCATAGCTTTCCCTAGCTCTGGATTTTCTTATATTTTTTCCTTTAATTTTTTTTTCCCCCACAGGAAGACATTTCTCCAAAGAGGTCTTCCTGAATTCCTTATCTTCCTTTGTTTTCAGATGCCCTACTATAGGCTTAGATTTTTCAAAACCTACTTTAATTAGGGTTCTTAAATGCTTCAACCTCCCTTCTAGCTCACCAACCTGAGGTAGGAGAGAAAGATGGTTAATAGGAAAAGGGGGTTGTGGGCCTGCTTAGAAGTAGTTGTGGGCCATTCCAATCTTCATTGTCAGGATATTATCAGTCAATGTACAATACCAAACATGAATCTGCCCCAGTAACTTGATCCAGTAGAAACCACAAGGATCCACCAAATTGGCTTGAGTCAGTAGAATCAGCAAGAATCAGTTGGAATACCATGAGAAGTTCATTGGTACATTTGTTTCCATGAATTGAAGACTAGAAAAGACCAGTAAAGTATTGCAAGGCATAGCAATGCAAGAGGATCTTTTCACTGTTTGTGGGGTTTCATTTATACTATTTCCACACATCATATGCATCTCACCTGTCTGCTTCAGCAAAATATTGCCTCACATGTCTGTTTTAGCAAAACATCACATGCCCTCTCACAAGACAATGTCCAGGAAAACATCACATGGTACAACTGAGTCTCCAATGAAACTAGAAATTTCTACAATACCCTTCTCTTTCCCTGGAAACCCATATCATTGGAATATCTTCCAAACCCTCAAAGTCAGCATGTTCAAAATAGAATCCACGGTGGTTCCCTCCTCTAATGAACAGAATATGCTCTCCCAAAATTTACACTGTGAAATGGAATCTCCAATATGATGGTATTTGGCAAGAAAGCTACTTATAAATGAACTCTTTCTAGATACTTAATTGGCAGAATTATTTCTGTATTCTCTTTCTGTTCCATTGACCTACATGTCTGTTTTTATGTTTGTTTTGTTAATGTGTCTCTGTATATCTTGAAAGGAGATATGATATCTTTGGCATCGTTCATTTTGCTCAAGACTAAAATGATCAACATATATAACTCTACAAGAAAACTTTCCCTTGGATCTTTAAAAAAAAACAAAACAAAACATTAGTTCTTCTATCCCATTCTCAAACAATCTTTCTGTCATTATCAGTTTTATTTATTTTTAAAATTAAATTAGTTCTTTGAAAATTTCATTCAGTTTTTATAAGCTTGGGGAAAACACCAAGGTAGTTGAAGAGTATGGTGGAAGAGCTTATTTCCTTCTTAGTGGGTAGAGACAGAGACAAGTGTGAAATGCAGCCCCAAGTACTGGAGACTAGTGAACTACTTAACTGAACTAGACTCTATTTTATACATTTCACTACCCATTTAATCTTAATTAACTATGATTAAAAGGTGGTGGTAGCACATGCCTTTAATCCCAGCACTCAGGAGGCAGAGGCAGGAGGAATTCTGAGTTCAAGGCCAGCCAGGGGACACACAGACTACTGATTTGTTTGAGTTAATTTTTTATTCAGACAATTTGCTGAAGCTGTTTACTTGACATAGGAGTACTCTGGTAGAAATTTTGAAGTTGCTTATGTATACTATCCTATCATCTCCAAATAATGATACCTTGACTTCTTTCTTTCCGATTTGTATCCATTTGACCTCCTTTTGCTTTCTAATTGCTCTGGATAGAACTTTGAGTATTATATTGAATAAACAGGGAGAGAATAGAAGTCCTTGTTTTGTCCCTGATTTTAATGGGATTGCTTCAAGTATCTCTCCATTTAATTTGATATTGGCTGATGATTTGCTGTATATTGCTTTTATTATATTTAGTTAAGGTCCTTGAATTTCTATATCTCCAACACTTAACAAAAGGGGTTTTGTATTTTGTGAAATGCTTTTCAGCATCTAATGAAGTGATCATGTGATTTTTTTTTCATTGAGTTTGCTTATATAGTGGATTTCATTAATGAATTTTCATATATTGACCCATCCCTGCAGCCCTGGGATGAAGCATAGTTGATCAGGGTGAGTGATGATTTTGAAGTGTTCGTGGATTCAGTTTGGGCTGAAGTTCTCTTTCTTTGTTTGGTCTTTGTCTGGTTTAGTATCAGAGTAACTGTGACTTCATAGAATGAATTAAATAGTCTTCCTTCGGTTTTTATTGTATGAAATATTTTGACTGTTAGTATTAGCTCTTCTTTAAAGTCTGGCAGAATTCTGCACTAAAGTCACCTGGCCCTGGGCTTTTTTTGATTGGGAGGTATGATGATTTGTATATGCTTGCCCCAGGGTGTGGCATTCTTAGGAAGATTAGCCTTGTTGGGGTAGGTGTGTCACTGTGGATGTGGGCTATAAGACCCTCATTCTCGCTGCCTGAAAGTCAGCATTCTGCTAGCAGCCTTCAAATGAAGATTTAGAACTCTCAGCTCTACCCGCACCATGTCTGCCTCGATGCTGCCCTGCTCCCACCTTGATGATGATGAACTAAACCTCTGAACCTCTAAGACAGCTCCAATTAAATGTTGTCCTTATAAGACTTGCCTTGGTCATGGTGCCTGTTCACAGCAGTAAAACTCTAACTAAGACAGGAGGTTTTTATTGACTTCTTCTATGACCTTAGGGATATTGGACTGTTTAGATAGTTACCTGATATTGATTTAACTTTGGTATGTGGTATCTGTCTAGATTTCATCTAGATTTTCTAGTTTTGTTGAGTATAGGTTTTTGTAGTAAGATCTGTTGATTTTTTAAATTTTCTCAGTTTCTGTTGTTGTTTTGCTTTTCATTCCTGATTTCATTAATTTGGATACTGTCTCTGTGTCCTTAAGTTAGTTTAAATGAGTGTTTATCTATCTTGTGATTTTCTCAAAAGAATCAGCTTTTGGTTTTGTTGATTGTTTGTATAGTTCTCTTTGTTTCTAATTGATTGATTTCATTCCTGAGTTTGATTATTTCCTGCCTTTCTACTCCTCTGGGATGTGTTTGCTTCTTTTTGTTTTAGGGCTTTCAGGCATTCCATTAAGTTGCTAGCGTAGGATTTCTCCAATTTCTTTATGAAGGCACTTAGTGCTATGAATTTTCCTCTTAGCACTGTTTTCATTGTATCCCATAAGTTTGGGTATGCTGTGTCTTCTTTTTCTCTGAATTCTAGAGATTCTTTAATTCCTTTCTTTTCTAGGTTTTCCATCTCCTGGGTTGTCTCCCTTTGTCTTTTCTTTAATGATTCTATTTCCATTTTTAGAACCTGGATGATTTTGTTCAATTCCTTCACCTATTGGATTGTGTTTTCCTGTATTTCTTTGAGAGATTTATGTGTTTCCTCTTTAAGGGCTTCTACTTGTTTACCTGTGCTCACCTGTATTTCTTTAAGGGAGTTATTTATGTCCTTCTTAAAGTCCTCTATCATCTTCATGAAATGGGATTTTAAACCTGAATCTTGCTTTTCAGGTATGTTGGAGATATCTAGGGCTTGCTGTGTTGGAGAACTGGGTTCTGAGGTTCCCAAGTATCATTGGCTTCTATAGCTTATATTCCTGTGCTTGTTTCTTACCATCTAGTTATCTCTGGTGTTAACTGGCCTTGCTGTCTCTGACTGGATTCTGTCCTCCTGTGAGCCTGGTTATGTTTGGCTTCCTTGGGTCAGGCAGTCTCTGGGTGTGGGAAGGAGTCTTCTTTAGAGAGCCTGATCTGTGAACCTGGCTGTGTTAGAACCCCTGGGGTCAAGCTGTGGCTTAGGGTGGGGGACTGGTACACAGGATCTGCTCCCAGGCACAGATGCAAACAAGAAGGAATGTTTGTCTCTGGCAGGGCAGGAGTTCCTACATCCACTGGGCCCCAGGGTTTCCCAGTTATGCTAGAGTGAGACGAAGGGTGTCAAAATTCCTAGGGGTCAAGATGTCATTGGGTGTGAGTAGGGTTCTAAGCTCTCTCTTTACGGGTCTACTTTAAAGCACAGAAACAGGGACATGGACTTATTCTGTGTCTAAAATGAGATATGAAAAAGAAGCATGTAACTATTTTCTACCACTGGTGTTAAGTGATTCTATGTACAATCTTAGGGTATTTTGATCTTTCAGAAAAAGGTAAAAGATTGGTTTTGGTGAGTCCATTCTTCTCATGGATCCTATTCCTTTGCTGTGATCTTTCCATGAAACAAAGATTCAAAAGTATGATAAAAATTTCAAAAATATGTCCACCCTCCATTTTATTTTGAGCAGCAAGCCTCCTACACTCTGAATGACAATATGGGCTCTCTAGATCAAATGCAATAGTTTCTTTGTTGCTCTGATTTTTCACACTTACTTTGCTGCAAGGGCATTTTCAGTGTCTTAAATAACCCTCCTTTCCTAGCTTCCTCCCACACAAGGCCTGAGATACTGGAACAGCAATGCATACTTGTAAATGTAAATGTCACTTTTATTTTTTCAGAAGAAGTGTTGAGATGCTAGCTATCTTATGCTGTGTAAACACAGGGCTTGGCTGAGCCCAGAGCATTTCTATCTAATATCCCTAAGTCTAGGCTTCAAATCTTCCAACCTCCATACAATCTAATCTTCTATAAGCCCAGATTTTTAAGGCTTCAGCTACCAACCAAATTTGTTAACTTAGGTCTAGAATGTTTCAGGTTCTAAGATCTAGTGCTGAATAAATTCACTTCTAGATCATTTTGAACTCTCTCTGGCTGGTTCTGTAGAGTTACTGATTTAAGTATAAAGTTGATATATAGGGATTATTTTGCTTTTAGGAAAGATTTATAAACAGATTGTTTGAATCACGTGGTGATTTTCACCCATGATTTGAATTTAGATAGGGAAAATTGTCACTGACTTGAGTAGAGAGTACAGTGTGTAAGTAGAAGCTGCTCTGGAGTACAGAGGAGGAGTAAGGAGAGGAAGAAAAGGGAAAGGAGGAGCGAGCTTGAGGCAGAGATGTAGGAGGATGGAGAGCCATGCATGTCTGGAGAGCAGTCCTGGGTAACAACTTATATCTAGGTTAATTGATTGGGAAACACCTCCAATTGTTTGGGCATCATGTTATTGAGCATTACAAACATATAAAGCCTTTGATTAATCTTTAAGCATTAGAGTCTCATTCATACCGAGTACTTGTGGATGGCCGGATGGTCTGGGCTTAGCTCAGCCTTGTGGAGACAGTGTGGAAGATTGGCAGAGCCATCTCCCATGCTGGTATCTTGTGGGTGCCAGGGTTGGTGTTTCTGCCTGGGTGTTTCTAGCTGTGGCTCACACATGGCCTCTGGCCACTTCCAGCTGTGGATATCTGCCACTGTATAGATAGTCAGCCTGTCCAGCAGTCTTCCTTAAATATCTAACTCAACAGGTTCAACTCAACTGTTCTGACTCAAACTGTTTTCCAAGATGACTGATTCAAATTGGCTTCTCTCAGCTTAACTGAATTTCCTCTCAATTCTATGAACTGAACTGCTCCAACTACCTGACCTGAACTGAACTGACTCCTCCTAACTGAATGGAACTCTCCTAACAGAACTCAACTGCATTAAACCGAACTCATCTGAAGTGCACTCACTGGACTGTCCTCCAACCCTAAGTATGTGGTAACTTACTCACAATTGCCTGATACATATACCTATACGTACACCTATATGTATACCTATACCTACACACACACATACACACACCACACAACATCACATACAACACACACATGCATATATGTGTTGTTATATGAACATTGTTAAGGGGATACAACTTTGTGGTTTTATTATACAAAAACAACCATCTAACACGATAGGTATTTGTTTGATTGTGGTAATAACTTCACAATAAAAGTACATACCAAATTATGTTGTGCATCTTAAATATGTAAATTTTATTTGTCCATTATTTTTAAAATGAGTGTTTGGAAGAACTGTATTTTCGATGTATGGTAAGCTCTTTTTCCGGTGCAAAAATATAGTAAGATTTTTGTTGGGACTTCTGCAGGAAGAAATGCAAAATATGGGAAAGTATTCTGGTGACACAATAGACATGAGTAAACACACACCTGAAGATATATTCAGCCACTGACTCTATGAAATACTAGATTAACAAGTGTTTAAGAAAAAAAAATGCTAAACACTGAAGACAAGATTAAAACAAAGATCTTTCTGGGACATTTGAAACCAAACTATAGATTCATCTTCATCATTAATACCAGAATCATTTTTTATTGGTTATTTTATTTATTTACATTTCAAATATTGTCCCTCTTCCTAGTTTCCCCTCCAAAAACCTCCTATTCCATTCCCTCCCTCCTACTTCTATGAGGGTGTTCCCCCCCCACCAACCCACCCACTCTGTCTCATTGCCCTAATATTCCCCTATGCTGGAGTATCAAGCCTCAACAGGGCCAAAGGCCTCCCCTCCCATTGATGCCAGATAAGGCAATTCTCTGCTACATATGCAGCTGGAGCCATGAGTCCTTCGATGTGTACTCTTTGGTTGGTGATTTAGTCCCTGGGAGCTCTGGGGGTTCTGGTTGGTTGATATTGCTGTTCTTCCTATGGGGTTGCCAACCCCTTCAGCTCCTTCAGTCCTTCCCATAACTTCTCCATTGGGGATCCTGTGCTCAGTCCAAAGTTTGGCTGCATGCATTCCCTTCTGTATTGGTCAGGCTCAAGGATAGCAATACCAGGCTTCTGTCAACAAGACTTCTTGACATCATCAGTAGTTTCTGAATCTGGTATCTGTAGATGGGATGAATCCTTAGGTGGGGCAATCTCTGAACAGCCTTTCCTTCAGTCTCTGCTCCACTCCTTGTCCCTGCATTTTCTTTAGATGGAGCAATTCTGAGTTATTATTTTTGAGACGGGTGGTAGCTCCATTCTTCAGCTAGGGGGAGCCATGCCTACTGCCTAGCCACTGGATATGGTAAACTCTTAACCTTTAATATTGATTGAATAAATTAATTAATAATATAGTGAAATGAAAGACATTTCCTCTAAAACATCCCAGCTTTGTAAAGCAGATCAACTGTCATTTGCTATTATTTTTGTTAAAGCTTTTATTTTGTTAAGTGGATTATAATTATAGTTGGGATTGTACTAAAAATCACATAACCATTTAATTCAAATGTGTGTGTGTGTGTTTATGTATTAAATTTTGAGGAGAAATATACCAAAATGAATTAATTTCACTTATATTTGTAACATCATGGCTTCAGAAAAAGCATAAATATTTTTCCTGAGGTAATGACCACATAAAAGATACTTTTGAGCCATCCTGGGTATGATTCTTGTTGACTTGATCTTTGTATCAGAAAGAGAGAAGTTAAAAGAAAAAAAAATGAAGCTAGTATGTAAATATGTAAATGCTTTACTAATTAATTATTTGATTATTAATCCTGTTCTACATAATACTAAGACAAATTATACAATTTAGAGCAATGATGAAAAATAATGCTAGAATTGGGAGGTAAAGATTTTGAACCTTCTGTGCTTAATATTCTTTTTAGTACTTACAAGTAGGTGATGCAGTCTATGAGTCCCTTACAGAGTTAAGACATAGAAACACATATTTGACAGAATAACACTAAGCTCCTTTAAGATTCATTCATGGATATTACTGATAATCTTTTCTTATGAAGTATAATCTATGGCAAAACTAATTTAATCACTAGAGTGAAACTTTGAATTCTGTCTGCATCCGTTAAGAAATAAGGAAAGGACATTAAAGGAATGCTAAAAAGCCAGGTGCAATGGTGCATACCTGTATTCTCCGAGGTATTCAAGAGGAGTGCTTAAACCTAGGCATTCCAGGCTAGCTTAAGTAACACAGTCCAGACCCCATCTCTAAAACAAAGCAAACCAAAGCAGTAACTGACATCAAAATTAAAGCAACTGATGTATATCTTCTAAATCAAACATGTTTAGGCGTTCTTGGTATATTAAGTAGTATTATTAAGCTTTAAGGATCAGGCTTTCAGAAATCTTGTGATTCATCATTGACGCCTTCTTTATAGTCAGCATCTAGCCCTCTGAGTTGATGTTTTCTGCCTGTGGGCTGGTGCATCACCACAGAGCAATCTATTACAGTGAACCCTGTCTGAATTTGGCTCAAACCCTTAATAATCTTGCAGCGGACTGAGCATTTTTCATCTGAAAATGAAAATTGTGCTGTAAAATAACCATTTTTTTTCCGCTTACATTGCTAGGTGTAATAAATTCCCAGCTGAAGGCATGTTGGGTCTATCAAGCTAGTAGGTACAATGTAGCTCACAAGTCCACCTCAGAATGAGCATACAATGGTGTGCTATAAAGTTCTGACACTCATTTGAGGGAGTGCTTGTGCATATTTGATACATAAGTAAGGAATAAAATGATTCACATTTGGTATAATTTAATTCCCAAAGGCAATGACCCTTTTTAGACTTATGATGAAAACACATGGTCAGGGACAAAATATCAAATCCTAATAACAGAGACTAGTACTTTCTATATGACCTTAAAACAATAGCATTTAATAATATTTCTACTTCTATTGTCTTCATTTTACTAGAAGATTTAACATAAATAACCAAGGAGCCTTAAGCATTATATCTAATAAAAGTGTTTCTAAGTGTAAAATTGAATTCTTATTGTTAATGTAGTTTGAAGTTAGATGTTGCATTTTTATTTCGATTTAATTACTCTTGTCAAACTGCCAGGCTTTGTATACCAGGACAACTATTTTCGAATATTTTAAATGACTAGGAATGTAACCTGTTTGAATAATCTAGAAACCTCACAATGTTTGGAAACAGTTTTGAAAAATATTGGTGTATTGTCAACCATAGAATGAGATAATATTTTACTGAGATCTTAAGCAAGCTTGGCTGTATTTAGAACACTTAGATTTCTTTTACTTTTCTTAACAATATATTTAAGAAGCAAAAAGACCAAGCAGTTTTTGTTTATTTTGTTTTAGTTATATAGAGAGTAGTCAAAGCACTGTTTAGTTTAGAAATTTATTCAAGTCAAAATCACCTAAATAGGATGAGCTAGATTCAATATTAAAGCTATTTCCAGCAGCTAAGAGAAGTTTTTTTATAATATAGCTTAACTGGTTTTAGCTAATACTGTAGAAAGCGAATTATTCAGATAAACTGTGCAAAAGTTACAATGCCAGGCTGGTTCTGCCATCGTCTTCCTTAGAAATGCTTGGATCTTTCAAGTAGATTCTAACACATCAAAGCTGTTGATGTATGGAAAATACTGTAGTGAGACTACATGTAGCCCAAACCAAAACAAGTCAGGAAAGGGTCAAGGAGAAGGATACATTCCAACAACACAAATGCCCTCCATTAAACTCTACCTATCAGGTCCACACACTGGAGATCAAGATTTCATGCATGTACTTTGGCATACATTCCGTATCACAACTAAAATACACAGCACCGTAGGTGACCCGTGCCTTCTGGACAATCCATAGCCCTACATAAAAGGACATTCGTTGTGCTACCTGTTTGACTTAAAAGGATCTTGGTGTCTTGTTATCCTTTTCTGGAGAAATCATCAACGAGAGTAACCTCTGGATACTAGTGTATCCTACAAAACAAATTCATTCTTAAGTTTTGAAGTCCTTCACTGTAAAGGCATTTCTCTTTAACTTTTGCTTGCATGGCACATGAAACAGTGATCGACAAAAGGCAGAGCACACCTCAAAATAAAGGGAAATCTCAAAAGTGATGCTTGACTGTCATTTGACATCCACATAAACACCAGGGTTTATTGCACCCATACACTAAGATACAAGTGGGACAAACACAAACACACACACACACACACACACACACAAACACAAACAACACACACACACACACACACACACACACACAACACACACACACACACACAGAGTTACTTTCACTGTTTAATGCCATGCAGATCCACAGGACACAGCACTGAAGTCATGCTCAGAAGTAAGGAATTAGCACTTTAAAAATCCATGATGTAGTTTGCAAGGGGCAGAGCGGCATAATGCAAATAAGCCAAATATGCTGTTTCAGGATTCCCTTGATTGAATAATATCAGTGAACTGATGTAGGAATGCTCCTTGGCATGTTTGTGTTAGTGAGGACATGAGAATTGTGTTTCTAGAATAAGAAAAGTCAGGTTATCAAGTGAAAGGAATGGACTTTGGAGGGATAGCACAGTCTTTTACTATTCAAATTATATTCTTCCTTCCAGATGTACCTGTGAGTATCACTTCTATGAAGGTGTTCACTCATTCAACTAATTATAATTGGCAGTTTACACTGTTCCAAGATTATTTGAAAATGAAGCCATTCATAAAGCATACAAAATACCTTCCTTCATTGGTCTGAAATTCTAGTGAGGGAATCAAATAACTGAGAGTATCAATTTTCTGTGAATTGAAATATTCCTTTCAAAAAGGATTCCTGACTCTCAAGAAGTCAACAAGTGCCACATATCTGGGAGCTGACACTTAGAGAGTCACTAAGACAGATTCCCAAAGATTGGAAGCATTTGGTGCTGGAGTAAATAAGACTGACCAGCTAAGCTGCCGAGAGGAGATTCTCCCAGTTGCTGAGCTATCTGCAAGTCATGTAGATGTAGTGCTATGGTTGTAGCTTTTGTGAACCATCAGTCACGATAGACTTGGCCTTTGAAAGGTGATGTGGCCGCGTTGGAGTCATGCTTGCTCCTGAAAGTAACCCCTCACCCAAATTCCTGTTAGTAATTCCAGTGAAAATCTATTGGCTCACCAAGTTGTACTGTAATAAAATCATGACATTGGTTTGTATATTCCCTATCTGGAGTAAGTAGAAATATGTAATTTTTCCTCAGGAAAAGTGTCAGAACAGGAGGCTGGAAGATATATTACTTATAAACAAATTAATCCAGGTGTTTCTGCTGTGTTGATATATGTTGGAAAGCAGAAAAGGAAGAAAATATGAGATAGAGCAAGAGAACAAAAGAAAAATGAGCTTGTTATTGTTATGGTTATTGCATTATATGCTCATAACTATCATATGGTTATGGCATTGTAGTAGATAATGAGTATCTTTAGAAAATTTTCTTTTTATTTATTATATTTATTTTATTTCTGGATATGAATGTTTGTTTTGCTTACAAATTTTGCTGCTACCCATAGAGGTCAGAAGAGGTCAAATTTCTTAAAAGTGAAATTATAAACAATTGTGAGCCATCATGTGTTAGTATCTGAACCCAGTCTCTTGTATTACGCAGAGCCATCTCTTATCCTTATAAAGTTCATACTTTGTACATTTCAATCCATATTAAAGTTTTTTGTCACCCCACCTTTCTCTGTTTCCTTCCTCCTTAAATCTTTATTTCTTTTCTCCTAATCCTATATTTAGAGAAATGTAGAGTTCTTTCTGACCTAACTTATTTACTAAAAAATTCCATTGTACTCTGAAATGACATAACTCTCTTGTTTATTTAGGCGTGATATGGGCATATACAGATCAAGAACATATGGAGCACAGTTTCTCATTCTTGCAATTGACTCAGTGTAGATCGTATGTATTGTGAGATTTACGCAACCACTTTGGGAATCAATAAAATGATTGACAGCCTCCGCCATAGTTGAAGTCACTGGTTTCATGCAGGTCTCAAACACTGGGGGGGCTATCAACATCAGCTGTTAGAATGGTCTTTAGCTGGGTGCCTCATCTGGCCTCATGGAGAGAAGACTACTCTCAGAGCTTAAGTGCAGGTGGGATACGTGGAGGGACCAAAAGAATGGAAGATTGCGGAGGGTGATGGGAGGTTATAAAGTGAATACAAAAAAAAATTAAAAGGAAAAAATAATGCTGGTTGAGATCCACTGCTCTGATATCTCTCTTTTTTTTTGACATTATATTTTTGAAGAATAAGCAAAATTTGAATTATAACTGCATGTGGTATATGTGTTTGTATATAATCCTCTTAGCCCCCTCTAGAGGTACATGTAGATAGATTTGTTTACCTGTCTATATCCCTCCCAAGCTGTGATTAAACATTGCTAAGGACCATAACTTTCTTGTCTTGAGCTCTCTTCAATGCAAAAACATGACATGGGCAATCTGAGGCTTTTAATGCTGATTGGCAAACATACATTATGCATCATGAATTACCAACCACGAATCAAGACTATGTCTCAATGTATATTCATATTCTTACAATAGGTATTGAACATCCATATAGAGACAATTATCAGAAGAAACATATTCCATAATATTAAGAAAGATATTTGCACAGTTTTCCTTTGCAAAATCACTACCTGAATTCATGTAGAGTTCACAAAGCAAATACTCTTTGATTATAAGGAGATTGCAAGTGGGACAATAAATTTCTTTGAAGAAAAGCCATTCATGAAACTTAAGGATGTCTGGTAGACCTGAACTGGGTGTGAACATCAAAAACTACACAACCCCACAATGATTTTTAATGTAGAGCCTCTGAGAGAGTATAATTTAAAGTTATTAAACTTTGAAAATTTGGCTAATTTATTAAGCACTTCATTATTATAATTACTTTGTTCTTCACAATTCAGTGGTCACAATGATTTAATTTATTCACAAGAACATTATTGTGGTTAGAATTCCGTTACAGCAAACACTAATAAATTATCACTACTAAAGTTACATATGCCCCAAATTTCTAATTAAACAAAGCCAGTAGTCATATCCAGGCTTGGTAGCAGAGCGCTACACAAGCCTGGCTTTATGGTTTTGTGGTTAGTAGGTATAGAACTCAAGAGAAGAACTCAAGATTTTTCATCACTCTCAAGTCTATGTTGAGATATTCTGCCTCCACTAAAACTGCTCTAAATCCACAGTTATTTCTCTAACAAAACAAAAACAAAGAAACAAACAAATACCATTATACTCCAGTGAGGGCATAGTTTTGCTACAAAAAACATATAAAAACTACAGTGAAATCTTGCATCCAATTTGCTCCAGATGATTCCAGCTCAGTCAGATGTGCCAGGTCCGAGTCTTCAGGATGTATCCCCTACTACCAGCCATAGTAAGAATCTCCTCTGACTTAGGGTTCACAAACCCATCTCAACTAAAATTGAAGAATGAGTTTTCTTTCTTTTCTTATTGGTTATTCCATTTATTACATTTCAAATTTTATCCTCCTTCCCATTTTCCCCTCCACAAACCTCCTATCCCCTCCTCCCTCCCCTGCCTCTGAGAGTGCTCCCCTTCCCGCCCACCCACTCCTGCCCCAGGACCCTAGAATTCCCCTTTGCTGGGTCATCAAGCCTCCACGGACCAAAGGGCTCCCCTCCATTGATGCCAGATAAGGCAGTCATCTGCTACATATCCAGCTGGAGTCATGGGTGCCCCATGTATACTCTTTGGTTGGTGGTTTATTCCCTGGGAGCTTTGGGGGGTCTGGATGGGTGATACTGTTGTTCTTCCTATGGGGTAGAAAACCTCTTTAGCTCCTTCAGTCCTTCCCTTAATACGGGGTGCCCATGCTGAGTCTGATGTTTGGCTGCCTACGTTCATCTCTGTATTTGTCAGGGTCTGGCAGAGCCTCTCAGGGAACAGCTATACCAGGCTCCTGTCAGTAAGCACTTCTTGGTATCCACAATAGTGTCTGGGTTTGGTGACTGTATATGGGATGGATTCTCAGGTAAGACAGTCTCTGGATGGCCTTTCCTTTAGTCTCTGCTCTACATTTTGTCTCTGTATTTCCTCCCTTGAGTATTTTGTTCCCCTTTCTAAGTAGGACTGAAGCATCCACACTTTGGTTTTCCTTCTTCTTGAGCTTCATGGTCTGAGAATTTTATCTTGGGAATTCTGAGTTTAGTGCTAAAATCCACTTATCAGTGAATGTACACCATGTGTGCTATTTTGTGATTGGGTTACCTCATCAGGATGATATTTTCTAGTTTCATCCATTTGCCTAAGAATTTCCTGAAGTTACTGTTTTTAAGATCTGGGTTAGTATTCCATTGTGTAAGTGGCACTTCATACTTGTCAAAGGAAAATATATCAAGATGAACTCTCAATTCTAAACATGTATGCTCCAAATGCAAGGGTACCACATTCATAAGAGAAACTTTACTAAAGCTCAACACACACATCATGCCTCACACAATAATAGTGGGAGATATCAACACCCCACTCTCAGCAATGGAAAAATCATGGAAACAGAAATCTAAACAGATACATAGTGAAATTAACAGAAGTTATGAACCAAATGGATTTACAGAACATTTCATCCTAAAACAAAAGCATATACCTTCTTCTCAGCATCTTATCATACCTTCTCCAAAATTGACCATATAATTGGTTACAAAACAGTCTTCAACAGATACAATAAAATTGAAAGAATCCCATGCATCCTATCAGATCACCACAGACTAAGGCTGGTCTTCAGTAGCAACAAAAACAACAGAAAGCCCACATACATATGTAAGCCCACATACTATAGAAAGCTCTACTCAATGATAACTTACGCAGGAAAGAAATAAAGAAAGAAATTAAAGACATTTTAGAATTTAATTAAAATGAAGACACATCATACCGAAACTTATGAGACCAATAAAAGCAGGTGCTAAAAGGAAAACTCATAGCTCTAAGTGTTTACAAAAAGAAATGGAAAGAACATACACTAGCAGTTTAACAGCACACCTGAAAGCTCTAGAACAAAAAGCAAATATACCCAAGAGGAATAGATGGCAGGCAATAATCAAACTCAGGGCTGAAATCACCAAGTAGAAACAGAAAGAACTATACAAAGTATCAAAAAAAAACCCAGAAGCTGGTTCTTTGAGAAAATCAACAAAATACATAAACCTTTAGCCAGTCTAAACAGAGGGCACAGTGACAGTATCCAAATTATCAAAGTCAGAAATTAAAAGGGAGACATAACAACAGAAACCGAGAAATTCCAAAAATCATCAGATCCTACTACAAAAGCCTAAACTCAACAAAACTGGAAAATCTGGATGAAATGGACAATTTTCTAGACAGATACCAGGTACCAAAGTTAAATCAGGAGCAGATAAATCATCTAAACTGTCCCATAATCCCTAAAGAAGCAGAAGCAACCAAAAAAATGTCCAGGACCAGATAGTTTTAGTGAACAATTCTATCAGACCTTCAAAGAATTCATAATACCAACACTCTTCAAACTATTCAACAAAATTAATCCGAAGGAACACTAACCATTTCATTCTATGAAGCCACAATTACGCTTAAACTGAAACCACACAAAGACCCAACAAGAAACAGAACTTCAAACAATTTCTCTTATGAATTAAATTGATGCAAAAATACTCAATAAAATTCTTACAAACTGAATTCAAGAACACATCAAAACGATCATCCATCATGATTAAGTAGGCTTCATCCCAGGGATGCAGGGATGGTTCAATATACTGAAATCCATCAATGTAATCCACTACTGAAATAACTCAAAGAAAAAAAAAACACATGATCATCTCATTAGGTGCTTAGAAAGCATTTGACAAAATTCAACACCCCTTCATTGTAAAAGTCTTGGAAAGATCAGGAATTCAAGGCCCATAACTAAACATAGTAAAAGCAATATATAGCAAACCTGTAGCCAACATCAAACTAAATGGAGAGAAATTCGAAGCAATCCCACTAAAATCAGAGACTAGACAAGGCTGCCAACTTTCTCCATACCTATTCATATAGTACTTGAAATCCTAGCCAGAGCAATTAGACAATAAAAGGAGGTCAAAGGGATACAAATTGGAAAAGAAAAAGTCAAAATATCACTATTTGCAGATGATATGATAGTATGCTTAAGTGACCCCAAAATTCCACTAGAAAATCCTACCAGACTTTTACAAGTGTCCTACTTTTCAGAGAAACACAGCAGACTGTGAACTTTACTTGTATTTTCCTTAAGTGACTCCAAATCCAAAATTCTATCTAGCTTCAAAACTTCATCATCCTGTGGCTGCTAGAAAGAAAAAAATATAGGGTACCTCCTGTATCTCTGACCATATTTTGAAGCAAGAATTCTAAACTTCAAATTTGATAGATTTTTCACTCTCAATACAATGTGAAATTAGAACATCATACAGAACTTATGCTTCTTGTTTACATGATTTTCCTGCTAATGTCGTCTTTACAGAATCTACAGAATCTGGGTCATTAAACAGTGGATCAGAGTGATCCAAGACTGCTGATAAACAGTTGATAACAGGATTGGTACTAATTGAATACCAACTAAATGAAGGAAGGAAACAAATCTGAGAACATTATTGCTAGGAAACCAACTGAAGAAAATTATGAAAACAAAATAACTTTGAAGTTATGGGAAACAGAAGGAGGTACACAAATCAATAAGGAGTGATAACTACATCTAATTATGTCAACCAAGAGTGAGACTCAGAAAAATGACAGGACAAAGAAGAAAGCTGTTCTAGGGTTCTAAACATTAACAAATGATAGGCAGGAGATAGATCTGTCCCCCAATTCTGGTTCAGGGCTGAGCATAAGAATACAAATAAGAATTCATTTCCCATTTTTTTAGGCAAAAGACCTACCTGTGTTTGTGACTGTCTGTCCTGCTGTCAGTAAATAGAGGTGAATAGAGAGCAATCCTGCATTTTGCTCATCTACAGCTCGATACTTTTTACCCAGAAATATCTTATTTTTTCAAAATCAAATATTTTAATTATTCCAAGAAACAAAGAAAAGATGAAACAGAGTGTGTGGAGAGTAGAAAATACAACCTAAGACAGGAGAAATGTGTCTTAGTATATCACTAATTATAGTAAATTTAAGCAGACAAAGTTCATTAATTACAATAGAAAAATTCTCATATCCATTTGAAAACAAGCATCTTAACTCTAGTTGAAAAACATAAATGTATGGACTTAGAAAAGCTGTGAGCAAAAGGAAGAAAATAAAACAAAGAAGAACACATAAAGAAAAATCCATTTCCTCTATTGATCAAATAGAATAGTGTGACAGGGAGGATACAGCTATGTAAGTATAAAACAATTAAGCTCAACACGAGGAGACCACACTGAGTACCTGTGACTCCAAAATGATTACACACACACACACACACACACACATTTATATGGAAAGTTTGTAGATTAAAGAATTGAGAAATCAGTGTATAATTTAGTATACACTGTCCAACTTAATCAAGAATGTTTCCCTTGATTTTTGTGCTCCTGTGACAAATATTTACATTCAACAAATAAAACATATTTATTCTTGTTAGGTGTCAGAACATAGGTGTAGAACCCATTCTATTGTAAGAATATGTTGATTGCTGCCCTCAATGTACCAAATCTGGATATGGTCCTCTGCCGTGCTTTTGTGCTTTCCCAATAGTCTATAGTTCCAAGCCATCCAATTGTGTTTAAACTGTTCCATTTTGAGAAAGTTTTGAGAAAGAGCCGTCTGATAATATTTAGTATGTGCTTAATGGTGTTTATTTCTGATCATGTTTTTCTGAACTCAAACAACCTTCCTAGGATCATTGCTTTTTTGATTCATACGTGTATAAAAGTATCCTGAAACTAAAGTAAAGATGTCTGCAGCATTAGACTGTAGTCCATCTCATTCTTTAAGGTCTTCAAATCCAGATCTTATAGTCAGATCTACATAGGTCAACAAAGATCATTTTACTTTCATCAGGAATTTAGCAGCTGTTCATGGTTTTTAGACCTGCTCATTCTGGACAGAATATTAATGGGGTATGTTATTTTTAATACTTTACAATAGTATCATATAAAAGTGGCTTCAGGAGAGAAGGGTTCATTTTGGCTTACAAATGAAATAAATCTAAAAAGTCAAAAGACTTGGGATTACTTGCACATTCATTCGATGGAATACTCACTACTCTTCACATACTATAATGCATTTGGTCTTGCTCTCTATTGTAATGCTGTTATCCCCAAGACTGCATGTAGACTCCAGTGATTCGACCCCAAAATTATTTTGATTGGTAAATAAAGATGCCAACAGCCAACAGCTGAGCAGAGGAGACAGGTTTCCTGGGCTTGGAATCAGAGGAGAACCACAAGAAGAAGGTGCAAGAGGAAGAAGAGAAACTTCTCTGATTAGGAGTCATAAAAACATGGCCCTGAGGGCTGGACAATTGAAGTTAAGATCAGCCCAGATGAAACATAGTAAGTAGTACGTAATAAGTCAGGGTTATCCATAGGAAAGTAGATTCTAATAGCATAGTAGGTAAAGTGCTCATTCTGGCCATTCATGTATGCAAGAATAGTAGCAACAGACATGACATATATTCAATAATATATGTAATTTATGGTTCAATTCTTAAGGAAATAACAGGGAAGATCAAGTTAAGTGCATAGATTTAAAACATCCATTGGAAGTGCAGCAAATAAGGTGTTGAGGAGCAAGAAATCAAAGTTATTCTTATCCATGTAGAACTCTTGACTAAATTGTAGGTGCAGCTAATCAAAAGACTTTTTTAAGAACTAAGAATTGTTAATTAGACTCTGACTTGGTGCTGACATAAAATAATTTAGAAATGAGCTTTATGCCAAGATGTATAAATGCCATTTAGAAAGTAGAGTTATTAGCAAAATCTTCCTTTTATTGATGCATGAGGAGATACTTCAGCAACTCACTGGCTATGTTCTTTTTGGAGACATGACCTCACTTATGCTACTTCTGATGAAGGTTAAACATTGTAAAAGCCAACACGCCTCATATTTTTTCAGTTTAAGATCACTGGATTTACAGACTTAAGGCATACTTTGGGTCTGGTTCTTGATTATAGTTTCTTTTCTCTTTATTTTTTTATTATTACTTTTAATTTTTTTATACTCCAGTCATTGTCCCCTCCAAGTGAGCCCTCCCACAGCTCCTCATCTCATTCCTCTTACCCTCATCGTCATCTTCAAGAGGATGTCCCCTCCCCTCCAAGCCTCCTCTATCCCTGGGGTCTCAAGTACCTCAAGGGTTAGGCACACGTCTTCTCCCATTAAGGCCAGACCACACAGTCCTCTGCTGTACATGTGTCTGGGACCTTGGACCAGCTTGTGTATGCTGTCTGTGGCCTAGTGTCTGAGAGATCTCAGGGGTCTAGGTTAGTTGAGACTGCTGGTCTTCCTATACGTCCCCCTCCTCCTCAGCTTCTTCCAGCCTTTCCCTAATTCAACCACAGGGATCCGTGACTTCAGTCTAATGGTTGGGTGTAAGTATCTGCTCCTGTCTCAGTCAGCTGTTTGTTTGGTCTCTCAGAGGACAGCCATGCTGGGCTCCTGTCTGTGAGCACATCAAAGCATGAGTAATAGTGTCAGTCCTTGGAGCTTTCCCTTGAGATGAATCCCAAGTTGGGCCAGTCATTGGACAGCCTTTCCCTCAGTCTCTTCTCCATTTTTATTCCTGCATTTCTGTTAGACAGGAACAATTTAGGGTCAGGGTTTTGACTGTGGGATGGCAACCCCATCACTCTACTTGATGCCTTGTTTTTTTTTTTTTTATTTACAGGTGGACTCTATGAGTTCCCTCTCCCCACTGTTGGGCATTTCATCTAAGGTCCCTCTCTTTGAGTCCTGAGAGTTTCTCACATCCCAGGTCTCTGGTACTTTCTAGAAGGTCCCCTCACCTCCCACCCCTCAGTGTTGCATAAGTTCATCTTACATTGTGCAGGTATTTCCTTTACATTGTTACAAAGTGCAGAGGTTTACTTAGGGTTTGTTGCTGACAATCACATAACAGCCAAGAGCAGAGAGAAATAAATGCATGTATGTTTACTTGTGATCATCAGCTTTCTATAAATTTATGCATTCTAGGATCTCTTGCTTGAAAGGGAATGGTGGTGTCACAGAAAACTGGGTTAATATGATCAAGACATGAGTATAGGCCAATTTGATATGGACAATTAATTACTCATTGAAATTTTCTTTTCTAGCAATCCCAGAGTGTGTCAGGTTGATGGTTAAACTAATCATAACAACCACAATAATTTGGAATTACTTTAAAAATATATTTAATTTGTCATATTGATTTTAAATATAATTGGTATAATTAGCAATTTTAAACAAAATGGTACGTTTGACAAACACCACATACACACACACACACACACACACACACACACACACACAGGGGGGGGTGCAGACAGGCAGACAGACAGACAGACATTGAATCGAGTGTTAGGACATCAAAAAAACCTGTAATAGTCATGAACTGTTAGATTAACATCAGTAAGATAGAAAGGAGGAATTACAGATTCTAAAGTACTTCCAGAAGTGAACTACAGTGATCCATGTCCCATACCAGGCAGTTCCAGTGTCAGGAGAGAGGCCACTTTTCCAAGGTGATGTCATGGATGTTCTTTCCCTTAACTGAAAATTAAATTCATTGAGTCAATTCACTCAACTTCTTTTATTTGACAGAATTTTCCTATAGTTTGACTAGCCCTTTCTTTCAAGAGCTTTCTAAGGTATTTCTAAGGTATTGACTTATTTAATTTTCATTTATAGTGTAGGGTTGTGTGTGTGTGTGTGTGTGTGTGTGTGTGTGTGTGTGTGTGCATGCATCTGTGCATGTGCAAATAGAAGCTAGATGCCAAACTTTAGGTCCTGTTACTTAGAAGCTATCTACCTCATTTTTTGAGGAAGGGACTCAGAAACATGGCTACCTCTTCTATATTTTTATGTGGGTTTTGGAGATTAAATCAGGCTCTCAGTCTTTCTCATTAACTACCTTACAGATTGATTTATCGCCCAATGTTTACTGCATTTAAAAAAAAAAAACAATATTATTTAATGTTTGTGTTTTGCCTACACCATAAACACACAGTATCTTCAGGGGCCTGATGAGAGTGTCAGATACTTGTGGGCACCAGGAATGGAACTCAGGCCACTGCAAGAGAAGCCAGTGATCTTAACCACTGAACAATCTCTCCAGTCCTGTATCTGTTCTTTGTGCTTTGTAGGTTCTATTTCTCCTGTGTTTCCTTTCATCCCCTGCTTCCCATTGTCTTTTCTTCCTTCTTCCACTCTTGTTGAGGTAGAATGTTGCTATGTACCCCAGGCTGTGTCTAAGCTCACTATCTTTCAGCTTCAGTTTTACAAATGCTGATTTGTCAATGTTGACAATCTTTCAATCACTTTTCTTACGCTTTTTCTTTCCTTACCCTCATTATTCACAGATTACTGACCTTGGTATCCATGACAGATTTTATTACCCAGAAGTGGCTTCTTTTTGTATGCTTGAGCAGTTTGCACAAGGCTGAAGTTTTAGTAAGTAATTTTTGTTCTTTTGGTTCATTTGCTTTTATTCTCTAGGAAGTCTTTCTGGGTAGGATGATAAATGCATGATTTTCCCATCTTTCCTTTTCAAGTCCACTCTAACCAGATAACTGTTTTTATGCTTCTTAGATTTACTTTATTTATCAACTTTCTGAAAGGAGAGACATTCAAAGGGAATCAGCTAACAGCTTCTCCAACATCCAGCTGTACACAGGGTTGTGTGATCTGTTTCAGGAGGTTGCACCAAGTTTCCTTCCATTCATGCACAATCAAACCAAATTCAATTTCATTTTAAGTATAGTAAGAGTGGAAGTGCCATTTGTATGCAGAGTCTGTATTCATATTATATATTGTAAAGCTGAGCGATACCATTTTTATGCAGATTATATCTACTGCCACTAATTAAGAGACTTGATGTTACTCATACTTCAGAAACACAGAATGTTGTGTTGCCTATGAAGATTGTCTATGGTAGATAGATGCTCATAACTTAACTATTTTTCTTTCAGTTGGATATAGTAAACCAACATGCTGCTAAAAAGATAAGCAATACAAAATGGAAAATAGGAACTCCATTTCCAAGACTTCTGAGAATCTCAATGTCCAAATAGACTAACATTATAAAAGTGATATGCATTATGAACTCATCAATGCTTATCAAATAAACAAATAAATGCATGGGTTGTCAATAAATAACAACATATAATATTGATGATTTGGCCCAGTTTCAGGCTTGTATAATGATAAACTGAAGAACTAAAATTTTTATAAATAAAAGGTTTCTGGGGCACAAATTGAACAAATGTACTTATCAGGCACATTTTGAGTTTTGGCCTATGGCTTTTGCAATCAATAGCATTTTTAGCAAGGCCATGTAACCTTTGGACAGGACCCAGATCAAGGTCCCAGCTCAACCACAAGTGATAAGGGCACCATCTAATGTAAATTTTACTTTCTTGTACTTCTCATCTGGCATCTTTTTTCTTATAAATGTTCCTTTGCTGTTGTACAAATCTGTATTCAACATTTTCTTCGTCAAATGACAGGAAGATAATGTATTTTATGCTACAAATATTGCTTGTCACCAATGCAAAAGTGGAACATTCTAAAAATTCTTAAGATAATAATGCAGTTATGAAAATCATACACAATCTAGTGACGTAACACTGGCCATTTTGCTTTAGTAATTCTTCATGAAACTCATTATTCCAGGAGCTACCAGCTATCTTCAGAACACAAATGTTTGCTGAGCTGATATGGCATCCTACAGGCTCGAGGACAGACTTGACTAGGGATGTTGAGGGAATGAAAGAAATGTCACAACACACACACACACACAGAGGGGGTTGGGGGGAGGGAGAGAAACAGATAGAAGACTGGGAGTCCAGGGACTTGACTCTAATGAAAAATGTAAGCACCCTGGAAGCTTCGTGTGTTTATCACATCAGTTGAGTGAACAGAGGTGGTGTTATTGCATACAGCAGAACAAGGAGGTGGGCCATTACATACAGATAATAAGAAGGTTTGTTTTATGGAATATAGTTGGATCGAAGAGACCTGCTTATATAAACTTTGTAGGAACAGTCTCTGTAAGGGACCAGTGTTCAGTCTGCAAATACCTGGCAGCAGATGGTAAAGCTATAGTAGATACTTCCTGCAAAGATGATCAATATCCACACATGGACCAGAGCAAGGCTTTGACATTTCCTTCTGAGCCTCACCATTCAGTGGAGCTTGGCATGGGGTAGAGGGTCGCCGTTCCTCAATCTGGCTGAGGCTCTGGGGGCCTTGACATCCCATACAACCCCACTTTGTCAACAGCATAGCATACATTTACTTAGGACTTCACTCATTCAGGGCTTCCTATACTCCCTAGAAGCTGGTGTTTGTGATTTAGCACCAAGTATTCAGAATAGAGTGCTCTCATATTCAGTATATCCACCTGGTGATAAGTATCCATATCTATTATAAAATGCTGTTGAGTAGAATGTCATTTACCTGAACTCATTTGTAATTTAAGTCATTTCTATTACATTACAAAATGGGTCTGGAAGTGTGTGTGTGTGTGTGTGTGTGTGTGTGTGTTTGCATGTATGCCACAACATGCATAGAGGTCAGGTCGGAAGATATAAGCATTTGGTCTCTTAATCCCTATGTAGGTTCTAGGCATTGAACTTACATTGTTGGGCTTAGGATCACATGTCTTTACCCGGTGAGCCATCCACTGACATTTAAGCCATTTTTTAAGATTGCAAAAAATATGTTCTCTTTACCCAACAGATTTGTCTTCTAATTGAAAGAAAATAGAACAGCAAGGTTGGAAAGATGGCTAGATCTGATGACCCAAGTTTGATTTCAGGAGTTCACACAGTGTAAGGAGAGATATAACTGCCAAAAGTTGTCGTCCTACTTGTATATGGCACATCATGGCCCATGTGTGTGTGTGTGTGTGTGTGTGTGTGTGTGTGTGTGTGTGTGTGTGTGTGTCTGTGTGCAGGCGTGCATGTTCACATATGTAAAACAAACAAAAAATCAAACATGTGAAATATATAAATAAGTAGATGGATGGATAGATAGATAGATAGATAGATAGATAGATAGATAGATAGGCAGACAGATAGACAGATAGAAAGAAAGAAATGGAGACCATGATATATCTTTATGGATATGACACAACCCCTTTTGTTGTTTACTAGTACTCTATGGATCCCTTGATTTTCAGAGGGCTACATTTTTAACTTACAGGACATTCTTTTCTGCTTCTTTATTCTAGCTACCTAGGGACATCATCAAACAAGCTGAGTGCTTTTTTCTGATCTGAAGTAGAGCCCTTTATAGGACAAGTTGCAGAAGTGGGAATAACTTACCCTTTATAGAAGTCCTCCATGTCCTAAACATAGGTTTTGGTATGTTGTAATGTGCTCATCTGATTCTTCCTCACTAAAATAACCAGATAGATATCAGACAACTCACATTCTATGATTACAGAACTATTATTTACCTATTTTTACTTTTTTTCCTCTTAGAACTATCTTAACATAAGTGCGGAAATACCTCTTTGTGCTTTTCTAGTCTGTTTGGTGGTAGTCTTAACTTCCTTCTTTTTGTAAATTGCTACATTATTTTCTCTCCTGTTTTTTCAGTCTTCTCCCTCTCTGTCTCTCTTTCTGTCTCTCTCTCCTTCTCTCTCTGTCTTTCTGTCTCTCTGTCTTTCTCTGTTTCTGTTTTTCCTTCCTCCCTCCCTCCTTCCCTCTCCTTCCCTCCTTCCCTCCCTCCCTCCCTCCCTCCCTCCCTCCCTCCTCTCCTCTCTCCTCTCTCTCTCTCTCTCTCTCTCTCTCTCTCTCTCTCTCTCTCAGCAAAAGTGAGTATCTATAATGGTCATTGGTTATGCACAGGGGTGGTTGACATGATGTCTTAGACAATGTTCCCTCTGTGCTCCCTTAGCCTGTAGGAAAATAACTCTTGGAAAAGAAAAGATGTTAGCTGATTCTCATGTCAATCAATCAGAGGAGCATAATTGGAAAATATATTCAATATCCCAAATCAGTTTATTTTTTATGTTCATAAGCAAATAATAAGGAAGTCAGTAAAAGAATGTAATTAGGTAATATGCAACTTGGAACAGAGAGGATTAAATAAAGAACCAGAGTAAAATATAGTACATTTGGGATTAAATGGTATGATTAGATTGTATTAAGTATTTATATATTTGTTTGTTTATTTATTTATATTTTGCTTATTTTCAGAGTAAACTTGTTTTAGTCTGTTTTGTAGGGTGTTTTTTTTTTTTTTGTGCTGTTTATAATGGAGGTTTTAAGCAAATTCCCAATGCCTCCTGGAAATAATGATCTTCATTTTCATTCTCAAGTACACATACCTTATGGAGTGTTCTGCTTTTAATGATAGAAAGGCTTTCTCTGTTCCCCCCAAACCCCACACACAGTTATCTAGGAAATAGAAAATAGTGTAATTGAGAATCTTGATAATTTCTACAAGTCCTAAAAAATGTAAAAAGCCGAATATAAATTTCATTTCATTTATATTTTAGATATGATATTAAAGTTCTTTTAGTTTTATTTCTGTACATATTCTACCTTTCTAAAGTATAGTTGTAATTTAATGTTTTAAGGAAAAGCATATGAAACACCATCTTGATAGGAAAACATTTAATTATGCAGCTCAGTTCAAATGCCTTTCATCTCCCCAAATTCTACTGAAATTGATGTCTTTAAAACTCCTTTGCTCCTACCAAGAAACCCTAGAGATTTGTTGCTAGACTGTTATTCCTAAGCATAAGAAGGAGGTGGGTAAAAGTAATGGAATGTCTCGTTTATTTTTATTTTCTGCCTTCTATTTTAAAAAATCATTTATAATCTTGCTTAGGCAATTAATTTCTGTTCTCTTATACTAATATTTAAGTTGATTTTCAGCACATTCTCCAAAATTTAATGTTCTGTATTTTATCTCTAGCTTCATAAGTTTGATTTGCATTCTGAATTCCCTCATACAAAACTATTTGAGGCTGGACATGTTGATGTATGCCTGTTTTCCTAAAATTTGGGAAGCTTTAGTTAGAGGATTGCCTCATGTTTGAAAGATAGCCTGGGATACATACTGAATCCTACCTCTGCCAGGGATACACAGTAAAACCCAATCTTGAAAACACTATTGAAATATACTTTTAAGTGTGCATTAATTTTATTTACTGTTACTTATGTGTGAGTATGTCAGAAGACAACTTGCAGGACTCAGTCCTTATTCTACCATTAACATTCTAGAATATGTCTTTACTCTCTGACTCATCTTGCCAACCCTAAAATTTCTATTTGGAAGTTATCTTTTTTAAAAATTTTATTTCCAATATCATTACACTTAGTGATTCTCCTTCGTTCTATCTTTGCCTACAGTGACTACTTCTATCTCTATAGATATAGTCTATAGATACCATAGCTTTATAGAGTCATAACACACTTCAGGTCCTCCTCTGATTTTGATTTTTAACTGCATTGAATTAGACCAGTGGACTTAGTAGTTTCTATTAACTATTCTCTTGTACTTATTATTACCATAACCATCTTAAGAACATTATGCAGTACAAATCTTTGATTGCATTATTCCCTTGAATAAATAACTACAGAGCCTTGTGACTGTCTTCTAAATAAAATCAACTGGGCATTAAGATTTTCTCTGGTCTGTCTCTACTTCTTTTTAATCCATTTCCTCCTAATGTCCTTCAGGCATTTAGCTAAATCAACACTACTTTCTTCTCTTGTCCAAGTTTCTGTGCATTGGTTAGTTTTTGTTTCTATCTCTGTACTTAGAATGATTTTCCCTCATTATCCCATTTTAAAATCTAATTTATTACTTAAGTTCAGTGATCATCTCCTCTGTTCTTATAAACATTTTTCCAAATGTATGTTATTTTGCGACATTGTGTGTACTCCAGTCTGTAAGCTCACTGAGACAATGACCACTATGATTTAAATGATATAGTACATATGTTGTAGTAATTATTTAAAGTTGGCCTCTGGCTCAGGCCAACTATCTAAGCTGCAGCGGCTCTGCCTAGCCCAGCCTTGATGTTTCTTGGCCTGAGGCCAAGTGCACGCTGCAGCTAGAACCGGCCACCAGAAACACCAGCCCTGCCAGCGTGACTCTGCCAATCTTCCACGCTGTCTCCACAAGGCAGGGCATTGCCCAGACCATTCCGCCGTCCATGCGGGCCCAGTAAGAGAATGAGACTCTAATTCTTATAGATTAATCAAAGCTTATATATTTGGCAATGATCAGTAACAAGATACCCATGCAATCAGAAGTGTAACCCAATACCCAACCTAGGTATACCAACTACCTTTGAGTGCTACAGACACGTGAACATCTGTCTCCATTGCTCCTACATCTCTGCCTTGTCCCCTCTCCTCTCTTGTCTCCTAGCTCCTCCTCTTCCTTTTTCTCCTCTCCTAACTCCTTCTCTTCCTCTCCTAACTCCTCCCACCTTAGCTCCTCCTACATACATACCCTGTGCTATGGACACATTGGGCTTTCAGTAAGTGTATTTGAATGAATTAGTACCCACTCTAAATGAAATCATCAGTAGATAAAAGGATAATGACTTTGGCTATTCAATATAGATGATTATTTATTTATTGACTCTCAAAACTATTTTAATTTTTGAATTTGTTTAAAGAATAGTAAGTTTCCCATATGGAATTTTCATATATATTTAATTTTGGTAGGTTTGCCCCTGACTCATTTTTTTTGCTTTCTCTTTGCTCTGCACACTTGGCCCATCACTCCTTCCATGGTGTTCAACTGTTTTCCCAATCTCCTTTGCTTAAAGCCTCTTTTTATGAAATCTTATGGGACCCAGTATCCAGACCTTTATCTATATTTATTCCCATTTGGATATACATACATAAGTGATAGGTTCTAGAATCTGCATATGAGGAAGAGTGTTGTCCTTCTAAGGCTGGGTTACCTCACTTAATATAATGTTTTTAAGTTGTGCTCAATTTCCTGCAAATTAAATTTCTTCATGAACAGATAAAATTGCACTGTATATATGTGCCTCATTTTCTTTCTTTCTTTCTCTAATTGAAAGCATATATATATATATATTATATGTGTATATATATGTGTATATATATATATATATACACACACAATATATATATATATATATATATATATATATATATATATATATATAAAATATATATATAATGTATCGATGACAGTTTCTCCCCCTCCAGTTTCTCCCAAATCCTCCCTAGTTCCTCACCCACCCAAATCTACATCTTTTTCTTCTCTCTCTCTCATTAGGATACAAATAGGCATCTAAAGAAAAATAAAATAAGATAAAACAAACCAGAGTAGGACAAATCAAATAAAAAAAAAAAAAGAGCTAACATATCAAACTCTTAGATGCTGCCCTCCTTCCCACCTATGTTGTTGTAATTCATTGCTCATGGTATAGAAAGACAGATGATCCTCTAGCCAAAAGAAAAAAATGGTTGATTCAGAAGCTAAGATGATGACCCTGAATCACCCTGCAAGATACCCATGTTTCTTGGTCTGAGGCCAAGTGCACGCTGCAGCTAGAACCGGCCACCAGAAACACCAGCCCTGCCACCCACTAAATGCCTGAAAATAGGTCTCCTCCTGAGAGACCACAACATTTCTTTGAACTGGCTTTTGTCTCAAAGAAGCAATACCAGATGTGAGTTGTTTGTTTGTTTGGTTTAGTTTGGTTTTTGGTTTTTGTTTTTGGTAAAACTGTTAGAACTAAAACCATTTGACCCTGGGCTTTTTTTTTTTATTTTCAGCAAATCAAAAAAAATTAAAAAGCATTCAAACAGAATAAAATGAAAAGAAACAAACAAGCAAAATACCAAGGGTCAGATATACTTATACAAGAATTCTATAGAGCCTTCAAACAAGCAATACTTTTTGAGTTATGTTTAAAAAAATTCAGAACCACAATAAGCTCCTTCACAAAGCAAATAATATTGAAATAGTGAAATCAAGTGTAAACCCAACAAAAATATATAAGTTATAGTGCAGTATACATACAAAAATTCTCAATGAAGTAGTTGCAAACTGAATACAAGAGCTATAAAAAAATAATATTCCATGAATAACTGAACAACTGTGTTTTTTTTTTTTTTTTTTTTTTAGAAGACCATACTCCATATACAGGCTGCATGTTTTGGGATAGCCCCCACTCCAGATGTTTGAGACCTACATGAAAACCAAGCTGCACATTTACAACATATGTGCAGGGAGGCCTAGGTTCAGCCCATGGAGGTAGATCTGTGTAGATTAGGTATGCTCCACGGTTGGTGATTCAGTCTCTGAGAGCTCCAAGGGTTCAGGTTCCTTTACTCTGTTGATCTTCCTGTGCAGTTGGAATAACAAAAAACCCAGGATAGCGAAAACTACACTCAACAATAAAAGAACTTCTGGGGGAATCTCCATCCCCGATTTCAAGCTGTACTACAAAGCAATAGTGATAAAAACGGCATGGTATTGGAACAGAGACAGTCAGGAGGATCAATGGAATAGAATAGAAGACCCAGAAATGAACCCCCATACCTATGGTCACTTGATCTTCGACAAAGGAGCTCAAACCATCCAGTGGAAAAAAGACAGCATTTTCAACAAATGGTGCTGGTCCAACTGGAGGTCAACTTGTAGAAGAATGCAAATTGATCCATACTTATCTCCTTGTACAAAGCTCAATTCCAAGTGGATCAAGGACCTCCACATAAAACCAGCTACACTGAAACTAATAGAAGAGAAAATAGGGAAAAGCCTTGATCATATGGGCACAGGGGAAAAGTTCCTGAACAGAACACCAATGGCGTATGCTCTAAGATCAAGAATTGACAAATTGGATCTCTGGGCTTTTTTTGATTGTGAGACTTTTAACAACTGCTTCTACTTTTTTAGGGGTTATAAGACTGTTTAGATGGTTTATCTATTGTTCTTCCTTAGAAACTACACATTTGTTTTTGTTGTATTGCATACAGATCATAGAAGAAATTAGTTCCCAGCATTCTTGAATGTGTTTACTGGTGTACACAATATTTTTGGGATTAAATATGTCACCTGCCTTAGAACGAGGTGCTGTTGTTCTTTCCACAGCCACTGTAGGAGACAGTTTGATACTAGCTTAGAAGAGCTTTTGATAGCTCAGCCTAGATTTCAGCACTTGCTACTGGACACGTGTCAGTTTCGAACTCCAAGAGCACGATAAAATTTTACAAAAAGAAGTTATCCTCATTTTTGGACATTCCTTACAAATCTTGGGAGTAATCAGATTGCTAAATTTAAAATGAATCCTGGCATTAGTAACTTCAAAAATTAATAAATATGTGTGTATTTGACTCAGAAATTCAAAGGCCATTTCTTCTGTTCATTGCTTATATTCAAGGATCTCACAGATCTTTACAGGAACATATTGATGTAGATTATTTTATGCTAAATGTTTGCTTTGACCCGTCTGACCTTCCTTACCAGGAAAAGAGACACTTCTCATAATGATAATGAATATTCATCAAAGAAAACCTAAACTCAATAAAATGACTTTATTATTTAGTTTCAAAGATGATGCATCATTCATGGAATAAAAAAAGAAAAATTAGTTTAAAGTAAACATTATTTGTGGGAAAAACTCAGGTTACCAAGGCAGAGAAGTGATGATTTAAGGTGATTTCATATTACACTGACATCATGAAATATCTTTGAAAAATACACAGCATACATATTTGATGGTTGGTTATTTTCAAGAAACTTGTAATTTGGTGTCTTGAAACAGTCCTCTCCAGATTTCTACATTCTTGGTTACATATAGCTGACTCTTAGTCTCTGTGGCTGGAAATAAACCTGAGCAAACCGAAACGCAGATGGAAGGACACAACAGTCCTCATCTACATTTAGCACTCATGATATGGCAAAGCTCGATCTGATTGCATCTTACACACCAGCACTTTCATTCTCAGAAGTCCTGGGTTTCATGGGGCTCATGATCTATCTCAGTCTCAGACAATTTGCTAGATGAGTAAAGGGATATAAACTTAATGAATTAGCTTACTTATCACCACACTGTGATGCCAGTAAGATAAAGGAAAGAGTGACTTTAAAGTACCTGAAGATAGAAAAATAAAGGAAGTGCTTTTCCTTGTTTCTCACTAAAATGGTATGTTAGAAAGTATGTTAAACACACACACACAAACCAAAACCAAACACACACACACACACACACACACACACACACAAACCAAAAAGCAAAACTCAAAAAACCAAAAACCAAACCAAACCAAACAAGCAAAAAACCCTAACAAATTAAAGAAAGAGAAAAAAAATATGGACATAAGACTCAGTATAAGAAAAACAAGTAACACTGGTTCTCGGAAGTACTAAAGTTCCTAGTAAATATTGCATTAACCATTGTGTCTATCCCAAGCAAGTAACTTTTTGTAGCTCAGTTTTTATTTATTTATTTTTATTGGTTATTTTATTTACTTATATTTTAAATGTTATCCCCACTCCCAGTTTCACACCCCATCCCGAAAATCCCCATTCCTCCCGACTTCCATGATGGTGCTCACCCATCCACTCACCCACTCACACCCACTGCCATCATTCCTCTACACTAGGGGATCAAGCCTTCCCAGGACCCAGGGTTCCCCCTCCCATTGATGCCAGACAAGGCCATCCTCTGTCACATATACAGCTGGAATGGTGGGCCCCTCTATGTGTATTCTTTGGTTGGTAGTTTAGTCCCTGTGAGCTCGGGAGGGTCTGTAGCTCAGGTTTTTTACTTATAATAAAATTGAAAGCAATTTGTCCAATGGATCTAAGGGAAGCAATGTGAATAAATATAAAAAGTAGACAGTGCAAGTAATCATGAAAATAAATGATTCCACATCAATTCCCTCAGTTACTAAACTTAAACTTTATCATCGTCTCTGACTACTACCAAGAGCTTGGACACTTCGTACCAGTGTCATGATCTAGTGTGCTGAAGATCTGAAAGGTCAATTCGAACTTTAGATTTGCTTCTACTAGGTCCATCCCAATAGAAGAATTTTTGGAGACCTTTATGTTTTGATTAACTGTATTTTAATAAAGTTAGATGTCTAGTGGCAGGATGAACATGTCTTTTTTTTTCAGTAAGATACAATTTAACATTGCTGATTTAAGAATCTAATTGCTACAAACATCTGGAAAAAAAGCAATAGTGATGCAATGCTCTTGCCATACTGCAAAATTCATAGTCTTTATTTTTTTCATTTGTGGTTATTTTTTCACTATATATGAAATGCTTATATAAGGTGCTCTACAAGGTATCATTGATAAGTGCCTTAATAAAAAGAAGATTTTTCTTTGCTCATGAGAGCTGAAGGAAATGACACTCAGGTGGAACAGGATAAAGAAAGATGCCACAGAGTTTCTCAGAAATTAAATTTCCTACAGTTGCAACTCATTGTGTACTTAGTAGTTTAACAAAGCAGAGCTTATTCTCTCACAGTTCTGTCTGCTAGAATTCCCAAAGCAAAATGACAAATCTCTAAATTCTTTTAAGAAGTTTCTTTAATTATTCCTTATGCTATTGTCAAGGGCTTCACATGTTCCTTAGAATGACATAAATCCTTTCTTCAACTTTATATAATCTTTTCTCTATGTTTTCACATAAAATTTGGTGTGTCTTTGTGCAAATTTTCCTCTTCTTATAAAGCTACCAGTCATTGGGTGGTTTAAATCTTTAATACTATCAACTTGGGTGACAGAGGCAGGCAAATCTCTGAGTTCAAGGCCAACCTGGTCTACAAACAGAGTTTTAGGATAGCCCAGTCTACACAGAGGAAACTTATCATGCAAAATTTAATAATAATAATAATAATAATAATAATAATAATAATAAATAATAATAATAATAACAACAACAACAATAATACTGCTACCAGTCATGTTGGACTGATGACTGTTCTAAGATCTTAGGTGTACCTGAATGTATCTGCAAAGATCTTATTTCTCAATAAGGTTGTATTTGCTATATTTGTAGACTCTGTGGTATAGGATTTCAGCATGTATTATGCTTTAGGGACACAATTCATAGCACGAGCATTTTGTTTAGGAGGATGTTTGAGACCTGCCTGAATCAAAGAGGTTGGAGGAAAGAGATGGAGGAATCTAGGTAAGATGATAGTTTGGTTAAACAGCCATGCATGTTTCTTATCTACTATTTAACTCTACTCAGTTTCCTTTTCCCTGGATGAGCCAACAATTACAACAAAATATAAAACACTGATTTGTAGAGAGTTCTTGGAGAATTGAATGTATTGAAGGTACTAAGGGGCTAAGGAAGTCTGGTGGTCTGAGTTGCTTTTTAGCAGTAGTGTGGCATTCATTGGCTACTGTGACCAATTTCCTCTTCTGCATTAATACTGTTGTGTTACTACTTGAGACAAATCATGTCAAATATGACAGCCTAAACACTAAAATATAGGGTTACTTCTTTAAATTTTTTTACCATGGCAAGGACTTTACTCCTTTAAAACAACCCAAGCATGTGTTAAAGTCATTAAGATAATATTTAAATTCTAGTCATATACAATTAAATGTATGGGGTAATAAGTTTTATAAGGATAAGAGATGTTATATGTGAATTCAATAAGAAATGAGATGAACATCATTTGAGTCCAGTTTTCCTTTAGAATCTCTTAAATCAACAGTTCCAAACACGGGCAATTTAGCATGAAGTGAACATTTCTCACAAGGTATTTTGTTAGATACTTTTTCCTGTAATTTTGAGAACGAGTGTTCTGATTCTTCCAATGTTTACTTTCTTGAATTGCATTATACAAATGAGAAGGGATATTTTTATGGTGTTCTTTATTCTATCAAGTAAGAGAAATAAGCTTTTTAAGTTTTCATTAAAATAAATGATTTCCTGAGGAAAAACATAAGTGAATTAAAAAAATTATAATTTCTGTGTATCAAATGATTGATCTAGTCTAAAGCATAAAACAGTTATCTAGGATGTTTTATAATGATATTACTAGAGAAATTTCTTTTACTATATTTTTGTCTGAGGGTATATTACATTTGTGAGAGATGAGTATATAATTACCATTTAATAATTAATTTATAGAGATACTTTTCTAGTGTAAGGGACTACAGATGTAATTTTAGGAGACAGAAAATGTATGCAACACATATTTTCTAATTCTGTTTGACTAACCATATTAAGACACCATTGATGTTCCATGAAGCCATATATATATATATATATATATATATATATATATATAATAATGAGACAGAGAGAGAGCCATATATATATATATATATATATATATATATATATATATATATATATATATATATACAGAGAGACAGAGAGAGAGAGAGGGAGAGAATGCAGGTTATTCATGGTGCAAAGAAAAAGAAAAATAATTTTATTTTTTATAAATTTTATTTTTACTTATCTATTAGCTTCACCTACAACCCAAATATGTATTCTTAATTAATTGAAATCCCTATCATTTGTTCTTTTGAAAAAAATGTTTCCTATTATTCTTTTGATCACTTGATTTAAGGATTATGAAAAATATTCCCTACTTAAAAACTATTCAGTTTATCCTCTGCCAAGACAGAATTTTAAATGCTATCATAGTCCTTGTACAAAAGCATTAGCATTTGGAACATGTCAGCCATGAGTTTACTTTCTACTTATAGAAACATCGTTGTTCTTCTAAACTCCGTACCCTCTTAAATTTTCCTTTTTACGACTACTTTTCTGTCCCTCAAAGACAGAAAGTTTCTGTCCCTCAAAGACAGAAAGTTTTCTGTCTTGATAAGTTTCCCAATGTCTCACAAAACGTAAACTCTTAAATAACTGTATATCTATTCATTATTTGATGATAAGGTTTAAAGGGTGCATAAATATAGCTATACTGACTTGGAAAAGGATTTTGTCTGGCAATAGTTGTGCACAGTTCTAATCCCAGACCTCAGGAGGCAGAAGTAGCTCACCATTTGTGAGTCTGAGGCCAGCCTGGTCTTCTCAGCGAGTTCCAGGACAGTTACAGCTCCACAGAGAAACCCTGTTTCAAATAGAGAGTAATCAAACAAACAAATAAAATTAAAAGACAAAAAGGATTTTTGTATGGAGTCCTATATGCACAAGAGAAAAGCAACTGCAAAACAGAATGTTGGATTACTTAATTGTCCATAGTTAATCTTTCTATCTCATGTGACTATTCATATACAATGAACTGGCCCTATTTGAACAACAGCTGAGGATAGAAGTAGTATGTTAAAGATGGTACCAAGTTCTAAAGATAAAAGAAATGGAAAACCAGAAACAAGTCATTGAGTTGAGAAGGATTTGATTATTTCACATATGTGCCTATGAGTTGATAACATAGGATGGCTCATCTATGCTGTAGGGAGGACCAATGTCCCTTGATATACAGTGACTTTTTTCTTAAATATTTGTTTTTCATTATTTTAATTTTCTTTTTGGGGTTATAATTACATTTCTTCCTTGTCTTTCTTCTCTCCAAACCCCCCCATGTAGTCTTCTCCACCCTCCTAAAATTTGGAACCTTTTCATTCATTGTTATTGTATGCATAAATGTACATGTATATACATATATTTCTAAATATAACCTGCTCAATCTGTAAAGTGTTACTTCTATTTATGTTTTCAGCATTGATCATTTTGTACTGGACAACCAATTGATGTGTTTTTCCCTAGGAAAGACCATCTCTCCCACTCTCAGCATTCTTTAGTTGCCTATTGAGTTGAGGTCTCATGGTTATTTTCCATTGATGCCATTCATGTTTAGAACTTGTTTGGGTTGTCATGTTGATGATCCTTTATGTGTATGGATTCTGACATTACTAGGAGACACAATCTCACAACTAATTCCCTGATCATCTGGCTCTTATACTTTCTGTCCCTTTTATAAACTTTCTGAAATGTTATGAAATAATCTGCCTCTCTGATAATCTTTCTGAAATGTTCAGTTACAATGTTAGATACAAGAGTTGTTTTGAGGATTGTTTTGAGGATATATTCCTTGGGACTGGCCTCTACAACTCTACAACTCTGTGATAAGATTGGGTGTGGGTTGGTTATTTTTATTTTGCTTTTTTTTGTTTGTTTTGGGGGGGTTTATTTATTTATTTATTTATTTATTTATTTATTGGTAGTAGTTTCTGGTTGTTAGGAAGAATTTTCCTTACGCTTACCTTCAAAGTTCACAACTGTAACTTCTTTTTCTTATACTCAAGAAAATACTTTATTTAAAAAGATTTTGTCTCAAGAAGTGAAAATCTAATGAGGAACACTTCAATACTAAGACTTCATGTTCTTTTGCTTTATTTTTTTTTTTTTAAGCTGGGTCTGAAGAGTTTATTGCCTTCTCTGCTTCATGGAAAATATAACATGTTTCTTCAGCACAACTTTGTGAAGCACGTTGAGCATAGCTGAATGTGTCGTATTTCTCCTCTCAGTCCACTTCTCAGGACCAAGTCAACTGTTCCACGGTAATTAAATACTTCTTGCAGTCCTTGGACATCATGCTTAACGTTCACTAATTTTCTCCTTTCAGTATAGGCAGCAATTCACCATTGTCTTTCAGTTCCTTGACAATATCCAGTCCTCCAACAAGATCCCCTCTCGCCTACAGCTGAGGTAGGTTGGCCAATTTGAGAACGTTTTTAATCCCTGACGCACTTCTTCATCCTCCAGTATATCAAACGTTTCCTATTCAACCCCCGTACTATTCAGTATTTCCAGAATTTGTTTGCTGAATCCACATTTTGCTTCCTGTTTGTTTCCTTTCATAAAGAGCAACACAGAAGCTTTATTGGTCAGCACTTTGAGCCTTTCCTCTAACTTAGATGCTTTGGGACAAATTGTATCTAGCTCTTCTGATGCTTCCAGCTCCTTAATTATGTCAAGTCCTCCTATGAGCTCTCCAGAAACGTAGAGCTGAGGATAGGTGGGCCAATTAGAGTATGTTTTGAGCCCCGGTCGAACTTCTTCATCTGAGAAGATATCAAAACTGCTGAACTGAATATTGTGTTTATGAAGGATTTCCACTATCTGCTTGCTGAAACCACAGCGTGGTTCTGGAGGTGTTCCCTTCATGAACAGCATGCAGGGGGCAGCGTGAGTCAGGAAAGGATCCACTAGACACGTGTCACTGAACTTTTTTGGTCAACTCTGGGGCATGTGCACCATCTAACCGGTCGACTTTCGAGAATTCTTGAAGAACAGGAAGGTGGGAAGAGAACTAATTTCATTTTTTCAGATGAGTATAAAGTGTCCTTATTTAACTTTTTTGATAACTTTTGGTTGAAAGTGATTTTATTCGATATTAGAATGGCTACTCCACCTTGTTTCTTGGGACCATTTACTCGGAAATTTTTTTTCCAGCCTTTTACTCTGAGGTATTGTCTGTCTTTGTAACTGAAATACATTTCCAGTATTTAGCAAAATGCTGGGTCCTGTTTATGTATCCAGTCTGTTAGTCTGTGTCTTTTTATTGGGAAATTGAGCCCATTGATGTTAAGAGGTATTATAAAAAAGTGGTTGTTGCATCTTGTTATTTTTGGTGTTAATGGTGGAATTATGCTTGTATGGCTATCTTCTTTTGGGTTTTGTGAAAGAAAATTACTTTCTTGCTTTTTCTAGGCTGTAATTTCTCTCCTTGTGTTGTAGTTTTCCATCTATTATCCTTTGAAAGGTTGGAACTTTTAAAAGATATTGTTTAAATTTATTTCTGTCATAAAATATCTTGGTTTCTCCATCTATGATAATTGAGACTTTTGCTAGGTATAGTAACCTGTGCTGTCATTTGTGTTCTCTTAAGGTCTGTATGACGTTTGTCCAGGATCTTCTGGTTTTATAGTCTCTGGTGAGAAGTCTGGTGTAATTCTGATAGGTCTGCCTTTATATGTTACTTGATCTTTTGCCTTACTGCTTTTAATATTCTTTGTTTTATGCATTTGGTGTTTTGATTATTATATGATGGGAGGAATTTCTTTTCTGGTCCAATCTATTTAGAGGTCTTTAGATTTCTTGTAAGTTCATGGCATCTCTTTTTTTAGGTTAAGAAAGTTTTCTTCTATAATTTTGTTGAAGATATTTACTGGCCCTTTAAGTTGGGAATCTTCACTTTCTTCTATACCTATTATCTTTAGGTGTGTTCTTTTCATTGTATCCTGAATTTCCTGGATGTTTTGAGTTAGAAGCTTTTTGCATTTTCATTGACTGTTGTGTCAATGTTTTCTATGGTATATTCTACTCCTGAGATTCTCTCTTCTGTCTTTTGTATTCTGTTGGTGATGGTTGCATCTATGATTCCTGATCTATTTCCCTGGTTTTCAATCTCCAGGGTTGTCTCCATTTGTCATTTATTTATTGTTTCTTTTTCCATTTTTAGATCCTGGATAAGGTTTCGTTCAATTCCTTCTCCTGTTTGATTGTGTTTTCCTGTAATTCTTTAAGGGATTTTTGTTTTTCTTCTTTTAAGGGCTTCTACCTGTTTACCTGTGTTCTCCTGTATTTCTTTAACAGAGTTATTTATGTCCTTCTCAAAGTCCTCTATCATCTTCATGAGAAGTGATTTTAAATCTGAATCTTGCTTTTCTGATGTGATGGTGACAAGTAGCTACTATATCCACCAGGCATTGTTGTAAATTCTGGGGATTTTAACTCCAGTCTTCTTGCTTTTGTGGCAAGTAATTAAGCCATTTATCCATTCCCAACTATATCTCCTTTATTTTAAAGTGGAAAAATATCACTTAGTCATTTATTTTCCTAATCTGCACCCAGAGATCAATATAAAAATTCCTGTTGTCACATGTATTATTTTTAAAAACAATTAATGTTGAGAAGTAGAGAAGGAAGCTTTATTTCCATAGTTTAAAAACATTTCAAGTTCCTCAAGGAATCTTAATAAATCTTTTCATTAATTTTCTTTGAACACAATTTCTATTTTTACTATTTAAAAACAGGAGATAGCCAGTTAGAATGTATTAGAAATATATGACACTTGGGAATATGAATTCTGTAACTTAGAAATAGCTCTATACTTCCCATGTGATGAAAACAAGATATGTTGCAAAATCCCTTGTGAGAGAGAGCAAAGGAAAATGGAATCAAATTCAGAATGTGAAGGGACAAATTAAGTACATAAACCATAACAAGAAAGCATACCAATGTTGGGTTTTAATCCTGTTACATGGGAAAAGGTGTACACTAAACTGGAAATTATTGCAATTACTCAAACTGGTGATGTCTACGCTCACCAAGAAGAAATTAATGAGGCTAATTTCTCTTTTACTTGCAATAGAAGGTTTTTAGACATTTATAAAGAAGAAAATAGTAGATTATAGAAGAATCTCATATAAAAGACAAGGAAGAAGAAGAAGAAGAGAGAAGAAGAAGAAGAAGAAGAAGAGGAGGAGGAGGAGGAGGAGGAGGAGGAGGAGGAGGAGGAGGAGGAGGAGGAGGAAGAAGAGAAGAAGAAGAAGAAGAAGAAGAAGAAGAAGAAAGAAGAAGAAGAAGAAGAGAATTATTAACACCCCCCTTGTTCCTTGTAGCTCCTCTTGCTCCCTTGTCACTTCATTTAGCAGAGTATTTAGCACTGCATTAGGAATTACATCATGAGTAATGCTTTCACTTCCAGCATTCAACAAGCAATTAGAAGGACAATATTTTTCTTATTTATTCACTGCTATGGTTATGTAGTGTAGTGGCTACTACTAATCTTCAACACAGCAGGACTTAGAATCACCTAGAAGACATGTCTGTAAGTAAGTTTCTTAGTTGGGCTAATTGATGGAAGAAGACCTGTATTGCTTCTATTGCTGTATTCTTAGTCTGAATAAAAAGAAGACAACTTAGCACCAGCTCTTGACAGTTATTCTGTTATATATCAAAAGTAACTAATACAGAAAACTGATATTTAGGGATAGGACAATGGCTGTGATAAATCTGAACATAGGCTTTTTAAAAAAATATTTTCTCATACAATATATAGTATTTATAGTTCCTTTTCCGTCTACATTTTTAACCTCCCTCCTTGTCTAGATCCATTCTCTTTCTCTCTGTCATTAGAAAATAACAGGCTTCTAAGAGATAACAACAAAAGATAACATAATATAATTGAAGGTTCATATGGCAAGCTAAAAAGAGCAAAGACTCAAGAGCAGACAATAGAGTCAGAAACTGACTCACTCTCATAGTTAGGATTACCATAAAAATACTAAGCTAGTATCTATAATATATATGCAGAATAGCTGGTGTAGAGCCATACAGACCTTGTGCTTGCTGCACAGTCTGTGAGCTCATATGCACCTTGTTTAGTTGATTCAGATGACCTCATTCTCTTGGTGTCCTCCATCCCCTCTGACTCTTAAAATATTTCCACCTTGTCTTTTGCTAGACTCACTGAGCTCTGAGGGGAGGGATTTGATGGAGACCTCTTACTTAAATTCTCTCTCCATACAATGTTGGGATGTGGGTCTCTGCATCTGTTCCCATATACTGACAGAAGAAGCCTTCCTGATGATGAATGGCTAAGGCAGGGTTCTATGAGTATAGCAGAATATCAGTGGGAATCATTTTATTGATTTTCCCCAGTGCCTTCAAATTACAAAATTAGCAAGTCACTAATCTACTTATTGAGGTAGGATCAAAAAGGTAAATTATTGGGATGTTAGGAAGAAGTAGATTCCATTACTCTCAGGAGTGAAAAGGAAACAATAGCAGCACAATGAAAATTTTCTGTGAAGGTGGCAGATATAGACACAATATTCCTTTTGTATAAAAATATTTTCAAACCAGGATGTTAAAATACCAGTGCAGTATACTTAAGGATTAAGTGTATATGACTTTTAAGCATGACTTTGTGAATCTTCTGGATATTTTCAGGGAATCTTACAAAGAAAATAAAACCTCCATTTATTGTAAAAATATACATTATTTTTACTTTTTAGTTTTGTTTTATGTTTTGGGTATTTTTGTCTGCCTGTGTGTCTGTACATCATTTGTATGTCTTGTACCCAAGAAGACTGGAAGAGGATATCAGATGTCCTGAGACTGGAGTTGCAGGAAGTTTTGCTCCACAATGTAGGTAATGGGAATCATCCTTTAGATGAACACTAATTCTGTTAATTACTAAGCCATGTGTCTAGGCCCTATATTTATTTTACTTTCCCTTGCGACCTAAGATTTTACTCTTTCAGCAGAAATCTCATCTAATGCACACCAGGAGATCTCCTATAATCTCATCAAAATTTCTTAGCAGTCATTTGGCCTGTGACTTCAGCAGATATTTAATTCCATACGTGATTATTATAAAAAAAGGTCCAACTGTATTTTGACATATGATGTTGGGTATATCTTCTTCCCCTGAGCAACTCCCTTTTTGTTAACTTCAAAGTATATATCATATTAGTTCATCTTGAAATTCCACTTTGGAGAAAAGTCAAAGATGTAGCTTTTTCTGATCTAGTTCCTAAAGGAGGGAGGGAAGTTCCTAGGCTCATAGTAGTAGGACTGGCTATCAGTCTCCTGTTACACTATCCCCGACATTCACTGGGAAACAGTGATCATGGTGTAATTATCTTTAGAAAGATATCTCTGACAAACCAGAGATACATTTTAATGGCTTGGGTACTTTTTAATCTAGTCAAACTGATAATTGAGATTAATTGTGACATACCCATTTCTAGAGGCTTGTCCCTGGTGTAATGAAAGTCATTCTGAATCTGTCATCAAGACCATGTTCTTAGGAAGTTTCAGGTGCCCTAAGCTACAGAGCAACCACATTTATGTTTTCCTTCCTGTTTTAGAAATTCTTCAAGAAAGTAGTTGAAACAAGAATCTTTTGTGGCTCTTCTTGGTTTGGTATTTTTAAGTGTAGAGGAAAAACCAAAGGCTTGTTGGCCCGTCTTTTAGAAATATTGTTGGAAACTGTTTCTCATCTCATCTGTCTACTCTATTTTCAGAGACTTCATTATAGTTTGATTTAACAATAGAATTTAAGAAAATTTGAATATTAAATATAATAACTGCCTGTTATGATTATCTAAAACTATGACAGTGATCCCACAGAGCAGCAATACTTCTGATTAAGCACAACATTTTCTTTCTTAATACTTGGAAGCTCATTAAAATTAACCTTCACAACAATAGTTTTGCCATGTCTTTCTCATGTCAGGTCACTGCATTGGAAATTTTAAGATTCCAAATCAGCCTCAGGGCTCCAAGGTCACAGTAGATGCTGTACTCTGAATTACAAAGCACTATTAGTCATCTGTTCATTGTTCCTGTACAATCACAAGAAAGATGATCCGGGTTAACTAGAAAATGGCTATTCAGTCTGTCACATGCTATATTTTATTTGGAACAAAAAAAGCACATGCTTTGTAGCACATGACATATGTAAAAACCTACTTTTCAAATAGAAATGCCTTGGATGCACAGTTAGGTATGTGCAAAAGCAGAATTGTTTTGTTCTATTAACTTTAGGGTGGAATGTTTCACTGGCCATTTTCTCAAGGTCCAGAGGTCCTCATTATGATTAACATATTTCAATTCTCTTGGTTGGTATAAGGAGTGGGAACTGGATTTTTTGACTTAAATTGGGTTCCGAAACTTTTAGTGATGCCACTGAGCAGGTCTAAGCTGGGTATTCAGATTAGAAGCAATATCTTGAGCAAACTAAACAGACAAAATCATTGAACTGAAGAGTTTTGGGGGAGTCACAAAAACTTACCAAGCAAGTGAGGGGTGAGTTTGAAGGTTGTAGAAAAATAAGGGTATAGAGGAATTTTAGTCCAGCAACAAGGCTCTTCTCACAAGGAATTATATGTAAAGATATTATCTAGCTAGAATGCAGACACACTCTGGATTACAGTATGACCTGGCCAGAATACAGACGTGCCCTCAGTACATATCTTTAATCCTTAATATTAAAGGTAAGGTTAGTTTGCAGGAGGATAGAGCCATGTTCGAAAGTAATGTTTAATTGAGGGGCAGATGAAATGGTGAATCAGAGAAAGATTTGACAGAATGAGTCAGAAATAGAATGCACACAACTTACAGTAGAATAGCAGAGGAAGAGAGGCTACTTAAGACCAACAAGGAAGAATAAGAAAAGGTGTGTGGTGTGTGTGTGGTGTGTGTGTGGTGTGTGGTGTGGTGGTGTGTGGTGTGTGGTGTGTGGTGTGGTGGGGGTGGTGGGTGGTGGGTGGTGGGTGGTGGGTGGTGGGTGGTGGGTGGTGGGAGGTGGGCCATGGGTAGTATGTGCATATGGCAGTTTTACTGTGGAAGTTTGACAGAGCCAGGTTATAGAGAGAACAAGCTAGGTAAAGGTGAAGACAGAAATAGAGAATGAGAAAAATCTAGAAGATTAGAACATATTGCCTATGTTAGTATGAGGCAGAGCAATTCAGTCAGAAGCCAAGAAAAGCCAGATTGAATCTTTCACCTTGGAAAATTAGATTGTGTGGAGGTAAGAAGCTCTCAGGCCTAGGCCTAGAGATAGTTTGAACAGAGATTGCAATGTTCTGGTTTGCACAAAGCCCAAGAACCAAAGAATAAAGAATGAGTATGGTTCTCTGGGTTTGGCTCTCATCTCATCACTTCATCTAAGGAAAGGAAAGCAACATTTACATCAGGGTGTGGGATCATAGTCATCAGTTGAGTGGGGAAATTTTTGTAAGGATTGCTCTTTCACACTGCCTTTTTTCTTCAGTTAATACTCATAGGCATTTTTTTTTTTTTATCTTTCAGTAAGTTAGTGGGTCTAAAATGTGGTCCAGAACCCCTAATATGTGAGCAAAATCTTTGAAGAGTCTCAATAAATTTCTGGGTCCTAATACCAAAAAAGTTATGAAACACTGCTTTAGTCTCATTCTTTTCTGTGATTCCTGGTGGAATTGTCATCTGGCTCTGGGATTATGAAAACTTCTCTTGTAAGCCAGAGGAACATGGTATTGGGTCCATTCTTCTCCCTGCTCTTTATTTCATGGAATGCAGCTTTGGCATCTGGGTGTGTGATGAGTGCTCAGGTGTCATGCATACTCCTCTTGAAATTCTCTACATTGTCTTGTATCTGGGTCTGCTTTAACTCTTTATGTATTTTATTCAACTGAATTAAGCATATTCACTCATTTATGTTAATGAATTCATAATGCAGAGGATTTTGAAAGATAAAACCTGTTAAATGTTATCAGCAGCTGGAATCTTTATTATGATCTGAACCAGCAAACTAATCTGTTAGTCATTAGTCCCCAAATCTAGAATACTTAAAAATGATAATTTGTATAATGGACATGACCATTCTTTGTTCTTTGGCACAAACAGAAACCTCCTGTATATTTACTAGACTTCAGGTTATTTATGGCAATTTGGTAGGGTACCACATTTTAATATAATTGCTTCTTCTGTATCATTGCACCTCATCCTGAGTAGCAAAGTTCATGTCAGGTAATACTGAATTTCAACCTATCTGATAAATAAAAAATGAAGAAGTATTTCTTCAGGGCATAAAGCAATAGCTTTGTAAGGAGATAAGGCTACAGAGTGAAGAGTTTAGAATCCAGGACAACCTGAGGACATGATAAGCCTCAGAAAGGTAAGAGAGGGAATATGAATACCAGACAAGATCTAGAACCAAAATTAGAGGCTGAGTCCCTATAGCCATACGATAGTAGTTAAATATGTAACTGTAATTATCCCTTATTCTACTGATCCCTTATCTTCTTGTTTTGAACTACACTAGAAATATGAATGAAGGATGTTTAACTCTATCAAATGTACCTTGCTTATTCTGGTTCAAACTGCTAGTCATTCTCCACTCAGACTTTTTATCTGTTCAATGAAAGTCAGATTTAGAAGTAGTCAGATTAATTTTAGAATCATCCACTCAATCTCCAATATTCCATTCTCCCTTCTAATTGCAAACCTGTGCATTACTGAAACCAGAATGATGAGATTCTGTCATTTGTGCCTGGTGAAATCAAATCATTTTTCACTCCTGTGGGTGCCAGGTAAAAAACACCTTTGTATACTTAAAGGGGCATACCTTATATTGTCTCTCCCCAGAGTATAAGCTTAAGCCAGTTCAGTAAATCTCTCTCCCTCAAACAGTATTGTTAGGCTTAGAAAAAGGAAATAAAAAGTAACAGCAACAAAGATGTTTTAATGTACTTTCAGATAAACAATGCATATCCTTTCTTAGTATAAGTTCATCCCACTCTAAAACATATAACAGAAAATAAACTAGATTAACCATAGTGTGATATTTAATTATTAAGAAGTATATTTATGTACATCATCAATATTAATTTATTTTATATTCATTTTATATTGGCTATAATTAATTTAGGATCAGATTGTGTAAGATTCTGGGAGAGCCTTAGCTTACTGGGGACCCCCTGATTGAACCACACAGAGTCGTGAATCTATGCAAAAAGCAAGATTATTATTATTATTTATTATTTATTGTTCCAACACGTTGGGGTCACCTGCACCCAAAGGAGAGGCTGCAAGGCCAGGCAGCCCATTTGGCCAGTTTTTATAGTTTTTAGGGAAGCAGCCATTAGGCACAATTGATTGGCAGAACAGTGTGAATTTTTAAACTGATTAGTCTTTAGGGAATGAGGTGGCAAGGACTTTCCCTTGTCTGTAGGTGGCAAGGGTTGGTCAGTCCTTTGGAATGTGTCTATGTGCTCTGGGCCTTCCCCACCCACAGGTGGGTTCCCACCCCATCCCACCTCCCACACCTCACCCCAGTGTGGTCTGATGAATGTGAATCAGCCTGTCCCATCAAGCAAGTGTCATGACCTTTCCAAAGTTCCTGAAATGACCAGGGATGTTAATTAGCCTCTCCCATGTGGGTTGGGGGGAACAAGTGTTCCAAAGTTCCTAAGCTGATCTCTTCAATTATAGTAAGTGCTTTAACACCTGGGATTTAAACAGTACCTTGTCACCATGTTGGTATGTCACAACTTATCACCTGATTTATTTTGAGGTTCTTCAGGGTAGTTATAATTACTAATTCTGAGTCAACACTAAAAAATAGTAGTGTTTGTGTTATCCTTTCTATAACTCTATCATTGCCATCTACGAGGTCTTATCCTCTGATTCTTCTGTTTGATTTTTACCAGTGTGTTCTTCTAAATCTCAGGGTTCACTTTAAACCTAATATACCTCTATTGATTCCCTTTTTAAGTTCTTTGCCTTCCTGGAAACCAATAGGATTTGCTCCCAGAAACTAGATGACTCTGTAAAATGACCAGATTGATTGTTTCATTCCTAAGACAGTTGTCTACATTGCCTGTACTCCACTTTGTTAACATCTGGTCTCTGTCCAGCATGTTGTAGCAAACATCTCTTCCTGATTGTCCCTGAAGAGGTAAAAGAAATGATACCAACTTGAGTCATCCAGTCAATCCACAAATGACTAACATTATGCTCTTGGATGAATTTTCAGACCTGTCACTGGAGGCTGAGATGCAGACAGTATTCTTCTGCCACTCATGTAGAATCACCTGCAGCTTACTTCAAATACATTTTGTTTCCAGAGATTTTGGGGAATCAAATCCATTCTCCACAAGGTATATACTACATAATCTTGTCTAAATGCAAACCTAATTATTTCTCCACACTGCATAAATCCTTGCAAAGTCTCTCTAAGGATTCTAAAGTAAATGTCAAGAACTCTCCTTTTCTCATTTTCGTTTTAAGGCAAGGTTTGATGCAACATACACTATCTTGCAATTCCTAGGGTAGCAACACTTGCCTTGGATTCTTAATCCTCCTGCCTTTATAACCTCCTGACTGGGTGCCATGTGTCTAACTGGAGTTTTTAAGGTTGATTTATAAGCCTCTGAGTTAGTATTTTTCTTTCAAATTCCCATTTACTCCATGATGGGTTTGTTTTGTTTTTTTGTTTTTATCTTTCTGATATTCTTGTTATCTTTGTTTCAGGGACTGAGAATATTTAAACTTGAATTTTAGTCCACCCCTTCATTGTTTTGCATTGTTATATCAGAGTAGTTGGAAATGGGTAATTTGTAATGAAGAGGAATTTGTTCCTTCCAGTGCTGGAGGCTGGATTTAACTCGGTCGAAGGCATTTTTGTTTTGTTTGTTTTTTTTTCTTTTTTCTTTTTTTTCAGCACTTGGACTTATTTTTTTATTGGATATTGTATTTATTTGCATTTCAGATGTTATTCCCTTTCCCCATTTCCCGCCCTATAAAACCGCTATCCCATCCTTCCTCCTGTTTTTTGCTTTTATACCATTTTAATTACATGCAAGTATTAAGGTCAGTTCTAGGTTGAGGAACTAGCAATACAATAGACGCAAATAGTTAAGGAACAAGAAAGACAATAAACACAAATAGTCAAAGAACAAGCAAGGCAACAAACAAAGGCGGGGGGGGGGTGCGGGGGCAGTGATCACTCCCACCATCACTGTTTCTAAGACTAAGATTTAGATTCCTGCCTGAAATTACTTCTTTGTTCTAGCCTAATGTCAGATTCCTGCCTGAAGCTCTTTTCCTTGTCTTGACTCATTCATTTCAGTGAGTGTGAGTGTGTGTGCAGATCCTTCTGGTATAAGACTCATTTGGAGGTACAGGGAGGCTGAGGACTCATGTTCTAGCGTCTCCCATTGGCACCATGTCTTGACATTCTTACATTGGGAGTTAAGCTTCCCACATGGGATTTTGGAGGAACATATTCCAACTGCAGCAGCAAAGGCTTAAGATGTACTTATTTTTCTCAGTCACCAGAATAAAGTATATATGCTGATAATTGTTTATCTCTTGTTAATCATCCGTTAGTGGAAGTTGTCCCATCTAAGAACGGAGAAAAGTTGAGAGAAAGTTATTGTTTCTTTGCTACTAATGTGGCTGTTACATAGTCACTATGTTACTGACTAAAATAAATAAATAAGACAAAATAAATAAGAAAGTATCAAGTATGTGACTTTAAGATAAACAATATGCATCCCTTCTTAGTATAGCTTTTTCTCACGGAATATCACTGGGGCTCTGAGAACCTATGCTTTGATTTTTTGAAAACTGTAACAGAATTACCTTAGCTTAACCATGGATAACATACTTAAAAATCATTATATTTCTTTCTTTCTAATACTTCTTTCTAATATTACCTATAATTTATTTAGCACATGTGTAATACATATTAAGAATTGATATTGTGACAATGTGAAAATGCCTTTGCTAAAATGATAGAACAAAGTGTTAAGTTTTGGACAACTGGACAAGAGACTGAGGTGCATAGTTTATATATCAAAACAGATCTGGCCTCTTTATATATATTATTACATAACAATAATATAACAGGTAGGTTTAGATATAAAATGAGCTCTCCAGATAGGCAAAATAATATACACATAGCATAGAAACATGACAAAATAACCTGTATAATTAAGTCAACATGCAGTGACATAGTTAATGTGCCGGTTAGAATGAGAAACCTGGCATTTGGAGACTATCTCCAGTTTGTGACACTGATTGGGTGAAGTTTAGGAAGTGAGATGTTGCTGGAGGGAGTAGTAGACCACTGGAGGCAGCCTTTTAGACTTTAAAGACTCTTGCCATTTCCTGTTTGTTCTCTTTTATGCTTGCAATTCAAGATAAAAGCTGTTCCCTTTCTGCTTCTGCTACCTTGCTTGCTTCCTGCTCCCCTCCCTCATCAAGGCCTCCTGCCCTCTGAAACTCTAAGTCAAAACAAACTCTTTCTTCTGTAAGGTGCTTTGGTCATGGTGTTTTGTCATGCAACAGAAAACTGTTAGTCTAAGATCCTAGGACAAGACTGAAATGCTTATTTGACATCTCAAGCCATACCTGGCCTCCAGGTTCTCCCAGCATTCCCCAGTCCATACCTGTTTACTGTGTATGGCTGGTGTACCCTGCCCTCTACTCTGAGCTCTCCAGCCCAGGGGCTGGGCTGTCTCTTCCCCAGAGCCTCTTCTTTATATAATCCAGACACTTTACTTACTCACTCCTTTTGCACCTTTATCGTCCTGGCTGCTACACCTGATTTTCCCTTTATCCTCTCCCCCTCCATCCTCACCTCATATGTTTCAGCCTTATGACTACTCACTCTGGACTCTCTCAGATGTGTCTTCCTCTGTTTATGTTCTACCATCCATCTATAATAGACATTATCCTTCACCATACCTAAGAATAGTAATGTCTTTTCTTTTTTTCTTGCTCTCTCTCTTTTCATTCACCTGGTACTGAAACTGGATTTGAAACTTAACACTTAGAAATGTGTGTCTGCCAAAAATTATGTTCAAATTGACGAAACACTTCTTGTTCAATAATATTGGATACTTATTTTATTTGGGTGCAAAATACATGGAAAATGATGAGGTAGTTAGTAAGGTTAAGATTCTGATGCGAATATTGTCACAGGCACAGGCATTATGTTCCAAAACTGTTATTTGACTCATATAGGATACAGGAACCAAAAGCCAAAAAAACTTAGGGCAAATGTTTCTTTGGAGAACAAGTCTTATGAACACACAAATTTTCAGCACTTTAGACAGCAGCCATCATCCTATCTGGTATTATTGTGGTCATTTGCTACTGATGGTTTTATTAAGTTTGCTTATTTATGGAACTCTGCCATACCTGTCTTGAAAAGACACTGGGAAATGTTGCCTGTGTCTTCTGAACTCTCTGTGTGCTTTTCTTTGCATGAGTTTCATAATCTCATTCCTCAATAGTCAGTAAAGATGCAAATAATAAATTAGTTGATGAGACAAGTTTATGAGGCTTTGAAGTACCAGTATCCTGCAGAGTGCTAGGAAAGAAAATATAGAATAGCTGCTTTTATTATAATTATAAGAGGGAAATTATAACAGATGGTTTTAATATCTCAATGCAAATACATCCTAAATACATGGAGTCCTGTAGGCATTCAACTGGCAGTTATATTGATCCACCTATCCCAGAATAAGAACTGATGACAAGGTAGCTGTCTGCTGCTGGCCATGGATTTAACTGGAGATTTGTGGGTCTTGGCTGTTTACATCCAGACTTCTAGGATGGCTCCTCCCAACAGTTAGAGAAAGCATCTCAGCACATGTGTTCTTATGCTGACTATAATTCACGTTGAATTTTGCCATACAATTGTATGCTAAATGTTTGTAATTCTCCATCTTAATTTCAAAATCAGTTTCTCCATTATAAACTACCTTACAAAATGCACAAAGAGGGAAAGCTTAAGTGAATAAAACTTAGAAGGTGAAAAAGTACACTTCAAGCATTAAAAATCAATTAGGTGTATCAGCAACTGTCATTCCTTTGTTAACCTCAGGTAATTTCAGACAATTTTCTACAATAAATATGTCTATCAAAACATTTGTCATAGTGTAAATTTTGCAATAAAATTCATTAATTTTAATATTCTGTTTCCAAGTATATTCTGTATTTACCCAAGAAAGTCTGGTGGTCTTGTCAAACAATTGTTTTCTCCTTTCAAGTGAGTGCATGTACTAGTGTTGAATAATAAAAATATTTTCTCATCTTCAAAATGTCTCATTTTCTTTAAAGGGAATTGAGCTCAATATAGCACAATATGTTCAAAGAAGTTTTGGGTTTTGACATAGACTTAATGTAAATGAAGAGTATTGGTTCTTTCTTGACTAGTCAGCCTGCAGTGTTCAACTTCTGACATGTTCTTATTTCACGCCTCTTTTCTGAATTTCCTTGCATTTTCAGTTCTTCCAGAATTGTTCACTTTTCTCCTAGAGAATAGATTCATCTCCTCCCTGAGGGCAGAAGGATGAAGTGTGTGGTGTCCCGAGTCTTTTCCCCAGGGCTCTTCAGCAAAGTCATCTTGTAGTTGGCTATATAATTTTGAAGGGCATGCCTGCCTGCCTATGAGGCATTGTGTGTCAGAAGAGAGGCTGTGATGTGTTGTTAGCGTGGCAGGTATTACTTGATAGCCCACATACTCACAATAAGGGTCACCAATCCCCGTTTCCCTCCTAGGCAGACACTGGGAGAAGTTAGAGAGTTCAGAATTCCTGTTGTCAGTCTCTGTGCTTGGTGCCTGGAGTAGAATGTGCATCTCCTCCAATATTTTGCTGTTTCCTCCACAAGACAGGAAACAATCTTTACTTCTCACCATGTAATTTTCTAATGCATCTTTTAATACAATGGCTTCAGAATTCCACACTGAAAGGCCATGGCCAAATGCAGATCTTCAAACAAGTCTCTTTGAATTGACTCTGGAAATGCTCCTTAGTCACACGGAGAGATTTACAATGTGTGCAGAGTGAAGATCAAAGGTGGGAGAAAGTGATTTATTAGGTGGGTTAGACAGAGGAGGAGAAAGGGAGCACTGCCACTTTGCTGGTGTCTGGTGATGTGACAAGCATGCCATCAGGGCCATTTGACATGTGCTTTCTGTAATTGGAGTCACAGACAATCGATGTTCTTATGTCTGCTGTCAGCAATCAAATGGAGTGCTGATTCTACAAAATAACTTCATTCTTTTGTCACTAAGAGACAAAGACATGTAGTCACTGTGCACAGATGCAGAATTAGCAGCAGGAAGCACAGCCAGGGTCCAATAAGAAGCAGATCTGCCATCATGTGGCTACCATGAAAAAGGAGGAACAAAGGGGCGGGACACAATGTTAGATGATCAAGCAGCTAAAGCCCAGGACCTGGCTACATCAGAGGCAGGTGCAGCTCTCAAAGCCTGAAATATAGACATATTGGAATAATACTTACAAACACACATTGTGTGATTCAAGTGCTGAAAATGACTTTTGTCATCAGGAGAGTTATCACAAAAGCTATCATATAGCATAATTTTCTATTCAAAGCACAGAAGAAAGCCAAGTAACAATGGTCAGGATTAAGAAGAGAATGTATGAACAAATGCACTAAGTAAGTTTTTCTCAAAGCCTAAGCTTTTATTTTTAAATCACATAAGGCTTTCCTCCTCATATGAAGTCATGTATGTGTGTGTGTGTGGTTTCTAGTTATGGACTATGGGGTTAATGATTCTCCCTGAAGTGAAAATTAGAATCACCTGAAACAGGATGGTACCACAGATAGAGGCCTGTGGGAGGGTACAGAGGGACTTCTGAATAAAATGCTATTTATATCAATGCAGTGAGAGGAAAATTTCAGGATTTTCCAAAGCATTGACACAGTGGTGAACTCTAGAATTTGTCCAATATTGGAGCTGTGTATTTTCGACTTACTTCAGATGTGGTTTTCCAAAATAACTAATCATTGGCTCTTACTATGAGTTAAACTGGAGGGGAGTTGGGTCTTCAGAAAGTGCCTTCTATTTAGTTTGTATTTACTGTGTGCAAAATAGAATGAAAGATATTAGCAGAATACCTTAGAGGTCTGAACTACTAAGAATGATGGGAAGTGAAGTGAGGGGTGATGAGGAAGAACTCGAGGGGGATGAGAAAGAGATATCTTGGAATTTATTCAGAGCATACAGGTTGAAACTGCTCTATTTGGAGATTTACAAGTCTATCTTCTTCTTGAAGTGCCTGCAGGCTCATAGCTCAATACATATTTACTCTGTAAAAGAGGAATCAGAAAATGATTTCGAAATAAGGTGAGAGAAGATTTCTGGTTGTGGAGGAGAAAGAGAAATGGGGGAGCATATAAGATCTACATAAAGGGAAGAATAGGCCATTAATACTCCAAGGAGGGTAATGTGAAGGCAGAGCAACGTCACAGGAGTTTGCAGAAGAATGTCAAGTAAGACGATTGCAAGACAGCAAAAAGGAAAACAACTTCAGTGCTCAAAGACTTCTGAAAGATCTGTGGGACTCTGAAATATGAGACAAGAATATAGATCTGCCACATGGGAAAGAAATCATGGAATCCGTGGAGATGCGGGAATCTTTACACCAAAGGAAAGAACTTAACATCTACACAAAATTCACAGGAGGTGCAGTGAAAGACAAGCTCACTTAGACTTGACAGGATAACCGCTGTGGGAGCCCCAGCATGGAGTGAGAAGGCCCAGCAGAACAGCAAGCATTATTGACTGCTGAATGTATTTTGTAATAACATTGAAGATTCTTGAATAACTAATTTCTGCCTTTCTTCCTCTCATCCCACCTTCTCTCTCTCCTTTCTCTCTATCTGCCTCTCTGTCTCTGTATCTCTGTCTCTCCCTGTTGGGATGGGGAGAATGAAAATGTATATTAAGTGTATGACAGAAGTATTTGGGTGAGCAGATGAGGGCATGAGAATGAACAGATTTTAGCAGACATGAATGGAAATGCAAAGAGTGACTATCATAGGTGATTGTTAAGACTGAAAACTTCCTCATTTCTCACAAACTCTCAGTGAAGAAATTCAGATCTGGGTTTAAGACCGTAGAAACCACAGAGGAGTCTTGCGTGAAGTGTCTTTTTCCCCACACTGTAAAAGCAACCAACAAGAAAAACTGTAAAAATATAAAGCTGAGTTTTTATGTGATATTCTCATGTGGAGGCTTTTGAGAATACATCTGTCCTGCTACCTGAATTCCAGAATCAGCTTACTGGTTTCTGCTAATGACTAAACCAATTTACTCAAAATCTGAGGGATATTATTGTTTGCCTCACAAAAATATACTTTAGACATTATTCAGCCTTCTCTGTGGTCAGTTTGCTTTGCTCCAGACAGGACTTTGATTCTGTCTGGAAAGGTGTTCCTAACCTCACTGTTAAAGGCCTGTAATGTTGGGTTAATGTGAAATGGCATAAGTTTTATTATCAGGAGTGTGAGGGGGTGTGAATGGGGCAGGTGTAGATGAGCACAGCTGTGTGGCTAGGGCTTTAATTGAAGTTTGCAAATCTGGTCTCTGTCAAGGGAGAGCAAGGCACTGGTTACAGTAATAGACTTGTAAGTCAGTAAATATAGTGTGGCTCTTGGGTTACATGGCCAAGTATTTCTCTGAATCTCTGTCTTCATAAATAAAAAACAGGAAAATAATACCAAACTTACTGTACTTTAATGTTAACCAACTTTTTTCATTATGACACAATACTTGAGAAAAATTATTTTAAATTTCCTAGATGAGAAATGTTGGAATAATGCTTCACTGATAGAAGCTGATTGGCTGATTAGACTTTCAGTGATTATGGAGGGGTTAGAAGTCTGAGTCCAGAGAATAATTACAATTCCTCTCTGGCTATGTTTTTCCTCCTTAAATGACAAGTTATTATAAACATCTTTGTGTGCCTACCATTCCTGTGAATATAAGCAAATCCTTTGGAATGCATGAACAGACCACCTAGCTTCCATTGATCTAAAAGCTAAGCTGTCCTTATTAGCATCAGAGGCTCACAGCAGGTTCCCCACTTTGCTGTGACATGTCTATGGATGTACCCAGCAACGTATTTGGAAAGGATTTTGATTTATGAATTTCTTTGTTCTGTTACTATAAAAACCTCATGAAGCTGTTAGCACATTAGAACACAGAACTTGAGCTAACCTAAATCTCCCAAACATATTCACCATGCTTGGATCAAGAATAAACTCTCTCACCCTTTGAGGGAGGAGTGGTATTGTTTTGTTGTTGACAGCTGAGTTGCATATACTTGTGTATATCATCACTAGGCTTCCTTTTTATCACACCACGGTAAGGTACAATGCTAATTTCTACTAGTCACTAAAATTGTTGTAGAAAAGGAGGAACTGACAAGTTTAGCTTTCTGTTGAATCAGAACTAACAGCACATATGATTTTTTTCACCTATCTCTTTACATCTATTTATTCATCTATCTATCCATCTTCTTTATGTCTATCTGTCTTTCTGTCTGCCTATCTGCCTGCCTGCCTTCCTGCTCTCTGTCTGTAATCTATGAAATTTCCTGTAAGGAATTGGAGTACCAAATCATGAAAACTGAGAAATCCAAAATCTGCAATCACTAAACAAGAAGCCAAAAAGTTCAAACAGGAATAATGTCACTCTGAGTCCAATAAGGGAAAACAGTTGTCCTACCCTAAAGAAATCGAGCAGAGAAAAAATGTTTTCCTTGGTCCTGCATGGTACAGATCTATAATTTCCACACCCAGGAGACTGAGCAGAAGGACTGTGTTGTGTGTTTGAAGCCAGAATGGGCTAAATAATAAATTCAAGGACAACAAGTCTGCAAAGCAAGATCATATCTTCTAAACTAGCACTACCAACACCACAAGCACCAAGAATGAATTCTTTCTTACTAGACGTTTTATTTTATGTGGGCCTCCAAACAGCTGGATGGGATCCACTCACAATGGGGCACATAGCACTCTTTTTTTCAGTCTATGAATTAATAAATTAATCTAATAAATTTTTTTCTCCCAGATAAATCCAGAACTTAACCAAATATCCAGGCATTCCAGGATTCAGACAGGGTGATTCATAAAATAATTAGTCATTATACTAGATTAGGACTCATGGTATTAAATTTTAATGTTTTTTATTATGGACAATCGGGGCTAAAGAAGACCTAGTTGACTGTGTTCTGATTCTACTTTTATACAATAGGTAGGACCATCTGCTCTAACTCAAAAATATCTTTCTATGACCAAGTGATATACTCATAGTTATGCATGGATCAAATTGTTATTTTAAAAGTCTTCTAATAAAGTATGATATTAGTTTTCAATGTCAACTTGCCACAACCTAGAATTGTCTGGAAAAAGTCTCAGTGAGCAATTATTTAGATAAGATCTGTAGCTGAATTTGTGGGAAACTATTTGGATTACTTGTTTAATTGCTTGTTGTGAGAAGCAGTGGACCTTAGGCTGGGACCTGAAGTACACAGTCATGAAGAGAGTTCACTGAAGACCAGGAGAGAGACTCAGCAGCTAACAGGATGTACTTCCCCTATAGAGGCACCAAGTTTGGTTCCCAGATAAAAATGAATTGAGTTCCTGATCATCGTACCTCTTCCTCTGAAGTACTGAGGTTATAGGTGTTTGTCCCACATTGACCTTGATATTTGCAGGAAATATAAAGATGTGTCAAAATTTATTTATTTTTTTACTGACATTTTGTTTCTGCATGTTGTCCAAAATTTCCTAGTCCATTTACAAATTCAAATTCTTTATAAAAGGCTGTTAACTGCATCATGTCTGCACTGCTCATTTTGGTCCACTTATTGATATGTATCATCTTTTATGACACTCACACTGCTTTGCTTAAGCTAGCTTCCTAGTGAGTGTTGAACTTTGATATTCTTTTTTTTTTTTTTTTTGCTCTTTTTTTTTTATTGGAAATTTTTTATTGTAAATTTTTTATACATTTCAGATGTTCTCTTCCTACCCCATTTCCCCCCCTCCCTCCCAGGAACTCACTATCCCTTCCCCCCTCCTCCTGCCTCCACGTTGGTGTACCCCCTTCCACCCTCCCCTGTACCTCACCTCCCCACCCTCGAGTATCCCCCCCCCACGACGTCCAGCTTCATGGGACCAAGGATCTTTTTCCCACTTATATATAGCTCCCTTGCATATATAGCTGGAGCCATGGGTCCCTCCCTAAGCGCTCCCAGGCTGGTGGTTTAGACCCTGGGGGCTCTGGTTGGTTGGGATTGTTGCTTTCCTGATTATTCTTAACTTCTTCCAGTTTGTTCTTCAGCATGATTTTGGCCTAGAATTCATCTGCCTTTTCTGTAAGGTATAGAATCAACTTGTTGCCATCTACAAATTCTTCCCAGAAATTTTATTGAAATTGTCTTAAACATACAAAAAATAGGAAACTATCTCAAATGTTTTGACTCAAGTAACTGAATTCAGGGACATGGAGTAGGTTGGACATGGAGTAGGTAGGTTGAGGGGATAGACAAAGAGTATGTCACCATGAGGAGCTAGGGCCCTTCTGGGTATCTAGGGAAAATATATTCAACTGAGAGTTGAAAAAGTGGCATGTTTATTCCAGTATCTCTTCTTGACCTTAATAAGGGCTGATCCTTTTATAAAAGATGTTTATCTTAAAAGCATATTTTGTCTTAGGCATATATTTAGGATGGTGAGGGACTTGCAATATATATGGTGGAGTATTTCTCCTATCAGTGTGTGGTAGCACTTTACATATAGCCAGTTAAGACCATTTTGTGCTCATTTGTGCCTAATCTCACACTGGGAATGGTCATTTCAATGAAATGTGAGGGGCCAACTCCTTGTCCCCAGATTATGAGAGACAAAGATAGAAGGCCTTTCTCTGCCTGAACCCAGGTAACTCTATTCTTGGAATCTTATCCCATCCTTACCTCCTTACTAGATTCCTTACCTACTAGCTTTGGTATTACAAAACATTTTATTCAAATTTGTCTCCTTACTAGGGTAGAATGATTCCATTCAGATACAGATCAAATCTTATTACCACTTTCTGTTCCTCCTGGACAAAGTCAAACTTTCTCAGTGTTATGTGTCAGACTGTGTGTGAATCCCCTTGCTATCACCCTCCAGCTTAATCTGCCTTTAATGACATCCTGGGATCTGGTGAACTGATTTTCTTCTCTCTACATTTACAGGATTGTAGAAAGTGTGACCCCATGAGGATTCTCATGGTCTCTGGAATGCATTTCTAAACTGTGATTTTAAAAAGAGTATTTGTTTGCATCCTTTTCAACAATATGATCCCTACAGGTAAGGTCAGGTACATATTCTGTGATATACACTTAGGAGTAAGCAATGATAATACTATAAAGATGAAAATTTTTTGCTTTGAAAATGAGTGATTGTATTAATGAATTAATTACATCACTATATTTGCTTTCAGAACAGTATATATTCATTATTTATAGAGATTTTTTTTACTACAATCCAGATCTTTAAATGTGTTTTAGTCTGTTGCCAACTCACCATACACATAAAGAAATTATAAGTTCAACATTTTAATAGAACAAGGCAACACTTTTAGGACTCCTATTATTTTGCATGACACCAAAAGAGCAGTAATATATGGGTGGCTTATCTGGTCATTCACATAATGAACCTGGTTCTTTCTTGTCACAGTGACTTTGTAGTAGTATCTGCAGTGATACTGTAACCATAGCAACAACTGCAGAGAGGTTGAAAAAATCAGAAACTTATAAAGAATAGATGAGACATAACTTGGAAGCAGGCATGTGTGTCACCCATTATAAAACGTTCCCAGATTCAAATTAATTATGTGAAAAATATGATCTGGTATAATGCCCATGCGGGCAGTGGGGACCACTGTAGCAGGACTCAACATAAGATCCTTATGGTAGTGCTGCTTAGAAACAAGTTGGGAATAACATTGAATCAATGTCTTCATGTAGAAATGGTTTCAATAGAATGATCTTTGGTTATTTTAAATATCAAGGACTAAAAGTTGTAGGCATAAGATGATCTGAGATACTCTGTACTCCTAGACATGTCATCATATATACATGGATGAAACCTTGGAAATATTTGACACATAACTGCAAACTCTCTGTCTTACTTAGGGATGGAAAGAGTTCAGCATGGAAAGATGTGACTAAAGGATAGTTTTGAATGTCATCTACATTATTTACTCCATGTGAACTGTATTCAAATACTTACATAACAACTCTTGGTGTATTTGTTTATGAACAAACCATGAATTGACTTCTGCTAGAAGAAAACATTGAACAAGCTTCTGATACCCTTTATGATCATACCAGCATTACAGAATTTTCCTTTTTTTAGTTATGAAATAGAAATATCTTACAACAGAAATATATTTCCTCTGAATATGTGCACAGATGAGAAGAACGAAACATTAAATGGGGAAGGGGATTGCCTTGAATATGACTAGCATGATGATAGCCATGGATAACCGCAGATGCAGAGAATCCAGTCTGGTTTCACCTAAAGAAACATGTGGAATTCTTATAGACACTACTGTTCATCGCTATTATTTGTACATCATTTCCATAAAACATATGGAAAACAGCAAATAGTTTTTGAATCATCAATAAGTCATGCTATTTTTTCACAAAAAAAAAATAGAATAAAGCTAAATGTCTATTATGTTCCATCAGACCCTTTAATGTTGGTTTGGTCAGTACTATTGTCAATAGAATGTTAAATTACACTTCTGTTTCAGACATTTCTCCAAGTAAGTATACATTGAAATAATTGTTGTCTATACTATACTAGATTACATAGAGAGAACCTTACTAGTGTGTGAGAGATCAGTTTCAAATGTAAGTCTTCACATCTGAGCTTATTGTTCATCCTGTTGTTTAGCAGGAATGCTACATACAATAGCAGAAGGACTGTTGACCATAGAGAAAACAAAATAATATGTACATGGATTGTTAATCCTCTTATTCTAACTTACATAAACTCTGCAGTAACAGCAAATTTAATTTAAACTATGAACATTTTTTTTAAAAAGAAAATCCCATTAGTATTTCAAATCAAGCTATCTATGTCCTTGATCATAAAAACTATTTATAGCTTTTTTATTACCTGCTATTGTATTTGCTGCCTGGTTATTTTTTTGTTGTTGTTGTTAAAACCCTTAGAACTTTGTAAAATAAAAAATAATCAAATTAACAGGAAAAGAGACTGTGGTGCTTTGAATAGAAATGACCCCCATTGACTCATGTGAGTGAATGCTTGGCGCATAAAGAGTAGCACTATGAGAAGGTTCATCCTTGTTGGAGTAGGCGTGGACTTGTTGCAGAAAGTGTGTCACTGTCAGGGGGAGGGAGCTGTTTTGAAGTTTTATATACTCAAACTAGGCCCAGTGTGATATACAGTCTTCTACTGCAGCTCTTGGCTCAAGATGTAGAAGCTTAGCTCTGTCTCTAGCACCATGTATACTTGCATGCCTCCATGTTTCATACAATGATGATAATGGACTAAATCTCTGAAACTATAAGTCAGCCCCAATTAAATGTTTTCTTTATAAAACTTGCATGATCATGGTGGCTCCTCACAAAAAAAAGAAACTCTTTTTTTGGGGTTTTTTTTCGAGACAGGGTTTCTTCTGCATAGCCCTGCTGTCCTGGAACTCACTCTGAATTGTCCCTCGGTTTCTGGAAAATTTGGATAGTTATTATAAATTATTACATTTTACAGAAACTAAGTCAAGATTCAGAAAGGTTATCAAAATTTATCATTTATTCTTTATTAATCAACATTTATGAAAAATCTATATTTATCTAGATGATAATGAAACAGCTGTAACTACAACAGTGTTTAAATTCATGTCACTATATTTTCATTTGGTGGTCAAATACCATACTCCCTTTGACGTTTTTATGAATTATTTATCCATTTATTTTTAGAATGTGTATTTAATATGCCAGTTTTCTTCTTATGGAAAATCTGTTCCTTGAGGGGTTGTTTTTTTTTTTAATCATAGTTCTGTCCCTTCTTTTCTTGTCTACTAGTATGTCTTTTAAAATAACTTTCAAGTTGGCCAATACCTGCCTACCTGTTTAGCTAATTCTTGCCCTTTGAGTATTATTAAGTAACCTAATCAGTGTGAAGAAGGATTTTGTACACCTCTGGTATCCTAATTCTTCTCATAACCACTCCTCTCAAATCATAACAAAACTAGTACAATGGTTTTACCTTCATCTACATTTCAATAGTTTGTTTTTGCTTAATCTTTGCTGGTTTGAGCCACTCTGAAAGCCTTTCACAAATTGTTTCATGCCAATTTGGCCTCACTATTATCTCACTTCCATCATCACCTCTTCCACCTCACCAAATTTCTCCTTTTCCTTGATTTGCATGTTTTTGGTCCTATGTTTGTTCATTTGTTTGTATTTGTTTAATATGTTATTCTTTCTCTCTCTCTCTCTCCCCCTCTCTCTCTCTCTTTCTTTTCTTCATTTTATGGCGGTGGTAACTACTGTATCTCGAAGCCCTATGTACATCAATTATCATTGTTGCTTCATAGAAACACTTTTTGGTTGCCACAAGACATTACTGTAAAAACTTCCTTTCCTTTTTCATATTTTCACAGTGTTATTGCTGTGGAAAACACCTACATGGTTCAAGCAATAGAAATTGAGTTGTTTATTGTTTTGTGGATTTCTACATATCAGGTCACGGATTTGGCTGTATTACTAAATTTAATCTTAGCTACTTTCTAAAACTCTGTCCTTAAATATAATCATCTATTAGTTATGGAGAGAAGACTTATCAGTTTGAGAGTGTATAGTGCAGAAGTGGCTCATACCACCTATGACTCTAGTGCCAGGGGATACAGTGGCCTTAAATAAAGAAAGGAACATAGCACCCATGGCTCAAACAGAGAAAAAGATGACTAGGTGAAGGGCAAATGGGTAGGACAAGAAAGTATCAAGTGAAAATCCGGAAAAGTAGATCTTATAAGAGCAACAAGATTGGAGGACACAGCTGGATAAAGGGGGAGGAGAAAGCATAAGGAAGGCTTCAAAGAAAATGAGCCCCAGAGAAACATAAATACATGAAACAAATTCAAGGAGATATGTTCCTGGACAGAGAATCACGAAATATGTGAGGATCTGTAAATACAGTCTTTCTCCCAATGATTTTATCAGAATCCCCAGCAGTATTTCAACATAGACTAAAATATACAATCAGTTAGAAATCTCAATGGTTCATTGTAGTAAAAAGTGGGGAGGGCGAGTAACACAGAAAGTTATCATGAACTCAAAAAACCAATTTTATTCCTGGGTGATAATACAGACAAGAGGTTATTTCCTTCATATCTCAATAGGTAACTCCACAGTTTTCATTTTTTTATTAATCATTTCATTTTTTTACTTCTCAAATGATATCCCCATTCCTGATTACCCATCCACAAATTCCACACCCACATCCCCTTTTCTCCCTCCCCTTTGCCTCTATGAGGGTGCTCCACAACCATCCACCCACTCCCGCCTCACAGCTCCAGCATCAAACCTCTAGAGGACCAAGGGCCTTTCCTCCCATTGATATAGAACAAGGCCATGCTCTGCTGTATATGTATCTGGAGCCATGGATCCTTCTCTGTACGCTCCTTGGTTGGTGGTCTAGTCCCTGGGAGCACTGTGTGGTCCGGAGAGTCGACATTGTTCTTCCTATGGGGTTGCAATACCCCTCCACTCCTACAGTCCTTCATCAGCTCCCCCAAAAGGATCACCAAATCTCAGTCTGATGGTTGACTCCAAGCATCCATATCTGAATTGGTCAGTTTCTGGAAGAACTTTCCAAGGAACATTCACACCAGGTTCCTGTCCGCAAGTACTTCTTGGCAACAGCAACTGTGTCAGGGTTTGGTGTCTACAGACAGGATGGGGAGGTCCCCGGATGGCCCTTCCTTCAATCTCTCCCCCATGTTTTTGTCCCTGTATTTCCTTTGGACAGTTACATTTATGGGTTAAAGATTTTGAAATGGATCCATCATGCCTGCAGACACCAAACCCTGACATTGTTGCCGTGGTCAAGAGGCACTTGCTGACAGGAACCTAGTGTGGCAGTTCCCTGGGAGGTCCAGCCAGCAACTGACCAATGCAGATGTGGATGCTTGGAGCCAACCCTCAGACTGAGTTCAGGTAGCCTGGTCTGGGAAGCTGCCAGAAGGACAGGAGGAGCAGAGGATTGCAACCACATTGGAAGAACAACATAGGTTGGCCTGACCAGCCAGTTCTCTCACAATCTAGACCACCAACCAAGGACTCTACCTGGAGGGATCCATGGCTCCAGATACATATGTAGCAGAGGATGGCCTTACCTGACAGCCATGGGAGGGGATCCCCTTCTTCCCAGGGCGGTTTGATGTCCCAGTGTAGGGGAATGCTAGAGCAGTGGGGTGGGAGAGTGTGGGTAGTGGAAGAATAACCTCAAACAGGCAAAGAGGAAGGGGGAGGGCAGATGTGAGATGGGGTGTGTTGGAGGGGCAACTGAAAAGTGGAGTATCATTTCAGATGTAAACAAATGATTAAAAAACAAAAACTTTGAGATGGGCAGGTGGACCCATCCTTCGACTGGGGGCCATGCCTGTCTACTAGAGGTTGTCTTACAGGTTCTATCTCCCCTGTGCTGTGCATTTCAGCTAAAGTCATCCCCAGTTGGTCCTGGAAGCCTCTCCTTTCTCTGGCATCTGGGACCCTCCAGTGGCTACCAGCAGTTCCTCATCCCCCACTTCTAAATATGTTTATTTGATTTCCTGACATTTCTTTACATCTCTGTGTCTCCCCTGGTACCTGATACTGCCCTACCTTATTTCCTCCTTCTCCTCTTTCTCTCCCAGATGCCACCCTCCATCCACCTCCTGAAATCATCCTGTTCCCCGCCTCAGTGCAGGAATGAAGCATCCACATCTTGGTCTTCCTTCCTCCTAAGTTTCCTATGGTTTGTCGTTGTATCATGGGCATTGTGAGCTTTAGGGCTAATATACACTTATCAGTGGGTACATACCATGTGTGTTCTTTGTGTCTGGGTTATCTCACTCAGGATGATATCTTCTAGTTCATCCATTTGCCTGCAAATTTCATAAAATCTTTTTTTTAAATAGCTGAGTAGTACTTCATTGTGTAAATTTACCACATTTTCTGTATCCATTCTTCTGTTGAGGGACATCTGGATTGTTTCCAGCTTCTGGCCCTTATAAATAAGGCTGCTATAAACATAGTGGAGCATATGTTCTGGTTGTATGTTGCAGCATCTTTTGGATATATACCCAGGAGCAATATAGCTGGGTCTTTAGGTAGAACTATTTCCAGTTTTCTCAGGAACCACCATATTGATTTCCAGAGTGGTTTTTACCAGCATGCAGTCTCACCAGCAATGAAGGAGTGTTCCTCTTTCTCACATCTTCAACAGCATCTACTATCACCTGAGATTTTGATCTTAGCTATTCTGATTAATGTGAGGTGGAATCTTAGTGTCCTTTTGATTTGCATTTTCCTGATGACAAAGATGTTGAACACTTCTTTAAGTGCTTCTCAGCAATTTGAGATTCCTTAGTTGAGAATTCTTTATTTAGTTCTATACCCCATTTTTAATAGGGTATTTGGTTCTATGGAGTCTAACTTCTTGAGTTCTATGTATATTTTAGATATTAGCCCTCTATCAGATGTAGGGTTTTCCCAATCTATGGGTTTGCCATAATATCCTATTGATAGTATCCTTTGCCTTACAGAAGCTTTTCAATTTTATGAGGTACCATCTGTCAATAGTTGATCTTACACCATGAGCCATGGTGTTCTGTTCAGGAAATTTTCCCCTGTGCCCATGTATCAAGGTTCTTCCCCACTTTTTCTTCTATTAGGTTCAGCATTTCTGGTTTTATTGGAGGTCTCTCATCCACTTGGACTTGAGCTTTGTATAAGGAGATAAGAATGGACCAATTTGCATTCTTCTACATGCTGACCACCAGTTGAAGCAACACCATTTGTTGAAGATGTTCTTTTCTACTGGATGGTTTTAGCTTCTTTCTCAAAGATCAAGTGAACATAGGTGTGTGGGTTCATTTTGAGGTCTTCAATTCTTTCCTTTGATCTACCTGTCTGTCTCTGTACCAATGGCCATGTGGTTTTTATCACTACTGCTCTGTATTACAACTTAAGGTCTGGAATGATGAATTCCCCAAAAGTTCTTTTATTGTTCAGAATAGTTTTTGCTATCCTGGGATTTTTGTTCTTCCAAATGAGTTTGAGAATTGCTATTTCTAACTTGATGAAGAATTGAGTTTGAATTTTGTTGTGGGTAGCATTGAATCTGTAGATTGCTTTTGGAAAGATGGACATTTTTACTATATTAATCCTATGAAGCCATGAGCATTGGAGATCTTTCCATCTTCTGAGGTCTTCTTCAATTTCTTCCTTCAGGGACTTGAAGTCTTGTTATACAGATCTTTCACTTGCTTGGTTAGAATCACACCAAGGTATTTTATATTATTTGATTATATTGTGAAGGGTGTTGTTTCCCTAATTTCTTGCTCATCACTTTTATCTTTGAGAAGAGGAAGGCTACTGATTTTTTTTGAGTTAATTTTGTATCCAGCCACTTTGCTGAAGTTGTTTATAAACTGTAGGAGCTCTTTGGTAGAATTTTGGGGGCTGCTCATGAATTCTATCATATCATCTTCAAATAATGGTATCTTGACTTCCCCCTTCCTAATTTATATTCCTTTGATCTCCTTTTGTTTTCTAATTATTCTGGCTAGAACTTTGAGTACTATACTGAGTAGATAGGGAGAGAGTGGGATTCTTATTTTTTTCCCTTTGAGTTTGTTTATATAGTGGACTACATTGATGGATTTCCTTATATTGAACCATCCCTGCATTCCTGGTATGAACATGTCCTTTTGACATGTTCTTGGATTCAGTTTGCAAGAATTTTATTGAGTACTTTTACATCGATATTCATAAGTGAAATTGGTCTGAAGTTCTTCTTTGTTGGGTTTTTGTGAGGTTTAGGTATCAGCATAATGGTGGCTTCACAGAATGAATTGGGTAGTGTTCCTACTGTTTCTATTTTGTAGAATAGTTTGAGAAGTATCGGTATTAGGTGTTCTTTGAGGGGTTTGTGAGAACTCTGCACTAATACCACTTGGCCCTAGGCTTTTTGGGCTGGGAACTTCTAATGGCTGCTTGCATTTCCTTAGGGATTATGAGACTGTTTAGATAGTTTATCTGATTCTGATTTAACTTTGGTACTTGTTATCTGTCTAGAAAATCATCCATTTCATCAAGATTTTCCACTTTTCTTGAGTATAGTCTTTTATACTAGGATTTTTTGAATTTCCTCAGTTTCTGTTGTTATGTTTCCCTTTTTATTTATGATCTTGTTAATTTGGATACTGTCTTTCTGCCCTCTGGTTAGTCTGGCTAAGATTTTACCTATCTCATTGATTTTCTCAAAGAACCAGCTTCTGGTTTTGTTGATTCTTTGTATAGTTCTTTCTGTTTCTACTTGCTTGATTTCAGCCCTGAGTTTGGCTATTTCCTGCTGTCTACTCCTCTTGGGTGTACTTGTTTCTTTTTGTTCTAGAGCTTTCTGGTGTCCTCTTAAGCTGTTAGAGTATGATCTCTCCAATTTCTTTATGGAAGCACTCAGGGTAGTTTTCCTCTTTGCACTGCTTTCATCATGTCCCATAAGTTTGAGTATGTTTGCTTTATTTTCATTAAATTCTAAAAAGTATTTAATTTCTTTCTTTATTTCTTCCATGACCAAGTTATCATTGAATAGACAGTTGTTCAGCTTCCATGTGTATGCGGACTTTCCACTGTTTTTGTTGTTATTGTAGCAGCATTAGTCCGTGTGGTCCAATAGAATACATCAGATTAATTCAATATTCTTATAACTATTGAGGTTTGTTTGTGTCCAAGTATATGGTCATTTTTTAGAAGGCACCATTAGGTGCTTAGAAGAAGATATATTCTTTTGTTTTAGGGTAAGATGTTCTGTAGAATCTGTTAAACCATTTGGTTTACAATTTCTATAAGTTTCACTGTACCTCTGTATATTTCTGTTACCATGATCTGTCCATTGGTGAGAGTGAGTGTTGACGTCTCCTACTATTATTGTATAAGGTTCAGTGTGTACCTTGAGCTTCAGTAATGTTTATTTTACAAATGTCAGTGCCCTTGCATTTGGAGCTTAGATGTTCAGAATTGAGAGTTCATCTTTGTAATATTTCCTTTGATGAGTATATACTGTCCTTCCATATTTTTTTTTGATAACTCTTGATTGAAGAGTCTATTTATTGGATATTTGAATGGCTACTCCAGCTCCTTTCTTGGGACTATTTGCTTGGAAAAAATTTTCTAGCCTTTTACTTTGAGATAGTGTATGTCTTTGTCACTGAGACATGTTTGCTCTATGCAGTAAAATGCTGGGTCCTGTTTATATATCCAGTCTGTTAGTCTATGTCTTTTTCTTGGAGAATTGAGTCCATTGATATTGAGGGATTTAGGGACCAAGATTGTTGCTTCCTTTAATTTTTGTTGTTAGAGGAGGGTTATGTTTGTGTGTTTTTCTAATTTTGGGTTTGTCGTAAGAAAATTATTTTCTTGCTTTTCCTTGGGTTTCCCGTCTATGGTAATTGAGAGTTTTAGCTGGGCACAGTATCCTGGGCTGGCATTTTTGGTCCCTTAGGGTCTATATGATGTTTGTCCAAGAGCTTCTGGGTTTTAGAGTCTCTGTTGAGAAGTACTGTTGTAATTCTACTAGGTCTGCCTTTGTATGTAACTTGACCTTTTCCCCTTTCTGCTTTTAAGATTCTTTTTTGTTCTATTAATTTGGTGTTTTAATTATCATGTGATGAGAGGAATTTCTTTTCTGGTCCCATCTGTTTGGTGTTCTGTAGGCTTCTTGTATGTTTATGGGTTCTCTTTCTTTAATTTAGGGAAGTTTTTCTTCTTTAATTTTGTTGAAGTGTTTGCTATCCCTTTGAGTTGGGAGTCTTCATTCTCTTCTATACCTATTTTTCTTAGGTTTGGTTTGTTTCATTTTGTCCTGGATTTCTTAAATATTTTTAGTTAGGTGCTTTTGCTTTTTGTATTTTCTTTGGCTGACATGTCAATGTGTTCTATGGTATCTTCCACACCTGAGATTTTCTTCTATCTCTTGTATTCTGTTGGTGATGCTTGCATCTGTGACTCTTTCTCTCTTTCCTAGGTTTTCTATCTCCAGGGTTGTCACCTTTTGTCTTTTCGTTAATATTTCTATTTCCATTTTTAGATCCAGGATGGTTTTGTTCAGTTTCTTAACCTGTTTGATTATGTTTTTGTGTATTTCTTTGAGGGATTTGTGTGTTTTCTCTTTAACGGCTTCCATTGGTTTACCTGTGTTCTCCATTGTTTCTTTAAGGGAGTTATTCATGTCGTTTCTAAAGTCCTCTATCATCTTCATGAGATGAGAATTTAGATCTGAATCTTGCTTTTCAAGTGTGTTGGGAGTATCCAGGGCTTGCTCGGTTAGAAGAACTGGGTTCTGATGTTGCCAAGTAGTATTGATTTCTGTTGTTTATATTCTTGTGCTTGCCTCTTGCTGTCTAGTTATCTCTCATGTTAACTGGCCTCCCTGTCTCTGACTGGAGCCTTTCCCTCCCCTCTGTAGCTGTGAGCTGTAGCCTGTGAGCCTGAGCCTGTGATGCCTGTGACATGAGCCTGTGGCTTAGCTTAGCTGTGGCTGTAACTGGTTGTGGGGAGTCAAACTGCAACTGGGTGTGGACTGAATGGGTGGGAATCCAGAAAACAGACTCTACTCTGGGCACAGGTACAAACCAGAAGGAACATGAGGATCTGGCTGGGCAAGGTTCCTATCCATAATTTTCATTTTTAATTGGGAACAACCAGCCCATTATTGTATCTAGTAGACTTTTAAGTTCAGATAAAGGGGCTAAGATTATAATTCCTTTCTAAATTGCAAACTTCACAATTCAGGCCCATCTTCACCACACTATTGTCTTGTGTAAACTTGTATGAATCAAATTATTTCACAATGAGCAAGACAGCCTCATTTACAAGTTTAAATTTACTTTATTTTTTACATTTTGACTAGGCACTGTTAGACTTTGAGAACCAGAATTTTATTAACTTTATCATCTCTTTCAAATCAGAAAGGTGTGATCAGGTTAATTACTGGTGCTCAGAAATTATTGGTGCTTCCTACATAAAGAGTTTAATTTGAATACAATAGATATCCATGTATCAGGAGGTGATGAAAAACCAAATAGGTGCAATTTTCTCAGTCTGGAGCAATAGTCATGAGTCAAGTAAGGTGAGTGGCAGGCATAGCTAAAGTCTGTCAGTACTCATTCACTATTTATTCTGCTTACTTGTATAAGTAGGTTCATATATATTTCAAAGCCAGATATTTATGATTATGAAGCAAATAAGGAAGATGACTTTTTGTTTCTTGCATATTAGCCCATGAGTTAAGGTACTGAATAAAATACTGTTATCAGCCAGACACTACATTTAAGCACATGGAAAAAAATTACAAATATAATAAGTGACTTCACTCTCTAAGGCTTTTTGTGCGTGGAGTATGCAGGTGAGAAACAAAGCATCACATTGCACAGAAATAGACCAAATATGGTTTCTCGAGCGACAGGCAAGACTCTTACATGGATCTTTAGAAAGTAGAGAATTTCTCCCACAGATAATAACATTTGAGAAACATCATGAGGTACAGAAAATTTAGGAGAAGTTGAAAGGCAACGAACAATTCAAAGACAGCAAGAAGAGCAATAGGGCAATGTGCTTAAAGGTCAGAATGTAGTGAAGGTCATTCTGAGTTGTCTAGCTTCCTCCAGTGATTATTATTTATTATTATTATAATTATTATTAATTATTTTTTAAAAGAAAGTAATCTGTCCTCACCAACTGCAGCACTCAGGATAGCCTACCCAGCTCATCACTGTGAAGGACAATAGAGCTGATCCTGGTGGCAAGGGCATGAGTATGGTAGAATTGGCTCTGCCGTCATCTGCCCTATCATTGCATGGGTGAGGAAGAGATGTGCTCCCCACACACACCTGTGACAGGCAGCTGCCCCAAAGGTGGGAGAAATGGATAGGTGGCACTGTCCCTCAACAACTGCAACATTCAGGAGACTGGGCCCTGTACCTTGCCTAGATAGCACAGCAGAGCTGGTTCTGGTGGCAGGGTCCTGAGTGAGCAAGCCTCAAGGTCATGAGACTGAGAAAGTTGGCTCTGCCCTTGCATAGGCAAAGTGTGAGTGCTGGCCCTGTGGCACTGCTACAGGAGAGCAAATATTCTGACCAATTCAGCATCCACCCAGGCTCAGATCCAGGGCTTTGAGTTGGCCCACCTCAATATCTACCACATCTATGAACTGCTGGAGTGCACAAAGTGGCCAGTCCTACAGAACCAAAGCTACAGGATGTACATGACACTGGCAACAACAGCGTATCCAAGAAAGTAAGTTGAGAATTCAGTATTGATAGTATAGCAGAACCCAGAGGTCCCTGAGCAAACCAATTAGTGGTTGCAATGATCAGTTGCAAGTAAAGCTGTTAAGGAAAAGGGGTATACTGTGTGACAAACCATGACACACCACAACTTCTTGACCAGATTTATTATTGAATTTTTTTTAACTTCTATTTTTTCCCTTTGAAGGAAAAGTTGCAAGGGCAGAGGTAGATATAAAGGGATGGGAAGATGAGTGGGGTTGAAGTAAATGATGTGAAATTCATAAAGAATCAATCAATAAAAGTTAAGAAAATAAAATAAAAATGAAGAAAAAAGAAAATAGGAAGGTCTGAATTTGTGCATTGGTAACTTGGAAACTGAGTCAGGGTCCTGAAGTTTGACTCAATATGAAAAGGTTTAGATAATATAATACAAACAATAAACTGAAACCTTTAAAGAAAGATTAGCTTCAAAAACCCCAGGGGGAAACAGCCAGCTATGAATTCCAGTTAGTCAATGGGGAATGAGGACAAAATCAGGAGCAAAGTCTTAATAGAATGTCAAAGCCTTGGTCTTAGAAGCCACAACAAACAAAACTTAGATACCTCTCCACATACAAAATTTATGAGTTCTGTAATTGTGATAATCAGGAAGAGAGAGCTATTCCTCATGCTGTGAATTGGAGAGAAGAACTAATATATGAGTTTAATAACATGTCTATGTCTGTGGGCTCTGACATAGGTTAGGATTACCACAAGTGGGATGTCTTTATAGTTATATGATCCTGGGTAAGAGATGGTCCTATTAATCCCTGGCCATTATAGCCTGACTTCTGTCTGCTTGAAGAGTGGTCTGACATGTCGTTGTCACTGTGTGGAATCTTGTTCTGAGAGTCCAGCTTCTCATCTGCCTGGCACCAATCTTAGCTCATCCTTCATGATGGATTGATTGGTTGTGAAGTCATTAAGATTACAATGTGTTAGACCAGATAATATGCTATGGTTTAGAGGATTAGGATCTGGGGCAAAGAGTGTCATGATTGAATATAGAAAGGGGATGGAAAACTCAAAGTCTTCTCAGTCTAATGGGCATCCCTGTAGATGTTCCTGCCTTTTTACTTCCCCTTTCTTAAAGATTTCAATATTATTAAGACATAACATAATAGGCAACCTATTAAAACCTCCAGAAATTAAGACAAAATTTAAAATCCTTGATTCATTTCTGGACTTTCGTTTTGTTTGTTTGTTTGTTTGTTTGTTGTTGAGACAGGGTTTCTCTTTACAGCTCGTGCTTCCTGGAACTCACTGTGTAGACCAGGCTGGCCTCAAACTCAGAAATCCTCCTAGCTCTGTCTCCCAAGTGCTGGGATTAAAGATGTGCACCACCACTGCCCGACTCTGGACTTTCAAGTAAGGAAGTTAGAGACAATAGTTAGAATGAGATAGGCTCATTTCCTTGGTTTTAGAAACACAATATTACAAACCAACACAAAATTTTAAAGCCTCTCTCCTATTAAAGGCATTTAAATTTGCAGAACTTTCATTTTACCCTTACTGCACAAAGAAGTTAAAAAATCATCTTCCCCACTATGCCTTTATTTTAGAGTGCTCCCTCAGATGTGAGTTGGAAATCTAATAGATATATTAGGAAAAATTATGCTTTAATGGTTCAGATACACTAGATTCCTATAACTCTGGCATACAAGGATTTGTTGTTGTTTATTTACTTTTTTAGTTAAGAATCTATTTGTAATCAGCAGTAGGTTAGACATAAATAACAATGAATAATATATGATATTTACCTCAATACAGGAGAGCCAAGCCTTGTCCACAAAAGATAACTAAGTAAAAATTATAAAGAAACTATTCATGATATAATTAGTGCTTTAAAGAAAACTTTCTTGCTGACCTACAACTCCATCTGCATTCATATCAGATCTGCATGCCAGATCCCCCACTCCATAGCCCTGCCTACTCCACGCTCCAATACCCATGCCAGCTAGAACTCCACAGAAGCGAGCAACCCAGCAGAGCCCTGTTAAAGCCCCATCTCCCTCCTACCGCACACCTGCACCTGCACTCAGGGAGGATAAGCATGCCTGCCCCCATCCCACAGCACTGTCTGACTCTAGAAGGCCTGCTCTAATATGGGTCACACAGCTCCACTTGCTTTCAGGATTTCTACTCAAATCATGGATACCCAGACCAGTGAACACCAGAGACAACCAGATGACAAAGGGCAAACCCAGGAACATAATCAACAGAAACCAATGCAATTTGACATTACCTAACTCAGCTCTCTTATTACAGCAATCCTTGGATGCCAGAACCCACCTGAAGAACAAGATTAAAACACATGTCATGAAAGAAGAGAATCAAACACACATAGTACCACCTCTAACAATAAAATAACAGAAACTAACAGTTGTTAGTAATTAATATCTCTCAACATCAATGGACTCAATTTCCTAATAAAAAGACACAGGTTAACAGACTGGATAGTAAACAAGATCCATCATTCTGCTTCCTCAGCAGCAAATATAGATACTACTTCATAGTAAAAGGCAAGAAAAAGTTCCAAGCAAACAGTCCCAAGAAAAAAGTTGGAGTAAGGACTCTAAAATCCGAATAAAATAAACTTTCAACCAAAAGTAATCAAGAGATGGGGGAGGATACTTCATACTCATCACAGGGAAAATCCACCAAGATGAAGTCTCAATTCTGAGCATCTGTGCCCCAATGCAAGGGCATTAAAATTTGTAAAAGAAACTTTACTAGGGTGTTGAAGAGCACTGATTGCTCTTTCTAAGGACCTGGGTTCAATTTCCAGCACCTATATGGCAACTCACAAGTATTTGTAACTCTTGTTCTAGTGATCTAACACTCTCATATGGACATACATACAGGCAAAGCATCAATGTGCATAAGATAAAAGAAACTTTACTAAAGCTGAAAACACATATTGAACTTCACACAGTAATAGTGGGAGACTTCAATATCCATTCTCAGTAATGGACAGGTCATCCAAACAATAACTAGAGACACAAAGAAACTGTCAGAAGTTATGAAAGAAATATATTTAACAGATAATCTACAGAACATTTTACCCCCAAACAAAAGAATATACCTTCTTCTCAGCACCTCATGGAACCTTCTCCAAAATTGACCTGCACACAAAACAAGCCTCAACAGATACAAGAAAATTGAAATAATCCCATGTATCCTATTAGATAACCACGGACTAAGGTCAACAACAGAAAAAACAGAAACCCTACATATTCATGAAAACTGAACAATACTCTACTCAATGACAATTTAGTTGGTGAAGAAATAAAGAAAGAAATTACAGCCTTTTTAGAGCTCAATGAAAACAAAGTATGTTGTATATTCAAATGTATGAGATGCAATGAAAACAGTGTTAAGAAGAAAATTCATAGCACTAAGTCCCTTCCTAAAGAAATTGGAGAGATCCTATACTAGCCACTTAACAGCACACCTGAGAGCTCTAGAACAAAAAGAAGAAAACACAACCAAGAGGAGTAGATGGCAGGAAGTGGTCAAACTCAGAGCTGAAATCAACCAATTAGAAACAAAGAGAACAATACAAAGAATCAACAAAACAAAGAGCTGGTTCTTTGATAAAATCAACATGATAAACAAACCCTTAGCCACACTAACTAAAATGCTCAGTGACAGTATCCAAATTAACAAAATCAGAAATGAAAGATGAGACATAAAAACAAGAACTGAAGAAATTGAAAAAAAAAAAAAAAAGCCCACCAGGTCTTACTACAAAAGCCTATACTCCAAAAATCTGGAAAATTTAGAAGAAATGGATGATTTTCTAGACAGAAAGCACATATCAAAGTTAAATCAAGATCAGGTAAACTACCTGAACAGACCCATAAACCCTAATGAAATAGAACAGTTATTGAAAATCTCCAAACAACATCCCCAGGCTAGACTGTTTTAGTGCAGAATTTGATCAGACTTTCAAAGAAGAAATAATACTATTCCATAAAATAGAAAGAGAAGGAACACTACCCAATTCTTTCTATGAAGCCACAGTTACACCAGTAGCTAAAACACAGAAAGATCCAACACAGAAAAGAACTACAGAACAGTTTTGCTTATGAACATCTATGCAAAAAAATACTCAATAAAATACTCTCAAGCCTAATTCAAGAGCACATCAAAGCCATCATTCACTATGATAAAGTAGGCCTCATCCCAGGGATGCAGGAATGGTTCAAGATATGAAAATCCATCATTGTAATCCACCATATAAACAAAATCAAAGAAAAAAGTCATATGATCACATTAGATGATGAAAAGCTTATCACAAAATCCAACACCCCTTCCCATTAAAAGTCTTAGAGAGATCAACAATTCAAGGCACATACTTAAACATAATAAAGTCAAAATACAGCAAATCAATAGCCAACATCAAATTAAATGGAGAGAAACTTGAAGTAATCCAACTAAAATTAGGGACAAGATAAGACTGTCTACTATCTATTCAATATTGTACTTGGAGATCAAGCTAGAGGAATAAGATAACAAAAGGAGATCGAGTTAATACAAATTGGAAAGAAAGGAGTAAATGTGTCACTATTTGCTGATGATATGATAGTATACATTAGCAATCCCCAAAATTCTACCAGAGATCTCCTACAGCTGATAACTTCAGCAAAGTGGCTGGATATAAAATTAACTCAAACAAATCAGTAGCCTTCCTTTATACAAATGATAAACTGCCTGAGCAAGAAATTAGGTAAAAATAATCTTCAAAATAGGCACGAATAATATAAAATATTTTGGTGTAACTCTAATGAAGCAAGTAAAAGGTCCGTATAACAAGAACTTCAAGTTCCTAACAAATGAAACTGAAAAAGACCTCAGAAGATGGAAAAATCTCCCATGCTCATGAATTTATAAGATTAACATAGTGAGAATGGCCATCTTACAAGAATAATCTACAGATTCAGTGCAATCCCCATCAAAATTCTGACAATCTCCAAACAACAACATTGAAAAGGACTTCATACAGAAAAGCAAAAAACCCAGGAGAGCCAAAATAGTTCTGAACAATATAAGAACTTCTGAAGAAATCACTATCCTTCATGACAAGCTGTACTACAGAGCAATGGTGATAAAAACTGCATGGTATTATTACAGAGACAGGTTGATTAATGAAATAGAGTTGAAGATCCAGAAATAAACTCACAGACCTACAGATACTTGATTTATGACAAAGAAGCCAAAACCACACAGTAGAAAAAAGAAAGAATCTTCAACAAATGTGCTGGTCTAACTGGTGATAGATATGTAGAAGAATGCAAATTCATCCATATTTATCATCTTGCAAAAAGCTCAAGTCCTAGTGAATCAAGGACCTCAACATAAAATGAGACACACTGAATGTAATAGAAAAGAAAGTGTGAAGTAAACTTGAATGCTTTGGCAAAGGGAAAATTTTCTGGTAGAGCACCAATGACTCAGGCTCTAAAGATCAACAATTGATAAATGGGACTTCTTTAAATTGAAAGCTTCTGTAAGAGAAAGAACATTGTCAATAGGACAAACGGCAACCTATAGATTGGGAAAAGATCTTCATTAATGCTACTTTGGATAGAGAGCTAATATCCAAAACATATAAAGAACTCAAAAAGTTCCACCCCAAAACCACAAATCAAAACAAACAAACAAACAAACAAAACCCCCTAAAACAAATAACCCGATTAAAATAAGAAATACAGAGCTAAACAGAAAATATCAACAGAGGAAACTCAACTGGCCAAAAAGCAATTAAAGAAATGCAAAACATCCTTAGTCATCAGGGAAATGTGTTACAGGAATTTTCTTGCCACATTCATTGTGTTTGCAGTAGAGCTCAGTGATTGGGCAATAGAAGAGGAGGTGGAGTTGGGAGGAAGAAGGAAGAAGAGGAGAGAAGGAAGAAGAGAGAAAAGTGGAAAGAAGGAAGGAAGAAGCAACATGGAGGAAGAACCATGGATCTTTAGCAGTCCCAGGTAGCAATTTCTATCAAAAAGTTAGATATTGGCTAACAATTCTAATTGGTTGGGCATCTTGTGTACTGAACATTTCCAAGTATATAAATCCATTGGATAATATTTAAGAATTAAGAGTCTTGTTTCTACTGGAATCCTCAAGCGTGGAGGGTATTGTCTATGACTTAACAGAGAACCATGAGAGTAATGGGGTTGGCCCAAGATCCATGCTTTGGAACATGGTCTTTATGAAGCTAATTGGCGGAACCAACCACCATAGTAATGCCTTCTGGGGTACTCTTGAACTCTGGCCACTTTTAGCTGTGCTTGGCCTCTGGCCACTTCTAGTGCAGGAACATGGCAGGCAGCCCAGATAGCTAGCAAAGCTGGACTGCACAGCAGCTTTTCTAAATATCACCCATTTCAGAAATGAAAATCAATATTACCCTGAGATTATATCTCATACCCATTAGAATGGCGAAGACCAAAATCTCAAGTGACAATACATGATGGTAAGGATGTAGAGAACAGGGAATACTCCTCCACTACTGGTGGGATTTCAAACTGGTACAACCACTCTGGAAATCAATCTGGTGGTGCCTCAGAGAATTAGAAATAGTTCTATCTGAAGCACCAGCTATTCCACTCCTGGCTATATGCCCAACAGATACTCCACTGTATCACAAGGACACATGCTTCACTATGTTCATAGTATCCTTATTTGTAATAGCCAGAAAGTGGAAGCAACCCAGATGTTGCTCAACTGAAAAATGGATACAGAATTCAGGCAGAGTTATTAAAAACAATGACATCATGAATTTTGTAGGCAATAGAATGGAATTAGAAAATATTATCCTGAGTGAGATAACCCAGACCAAAAAGTACATGCATAGTATATATTCATTGGTAAGGTGATATTAGCCAAAAAGTACAGAATACTCATGATATGCCCCACAGACCCTAAAAAGTTAAACAAGATAGAAGGCCCATGTAAGGATGGTATATATCTTTTTAATTTTTATTTAATTTTTTCCCAATCTGCTTTTATACCATTTTAATTACATGCAAATATTAAGGTCACTTCTAGGTTGAGGAACTAGCAATACAATAGATGCAAATAGTCAAGGAACAAGCAAGAAAATAAACACAAATAGTTAAAGAATAAGTGATGTGTTTATAAAAAGATAAAGAGATAAAGAGAATATGTTCTGTGAGTGTGTGGAGAAGTATGGGGGAAGGGGATGTCTCAGTGGGCCCGTGTACAGACATCTCTTCCCCCTGAGGGACCAGTCACACATCAATATAGCATAGAATAGAGTTTATTCAGGGCATGGGGAAGGGAGCCAGGAGGGTAGTAGAGGCAAGTGACAGAGAGAGAGAGAGGGAGAGAGAGAGAGAGAGAGAGAGAGAGAAGAGAGAGAGAGAGAGGAAGAGAGGAGAAGAGAAGAGAAGAGAAGAGAGAGAAGAGAAGAGAAGAGAAAGAGAAGAGAAGAGAAGAGAAGAGAAGAGAAACAAGAAGAAAAGTAGAGAAGTAGAGGCCAGCCATGACCAGGAGGAGAGAGGGGGAAGGGAAGGGGGGCGGAGGGGACGGAGAGAAGCTAGAGGCAAGAGATCAAGAGAGAGAGGAGGGGGCAAGCAGTCCCTTTTATAGTGGGCCAGGCCTACTTGGCTGTTGCCAGGTAATTTTGGGGAGGAACATACCTGGCTGTTGCCAGGTAACTATGGAGGTGGAGTTTAGACAGAATACTAACAACAAGCAAGGCAATAACAAAGTCCCATGATCACTGTTTCTGAGGGCTTCTCAGGATGACCAAAATATCTGAGCCTACTTCCTTGTCCTAGCCCCAAGTCATTTTCATATCTGAAGCCCACTTCTTTGTTCTAGCCTAAGATTTAGATTCCTGCCTGAAATTATTTTTTTGTTCTAGACTAAGATTTAGATTCCTGTTTGAAGCCTACTTCCTTGTCCTTGGCCAATGTCAAATTCCTGCCAAGCAGCCCATTTCCTTGTCCTTGGCCAATATCAGATTCTTGCCAAGCAGCTCCAAAAGCTCTCCACCTCTCCCCCCTGTCCCTCTTTTTTCATAAACAAGACTGAGTCTGTCTTAGGTAGTTCTGACAAGAATGCCTTCCTTACCCACCATGGAGTATGCATTATCAAATGCAAAGCACTTCTGTTTTAGATTGTAAGTTCAGAATTTTACCTGTCCTTGGCTTGCCATCCTGTCAAATTAATAACTCTGTCTGGGGGTCCATATTCGGTTTCAAGCCATGTACTTTGGCTGCCAACATGTTGATGTTAAAGATAAGCTTTAACATGGAGGGCAGGCATAAAAGTATTCCCAGGACAAAAGGGGCTAGCATAATCAAGCTATCTTCTTGAAGATTATTCAAAATGGAAATACTGACCTCAGGCCATGGATAATTTTATCAGCAGTATCTGCTGTATCAATGCTCAGCAGTGCAGCATTCTTTAAATTCATAAACTCACTATGCAAAGTTAAAACATCCAGAGAGGTGTTAGAATTATGCCAAATACACTGCAAGTGGTATAGTTTTAATAGGTCTGCCTTTATACTTTACTTAGTCTTCATTCCTTGTGTTTTGTAAATATTATTATTTTGTTCTGTACACTTAGTTTTTTCTTTATTGTGTAGCAGGGGAATTTTCTATTTTGGTCAAATATATTTAGTGTTCTGTAAGTTTCTTGTACATTTATAGGCATCACTTTCTTTAGTTTAGGGAAATTTTCTTTATGATTTTGCTGAAGATATTTTCTGGGCCTTTGAGTTGGAAATATTCTCCTTCTTCTATTCCTGTTATTCTTATGTTAGGTCCTTTTATAATATCCTAAAATTCCTAAATGTTTTGTGTTAGATAGTTTTAGGTTTAGCATTTTCTTTGCTGATATAGCAATTTCTTCTTTTGTATCTTCTGCCCTTGAGATTCTCTTATCCATCTCTTGTATTCTATTGGTTATGACTTTTTCTATACATCCTGTTCTTTTTCCTAGGTTTTCCATCTCTAGAAATGGCTTAGTTTGTGTTTTCTGTATTGTATCTGTTTCCATTTTCAGATCTTTAACAGTTTTATTCATATCCTTCACCTGTTTGTATTTTCCTGTATTTCTTTATATTTATTCTTTTTTTCTTTAAGGACCTCTACTTGTTGGATTGTATTTTTCTTATTTAATGGCCTCTATCATCTTCATAAGATTAGATTTGAGTGTTTTTTTCTTTTATGTACTTCAGGTGTGTTAGAGTATCCATGGCTTGCTATATTTGGATAACTGGGTTCTGGTGATGCCACATTGCCCTGCCTTTTGTATATTCTGTTCTTATGCTGGTCTTTATCAATTGGTTTTCCCTTGTGTTGGCAGAACTGTTAAACCCTGATGGGATCAGGGTTCTGGGGCTACAGGTAGAGATTCTTGTCATCAGTTACAGCAGGTTTCCAGGAATGAAGGCAGAGTTGGTAGACCCTGATGTTTTTCAGGCCTCTGGTTGTCCTGGATTGCAACAGGACTCTAGGGATGCAGGCAGAGCCATTGGTCCACAATGGCCTTAGACCTCTGGTTGTCTTAGGTAGCACCAGGAATGCAGGTAGGACTGTAGTCCAGGAAATGGAATGTAGAGTGAACAGGGCAGAACTCCCTGCTTATGGATTTTCCCAGAGTGTCCAGCAGGCAGGGAATTTGGGTGGGCATTTCACTTGTGGTTCTTGATGGCTGCTTGGTGGTTCTTGATGGCTGCAGTCCTCTGAGATTGCAGGTAGAGGTGTGGACTGGTAGCTGGACTGCAGAGGAGACTCTCTGTGTATGTTTTTAGTAAACATGTAAGGTCTTAAATATCATTATGTTTTTAAGATTGTGTTTTCATACATTTTCTTCATAATCTCCCTACCTCATACTACTCTTCTTTCTCTTTTATAGCCTTCTCTCACATGAACTTTCACTCTCATATCCAATTGTATTGTTTACAAATGTCAGTTTTTTTATTCATGTTCCTAAAACCATAACATTGCTGATAAACTGTAGTTTTATCACATACATGTTCATAAGGTTAAAGATAAAATTTATTTGTGAAATTATTCTATAAATAAATTTTAAAGTAGAAATTTCTGGTTTCTTTGGAGACTCAGTTGTGTCATGTGATGTTTTTCTGGAAGCTGTCTTATGAAAGGATGTTTTTGCTGAAACAGACACATATTTTCTGTAAGCTGTCTGAAAAAAAAGGGCATGTGAAGGTCTGCTAGAATAGATGCTTGAGAGAACTCATGATATTTGAAAAGGGTATAAATATAACTTAATAGAGAGTGGATGATGCTAGGTGGCTGGTTCACCTTGCCACTATTTGCTGATCTTTGTTTGGTTTTGCTGACATTGGTCTTCGCTGATGACACTGTGTGGTATTGGTTCACCTTGTCACTTTTTTGCTGATCATTGTTTGTCATGACTTTGTAGAGGGAAATGCACCCAAGAGTTTCTGGTGGTATTCTTGCCTCCTCTGCAGATTTAGGCCAATGATAGAGCCTTATGGTTTCTTCTGGATGGAACTCCATTGATGATTCATAGATGGTATTTGTGAATGGATTGAGCTACCACTGCTGATTGCTGTGAGCTGAACTGCTGATACCCTCACAACACAGATTTCATTCACCCCAAAGAACTATTTCTAAACAGGTCCTTTGCCCTATTAACTTTTCTTTATCACTGTCTTTGGTGGGTGATGGACTAGGAAGAATGTTAAAGCATTTAAGCACACTTATTAAAGTGGGTTTTGAAAAATATAAGCCTACAATTATTTTCTTAATCCCAGCAAGAACTACATCTGTTTGCACACTGAGCATATATCTCATATATAAGCGGTATATGGTATTTGTTGAATTGAATAATTTTTAAATTTCTTACAAACTACATGAAACTAAAAAGATTAGGTTGTCTCTTTCTATAATTCTACACTATTATTTGACTATTTTAATAAAGTACAGTATTATTAACACAGAATTTTCATGATCACAACCATCTGCCATCTATATATCTTTATCCTCTCTTCCCCCACCTCTTCCTCTCCCTTCTCCCCTCTCTCTAGTTTTTCAGAGACCATTACTTATTTTCAACTGAATCTAAAGCTGCTTTGAACTTTTTCTGCTGGGAGAAGGCTTGGGTAGGCACAAAGCTAAGGAAGAAACTCAAATTGGCCAAAGAAACAGACTTCACAAAATGATCTGAACAGCAGTTTAACAGTACTAGGAACTTGCACCATTCTTCAGATATTCCAGGAACAAGACTTTAAAAAATTTTTTAATTATTCAATTCAACAAATACCATATACCATATACCACTTATATATGAGATACATGCTCAGTGTGCAAACAGATGTAGTTCTTGCTGGGATTAAGAAAACAATTGTAGCCTTATATTTTTCAAAACTCACTTTGTTTTATCCCTTTAACATTGTTTGAACTTAATCTCTAAGGTAATGAGTGGTGTCTTATTGCCATTTAAGCCACATGATTTTCCATTTATTTTGAAAATCCTTTTGTTTGTGCCCCTTCTTCTGTATCACACACCTACAATCTTCCTTCAACAAATGACAAATTCAGTGTATTGACCATGATGTCTTTCACTGACTGATTGATTGATTAATTGATTGTAAAGGGGTCTCATGTATCTCAGGTTGCCCTCAAACTATGTTATGCAGAGGATGACCCTGATATTTTGATCCTTCTGTCTATAGGCATGCAACACCATGTCTGCTTTATGCAGTACTAGGGATCAAACCCAGGCTTTTCTGTATTCTAGGCAAGCATTCTACCAACTGAGCTAAATGCCCTGCCCCATTTTAAAATATATTTTAATTCAAAGTAATACAGATGTTTAGTCAACAAATGATATTCTATCCAAATGTTTAAGAGTACATGCTTTTAAGGCTTGAAAACCACAGCAAAGTTAGTGAATGAATTATCCCACATGTTGTATTGTTAAGATATGAAGCCTAAAAGTCTGAAATTCAAATGCATTCTATGAAATCAATTCAATTATTTTTTATATTAAGCCTTCTGTAGCTTTGATTATGGTATTATAAGCCTGGTTTAATTCTTTTATCTATGATGGAATTTTATTAACCCTCATTAAAAACTCCTGTGTGTTAGCCAGAGGAGGATTCTAACTAGAATATACAATTTAAGTTTTGAAAATCAACAGTTACCTCAGCCAAATTAATAGATTTATCAGTATCATTTAAATAAAATATTATTCTGTGGTAACAAACTAGGTGTAAGATTTTTTTTTGTCTTAATGAAACTTAGCTAAATTGTTTGAATGTATATATTCTAGTGGAATAAAAGTATACTTATTCTATACATTTTCTATTAAACAAGAAAGTTTCTGTGGATGTTATTGTGAATAGAGGGCATTATTACTTCCTTCTAGGCAGAAATTAAATTTTCAAAATACTGAGCTCAATATTTTCACCTGAAATTATATACACATAAGCCACACTAAGTAGACATGGCCAGTTGTATTTTATATTTATGCACATATGAAATAATAACCATAATGAAGAGTCTATCAATTTGCATGGGAATAGGGATATATGGCAGGAGTTCTCAATAATGAGACATGGAGGAATTGGAGGGATGACAGGGAATGGAGAATATATTAAAATTATTTTAAAAAAAAAATCAATTTAAGAAAGAAAGAAATGACAAACCAAGAATGGATTTAAAAAAAAGAAAACCAAAACAATGACCTTGGTTTTTCCATTTTTGATTTTACTGGCTGACAATAAGTCTGAGCTTCTGTATGTCTTTGCCAGCAGCACTGCCACTCACAACCTTTATTTGGATGCTGGGGATCCCCACTCAAGTCCTAATGCATGTGCAGTAAGTATTTTACCCACCAAGGCAACTCTCCAGTTCTCACACATATTTTCTTAAATAAATAAAACTTGATTTCTAGAATACATTTAAAAATCAAGAATTTACCTTCTTTATATTAATCAAGAACATTTTTCTAAACTGTTTGAATACTCTATACCCAGTCAATCATTTTGTTGACTAAACAGAACCTCTGTCATCTCTCCTAACTAAAAGATTTAGTTCTGAACCTGGCTTATGTCCTGGCTTCAGAATGAATATCAGCTGAAAACCATCCTCTCAAATCTGTTCTCTCAAAATAAATAGCCAGAGTTGGCTATGAGACTATAAGTCTTCGAACCCATCAGAAATCCAGAATGACTGAATTAACCAAAGAGGTGGGAAGCATAAAGCATAGCTTCCAAAACTTAGCCAATTTATAGAGACTGCTGAACACCTGGATAGTCCCTATACTTCAAAACATTTGAGCATCCTATCTTCGGCCTTCTGGCTCAGAATCAGCTGACAAACCTAGTAATGCAGAAGTATAAAGGGTTGATTATTCTGTCTTGGCAGATATAATCAGTCAACTATTCCACAAGTGTGTCCTTTTCTGGACAAAATTTTGTCTGTAGATGAAAAGAGGCAATTCTTGCCTAGTGGCTGTCTCATCACAACTGGAGTAACTCCAAAGATGCTCAGTTTCTTCTTAGAATCCAAGACACTGAAGCTGTCAGGAGCAGACAGGTCTCTAATCAAAATGCACATTAATACAGAAATGTTTATAATGTCAATTCTGTGGACTTCTGATGTTTTTGAAAACCAACTATCTATGTAAAGTAATCTGGATTTTTGTCTGTTAACTCGTCTCAGCTATTTCTAATTAAAACCTAGAAAACACCCTAACAGTAAACTCAGAGCCATAAATTTGCTATAGGCCCTTAACTCACAGGCTAACCATCTCAGATCAGTTAAAAAAAAATTAAAGGACTGTCAGGTCTAAGCTTTGTACCCACCAATTTTGACTTAATAGAAGAAAACACACCAATGAAACCCTTGAATTTGAAATCAAAATAAATTTTGTACCACTTAAGAAATATAACTTTAGCTTAATAACAATTACATAGATTTCTACCAAATAGGTTATGGCTATGTAACCAATTCTAACTATTTCTCCCTATTCCAATAAAACCATTACTTTTCCCTAGAAGGACAGCCTAATATTAACCTCAGTCCCCAAGCCCAGGGAATAGGGGCGCCGACTCTTCATTAACTTCTTCAAGTTGACTGTGGGTGTAGAGATATTAGAAGAAGGGTGGGGGAAGGGTAAATTGATAAGCCTCTGATGTCTGTGTCTTCACTACATCCAGCTGAAATCCCAGGACATCAGAGGTTTGAGCAGGTTTGCTCACTTGATGAGTAGATACATCAAGGTTGTGTATTCTGCAATATACAATTCTCAAAACAAATTTTAGTATCAAGATAATTTTTTGTTGAATTCTGGAATCTAGTCTTCTGGCAGCCTGCCTCTGTCATGTCTAATCCATATAATTCTGGGAGGTAGAAATATCTTAATTGTCTCTTCTGAAAACACATAGACAAAACCTTTTTACCAAGACAGCATTTCCTTAAGCCAGTAATCAGAAAACCCTTTATCTTGACCTCTTTCCCAGAGGAAAAATATAACCACAAAAGTGAAATCACACCCATCTTGAAAATAAAAGCATTTTAATAACTAAAATACTGTATGTGCCTATTCTTTAGGCATCCTCTATTTTGCCAAGCAGAAAATGAACCCAGAATTCCTGTGGGACCCATGTTAGACAGACCTGCATCTCCTGTGAGGCAATATAACTTTATATCATCTGAATACACCTGATTTACACTATCTTTCTGTTCGGCCCTCTGCCTAGAACAGTTTTTTATTTATACCATCTATCTGTTTGGCTCTGTACTCCAGAGCAGCTTCCACTTATACACTGTACACTTTACTCTAGAGCCAGTGACAATTTTCCCTAAGTTCCAAACCGCAGGCGATAATCCCCACATGATTCTGCCAAATCTGTTCATAAATCTTTCCTAAAAGCAAATAATCTCTATATAGTAACTTTATACTTAATTCAGTAACTGCTCCACAGTGGAGGCTTATTTATTTAGTTCTCTTGGCTAAAAAGTATACCTGTCTGTCTGTGGTTCTGTGCCAAGAGCCACAGACAAGTTTTTTCTACCTATCTTCTTTCTGAACTGCAGGCGAGATTCCCCATGTGAATCAGACAAAACTGCTTCTATCTATCTTAAAAACAAATAATCTCAATTTTAATTCACAGTTCAAATCTCTCTATCATAGATGTAAGCTACTTCTTTTCTTAACAAAAAGCAACCTGCGTTTTTTCACAGTAAGGGAGCTCAGCTGCAGTTTTTTTGTTTGTTTGTTTGTTTGTTTTTTGTTTTTTATTCAGTGTTTCCGTGCTAGGAGTCAGGTGACTTATCTCAGTGCTTACTCACTCACGTTCAAAAAAATAAAACCTTTTAGTCTCAGATGAAATAGACTTAAATCATGCCTGACATTGGGCATCACTTGTTGAAGTAATTATTTAAAACGGCCTCTGGTCAAGCCCACTATCTAAGCTGCAGCAGCTCTGCCTAGCTCAGCCGCCATGTTCCGAGGCAGGAGGCCATGTGAGTGCTACAGCTAGGAACAACCAGCCAGAAACACCAGCCCTGCCACCCAGGAGACGCCAGCATGGGAGATTGCTCTGCCAATCTTCCATGCTGTCTCCAAAAGGCTGGGCAGTGCCCAGTCCATCCTGCCATCCACAAAGGCCCAGTAAGAAAATGAGACTCTAATGCTTAAATATTAATCAAAGGCTTTACATGTTTGGTAATGCTCAATAACAATGTGCCCATATAATTAGAGGTGTATTCCAATTAGTTAACCTAAATATAAGTTGTTACCCAGGACTGCTCTCCATAGCTGCATGGCTCTTCATCCTCCTACATCTCTGCCCTCCCTAGCTCCTCTTCTTCCTTTTCCTCTACCTCTCCTTACTCCTCCCACTTTAGCTCCTCCTACATAACATTAGAGACAACTAAATAAACCAAGCAGTATCTTTTTACATTGAACAGCCTATTCAGGCATGGCATACTACCTTGATTCTCATTGACATTTTCATTACCCAAATGCATTAAGTTCTTTGAAGGTCAGGTTGTATATGATAGCAATGCCATTGAAGGGAAATTGGAAAGTTGCAGGCAGGGACTCTAAAAGATGTGCTATTGATTTGATGTATGAATACATTTCAAAACAATACATATCCTTGATATGGTGAGGTGTTCTGTGTAGATAACACTGGAAAGGAGGCAAACATTAATTTAGAGCATCCTAGGAAAAAAGCAGACTGTGGGTCAGAAGATGGACTGTAAATTCCTCCCCGAGAGTAAAGATAGAAATGCTTTTCTTGGTTACTTTAAGTTTAGTCAGATAAAATTGTATTAAACATCAATGGTGGATTGAAAATAAAATATATATATTGTAGATTAACATAGAACTACACAAAGTCTCCTTATTTTTCTTTGTGAAGTTTGAAACAGTGTTTTTTTTTTCTAATCTCCCTACTTTAATCCTTCCTTTCTCATGTAGGATGTCATAAATTTTTTAAAAATGCATTATGAAGTGTGTTTTAAAATGTATTATTTTGGGGGATTCTCTGGGATATCTGTGATAATCAACTCAAGAGAGATATCCATACCTGGTATTAGGCTTTTACTTGGCCACATATGACTTCTGGAAGAAACATGTCCTATGTAGGTAACTCCAATTAGACTCTTGTAAAATGGCATATATATTTATAAAGCTTATTGTTACGCGCAGATCACGAGATTCCCAAAGACTGGCAGATACCACCTGAAGTCCAACTTGTATGCAAAAGCAAAGAGTCTTTATTCAAGCTGGAGCTCAGACCCTCCAGCCCTCAGCTCAGTGGATGGTGTGGAAAATCCTGAGCTGGTACAGGCCTTGCCTATTTATCCTGGTTGGTGTAGCAGGGTGCAGGACGTTCCAACTTGGCAATTTCATGATTGGTTGACATTTGATTGGTACACTAGGAATGATTTCAGCTTGGTATAGCCAATGGTTGCTAGGTTAATCAATGTACTTTAAGACCTTAGGTACTTTCCCCTTAAGAATTAAACTGAGAATTAATCTGGTTGGGGTGGCTATTTTCTTGGGATAATTGTGATTGTTGCCAGGGTGGTATGGTTCCAAGAAAAAGTTGAGGTTTTTCCAGTAGCTGAGTTCAATCAGAGGGCAAGTAAATCACAAAATGGAGTGAAAGCAAAATGGAGTTGTAATGTTAACCTGGGCCCTTCACTTATAAAATAGCAGCTTTCTGTATTTATTTCAAACATCCTCAGTTTTAGTTATACCCATCAATACATCCTCTTTTGCTTTATCTCTAATGATAGTTTGAGAAAGAGTGCATCCCGTCCCACAGGCTCACTTGTTTGAATACTTGATCTCTAGTATTGTGAAGCTCTTTGGGACATTTCCTCTTTCTGCATATGTAAAGGGCCTTGAGCCCTCTATAGGGATGACATAACTGTGTTTGCATATATGTATGTGTAGACTATATGACATGTCTTCCTAAAATCTGTATGTTGAAACTTTAATATGCAATTATATTTTAGTGTCTTAAGAAAGTGATTAAGTCATGAGTGGACAATGACAACAATGGTCCTTACAATAAGAGAAAGAAAGCCAAGTAAGATGTAAGGGGAAAATGCAGTCCCTACCTGAACTTAACCTTGTTGTCTTCTGTCAAATTGACCATAGAATTCCCAGGCTCCAGAGCTGTGAGAAGACATATACTTTATTTAGTCTACCCAAACCAAGATTACACACCATGTGTATGCACACCATAATTCTTAGAGAAGATTTATGATTTAATAAACTTCACAGTGTACAAGCACCATTTGTTGAAAGTTTATTTATTTGTACATCTAAAGTGTAAACTTTGTTTTTGTTTACACTAGGTCATTATACTTAATGTGTGTTAATTTCAGTCTCAGAACAAAATGTCAATAGTGCAGACTAAATAACAGGGAGAGAATAGAAGGAGAACAAGAAAACAAATCAACTCAAACAGAAAGAGGAAACTAATGTTTTTATTAGCATAAATGGAGAGAATAAAAATAAGATTGTCAGATGAATGGTTTCCTAGTGATAGTGGGTAGACTCTCAAGCTGGCTAAAAAGCTTCATCAGGCATCCAAAGTTTGGGTTTTCAGCTCAGAGACAGAGTCAGGCTGAGGATAAAAAGCAGAAACCATAAACAGAATGGATAGCACTACCCAGTGGAAAATGAAACAAAAATACAAGAGTTAGAAAACTTGGCAAGCAAAAAGTCACGAATAGAGAAAAAAATTTACAAGAAAAGCAAAACAGCAAAAGACATTAAGTATGCATAGAGTGTTACTATAAAAAGAAAGGAGCAATAGAACATCGAGGCATAAGTGAAGTGTGAAGAATGACACCTGACTCATGTGGGTCAGGAAGAGCCTACAGAGCTCTAGGGACATGGCCCAAGTGAGCATTGCTGACTTAGAGAAAATGCTGAAGTGAACAGCCAAGTTTTCTTGCCTGATGAGAAAAGAAAGGTGAGCTAGTGAAGTCAGTAACTATACAGCAAAACATCAAACATGGGACACATCAGGAACTGTGACATGATTTCAAAATAAAGTGGTGAATTTATAAGGCAGAAAGTGGTGGTGGTGTGCCTGGAAGCATTCAGGAACCCCAAAAGACCGTGAAGGAGCCCACTCCAATGTAACCACATTAGAGTCTCTTCATTACAAACTTGAGTTTGGACCTACTCTCCACTGACCCACAGATCAGTTTGGTGAAGCAGCCCCAATCCCTCATAGGGATAGGGTTTTATAGGAAACTGGGAGCAAGTGAAGGAGTATCCAGTCTTGCAAGTATCTAATAGGATGACCTAGGAAGTAGCTAGGGATTAACTCTGGGGTATGGGCCAAGGACAAGCTGTGAGGTCCTTCCTGGTACTTAGGTGCAGCTTGGGTTCAGCTGCAGGTCAAGTTCAAGCTTTTTATTTTGTCTTTTAAGATGGAGGCCAGTTGCAAGATAGAATAGGTTTGCCCTCTCAGTTGATGAGGAAGAATAAGAAGGAAGAAAAACAATTTCAAAGATTGCATTAGATAAAATCCAGGAAATGGGAAAGACAGCTGGTGTTCTGAAATTGGCAGGAGAATGGAAGCGGTGACCATCACTATCCATTGTTTCTGTCTGCATTTAGACGGCCAGTCACCTGTAAGGCTAAAAGGATATAGCCTTTCAAGGAATTAAGTACTGATAAAAGAAAACAGGGTACTCCTCTCACCCTCTCACACTGAATTTTTGGGAAAGCCCTTATAGTAAAATATAGTTAATCTTGGCATGATAAAACATTTTAATACAATGAGAGTAAAGTGGACCATAGTGCAGAATTTTAGTGTTTATCTTGTTTTCCTTTGTGCCTCTGGAGCACGACACATGCTTGGCTGTATTTGTCTAGCACGGAAGGACCAGTTAAAGCTACATGTCTAGAATAGCTGTACTGGAAATGGACAAGCAGAAAACCAACATATTAGCTGGAGCAGAGGTGCTGAGCTTTGATAAGTTTGTAGTAATATTCTGTGATTATAAAGCTTGAAGTTCTGTGACTGTCTCCTGTTGCTGATGTCAGCTCCTTCCTGTCATTCTTCAGGGAAAGAAATGTGTCTTTGCAAGTCTCTCAAAGTCCTAGCAGATGTCAAGCTTGATAGGCACCTCGAGAGGAGTTGCAGATTTTTGTGCCCCAGTGCAAGGAATTTAGCAGAGACACAGAGTTGCACCAGAAGCAGGCATAGTCTCTTTTTAAAAGTGAATATTTTTATTAATTTGTTGAGAATATCCTACAATGTATTTTTATCATACCCATCTCCCACCCCTACTCTAATCTCCTCCTAGAATCACCCTACCCCCAACTTTATCTTTTTTTTTTTGAAAAAAAAAAAAAAAAGAATTGAATCAAATTTATGCTGGAAGGGGCACAGATTGAAAGTACATTTTACTCTGGGAAGATGTACTCTGGGAAATATGTTCTTGCTGTCCAAGACTGAGGACTACAGTTTGTATTCTTAGAACCCAGGTAAAGTCAGGTAAACCTGGAAGTTGTCTGTAACCCCAGAACATTGGAGATAAGACAGGGGAAACTTGTAAACTCATGACTAAGTGGGAGACTGCCCCTCAATCAATAAAAATGACAGCAATGAAAGGGAACAGCTAATGTCAACTTTAGGCCTCTTCATATATTTGTACACATGGACACCAGCACAGTTTTCCCGTAGATGTATAAACACATACACACATACACACATATTCATCTGCACATAAGCACACAGTACCCACTAGAAAAAAAATTAAGAAAGAGTACATTTGTACATGTGGTGGAGGGAAGCAGGTCACAACAAGGAAAGGCCACAATAGCTCATTAACCCTACTGTGCAAAGGAGATGATTAGTTTTTTTTTTTTCAATAATGTAAGGTGGCTTTTTAGCTCATTTTCATGTACACATGTGACATGTCTCATTATTACTTTTAAATGCTACGTAGAGGTAGCATTTTAGTACTAGAATGAAACATTACTTATTCTAGGACAGTCTGACATGGCTCTGGGCCAATGCCAATACCAGTTTTATTACCAGCTTAGAGGGGAATATGTGTGTTTTAGTCCAGTTTTCTTTCCATTTCTCAACTTTATTTTCCCTGCATGCTAATTGTTTAAAGCTTTGCACAAAGCCTTCTAGATAGATCCCACTCTTTTCCCTATTCTGTTTTCAATAGCTAGACACTCAAAGGAGATGAAAATATACATTCATACTACATACTAGATCTAATTAAGGTTTTGTGCTTATTTCAAGCTATTCCAAAGACTTCATGTATTGACCATTCTGTCTTCAACACAATCCTATGAGACAGGCATCATTATTTGCCTTTACTTTTAAAAAAAAGAAACAGAAATGAAAATCACAAGTGATTTGACCAAGGTTATTGGAAGACAGAATGAAGATCTAAACCCATTAACTCTATCTTTCCTGCTAAGGTGGTAAATAAATGAGAAAACTCGATGAGATGGTGGTTTTTATAGAGAAACAAACATTTAGGATCAGAAGTGAATGGCACAAGGAACATTCTGTTGTGGCAAGCATTTCAGCTTTGAAACTGTCCTGAAAAAGAACAAAACAGGCTATCCTGAGTGATTTATCAGTGTAGTCAAGTTATTCTGTTTAAAAGTCAATAAACCTATGATGAGTGTTTAAATTTGAATTAAGGCCCTATGACAATGTCAGGTGTTCAATAGCTCTGAACAGTTTTGGCTTCTTACTATGGAGGAACAGCTCTATGTTACTAGAATATCAGGACCTTGCATATAGCGGGGAGGTCAGCTGCTAAAGACAGAGCTAATTACATCCAGCAAACTGTTGCATTGGTTTCATTTAGCAAGTTGGAAAATAGAAACAATGCCAATTGGGGAGAAAATAAGTTAAGGGACAGAAATGTCTACAGGTTTAGTACTATAGAAGAAAAGGACAGCCTCTAAAGAAAAGAGTCAAGGTGTTTCTGTCTTCTCTTCACCCTTCATGTCATTCTGGAGAGACTCAGCTCCATTTTGCTGAAATATCCCTTTCATATCAAGACTTTGCTTTGATTTATCTCCTCTTTCACATGTGGTGAAGATTTATTTTGGAAATAATTTTAGTTTCAGTCCTTTTTATGAAGATTTGTTGATCATCTTCAGTCTGAATGAAACCTCATGAATATTTCCTCTGTACTACTGTGAAACAATTTATGAGTTCTCCATCTGTAGCCTTTGTACAAGAGACATACATAAAGGGGTAAGTGCTGGTGGCTATTTTGACTTTCCCAGTATATTGACAAGGGTCAGTCATTCGGTCCTATGGTTTCCACTCTACTCCATGCATTCACAGTATTGCATGATGTTACATTTAATTTGTTCTATATTTGAGTGGCTTTTGAATGAAGTGTCACATGTTTGAATGAGGTCTCAGGGCCCAATTGTATCAAAGGACCACCTATAGGTTCTGAGTTAACTTAGTCTTTTCTTCCCAATGCAATGACTTTCACTCAGTATGACTATACTTATGGGATGTAGGTGCTTACCACCTGAGAATTGAGAACATTGTTATTGCATGCTTTTTCTTCTTTCTTTAACAATAAACTCTCTTAGAGAAGGCTTGCTTTGAACTGTGTACACCCACTCACATCCTCTTTGTCTTGTCAACAGATTACAGGGGTAGGATGGAAGTTCCTAAGGCAGGCTTCCTCACATCCTGTTGCTAAGGCAACTGCTCTGACTCCTCATGTTCTAAGACTGAGATAGCAACAGACTAGCACCCACAGAAAGGCCATACACCCACCTGTGCCTTACTATCTTGGGACAGAAGAGCTATGCTTGAGTTGTCTTGTAGAGTTATTTGTGACTCTGTGATGCTATTCTTTATATACAATTCTGTGAACAAATGTGCTTCATCAAATAACTGCTAGAAGGTTCCAGGGAGTTCAAAAACATATTCAGGAACATTTTATCATTATGGTGGACATTAATATGGGACCTTAATTTGACCATTTAATGACTATATAGTCTTGAACAATAAATGTATTCTTTCTGAGCCTTAATTTTCTTTTTGAAGGAAATGTAGTATCTGAATTATTTCTCAAATCAAAAGGCTTAATGCACCTGTAAAATCAGTTCATAACTGATAATATTGTCAAAATGACAGTTTTAATTGCTTTAAACCCCATTAGATAAGATGTTTAATGCCAAGGATCATACTTACAAGGTGTGTAATGCAGGCCATTCACTAATGGTTATTAACACAAATATGTGATTTATCCAAACACCCTATCATTCTCTCTCTCTCCCTCTCTCTCTCTCTGGTTGTTTTTTTTTTTTTTTTTTTTTTTTTTGAGACAGGGTTTCTCTGTGTAGTCCTAGCTGTCCTGAAACTCACTCTGTAGACCAGGCTGGCCTCAAACTCAGAAATCCACCTGCCTCTGCCTCCCAAGTGCTGGGATTAAAGGCGTGCACCACCACTGCTGGTGACTATCATTGTCTCTAAAAGAGCCAGGCTTAGCAGGGCTCACAGTGAAGACCAAGGTAGTCACTTCTCTACGTTTTTGCTGTCCTCAGAGAACCCTGAAAGAAGTCTCTAGTTTTGCTTTTTCAGTCATACTAATGGTGAATCTGTCCTTTTAAAAAGAGTGTTCTTTTGTGTATTTTAAATTTTATCATGATAGTGCACATTAATATTTTATCCAGTTAGATTATGGATGAACCACAATTTATGAATAATCTTTGAGAAATACATACAGCTATATTTACCACTACCACTGGATGAATAAATAATAAATAAATAAATAAATAAATAAATAAATAAAAAATAAATAAGAAAGGACGTGACCTAGTTCAGTCTTTTTATGTTCTTTCCTTTTTATTTCTTTTTTTTTTCCATCCATCTGGTGTTGAAACCATGGGAATGGCATAAATGAGTTTTCTTCCAAGCAACTTCACCTCTCTGAACCAAGCTGCTGAACTATCTATTCTAAGATATGTACAGATAATTTGTTTCTGCTGGATTTTGCCACCCACCAAATTTGATCGCAGTCTCCCTGTTCAGTGGCTTCCTCTCTCCACATTACCTAATCACTCATTTCTCCCTGCCTACTCAGTGTCTTCTCTCTGGCTCCCACAATATGTTATACTATTTGGGGCACCCCCTATGTGGACATCCCCATGCTAAGCACCCTCAGGCCCCATCATGTGGGCAATCCTACTTACTAAAACACTCGTTCCTCTTCTTTTATTGGACAAACCCCGTTCCAAAAGCCTTTCCCCTTTCACCTCTTGAGCTGTTTTCTCCTCTACTGCTCTAATCATTTGTTTCTCTCCCTGTATTAGGTAAATAACACTATGGTGCTCTCTCCTTTGTCTACTTTTTACTGCAAAAGCCTCACCAGTGTATAAGGAAGCTTTTCTTTACCCCATTACATGGAAAAGGATGCTTCTCCTCTGTGATTTGGACATTTCTTCTGACAAGTCTTTTAGTGTGCTTGGAGATGCCATGCATTGAAATTCTTGTTACCATGACAGCCCCTCTGCTCCTTCCTTGCTCCTCTCAGTCTCTTCCTGAATCTTCCTCACCTCCCACTAGAAGCAGCCTACTCTGACCCACAGCTTCTCTATATGCTCCTGAGTTTGCAACTCTTTCCTAGCCTCATCCCCCTTGGAGCTACCTGCTCTATCTCTCCTTATGCATTCCGGAGCCTGTACATTGCTGATTTTCTTACTTCCTCCTAAGAGCTGCCTGTTAAGTGCTGCAGGTTCCTGAAGACCTTCTGAGCCTCTAAGACCTTGTATATTGTCTCTCAGGTCCCCTCCAGAAGTCCTGCAGCTTCTCCATTAAATCATACATAAAACTGTGACATTCTATAGTATCTTTTATGTTATTAGAACCTTCCATCAGCTGGAGTTCCTGCTTGCTCCTCCTTATTCCTTATGGCTACACTGTTCTGTTGTGTCTCTAAGCTGCCTAACTCTTCCTATGTTGCAGTTCTTTTTGCAATTACTTTCAGCTTTTCTCTTTGGACTCAATTCCCAGACTCATAGATTAATAAATTATTTTATTTTATTTTATTTTGTGACAAAGTTTCTGCATGCAGGCCTAAAGGCTTTCTTAAACCCTTGCTGTCTTAGTGAAAGTGGCTTGATCTCAGTATAGTTCAATGGCCATTGATAGTGCACTCTAAATTCTCACAGATTATAACAACTTCTGCCACTGAACAAGCAAATATGTTCAGAGTCTCTTATCATTAAAATTTTACAACTTTCCACATTTATTTATTTATTTATTTATTTATTTATTTATTTATTTTGGTTTTTCGAGACAGGGTTTCTCTGTGTAGTCCTGGCTGTCCTGGAACTCACTCTGTACTCCAGGCTGGCCTCGAACTCAGAAATCCGCCTGCCTCTGCCTCCCAAGTGCTAGGACTAAAGGCATGCACCACCACTGCCTGGCTAACTTTCCACTTTTAAATCTTTTATCTCTATGATTTATTTGTGATCTGCTCTCAAGAAATATTTTGAAATTATTGTGTAAACAGTCTTTATCTCAGGATTTGTAAATTTATTGGGTGTGGTTAAAGAATCTTCAAAGTAACACAATTTAGTTTAAAACTTATAAAAGTCAGCATGTACAAAAATGAAAATAGATCCATATTTGTCAACTTAGACAAAACTCAAGTACAAATGGATCAAGAACCTCAACATAAAACCAACTACACCCAGTCTAATAGAAGAGAATTTGAGAAAAAGCCTTGAACTCACTGGCATGGGTGGGAAATTTCCTAACCGGAACTCCAATGGCTCAGGCTCTAAGATCAAGAATTGCTAAATGGGATCTCATAAAACTGAAATGCTTCTGTAAAGACAAAGGGCATAGTCAATAGGAATAATCGGCAATCTATAGATAGGGAAAAAAACTTCACTAACCCCAGGTACACTATAAGCCTGATATCCAAAATATATAAAGAATTCAAGGAGCTAACAAACAGAAAACCAAACAACACAATGAAAAAAATGGGGTATAGAACTAAACAGAGAATTCATAACAGAGGAATCTCAAATGGCTGAGAAGCACTTAAAGAAATGTTCAAAGTCATTAGTCATCAGGGAAATGCAAATCAAAATGACCCTGAGATTCTACCTTATACCAATCAGAATGGCTAAGATCAAAACCTCAGGTGACAACACATGTTGCATAGGATGTGGAGAAAAAAGAACACTCCCCCACTGTTAGTGAGATTGAAAACTGCTACATCCACTCTGGAAATCAATCTAAAGATTCCCCAGAAAATTGGAAATAAATCTACCTGAAGACCCAGCTATACCACTCTTGGGCATATACCCAAAAGATGCCCCATGATGCATTAGGGGCACATAGCAGCTTCATTTGTGATAGCCAGAAGCTGAAAACAACCCAGATGCCCCACAATAGAAGAATGGATACAGAAAATGTGGTTCATTTACACAAAGGAATACTACTCAGCTATTAAGAATGAGGACATCCTGAGTTTTATAGGAAAATAGATGCAACTAGAAAATATCATCCTGAGTGAAGTAACTGAGACCCATAGAACATGCATGGTACTCAGTAATAAATGTATATTAGCCAAAAACTGTAGAGAATACCCAGCATACAGTCCATAGAATTCAAAAAGGTTCACAAGCTGAAGGGCGCAAGTGTGGATTGATGCCTCAATACCACTTTGGAGGGAGAAGAAAGAAATCACAGTAGTAGGGAAGGAGAGGGTTCGTGGTTGGGAAAGGGGACAGGGAGGGGAAAAGGGGAACATGATCAGGTATTGGGGGGTGGATTCGGGAGTAAAGCCCTGAGGACCAGCAGACAGAATGGAAACAGGCAACCTCGGGAGGTGGGAGGTGAGGGGACTCTCTAGAATGTACCACAGACCTGGTAGATGAAAGAAGCTCAGGACTCAGGGAGAGGGACCTTAGATAAAATGTCCAACATTTTATCATTTTAACATGGAGAGAGGGAACTTGTAGAGCACACCTCCAATAAAAAAGACAGGGCATCAAGTGAGGGATGGGTTGCCATTCCACAGTCAAAACTCTGACCCATAATTGTCGTGTGTGAAAGAACTACAAGGACAAAAATGGAGACTGAAGAAAAGGAAGTTCAGCAATAGGCCCAAAGTGGGATCCAGCTCAAGGGGAGGTTCCAAGGCCTGACACTATTACTGAGTCATGGAGTGCTCACAAAAGTGGGTCTATCATGACTGCCCTCCAAAAGACCCAACAAGCAATGGAAAGAGTCAGATACAGATCTCTACACCAACCAATGGACAGAAGTTGCTGACCCTTGTGGTTGAGTTAGGGAAAAGCTCAAAGAAGCTGAAGAGGAGGGTGAGCTTGTAAGAGGACCAGCAGTTTCAGTTAACCTGGATCCCCGAGATCTCTCAGACACTAGATCACGAATCAGGCAGCATACACCAGCTGATGTGAGGCTCCAACACTATATAACAGAGGACTGTTGGTTCTGGGTTCAATCAGAGAAGATGCACCCAGCCCTCAAGAGACTGGAGGGCCCAGAGAGTGGAAAGGTCAGGTGGGGTGGTAGGGGTGAGGGCATCCTGGTGGAGATGGGGTGGGGAGAGAAAGTATGGGATGTGGAACAGTCAGGGTGGACAGGAAGGGAGATAAAATCTGGAGTGTTAAAAAAAAGGTTTAAAAAAATAGAAATGCAAGTTTGTAGTTAGTCACCTTATAAATGTTCAAATCCTTTAATGTGTTCAGAAATATATTTGTATTCATGCAATTAATTATAGGAACAAGCCTTATTAAGCATCCTATATACACTTTTAAAGTAAGTAACTAGAAGAAAGTAAAGTTTGTTTATTTAGATATACTTTAGATCTCTTCAAACACTTGAGAGATCTTCAGAATACGGCATTGAAAATGCTCAATTAAAAAAGGGCTTTTTTTCTGATAGACGAGCCAGCTCCTGACAGTACCCGTAATCTCCTCCAAAGAAGATGGGCACAGAAGAACCTCCAACTGGACCATGCTTTAAATGTGGCAAATCTGGCTATTGTAGAATTTTCATGTCTCGACTGCTGAAAGCACACTGTCAAAACTGTTGACAGGAAGGACACTGAGAAGTTGATTGCCTCACTTTGCCTGGACAAGATGGGACAGTCCCCGCAAACTTCCTACTTCACAGGAAAATATGTCAAACCTGCTGTGCCTAGTGTTAACATTCTGTTAAACTCCAGCTCCACAATTACCTGGCAACAGCTAGGTATGCTCCTCCCCAAAGCTACCTGGGAACGGCCAGGTAGCCCTGCCCACTATTATAAGAGGGCTGTCTGGCCCTCCTCTCTCTCTTGCTCTGTTGCTCTGTTTGCTCTCTTGCTCCTGTGACCCAAGCCTGCAGGTCGTATCACCCTCTCCCTCTCCCCCTCCACGTGGTCATGGCCGGCCACCACTTCCACCTCTCTCTGCTCTCCCCTCTGCCCTAAATAAACTTCTCGTCCTGGAACCCTCTGCCGCCGTTTTTTCTCCCTTTTTTAAACCTAGTAGCCAAAGATGGATGTCCTACTGACCACAGAGGAACCTTGGATGACTGTCCAGATAGCCAGTAAGTCTCTGTCATCTTATTAGGTTTGAAAGCTGCTTGCTTTGTAGTTCTTGCTTACTCAGATGAAACTTATTCTTCTCAAGTCTCTGGTGCTTTGAAGACTAGACTAATGACTAGTCTTCAACAGCAAGCAAGGCTTCAGCAGCCTTCTCAGTTCTCCTAATGTGGAAAAATCAGGCCTCAAGTCCCACATTCCTAGAGCTGTTCTAACTAGGTCTAGACACAGTTTATCTCCCTACCAGACTCAGAAAACATGTGTCAAAGTAATTTTTACTATTCCTTTATCTAAAAGAACTCAATTTATAGTGACTGCTCCCAGTAATCAACCACCTGAATCTCATGATGAATAATTAGATAGGAGAAATTATAAAGTGTATGGAGGAGCTGAAGATACAGAAGCCTGTGCTGTGAGGATCTAAGCAAGGGTTTTAGTGTTAAAGAACGTAGTTTAAGGTTGGCAACTGCAAGGTTGAAGGATGCAAAAGCTTAAATAGTGATAAGAAAGTGATTTAAGGTATATAAAAGAAATGAAAAATGCTTCAGATTTCTTCCCTTGTCATACTACTGTTTTATCAAAACTTCAAAAGTTCAGAGATTTAACTTTAATCAGTGAAGTTCTGAGAAGCTAGTAGTCTAATTATGGTAAAGCCTTTCAATATACAATCTACTATTATCAAAATTACAAGGTCAAGAATTTTAAGTTTACATGAAGAGATAAGTTTTCTTCCTAAGCTTCTTACCTATATCTTCTGGCCCTAATACCTCTATCTATATCTAGGTCTAGGTGTAGGGCTAGGTCTAGATCCATATCTATATCTATCTATCTATCTATCTATCTATCTATCTATCTATCTATCTATCTATCTATCTATCATGTGTATGTACTTATATCCTTCTAAGTGTAGATGTTGCCACAAAATCTGTATTCATGACAGCTGCAAAGTGGCTAGTCCTAGGTAGTCCACCCTAACAGATTGCTTCAAATGGGCCTGCATTTTTATAGCCTTAGATTGTCCTCATAATCTGGATAGCAAGTGAAACAGCCAGCTCCCCATGAGTTGGTCAACATCTCAATTTCCTTAGGGTCCCCCAAAATGTTGATGCCTCCAGATAGCAGGATGCAGTCTAAAGAGCAGAACACCCTCAGTCCTACCTCATCATAACCCCTTCATAGTTCCTCATCATTTCATTTAAAAAAAAAAAGGAGGAATGTTAATGTACAGACAATTTTATTGCCCTGCTCCCAGGGACATAGCAACTGTTTAGGCCATCAACTGCAGTCACTGCCAAGTACACCAGGTATGCGCTTGAGAGTAAAGGATCACCAGCCACCCCAGCTTTCTCTCTGCTCTTTGTTTTCTGCATGCACCAACCCTCTCATGGTTCTCTCTCTCTCTCTCTCTCTCTCTCTCTCTCTCTCTCTCTCTCTCTTTCTCTGTCTGTCTCTCTTTCCTCCCTGTCTGTCTTCCTAGCTACATGTCCACTTTAACCCTGCCCCAGGTTGTCACACTTCCGGGGCTCCTCCATTAAACCTCTTTAGCACCAGATCTGTTGCATAGCATAATTTCTCAGTGGTAACTCTTGGCATGGGCTCACCATAGATACCCTTCACCACATTATATTTCAGGACACTGTCAATCAACAGCTTGTTTCCCCACTTGCTTACTCCTGAGGGTGGGGTCTCTCCCCTGCCCCTGGTTTTTGGACTTTCCTCCCCCAACTACCAGAACCATGTGCCTAAAAGTTTCAAATGTACACCCTGATAAAAATGTTTTTCATAGATTCCTTAACTACACATTCCCTCTCTAGTCATCTGCCCCAGCACTTTTTTTAAAATCAGCTGAAGCATCAGATAGCCACAATAACTTATTAGCTTCAGATGTTCCCTCAAAATCTACATCCCAAGACAGCTTCAAAGTAGGGAGGCCCAGGTGGTTGAGCCTTACAGACTACTCCAGTGAGATCTGAACTTTCTAAGCCCCAGATGATCCTGCACAGCAAAGGCTGAGAATTTAAGGACCTGTTCTTCCTAGCCTTGGCCACCATTCCAGCTTCCTGGGTCCCCAAACAATACCCCAATGTCAGCAGAAAGTAGTCAAAGAAGAGTGTGTAGCCCCTCACCATTTATTATCAACAAAAAGGCTGGAATAAATGGTTAACGTGACTATTTAACATAATAAAGGAAACCTGGCATCCAGGTTCTACCAGAATTCCTCAGTCCCTACCTGTTACAGGTATGGCCTTAGCAAGTCCTACATACTGTGAATAAAGTAAAAGTGAAAAAAAGACTTCCACACCCTCAAGTAGATACTTGCTCTAATTTTCTCCTTTCATCTTTTCAGCCATTTAGCCAGTTAACAGGTTTGTTTCAAGTTCAGTATGAACTGATTATAGTATTTCACTAAATGTATTATAAGTTTGTTTTGCAACACTTTTGGTAATTATACACATTATAAACAAGGTCTCAGCATTTTTCTTAAATTAATATTTGTTTCCATTAATGACACTAGAACATAAAAAAACTAAAAAAGTTCACAGTTGCAAAATACCTATAAAAAACAATGAGCCATATTATATCTGATCTTTTCTGAATCTATCACTCTACCGAACGTTGTCCACTTCTGCTTGTATAGAGAAAACGCTCCTCCTATATTCATATCATCAACCTTGAGAGGGCAGAGACCATGGTAAGTTCATCCAACTTACTGTCTAGTACAGTATCAGATATGCACAAACAAACACTTAAAATTAGTTTGAATGGCCTCAGTACACTTCTTACTTCTTGACACATTGCATGAAGCTTAGTTTTAAAGCTTGTGCTTCATAAGTGTTCAATGGATAAAAGAATAAAATCCCAAATTAAAATGCATTGAGCAAAATTATTGAATAATTACTTCAAGAAATATTAAAACAGACATTTTTCATTAGTAATTTGTGATTGCTGATATGTACCAACAGCAAAAGAACCCAAAAGGAAATAAAGATTCTTGTTAATGTTTCTTCAATAACCACAGATCTGCTAATAGGATTCCACTGGCATCCTACATACAATAATTTTTTTCTTTTTTTTTTTTTTTTTTTTGGTTTTTCGAGACAGGGTTTCTCTGTGTAGCCCTGGCTGTCCTGTAACTCACTCTGTAGACCAGGCTGGCCTTGAACTCAGAAATCCACTTGCCTTTGCCTCCCAAGTGCTGGGATTAAAGGCATGCGCCACCACTGCCCGGCTACAATAAATATTTTTAATGTTAATAGTGAGGCATAGGATTATAATTTAAAAATCAATGAGAATATATCTAGAAAACACATGTATACTCTTAAATATCTTAACAACCAGGGTTATATTTAGCTTGCCATTTTCTTCTTGTACTATTCAATACAGAATTATATTTTGTTGCTACTAGTAAACTGGCAGGTCATCAGTCATCAACTTCAGCTTTAGGATGCTTCATGAAATTGGGAATGTTTTATTATTAAATGTTTCAGCACCATACTGAAACTTTTCCTTTTATTTACCCAGAATGACTCAGTATTATTGTTTTGACTATAAACTCATATGCAGAATCCCTTAAAATGGAATATTCCATGGCAGAGAAAACACCAGTTATTCCCTTCAGACTATAATCCAGTCAGAGCCAGAATCACAATCATGTTTGAAATAAGTTGATACAGACCTGTCTGTAAAGAACAAATTGTTTTGTGGGCTATAAGAACTTCTTTGAATAAGAGTACCACATAGAATTCACTTTCCTATGACATGATTTTTTTTTCATCTTAATAAATGTTTTGTCATTAAGAGCTGTTCTAGATACTTGGGTAGACTGCATAAATATTTCTGGGTTCCTAGCATTTGATAAACACACATAACATCTCTATGTTGCAAAAAGTCTAGTATAAAACAAATTCATATTTCACCTAATGAATAGCTCTTATAATAAGGATAGTTTTTTTCTTAGTGTCCTTGGGTAATATTTCAGATCATCTTAACCTAAGGATGGTTGTTGAAGACACTGAGGCAAGTAGTAAATGAGAACAGAGAGTTCCTTATGAATATAAAATGTAAAGTCGTCCATGATAAGTGAGTATGAGATACAGCTATAAGAACAAGAGCATGTCTTGTGTCTGTGACTTTCTCTTCTTCCAGGATACCATGAATTGAACAGCTCTCTTCATCCATCCTTGTATACCATGCATAATGCGCTGCCTCATCTCAGGCTCAGAAACTTGTAACAGCTTACAACTGGAACAAATAGTTCTTCCTACTTTCAGTGCTCTCAAGTATTTGTCACAGCTGTAAATTATTGGAGGCAGAATTCAGAACAAAATTAAAGAGAAAACTACAGAAGCAGAAAGAGTGTTTATCCTTTTGTTTTGATCTGGAGTAGGAACATACTGAACATCTTTAGCAAGTGGGTTTGAGGTTTATCTATGTCTAAAGATAGAAGGACACAGAGAAGAATTTAAATGGCACCAATTCATGCCAAATCCTTCTCAGATACAAGTTTATTACCATTAAATTCAACACTTTCATCACTCAAGCCTGCTTCTGCATAAGAATATACAGATTTCCCTTTAAAATGAACATTAAATTTATTTGTACACTTTTTCTGTAGAAACTTTTCTTTGTTTCAGTGGACCTCAGTCATGACCCTTGCAATAGATGAGAAAATATGTCTTTGCTCTGCCCTGAGGTAGAATGCATGGCTTTCCATAGGCAAATGCTTTTATTTTTTGGAAGCACCAGTGATGTCTGTGTCCTGGAACCCTACAAGGCATGGGATAAGTATTTGGGAATTATGAGTTAAATGTGTGAATAAACAAAGTTATGGGATGGCCTTATTCAAGGCTTTTCCTATGGTTGATGACTCACTCACTGTAAAGAGAGCGGGAGAGAAAGAGAAAGGAAGAGGGGGGAAAGAAGGAGAGTAGGAGAAGGGTAGAGAAGAAGATAAAGAGAAGACTGCTACAGAGGAAGAGGGAGAGAAAGAGAAAAGCAAAGAGAGGGAGAGAGAGAGAGAGAGGGGACCTAGTTGAGAAAACTGATGCACTTATGCAGCACAGATATGCTTATGATGGGTATTTTTCCTCTTACATTTTATTCTTATATATGGCTACATAAAATTTCTACATGGTAAGTAATTAGGGAATGGTGTTTTGTTGTTGTTGTTTTGTTTTTACTTCCCATACTACAAATAAGTTTACATGTTGGAATAAATTGTAATAAGAGAATAGGGTCTTTGAAAGAGCAAACACTGGGAAGGACAGGTACCCAATGGCCCAAATCTCAGAAGAAGCAAATCACAGTTGTATGTTTAAATGCAGCTTAACCCTTTTCCTAGAATTTTTGAAAAATAGTTCTATAGAGAAATGCACTCTTTTTGAGAATTAAGATACTATACAGTCTGTTCTGCTCAACACAGTAAACTCTAGTTATCTCTTAATGACTTGAAATGTAGCTAATCTGAGAGGTTAAATTTTGCCTTAATTTAAAATTACTGTGTTGGGACATCAGTAATCATATGTGGCAATGTTGGGCATGGTGAAGAAAGATCCATGGTATCGAACAGGGTATGTCCATGGTTGGGATAGGAACATGAGGCCAAGAGGGTGAATTCCTCTTTGCTAAATGGTGACAGAGTCCAAAAAGGCTGATTTTGGGTTCCACAGAGTTCACAGTTCTTGGAATGGATATCCTGCCACATGGTAAAATTGTTTTTCTTTTACAAGAGGAAAGTAAAATAAATCTTTTCCTTATCACTTAGTAGCAAGCCATGATACAAGTCTCCAAAGAGGGTATAATAAATCAAGGTTTCCCAGAAATGTACTGAGCAAGAGAAAACAATAAAAGTTTGTGATGTTCAGGATGAAAAGTAACTGCTGGTCTTCCATTGTCAAAAATAGCACTTAGATTTATGACCTTGATCCTGATATTTGGATTCTGATAAGAAAAATAAGAGGAGTTTATTATTGCTAAACCTCAGAGCTGTGGAATCAAGGTCAAATGAAGCACTACAGTCTTTTTTTTTTTTTTATTGGTTATTTTATTTATTTACATTTCAAATGTTATTCCCCTTCCCAGTACACCCTCCACAAGCCCCCTATCCTACCCCCTTCCAAAGTATTTTAGATTTTTGCATCAGACATATGCCTTCATCTTTCTACATGAAGGAGTGGAAACACAAGAAAAAGTGTGTTTCATAGAATAAATGGAAAACAGTTTAGTGAAGAGCTTTGTAGTCTCTGCTGTGAATTGTCAGATTTAGTTTCTAGAAAGTATATTCTAGTGACAGTGTGGGTGACGAAGTGGACAGAAAGAAGCTAAAGGTGGGTTAAATTATAGAAATAATTTAAACATTTTAACTGGTAGATAAGTGTCGGGAACCGGCCCCAGCTTGGTGGGAGAAGGAGGTGCTTCTTCTTTCTCCTCCTCTGGTCGGTTCTTGAGGCAGCCCGGTGGGATGGGAAGAGCATAGGCAGGGGGTAAAGCCTAGGGTTAGGCTTCGGTAGCTGGCCTGCCCTCTGGAATCCTCTGTCCAGAAACTGCATTTCTGACACTTAGCACCTCAGCCAGGGACAGCAGAGGATTAGGCAAATGGCCTTTCTACTCTCTCATCAGGCACTGCCAGGATCTAACTTAGAGGTCTGTTTGAGGTCACAGGAAGTAAGTGTAAAAAGTTTCCTATGAAAGCTATCTAAAAGAAAAAGTGGAAAGGTCCTAAGTGGGGAAAGGGATAAAATTCTAACAAAGGAAAAGATTCTAAGTGGAGAGATTCTAAGCAGAGAAGAGAAGCAAGAGAGAGGCGAGAAAGAAGAGAGGAAAAAGCGAGCCGCTAACAAACGTCCCTTTGTCTTATACTTCATTCAGAGTACATGATCGCATGTTACAAAGTTCATCACAAGTTCACACCAAAATTCAAATCATAAATTGAAATAGAAGTTTACAACCGAAAATGTTTACATGCAAACAATCACTAAGCAATAGCACACCCCTTTGGAGCAGATCTCTGCAGACCCACAAAGATGTACTGTCTCATAGTGATGCTATATAGACAAATAGATGACTTCTTAAATCTTAATGATGATCCTATAAGAATTCCTAAAATTATATCAATAATTATTAAGTTCTTTTATAGTGGGACTGGTATTAAGTCCTTTTCTGATAATCAATACTGCTATGAGAACTCTGCCAGTCTCCCAAGTGTCATCAATTAACAGCTTTTAGATAGTAACCAGACTTTGTCCTGCTCAGAGCACATTCCAATGTAGTTGTAAAACAATTAACCAAGGGTCACTAAAAGGGAACTCACGATTTATTATAGGTGCTAGGACAGAAGACAAAATACTGCCTGGGTTTGTCTATACAAAACTTCATTAATTTCTTAGTTATAGTTTTAAACCTTCAATGAACCTGTGGAGCTAGACAGGTGATGGAACACTACAGTCTTAACTGATACAGAATAAAGTTTCTACAGAAGAAAAGGCCAGATCCAGTAGACACCATACTTGAATAAGTTGGTGGGAAGAAATTCAAAGAGCCATCTGGGATGGAGACAAGAAGTAACAAGAGAAAAATGACTAAGTCCAAGTATCTGTATATCCATTGGGAAAATATAAGAAAGAAAATATAGACTTTTGTGTTTTGTGAATATACTACTAGAAAATGTGGGTTCTCATTAGTCTAGACGGGGAGGAGTGAAAATAAGTATACTCCTGAAAAGAATCTTTCTAATATTTATGTTTTGATCTGACAGTTTAGTTTTTAGAAGTATATCATAAAAAAAATTGTAACTATTCAATGAAGCTGCTGAAGGCAGTCCACTGAGTCAGCAATTGCTACACTAATTATAATGGATGCAAATTATAATTGAATGTCTATCAATAGAAGATTGGCTAATTAAATTATGTTACCTCCATACAAAATTACATTATGTAATCATTTAAAAAATGTAGGGAATGCCTATCAACCCAAAAGTCTTAAGTATAATTTTTATATGTATATTATCTCTATATCTTCATATTCAGTATATTTTAAAATGTTCTTAATGTATTTCTGTAATGTATTTGTAAATGCATTTATTTATTTTCAAACACATAAGTCTTAAAACAAAACTCTTGTCCAAAATTCTAGACATGTTTTGTTTAACAATTCAGGTTTTATGTGTTGGAGGTATAACAATGAGCACAGCTGCCTACTGTCCAGGCTTTGTTATTCTGCAAATTCTGTTTTTCCCCCTTTTTTAATTGGCTATTTTCTTTATTTACATTTCAAATGTTATACCCTTTCCAGGTCTTCCTTCCTGAAAGGCCTATTCCATCCTCCCTCCCCCTACTTCTATATGGATGCTCCCTCACCTACCCACCCACTCACACCTTCCTGACCTGGCATTCCTCTAAACTGGGGCATCGAACCCCCACAGGACCAAGGGCCGCTCCTCCCACTGATGTTAAACAAGGCCATTCTCTGCCACATACCACCAGAGCATGGGTACTCTTTGGTTGGTGGTCCAGTCCCCAGGAGCTCCAGGGGGTTTGGTCTGGTTGGTTGACACTGTTGCTCCCCCACGGGGCTACAAACCCCTCATCTCCTCAGTCCCTTCTCCAACTACTCCATATGGACCCTGCGCTCAGTCCACTGGTTGGCTGAGAGCATCCACCTTTGTATTTGTCAGGTCCTGGCAGAGTCTCTCAGGAGACAGCCATATCAGACTCCTGTCAGCAAGCACTTTGCAGCATCCACAATAGCTTTAGGGTTTGGCAACTGTGTATGGAAGGATCCCTAGGTGGGGCAGTCTCTCAATGGCCTTTCCTTCAGTCTCTGCTCCACCCTTTGTCTCCATATTGATCAAAAGGATCCTGCTGGATCAGTAATCAGGTGGAGATCACCGCATAAGACAGTCTTTGCTGCCCCATAGTATTGTTTTCCTTGTAGTTCTGGGAAGACCTTAAGCCTTATAAAACATCTCTAGAAATTGGAGTCAGTAGGAGTTACTCATTCCACTTCTGGTTCTCATGGGTCATGAGATTTACATCTTGATTTGACATCTCTTTTAATACCTAGGAAGCTATTTCATGACGACTCCCTTAACTGCTTTCAGACGATTGGGTGCTTTTTAATCTCTACTTGCTGGGTCTCTAATTCAATGACTGGTGGATACTACTAATATCCTCATTACTCCATTTTAGTCAAATTTGACAAAATATTCAAGAATGTATGAAGATAGAGATTGCAAACTCATGTTTTCTGTCTCTATAGCATATTTTAGAGCACAAAGAATAATGTATTTCAGAACTTTATGATAGTACTAGAAGCAAAATTATAGAAAAAGATAAAAGTTAAACCAGAAGGAAAAAGAAAAGGATGAATGAGGGAAGGAGATAGGGATTGTCAGGGGTGGGGGCATTCATCTTTTACTGTATACTTGAGATTCATAGGAAGCACTAGAAAAAGGCTGACTTCATCCTCTCTTGTTTTGGTTCCTGATCCTCAAAACCACAGCTCAGTTTTCCAATCTGCTAACTTCAGTCTAGCTATGTTACAGTGGTATACACTGGTGTGGTTTTATAGAAATGAAAGTTATATTGGAAAGAATGGTTCCAGAAAAAAAAAGTTCTCATAGCAAAAGGCCATGCCTTTCCAATTTTTGTGTAGAAGCCAAGTCCAATAAAATAGCAAATCTGTTCCCAAGAGCAGCATAGTGTGCCTTTCTTATCAGTATCACTTTTACAGAATGTACACAAGTCATGGGAATATCCAGAGGACAGAGTTTCTGCAGACATGCCAAAATGCTCATGCCAGGGTTTGTGCAACATTTTGAGACATTTGGGTGTTTGGGGTACATAATAGGAAGTCCAAAGTGCTGCTTAAGAGGATTTCCAGAGCTGTGTACACTCAGGTCACAACATACAGATCTCTAACACCACATGTTTTCACACAATCCACATTACATCCATAGTCTCTTGTGCAATGTCCATTACGCCATGTCATACAAGACTACTCTCTGGGATTATGTCTCTTACATCACTGTTGTATTCTAAGGTTCTGTTTAGGACAGTTTTGATGCAGAAAACCTACAATGACTGACTGAATGAAGGAATGAAAAGAGTTTGATCAAACTTGGTAAAGCAAAGCTTTATGAAACTTGGTAAAACTTTAATTAAACTGCCATAGATATAGATACATATTTTATTTTTTAATATTTTGTTTACTTGAAAATATTAATATTAGTTATTTATATACTATGTATTCCATGTAGTTTTTCAAACTACATGATATTTAAGGACAACTGAACACTGGAAACTTGTTTGGTGAAAGGTGATCTGGAAGAAGTAGGTATTGGGGCAGAAATTCAGCTCCTACTGGTTGAGACAAAAATAAGTTAAGTTTCAGTGGTTGTTTGAATTTGTATGACCCCCATATGCGCATATGATTGAGTGCTTGGTCCATAGGGAGTGGCACTATTAGGAGGTATAGCATTGTTAGAGTAGGTGTGACTTCTTGGAGCAAGTGTGTGATTGTGAGGTCAAGCTTTGAGGTCTCATATGCTCAAGCTACCCCCAATGAGGAACACTGTCTTCTGCTGCCTGTGGATCAAGATGTAGAATTCTTAGCTTTTACTCCAACACCATGTCTGCCTGTTTGCCACTATATTTCTTACCATGATAATAATGGTATAAACCTCTGAACTTGTAAGCCAGTCCCAGTTAAATGTTTTCATTTTTAAGAGTTGATATGGTCATGGTGTCTCTTCACAGCAATAGAAACTCTAACTAAGACAGTAACTCTGTTTTAATTTTTTCATACCTGGCCCCAAACAATGAAATATTCTCATAAGAAAACTCAAATTCTTACAGATTGGTACTGTGTTTCACCTTTCCTTTTCATCACTGGTCTTTTGCCAAGAGAATAAAGGCACAGAACTTGGTGTCTACCAGCTGTACTTGAAACAGGTGTCAAGAATATGTTATATCCCATAACACTCACTAAACTCACCACAAATTGCAATGTGTTTCTGTTAGTGTATTTTCCTATTGAAATTTCTGAAGAATATGACCAATTTTTCAAGTAATGTCTTAAAGGCTACATGAATTTATGTGCAGGATTTGTTATCCTGATTAAATGTGGTGGGGTTCTTCTAGGGAGTGAAAATTTGGTCACTGGCATACAGCCAATGGAGGGGTAACATCTAGAAGGTGAGAGCTACTTTCAGACCAAAGAGAAGGTTCAGTGGAAGTCAGACAAACTAAAAACTTCTTGGAATTCTCCAGCACTATGAAAAAATAAATTTTTTCTTTCTCTTTATTCAATCAATGATATATTTTTTATAGCAACCTCAACAAATCAATGCAGCCTCTGGTGATAATTCATGAAGATTTATGGAAGTAGAACAAGGCTATAGGGCAAGATACACAGCACCAAACATTGACAATTTAATCCAACCACATGGCTTTGATGAACATTGACATGTATATCTATTCATAAGATAAAATAAACTAGAAATGATAGTGATGGCTACTTTTGAACTGTGATTTCAAGACAGTCTCTTCCAAGTCTTATACTGATATTATTTAACTATTACAATAGCACTTGGATGTAGGATGTTTATTTTATGTGGGTAGAATATGCACAGAGGGTAGGTCTGTTGTTGTGAGTGACTTGCTCAAGGTGACCAAGCTAGTGGCCTAGACTGTGACAAATAAGTGGGATTCAATAAGGCTCAAAGACAGTTCAGTGTCATAACTGAAACACAGAAGTATTAGGACTGATGCACCAATCAATTGCTGAGTCTTTCATGCTCTTGTTCCTATTTCTCACAGACTACAGAGAAACAACCAAATAATGGTGTTATTACATAGCCAGTGAGTCATTTTTCTCCTCTCTTTTTATTTACTCTTCTGTAATCCAATACATCCTGACCACAGCCTCTCCTTCTTCCTCTCCTCCTATTCATCCCACCTCTGAATATGTCATAATGATCTGCAATAAGACTAGGCATAAGCCCTCATATAAAGGCTGGACAAACAAACCCCTAGGAGGAAAAGGGGTCACCATCAGGCAAAAGAGTCCAAGATAATACCACTCCCACTGATAGGGGTCCAACAAAAATGCCAAGCTAAACAAACACAGCTTACATGCCAAGGGCCTAGCACAGACCAATGCAGGCTACCTGGTTGCTGTTTCAGTCTTTGTGAGCCCCTTTGAGTCCTGTTTAGCTGATTCTGTGGACCATGTACTGGTGTCCTTGACCTCTGTGGCACCTACAATCGTTCCTCCTTCTGCAGTTTCCTAATGTTTGGCTTTGTGTCTCTGCATCTGTTTCCATCATCTGCTGAAGGATGCCTCACTGATGATGACTGGGCAAGGCATTTAACAATGAATTATGAGTACAGCAGAATATTGTAAGGAATTATTTCACTGAAGTTTTTTGTCAGTCTTGTTTGGTTTCATTCTAAGTCTCTGAATCATCAAATTTCTGGATCCTGGCCATCCAGGCAGTGTGAGCCATGGGCTTCTCCTTGTAATTTGGACCTCAACTTTAATTAGTCATTGGTCAATCACTCCCACAATATCTGAGTCACCATTGCCTCAATGTACCATTTAGGCAGGTCACATTGCGGCTCATGGATTTTGTAGATGGGTTGGTGTTCCAGTTCCACTACTGGAAGCCTGGCTTAGTTAAATAAGGTAGGTAGTTCAGGCCCCATATCCTCCATTACTAGGAGTCCTCAAGTTTCCACTACACTGAGTTTCCCCATCACCCCCTTATCGTCAATGAGTCTTAACTCTTTGGCACAGGGATAGTCTTTGCTACATGGAAAAGTTAAATCCTTAGTGATGGTCTTCTGGACATAGCTTGTTTCAGGTATAATTACTGTTCAAAACTTTTCATCCTCAGTATTGAAGGCTTTAAGGAAATTAAAACAACTCATTCTTAGTATTTGTTTTGCATGTTTGATTTTACAACTGGAATTATACCCTGACATAAAGCGTCAGTAACCCTTAACTACTGACTCACAGGTCTAGCTAATACTTAATTAATATTGCAATCACTATGTGGAAACATGTAATAAAAACTTTCAGATGGAAAAAACATAAGAATTCAGAACCAATATAGATTAGTAACTTTTCAATGAACAAGTCATGAGTTTTACGATGCAAAGGGGAAAAAGGAAGTAAAGATGATTGCATACACACAAAACCACACACACCACAGCAAGAAGTTTTGAAAACAAATGTGTTTTTGGGAAAGATATTTGATGGCATTATTATATTTGCCAAACATATAACTAGTAACTTTAAAGGTGAATGATTTTCATGCATCTTCAGCCTTGTGTGTGTAACAGACAGCTGCTATTTTTTCTATTTATTCAGTGGAAATCATAGAAATTCATAATAATCACATTTTTTTGGTTTTGTTTTATGTTTTTTTTTCAGTTTATTATTCAGCCTGTCAAGATTGTTTGTTGTTGGTCTACCTGTGTTCAAGACTAGCATTTGGAAAACAAGTCTAACACCACATAGTTCAAATTCGTCAGAGTCTACTGAGGCAGTGAATCATCATGAGATTCAAAGGCTGATGAATACCCTGAAGCAGAAGCAAATGGAATTTGAAATCCAAAACAGCCAGGGCAGACTCACTCCCAAACAAAAATGACTTCTTAGGTGCATTTGAGAGATGCTATGAAATGATGACAGTCAGGCATAACAATTAAGATAAGGAAAGTCACATCTTGTATTAAAGATCTTGTCCTTTCACTAATTTAGCATCAAGTCCAGATCATATAAAACTATAGAATGGATTTTGTAGTTCACTGATATAAATGGAATATTCTAGCTCAATGGTCTTACAAAGCTCTATCAATATGATTCATAGTACCATTAAATTCTCATTAAACCCAAGGAAAAGATAATCTAATTTTTTTTCTCCAGCTTTTTCTGGAGACACAACTACTGTTATTGAAATGTGTCAAATGACTATCAATTGAAGAGGAATCAGGAAATGCATAGGAAACCCAAATACCTCAGCCACTGTCCAGGCTCTATTCCTTGTTCTTATCTCCCCAGCCCCTTTCTGCTTTCTGCCATTTAAATGAAACTACTTTACACGGCTTTCATTGCTATAAGTCCAAGGAACCATGTCCAAACCATCTAAAAGCATGAGCTCAAATCAAAGCTTCCTCTCTGAAATTTTTTTCAGGTGCTCTTGTCACTTTGATGAACAAGTAACTAATACAAAAAATGTTACCCAGAAAAGTTGCTCTTATCCTCTGATCATGTGATTTTAATTCTTTGGAATTTGTTTACAAGGAGAATTTGAAGGAGATAGGAGATTAAAGAAAGCTCAGACTGCTGCAAGCAGTGCTTAGTGGGCAATTTTGTTGGGCATTCAAAGGACAAGAACGTTAAGAAAGATGTGGATGGTATATGCCAGGTTTACAAGAGTTCAAATGATGAGGACTCTTGTTATATTTCTGGCAAAGAGTTGATCTACACTCAGTCTCTTTTTTGAGACCTATGTGAAGTTGGATTAATATGGAAGAGGAAACTTCAGATTAGGACAATGAATTCATGAAATTCTTAGGCAAATGGATGGAACTAGAAAATATCATCCTGAGTGAGATAACCCAGTCACAAAAGAACACACATAGTATGCAGTCAAGGGTAAGTGGATATTAGCCCAAATGCTTGGAATAACCAAGATACGATTCACAGACTACGTGGAGATCAAGAAGAAGAAAGACCAAAGTGTGAATGCTTCTGTCCTTCTTAGAAGCGGGAACAAAATACTCATGGGAGCAAATACAGTGACAATGTGTGGGGCAGAGACTGAAGGAAAGGCCATCCAAAGACTGCCCCACTTGGAGATCCATCCCATATACAGTCACCAAACCCAGACACTATTGTGGATACCAAGAAGTGCATGCTGACAGGAGCCTGATACAACTGTCTCCTGAGAGGCTCTGCCAGACCCTGACAAATACAGAGGTGGATGCTTACTGAGCACTGGCTCTCTAATAAGGTCCCCAATAAAGGAGTTAGAGAAAGAACTGAAGGAGCTGAAGGGGTTTGCAACCCCATAGGAAGAACAGAAATATCAACCAACCAGAACCCCCAGAGCTCCCAGGGACTAAACCACCAACCAAAGAGTACAAATGGAGGGACTCATGGCTCCAGCTGCATATGTAGTAGAGGATGGCCTTGTTGGGCATCAATAGAAGATGAGGCCCTTAGTCCTGTGAAGGCTCCCCTGCATAAGGGTATTTGAGAGTGGGGAGGCAGGAGTGGATGGGTGGGTGAACACCTTCTTAGAAGCAGGGGAATAGGGATGGGATAAGGGTTTTTTTGGGGGGACAGGTAAAGGGGATAGCATTTGAAGTGTAAAAAAAGAAAATATCCAATAAAAAATAAAATTAAATTAAAAAAGGAGAGCATTCAATCTGACTACTTTCAGCTATACTGAGAATCAGGAGAAAAGAGCAGAGAAGTACAATTTGAAAAGATGCCTCCTGATCTGAAAAGTAGCAAATTGAAAACTGTAGGGGAGGAGGATTGGTATTAAAGCAGTTAAGGGAAGCTGGGTCCTTCACACTGGGACAACAGGGAGTCTTAATAAGTAACCAGACCCTATCTATCACAGGATTAACAATATGAAGTAGACTAAAGTGTGGAAGAAAATTTATAGATTATTTGAGCCTAATCTCACTGCCATAGCACATACACATTGAAAAACATGCAGTGACCTGATCTTCAGTTTATGTTGACATCACATAAAGCATCCTGTCCTCTGTCCTCCTAATGATTTGTAGTAATACTTTCTACCCATTTGACATTTAAAAATTAATCCAGACAAAAACCAACAACTTACAGTCTAAGACAAAGGACAAGGTTTATTTTAAGTAAGGCTTTAGGGGATTTGTACTCCTATCATTCTAATCCACCTAAACACTGATTTTTTTTTTTGTTTGGGTTTTTGTTTGAAAAGTTGTAGATGTTTTAAAAAGATTTTTTTTTTTAAATTTTCTGTGTATAATGCATCTGGTTCTTAAAGTAGGTGTGAAATTAAACTCGCTCAGCCGTTCCCACCATTGGAAACATCATCTATTTTCTTGTTTTCTCTACTGTTTATTCCTTTGTCCTTGTCTCTACTGCAGAGACAATTTGCCTCCCACCTACTTGGTATTCCAGATACGTCTTTATCAGATGTTAAAGCTGCACACATGCAACATCATCAGGCTGGGGCTCTTAAATAAATGTAGGAAATTGCTAGGAGTTATGTGTAGTGTCTCCCAGAGTTTCACTCACAGAAGATACATATGTCTTGATATCCATGGTTATTTCTAATTTTATTGTAAATATAATGCTCTCTATAAATCATGAGTCATTTCAATGGCCTGTCAGGCTACATATTTAAAATACTGTTTGGCAAGAATCCAATGTAATACATATTCAGTCATCTGGTCTACCATCTGTTACAAATATGTTATTTGTTTACCATTAAAGCTTTGGTCCAGATTGATTTATTGGACTTCATAGAATCATTCCTAGAACAAATCTTTAGAATAGTTTGACTGATTTTCCACAGTTTTTTTTAATAGTAAAATTCAGGCATGAAGATATTCTGCTTTTTAAATGCTTAAATGTCAAATGGGTAGAAAGTACTGAGCTCTCTAGCTAAACAAGCCTCCCTATAGTTAAGACCTTTCTCAAAATTGCCCAGAGAACATAATCTATCCAGCACTGCTTGGATCAAGTCAACCCAAAGAATCAAGAGAAATAATGATCTTGTTGTTTTAAATTACAGAAATAGATATTAGATCGCACTATATATTAAATGTCTTATAAGAACCATCTGCTTACCCTGTGCAGAGACACAAGTAAACAGGTGTCTTTGTATAAATTATAATTTATATGTAATAATATCATTTTATAATATATTATTAATTAATACTAACATAAATAACTATAAATAATAATGTCCATAAATAAATAGTAATGTTACCTGCCCCAAGAGCACAATTGATGAAGAAATATCCCTGTGAGCCTATTAAAACAATTTTCTAGAGAACCACCAGTCCATCAGTTCCTCATTTTGGAACCTGGATAGTAGATATGGAGACTGTAATATCTGCCTCCCTAGTGTTGCTAGAATTATTCCTATATGTGTTGATGCTTTACTTTTACATCCATTTTACAACTTCCCTTTATTTTAAAGATATGGCATTATTACCTATGTGGGATAATTGAAAAAAACAAAGGTTTCATACTAGCAGTACAGCTTTGATACTTGAATTTTCTATTGCTCATTTATTTGTCTCTTTCTATGCCAGATTGTATTAATAACACTCATTTTACAGGTCATTATACGGCCTCTATGCACAGGTTCAGGTGTTTTCTCTTTCATAAGACCATAAGTACACTTTAACATTGAGATTGATACCCAGAGCTTTGAGATACATTTATTTTTCCTTTCTTGTTGGCTTTGCCTGGCATATTACTGATATGTTTAAATGATGAAAACATTGACTTAGTTGGAAACTATTTGATACATATTGAATTTTTTCTAGATTTTATGACAGTGTAAAAATGATATATTGCTTCCTAATTATAGTACCAAACAAACTGAACATCCCCCAAAACAGTTTTCTGAAGAAAATGTGATTACATTTAGTAGGAGGGTTATAGAAGATGGATCTCATAGAAGTTTGGACAGACACCCATGAAAAGGGCTTCCTGATAAGTCAAGACTATATTGTCACAAATGGTTCTGATAGACACATCATAATATTCATCAAAAGTCTCCCATATGAAGTGATACCATTTTTATATAATTAGAATATGGGGATTGAGGATTTAATTACTGTCTCCTATTTTCTCATGTTTAGAAATGAAATTTTTTGAGTTAGTAATTCAGATATTTTTTTTGTCATCCATGAAACTGACATCTTCAAAAACGAACATTAGAATATTATTGTGATCGTTTGCTTATCATAAAGAGTTTATATGGCTTACATTTCCAGGTCAAAATTGATCATCAAGGAAAGTCAGTGCAGGAACTGAAAGTAGAAACTGTGGATAAATGCTACTTGATGATATCACTATCTGGCTCATAATCAACCTGATTTAATATATAACTGACATCCACAGTGGGTTGAACCCTTTCACACAAAGTATTAACAAGGTAATATCTCACAGACATGACTAAAGGCTAATTTGTTTAAGACAACATCTCAATTTTGGTCTTCTTTCCAGATGACTCTTAGCTGTGTCAAATTGGTAAACTAACCAAAAAAATGATGGATGGGATATATTGTGTTTTGATAAATGCCTTATTGCTGTTTTTGAGAGCATTTATCACTAAAAGGATGATGAATTTTGACCCAAATTATCTTTTGCTGTTATTGAGATAATCATCCAATTTTTTACTCTGAAGTACATTAATAAATAGACCTTATTACTTGGTTGTATACAATGAATTATTCTTGCGACCCATGGGCAGTTCAAATTTCATGCCAATAATTGATTTAATATTTATAAGTACTTTTTCTTTTCTTTCCTCTAAATAGCAAGATCCTCTGAGTATTTACTGGCCATTTTTACCAAGTTATTCCTATCAATTTAGAGCATGGGAGACCTTTCCATCTTCTGAGGTCTTCTGTGATTTGTTTTTACAGGGATTTGAAGTTCTTGTCATACAAATCTTTCACTTGCTTGGTAAGAGTAACAATAAGTTAATTTATAATACTTGTTGCTATTGTGAAGGATGTTGTTTCCCTATTTTCTGTCTCAGCCAGCTTATCATTTGTATACAGGAAGTTTACTGATTTGTTTGAGTTAATTTTATATCCAGCACCTTTGCTGAAGTTGTTTATCAGCTATAGAAGTTCTCAGGAAGATTTTTGGGAGTTGTTTATGTATACTACCATATCATCCACAAATAGTGATACCTTGACTTCTTCTTTGCCAATTTGTATCCACTTGATCTCCTTTTGTTGTTTTATTGCTACAGCTAGAGCTTCCAGCACTGCAGATAGGAAGACAGTGACATCCTTATCTTGTTCCTGATTTTAGTGGGATTGCTTCAAGTATCTCTCCATTTAATTTGACATTTGCTGATAAAGGTTTGCTGTATATTGCTTTTATTATGTTTAGGTAAAGGCCTTGAATTCCTGAGCTCTTCAATACTTTTAACATGAAGGAGTGTTGTATTTGTCAATTGCTATTTCAGCATCCAATGAGATGATCATGTGATTCTTTTCCTTTGAGTTTATTTATAAAGTGGATTATGTTGATGGATTTTCATATATTGAACCAGCATTGCATCCCTGGAATGAACCCTACTTGATTGTGGTGAATGATGGTTTTGATATATTCTTAGATTTGGTTTGCTGGAATTTTATTGAGTATTTTTGATCGATATTCAAAAGTGAAATTGGTTTGAAGTTCTTTTTGGTTTTTTTTGTCAGGTCTTTGTGTGGTTTAGATATTAAAGGAACTATGGCTTCATAGAATGAATTAAGTAGTATTCTTTCTTTTTCTATTGTATGGAATAGTTTGAGGGGTGTTTGTATTAGTTCTTTTTTAAAGGTCTGGTAGAATTCTGAAATAAAGCCATCTGGCTTTTTGTTGTTGTTGTTGGGAGGTTTTTAAATTATATTTCCTTAGGAGAAATGAAACTCTAGATAGTTTATCTGCTCTTGATTTAACTTTGGTACATGGTATCTATCTCAAAACTCATCCATTTCATCTAGATTTTCATTTTGTTGAGTAAAGGCTGTGGTACTAAGATCTGTTGATTTTTTGAATTTCCTCAGTTTCTGTTGTTATGTCTTCCTTTTCATTACTGATTTTGTTAATTTGGATACTGTCTCTGTGTCCTCTAGTTAGTTTGCCTAAGTGTTTTTTTATCTTGTTGATTTTCTTAAAGAACCAGCTTTTGGCTTTGTTGATTCTTTGTATGTTCTCTTTGTTTCTAATTGGTTGATTTTAGCCCTGAGTTTGATTAGTTCCTGCCATCTACCTTTCTTGGGTGTGTTTGCTTCTTTTTTTTCTAGGTCTTGCAGGTGTGCTGTTATGTTGCCAGTGTAGGCTCTATCCAATTTCTTTAGCCAGGCACTTAGTACTATGAATTTTCCTCTTAACACTGCTTTCCTTGTGTCCCATAAGTTTAGGTATGCTGTAGCATCATTTTCATTGAATTCTAGAAAGTCTTTCATTCCATTCTTTATTTTTCCCTGACCAAGTTATCATTGAGTAGATAGTAGGTCAATTTCCATGGGTATTTTGTTTTTTTATTTTTTTGTTTTATTGAAGTCTAGCCTTAGTCCATGGTGATATGATAGGATGCATGGGATTATTTCAATTGTCTTCTATCTGTTGAGGCTTGCTTTGTGGCTAATTATATGGTCAATTTGGCAGAAAGTACTGTTTGGTGCTGAGAAGTAAGTATATTCTTTTGTTTTGGGTAAACTGTTCTGTACATATCTGCTAAATTCATAATTTCTGTTAGGTTCACTGTTCTCTGTTTAGTTTCTGTTTCAGAGACCTGTCCATTGGTGAGAATGGGGTGCTGAAGTCTCCCATTATTATTGTGTGAGGTTAAAGTTGTGTTTTGAGCTTTAGTAAAGCTACGTTTATGAATGTGGGTGCCCTTGCATTTGGGGCATAGATGTTGAGAATTGAGATTTTATCTTGGTGGGTGTTTCCTTCGATAAATGTGAAGTGTTCTTCCCCATCTCACTTGATAACATTTGGTTGAAAGTCGATTTTGTTGGATATTAGCATGGTAACTCCAGCTTGTTTCTTGGGACCATTTGCTTGGGAAACTTTTTCCAGCCTTTTACTCTGAGGTAGGGTCTGTCTTTGTCATTGAGGTATGTTTCTTTATGCAGCAAAATGTTGGTTCCTGCTTACATATTCAGTTTGTTAGCTTATGTATTTTTATTGAGGAATTGAGTTTGTTGATGTTGAGAGATATTAAAGACTGATTGATTGTTAGTTTCTGTTATATTTGTTGTTGGAGGTGGGGTTATATGTGTGTCCTTCTCTCCTTTGGGGTTTGTTGTGAGATGAGTAATTTCTTAGGTTTTTATTTTTTTTTTTTTGTATGTATGTTTGGTTTTGTGAGTGAGTGTGTTGTGTATGTGTGTGTGTATGTGTGCAACTACTTTTCCTTGTGTAGGAGTTTTCCTTCTGAATCCTCTGTAGGAACGTATTAGTAGATATATATTGTTAAAATTTGGTTTTTTCATGGAATATTTGGTTTCTCTGTCTATCACAAATGAGTTTTGCTGGGTATAGTAGCCTGGGATAGCATTGAGATCTCTAAAGTTCTGCTTTAGATTATTTAGATGATTATTATGTGACAGGAGGAGTTTCCTTTCTGGTCCAATCTCTTTGGTATTCTATAGGCTTCTTGCACATTAATGGCCATGTCTTTCTTTAGGTTGGAGAAAATTTCTTCTGTGATTTCATTGAAGATGTTTTCTGGCCTTTGAGCTGGGAATCTTCACTCTCTTCTATTCCTGTTATTCTTAGGTTTGGTGTTTTCATTGTGTCCTGGATTTCTTGGATGTTTTGGGTTAGGAGTATTTTTATACTTTGTATTTTCTTTGACAATTGTGTCATTATCTTCTATGGTATCTTCTTTGTCAGAGATTCTCTCTTCTATCTTTTATATTATGTTGGTGATGTTTGCATCTGTAGCTCCTGAACTCTTTTTTAGGTTTCCCATTTCCAGAGTTGTATCTATTTGTGATTTCTTCACTGGCTCATTTTTTTCATTTTTAGGAGACCTGCAGACTTGTGGTGTTGAGAGAGAAGAGCCGACAGGCAGATCTGCCGTGGCACAGGTGCAAACTGGAAGGAAAATTGGCATTTACATGCAGGGGAGGGGTCCTGCATCTGCTGGGCTCCTTGGGGCCTCCAGGATGCTGCAGTTATTTGGTCAGTTGTCCTACCTGTTGCCTTGCCTACAGTAGATCTCCTGGGAGACCTGCAGACTGTTCTGTGTTGATGGAGAGGAACAAACTAGCAGAGCTGCCCCAGCATAGGTGCAAATCTGAGAGAAAATGGCCTGCTCTTAATTTCTTAGATTCTTACATGTGACTTGCTGTTTCTGGCTGGTTTTAAATGCCATAACTTCCTGTTGGCTCTTCGAGTATATATGAAATACTTTCTTCTGTTATGATTTGATATGTACTCTCTGAGCACACATTTTATTAACATTTGAACTAGCCATAATTTGGACATAGATAAGCTGCTATGAATGCAAATATATGCATCTTTAAACCAAAAAACAAATAAGAGAACCTAAAAATGATGAGAAAGAAAAAAACTAGTGAGGTACAACTAGAAGAAGCAATTAGTTTCACAGTCAGAAATGCTTGAGTTTCATACTGTGCTGTACCTGATGATCACATGGCTTCTCTGAGACTCTCTGTTCTTAACCTCTTTCTTGGGTTTCTGTGGAAATCTATGATGCAGAAGCATTTAGAAAATTTGAAAGGTTCTCAGATTTTATATAGTAAGTACCATAATATATAAACAAGAGGCTGTAAGGATATAGCACATTCTTCTGTGATCTTAGTCACTAAGAAAATCAATATTTCATATTTATTCAGGAGCATGCTTTTGAAGTTTGGACTTTTGCTACGCTAAATACTGGTTGTTCCTAGAGACCACACACAGACCAAGGTGATGTTATGTGACCTGGAGTTTAGGGTTCCAGGAGTTTAGGGTTGGAGGAGAACCATGAGGTAGGAAAAAGAAGGTGGAGAGAGGAGAAGCCACCACAGGTTAAGAATCTTAAATAATGGAGATGTGGATTGGCTAATTGGAATTAAGAGCAGCCCAGATAAAACATGGCAAATTATGTAATGGGATTATTGGCTGTGAAATAGACATAATAGCATAGAGGTTAGATATATACCCAGCTCTTTTGCTGATTAGGGCTTATTGTAAATAATAAAAGTTTGTGTCTTTTATCCTGGAACTAAATGGTCAAAAGCAGGGTAGAAACCCCAGATTGAGAGTAAGTATTTTCTATAACATCATGCATTAATTAATTCTATGTCATAGGCTCTATGAATGATCTTGGAAAAATAAGGATGATACAGATTTACTTAGATAGCTTGTGATCCCATGGGGAAGATGAACTGGAATAACAAGATGTTAGGATTAATTCTGAGGGAAACTTATAGGTACTTAAGGAAGGGTATGGAACCAAGAAAAGACATATAACCTGAAGTCTGAAATGAACATAAGAATTATGAGAATAAAGAACAAAATTAGTGCTCTGTGGCATTTAAGTTTTCATGATGTTCGAGTGAGGAAAACTGATAGATTTTTGAGGAAAATATGATATATTGATGTAGGTTCTTAACTGTGCAAGTTATAGAAAGGTTGAGGATGGAATGGTGGAGTCAAGCCAGGAACTAAAGGAGTTCGGTTAGACTTAATTATTAGGTCACTCATTATTTGATGAATTTCAAAGCATGCTGGTGGAATGTCATTCTATTTTAGAAGGGTAGCCAAAAGTGTATTGTGGAAAGCAATCAGGTAAGAATGGATCTAGAAATATTGATTGGGAGGTTGATGGCAGAGTGTAAGCAGGACATTAGCAAGTCTGTTAGCTCTGTGGATGGAGAGAAATTTAAGCACTTAGCTTAGTGAGAAGAATAAGAACCAGGCTTTTAAAAAGTGATAAATTTCATGTTTTTCAACTTTAACTAATTGCAATGTGAATCAGTGTGAAACAACATTTTAAAGTGCTTTTTTGAAGGATGGACTGATAGGAATGGGGTGAGATCTATTCTTAAATATTTTACTAATCTTAGGGGAAAAATCACACACAGAAAAAATTTGGTTACTTCAGAGAATCTGGTTTAGAAAAATTTTACTTCCTCTTTGTAGGTTTCTATTTGTCCATTAATGGTTGAAACTAGTTGCATATTTAATATACAATCAATCATCAACTGAAATTACAAATATTTTCAAACTAACAGCACACTGCCTCACCAGAGAAAACCATTTCATGCTGAGACTTATGAAAAAAGAAAACAAAAAATCATTGACACACTTCTCTCAGAGCCAGAGGATGGGGAATCTGAGATGGAGATGCATCTGCTATAAGAGGAGGGCTTTGGCTGTTTCTTCCCTTCACAGAGGGCAGATAGGCAATCTGTCAATAGTGGTACAAGAGAACAGAACGGCTCATATTTACCAGCATTTGTTTTGTATGATGGTGTTAATCCAGTCATGAGAGTGAAATCCTTAAGACTTAAAGGCTTTCATTAAATACATCTCCCAACACTGCTGCATTAGGTAGTAAGTTTCCTACACAAGATTTTGGATGTAAAATTTAGATCAAAAAAACAAACAAACAAACATAAAAAACACAGAAACACCCTTAATGCTAAGATTCTTCAAATTATTTCTTCTTTTATTTGATGTTCTAAAAATTTACTATGAGTGACACTGGCAGAAAATCTGTGTCATAAACAGGACCTTTTATGCAGGATTGTAGCTATTAAGGGACTGAGAGTTTGGATAAATTTATCTGATTTTAAACCTGCTTAAAGAGTTGTGAAATACATTGTTGCTAATATCCATCTCTTTTTTAATGCCATGCTTGAAAGAATGGAACCTAAAATCAGACTGTAATTAACATTTTGAAGTTAATTATTATTAATAAGTAATAAGTTTTAATTTAGAATGAATAAGTAATAAGTTCAGTCAATATGAACAATTCAAGTTAATATGATAAGTAGCTTTCCTGTATCTTGGGGTAGCTTTCCACAGTTTCACATGATGACTAAATTCACATTTTACTCTCCTAATGTAGGCTGTCAACATTCTTTACGTTTATATTTTGAAACTAAATTATCTTACTCATATTTCTGGATTTCTAGTTCCTTTTGGAAAGTTGTGAGATCTAACACTTTCTTATCGAAAAGTCAGTTGAAGCCTAGTTTCAGTATACTGTAACATATACTGTCTTTGTGGCTCTATACTGTGATGAATACTGTCTCCATTGCATATCTATTGCTATAGTAAGAAATAGCCAGACAAAAGCAACTTTCAAAGGAAGACTGTTTTTCCCTTTCTTACTGTTGGCTTGGGAAGGTCACAGCAGCAGAAGCTCTTGGCTCCCAGATGTTTATACTGCACTCACCATCAAGAAATGAGGGAGGTGAAAGCACACTGCTGCTCAGTTCCCAGTCTCAGTTCACAGAGTCCAGCATCCCAGTCAGAGACTGACTTCCCACCTCATTAATGCAATCAAGTTACTTACCCACAGGCACGTTCAGATGCCAGCCTCCCTCCCAGGTGATTCTATGTCAAGATGTTAATCATAAGCATTCTATAGCATAGTTGCTCACAAATTTTATTGCTGCAGACTAGTTTTAGTTTCCATTGGTAATGACTGTTGTTCTAGAATTGTATTTAAAATGCAGCTAAAAAATGAGCATTTCTGTTTGTTATATATTCATATTTCCCCACTGTTTACCTAACCCATAGGGACTGTATATTTGAGGAAAAAGAAAAGAAAAGACTTTTGAGGCTTGAAAATTTTTTATTTACATGAATTTCTTGCCTTATTAAGTTTTTGATATTGGTCCAACTCTCTTGTTTTGTTTATTATAATTTTAAAATGAAAGCTCACAAAAACCCAAAGTGGAAGAATGGGAATTTTTCTAAGTTCCCAATGAACTAAAGAACATCTAAGATCAAAGTAACTGTGTTAACAGAACAACGGACAGTACTGGAGACAGGCTTCTGCTAAGTGTCAAATAAATACAAATGAGTCACATGCATGCAGCGAACCTTGGCTGTCATAAAGTTCACTCTAGCAGCAGAACAGGGTGTCCACAGAGTCAGAAAGAAAAGGCTTTTTGTGTTTGTTTTCCTTTCCCTGAGCTGTGCTTGATTTTTTTACTCTGTTGGCAAACATTTTATTTAAAACAAAACAAAACAAAAATACCTTTCAATTTAGCACAGGTACCAGCCTATTTATAGTGAGCTTACATAAGGGGACGGCTGCTTTTTGTGAGTCATCAATCCTCCTAGACAGAGATGGACATAGTTCTTGTAATGAAAGTGATGGAAAAGTGGGCCATTTCTGGCTAACTAGAAGCTCACAAAGTTACTGGGTGATTTCCCTCTCCATGAAAATATACTGCAATAAACTTCAAATTTTGGGGAACTGACTGTTGGCAGCTAGGGAAGCAAGAGTGAACTGATAAATAATGTATAAAAGTTGAAATGGACAAACGACCTCATTTTCCTATAGGCAGTAAGGCCAGGGTACAACAAAGCCTTCTGCTTCCTGAGGCATTCAGAGTATCATTGACAGAGACATACACTGACAGCAAAGCATATCCAGAATCTCAGTTGTAGACAATACCTTAGAAGATATTGAACAGTCAAAGAAAATACAAAGCTTAAAACCTCCTAACTTGAAACATTCAGGAAATACCAAACACAATGAAAAGACCAAACCTCCCATGAAGGCTGGACATTATGGAGGGGGCTATTCGAGAGTGGGGAGGTGGGGTACGGGGGGGTGGGTAGGTGGGGTATACCATCATAGAAGCAAGAGGAGGGGGGAAGGGATAGGGAGTTCCTGGGAGGGAGGGAGAGAGGGAGGGAGGAGAGAGAGGGAGGGAGGGAGGGAATGGGGTAAGGGGAGAACACCTGAAATGTAAATAAAATTTCCAATTATAAAAAAAAAAAAAAAAGACTAAACCTAAGAATAATAGGAATAGAAGAAAGCAAAGATTCCCAGCTCAAAGACCAGAAAACATCTTTAACAAAATTATGGAAGAAAACTTCCCCAATCTAAAGAAAGATATGGCCATAAATGAACAAGAAGCCTAAACAACACTAAATAGATTGGACCAGAAAAGAAAATCTTCCAGTCACGTAGTAATCAAAGCACTAAATGTACAGAACAAAGAGAATATTAAAAACTGTAAAGGAAAAAGACCAAGTAACATATAAAACTACAGACCTATAAGAATTACACTAGACTTCTCAACAGAGACCCTAAAAGTCAGAAAAGCCTGGACAGAGGTCATGCAGACCCTAAAAGAACACAAATGCCAGCTAGGCTACTATACCTTGCAAAACTCTCAATCCTCATAGATGGAGAAACTAAAATATTCCATAACAAAACAAATTTTAAACCATATCAATCTACCTATCAAGCCCTAAAATGGATTCTAGATGAAAAACTCCAATTTAAGGAATGTATCTACAATAAAACAAAATCAAGAAATTAATCATCTAACAACAAAACCAAAAGGAGAGAATCACATAACATAAGGCCACCTACAACAACAACCAAAACAGGAACTAACAATTATCTGGCTTTAATATCTCTCAATATCAACAGATACAATTCCCCAATTTTAAAAAAAAAAAAAAAAAAAAAAAAAAGCTAAAAGACTGGATACACAAGCAGAATCCAGCATTTTGCTGCATACAAGAAACACACCTCAATGACAAAAACAGACCCAACTCAGAGTGAATACTGGAAAAAGGGCCTCCAAACAAATGGCTGATTTTAAGGAGACAGGATTTAGCAAGTAATATTATTGCATCTGTGTTTTTATATTGTACCTTTAGCTTCTATGATATTTATATTTTATTTATGGACCTAATTGTTTCAGGTGTATAACACACACACACACACACACATGCATACATATCTCTAGATGTTCTGTACAGTGGTAAATTGCCTACCTTGGAATCATCTTTGATATAAATCTTTGACCCAATATGCACAACCTAGAGAACTTCGGACAGCTTGCTTGATGTTTCTAAATTTCAATTTTCTCATATGTTAAAAGTAAATACTCTAAATACTGATTAGAATATTCTGATACTGCTATAGTGAAAACTGAAAAAAAGGATTAGATGGGGAGAGCTGGGATGTCAGGATAGGGAAGAAAATATGGAGAGGGACAAGTAACATTAAAGGCCTTTGAAAAGCTTTACGGAAACCTACTGCTGTAGAATCCATGTAAAGGATATACTTATATAAAAGGAGTTTTAAAGCAGTTAGCATATAATGGAGAAGACAATACTCCATAGTAGGGTCTGTCATGCCTTGGTCAGCCCCGTCCCATGAGGTGGATCCCAAGTTGTTCTGGTCGTTGGACATCCTTTCTTTCAGTCTCTTCTTCATTTTTATCCCTGCAGTTCTTTTAGGCAGGAACAATTCTGGGTCAGGAATATTAATTGTGGGTTAGTAACCCTGTGCCCCCACTTGAGGCCCTGTCTATCTACTGGAGGTGAACTCTTGGAGTTCCCTCTCCCCAGTGTTGGACATTTTGGAAAAGTTCACCTTCAACGAGTCCTGAGAGTCTCTCACCTCCCTGGTTGGGTCTCTGCTACTCTCTAGAGGCTCCCCAACTTCCCACTCCCTGAGGCTGCTTATTTCCATTTATTCTCTTGGTCCTTACAACTTCTCAGCTTTCCCTTCCCCCATATCTGATTATGCTCATCTTTTCCCCTCCCCTTCTCCCTCTGACTGGTGATGAGTTCTCTCTCCTCTGGTACCATACATAGCATATTCTATCACTCTAAATGTCAGTATGGGCCGAGCTCCCAGTTGAGCATCAGCTCAATTTCTTCATACTTGATGGCATAAGTGTATCAGCAATAGATTCTTTCCATTGAATTGTATTGGAGGTATCCTATAAAATTTGTGCAGCATCTATAGAATCCATTTGACCAACACCACAAATAACATGAGACATTTCTGATAGTGGGGGTTTATTTGATAGCATATGGTATATAGTTGTGGTAGTTTTCAAAAGAAGGGGATCAAATGGTTAGAAGATATTAAAAGTAAAACAATAAAGTCTCTATATCATGAGGTTATTGTACGGATTATTTAATAAAAGTGTGTTTGCAACAAAGAGAATGTCTGGGTTCTCGTTAGCAGATGCCCATTCTCATCACCAATTCCAACCTGACCACCTCGTCAGGTGTCACCAGAGAATCCTCATCTAAAAGTATTGTTTATATTTAAATTTTTATCTCTTCATTTCTCTCTGAGACTATCAATCTTTATATTCAGAATTTTTGTTTTTATTATTTATTTAGTTATTTAGTTATTGTTTTCTCCAGACAAGTTTTTTTTTTGTGTGTGTGTCTTAGAACTCGTTCTATAAAATATGCTGACCTTGATCTCAGAGATCCACCTACTTCTTCCTCCTGCTTGCTGGGATTAAAGGCCTGTACTACCATATTTAGCTTACAGCTAGAATTTTATTTACTTATTTAAAAAAAACAATATGTTTACTTGTGTTTGTCATGTGCTATTGGATGCCCACAGAGGTCAGAAAAGTGTATGACATGATTCCTGGAAGGGGAGTTACTGGTACTTGTGACCCACCCAATCAATATGGGTGCTGGACTGAATTTGAGTCCTTTGGAAAAAAATAATTGTTCTTAATGCTAAGCCGCTAAGTGATAGTGTTTCTGTACAGTGTGTGAGAATCTGGGTTTGTCACTCCAGTAATGAACAATTTGAATACTAATACTTTACTTTGAAAGTGCTAGGTGCTATATCCAGTTACAGAATAATTGAGACAGGAGTTAGAGAGATGGTTTAATCTATAAGAGTGTTTGCTGTTCATGCAAGAAGATCTGAGTTCAAATCCCTAACTCTGAAGTGAAAGTTGGACTTTGACACACATGTCTTTAACCACAGCCTTGTGGACAGAAACAGGAAGACCCTGTGAGATCAGTGGCTAGACTGCCTAGCCAAAATGGCAAGCTTCAGGTTGACTGAAAGACTCTATCTAAAGGCAATAAATTAGATGAGATAGAGGCTTTCACATGTTCATGTATGGACATCCCCCATTTCCCCAATCCCACATATCTCATATACAAACTCCATAAATACAAGAACACAACGTCAAATCATCGTAACTGTTAAACACAAACTTACTACAAGATCCACAGCAAAGCATGTTTCCATAGACTTGCATAGAAACTGTTTATAGTAACTTTATTAATGATCATAAAAAGCATAAAATAACACAAATGTTTATCAATTTCTAAGTAAGGAACCAAACATTCACATAAAGGAATACTTCTCAGCAATAAAAAAAAATGGATTTTTGCTGGGTGCTTTGGCATACATCTACAGGAGCAGCCCTGACAAGGCTGTCAGGAAGATCAGCCAATCAAGGCATACCTGGACTTCATCAAAAATAAATGACTAAAAATGCAACAGTGTGTATGTTTATTCCAATTACTATGACACAGAAGTTTTCACAATGTACTATTCTGTTCTTTGACATCATATTATAGGCATACCTATAGAAAGGAAACTCACTGGTGGTTTCTTTACAAGAACATAAAATATTACTGATTAACAAAAATGCTTACTATTATGACATTGTTGCTGCTTCTTATGTGAGTATATGTTATTTTCAAAAGTTTTGCAATTGTACATGTTTCTGAACTTCACTATTGAGTACGTTGGACATCATATGGTTACTTACTGTTGAATAAAACTATTGAGAAGGAGGCAAATCTGCAGATTGTCTACCTCATGATATCAGCCTCTTGAAAATAAAAGACTTAGTGTGCAGAGACTTACTGGAAAAAACTGTGGCCGGTGTCAGTTATCTCTGAAATAAAACACAGCAGGATGGCATAGTTGTTATAAACTGTGAATTTCTATACTCATTATTCCTATTTGTATTGTCTAGGGCATTTATATTGGTTGATTTCTTCTTTCAAATTTTGTATGTTACAAGTAATTTATGAATTCAGAAGTGTTTTTATCTATTTTTAAATGAGTAGTATGACTTTCAATAAACAATGTTTGAGCTGCCTAGTATATCCAACCTCCACTATAATTCCTGTGTGTTACTTATCACCATTGGGTTATCTTCTTTTGTCATAATACCTTAGTACAAAAAAATTAACATTGATAAATAGAATATAGTGTCAAGAACTCCACAAAGCAGGCAACCTTGTATAGATGTTCCAGATGCAGACACCCTTTTGCTAGTTGAGATGATTCCCATTATACAGGACTGCGAATAGACAACAATGTTGTTGGTAAGTTACCTAGAATGAATTCAACACTATTCTTAGGACTCCTGTTGTATAAATTCTGTGCTGAGGACCTCTGCAAACCCAATCACATACATTAATGCTTTTCCTGAGCCTGGTAGGTGAATGAGTTGCACAAAGATATGCACCTACCCTTCTAGCATGATGCTATGGTTTATGTTACTACTTCTTATCTACTCAAGTCATGATATGTTGTGTACCATCAGATTTGATAGGATCCTAAGGGCTTCTGATGTTAAATAGAGTTGGTCTGTTTCCTTGATAGAAGCTGCATGATATGCAATATCACAATTCTTTTGACCTTCTGATGATTCCAAAATTTTATGGGATAATTTAATTGAGTTTCTGTCACTTTCAATCAAAGTCAATACTTCCTCCAAATGATGAATCAAAAATATAAGAGAAGTTGTGGGAATGTTGCCAGGAAGAAAGGAAGCTATCCCAGAGAACAAAGTGACAATCTGTGATAGTTTGTATATGGTTGCCCCAGGGAGTGGTACTATTTGGAGGCATGGCTTGTTGGAGTAAACGTGGCCTTGTTGAAGGAACTGTGGGCTTTAAGACCCTTATCTTAGGTTCCTTCAAGTCTGAGCCTGTGCCCTGAGCAGACTTTGGGCTCTATATCTGCACCAAGTTCCACAACACCTAGAGGAAGCTCCACTCCCAGAAGGTCTAACACCCCCAGGATCATAGGTGAGGAGGCCACATGTGCCCTAAAACCCCAACACCCCAACACTGGGAGTAATTGGGACCAGCAGGATCCAGGGATGCAGGAACCCTGCCCAGCCAGTGGCATGGTTCCTTCCAGTCTGGCCGGCACCCTGACTAGCTCTGCTCCAAGTCCCACAAAATCCAGAAGAAGCTCAACTCCCAGAAACTCTAACACACCCAGGATCATAGGCTCTCAAGAGCTTGGTCACACCATGATTTCAGGATCCCAGAGGCAACTTGACTCCCAGGAGCTCTGACACACCCAGGATCTCAGGATCATATGATCCCAGAATCACAGGATCTAAAAGACAGATAAAGGTTCTGAAAAAACTAGGATCACAGGAGGGATAGGCTCCAGTTAGAAATAGCGAAGGCAGGTAGCACTGGAGATAACTAGAATGCAAGAGGCAAGCTTAAGAACCTACGCAACAGAAACCAAGGTTACTTGGCATCATCAGAACCCCTCCCACCATAGCAAGTCCTGGATACCCCATCACACTGGAAAAGCAAGATTCAGATTTAAAATCACTTCTCATAATGATGATAGAGAACTTTAAGAGGGACATAAATAACTCTCTTAAAGAAATACAGGAAAACACAGATAAACAAGTAGAAACCCTTAAAGAGGATACACAAAAATCTCTTAAAGAATTACAGGAAAACACAACCAAACAGGAGAAGGAATTGAACAAGACCATCCAGGATCTAAAAATGGAAATAGAAACAATAAAGAAAACACAAAGGGAGACAAACATGGAGATAGAAAACCTAGGAAAGAGATCAGGAATCATACATGCAAGCATCACCAACATAATACAAGACATAGAAGAGAGAATCTCAGATACAGAAGATACCACAGAAAATATTGAAACAACAGTCAAAGAAAATGCAACAAGCAAAAAGCTCCTAACACAAAACATCCAGGAAATCCAGGACACAACGAGAAGATGAAACCTAAGGGTAATAGGTATAGAAGGGAAAAAAGATTCCCAACTCAAAGGGCCAGTAAATATCTTCAACAAAATTATAGAAAAAAAAACTTCTCTAACCTAAAGATAGAGATGCCCATGAACATACAAGAAGCCTATTGAACTTCAAATAGAATGGACCAGAAAAGAAATTCCTCCCGTCACATAATAAGCAAACACTAAATGCACAAAACCAAAAAAGAATATTAAAAGTAGTAAGGGAAAAAGGTCAAGTAACATACAAAGACAGACCTATCAGAATTATGCCAGACTTCTCTCCTGAGACTATAAAAGCCAGAAGACCCTGGGGAAATGTCATACAGATCCTAAGAAAACACAAATGCCTGTCCAGGCTACTATACCCAGCAAAATTCTCAATTACCATAGATGGAGAAACCAAGATATTCTAAGACAAAATGAAATTTACACAATAACTTTCCACAAATCGAGCCATACAAATGATAAAAGATGAAAAATTACAATGCAAGGAGAGAAATTTCACTCTAGAAAATCAAGAAAGTAATCCATTTCAACAAACCCAAAACAAGATAGCCACACAAGCATGATTTCACCTCTAACAAAAATAACAGGGAGCAACAATCACTTTTGCTTAATACCTCTTAACATCAATGGACTAATTCCCCAATAACTAGACATAGACTAACAGATTGGATATGTAAACAGGACCCAGCATTTTGCTGCATATAGAAAATGTACCTCAGTGATAAAGACAGACACTATTTCAGAGTAAAAGGATAGAAAGAAAAATTTCAACAAAATGGCCCCAAGAAACAAGCTTGAGTACACATTCTAATATCAAATAAAAACAAATTTCAATCAAAAGTTATCAAAAAGGATAAGGAAGGACACTTCATACTTGTCAAAGAAAAAAACAACTAAGATGAACTCTCAGTTCTGAACATGTGTGCTCCAAATGCAAGGGCACCCACATTCATAAAAGAAACTTTATTAAAGCTCAAAGGACACAATACACCTCACACAATAATAGTAGGAGACTTCAACACCTCACTCTCAGCAATGGAAACAGAATCTACACAGAGACACAGTGAAACTAACAAAAATTATGAGCCAAATGATATTTAACAGATATCTATAGAACACTAAACAATTCGTTCTGTGAAGCCATAATTACACTTATACCTCAACCCCACAAAGGTCCAACAGAGAAACAGAACTTCAGACCAATTTCCCTAAGAACATTGATGAAAAAATATCCAATGAAGTTCTTGCAAAATGAATCCAAGAACACATCAAAATGATCATTCACCATGATCAAGTGATGCAGGGATGTTTAAATATATGGAAATCTATCAACGTAATCCTCTACATAAACAAACACAAAGACAAAAACCACGTGTTCATTTCATTAGATGATGAAAAAGCATTTCACAAAATTCAACACTCATTTTTGTAAAAGTCTTGGAAAGGTCAGGAATTCAAGACCCATACCTAAGCATAGTAAAAGCAATATACAGCAAACTAGTAGCCAACATCAAACTAAATGGAGAGAAATTTGATGTAATCCCATTAAAATCAGGGACTAGAAAACACTATTCACTCTCTCTATTTATTCACTATAGTACTTGAAGTTCTAGCTAGAGCAATTATACAAGAAAAGGAGGTCAAAGGGATACAAATTGGAAAGATAGAAGTCAAAATATCACTATTCGCAGATGATATGGTAGTATACTTAAGTGACCCCAAAAATTCCACCACAGAATTCCTAAACCTGATAAACAACTTCAGTAAAGTGTCTGGATATAAAATTAACTCCAACAAATCAGTAGCCTTCATGTACTCAAAGGATAAACAGGTTGAGAAAGAAACTGGGGAAAGAACACTTTTCACGATACTCATAATAATATAAAATAACTTGGTTTGACTCTAACCAAGCAAGTGAAAGATCTGTATGACAAGAATTTCAAGTCTCTGAAGAAAGAAATGGAAGATGATCTCAGAAGATAGAAAAATCTCCCATGCTCATGGATTGGCACAACATTTGAAATGTAAATAAATAAAATAACCCATTAAAAATAGAATTACATTGTCCAATACTAATGTTTTGTTAGGCTGTGCTCACAAAAGAAGTTGGCTTCATGCAGATTTCCATGGAAACCCTTTATGATCTAGTAATTAAATCAATTAACTGTAGTCAAGAGCAATGCTTAAAACAGCTCTGATAACATCAGGAGAATAGAGCTCTTCTGTTATCAACTTTGCTTTTAAAAAAAATTCCAGCTTCTGAATTGCCACGGTGTGTGTGACTATTCTAAAAGTCTTAGAACTCACAGTTGGTGGTCACACTAGATAACAGGTGTTATTCATAAACACTGACCTGAGAAGAAAGTCAGTGAGAGATTAAAGGTTCATCCCTGTAAGCTGTCCTTTGAGTTTGTTATCTTAATTATGCACTCTCCTAGAAGGTGCCATGTAGCTATTAACAGGCTTTGAATATTACTCCTGTGGAAAATACTTGTTCTCATTAAGAGCTATCTCATCAAGCCAGGTACCTTCTTATCATTAATTAGTGCTGTTTTCACAACAATCTTTGCAATACATTTTCTCTTTTAGTTAAAAATATACTATAGGTTTCTATTATCTTAAAGGCTTAAAGAGAGCAGAGAGAAATATTATGTTCATTTGAAGACTTCCTGTTCAATATATGTCACCTGTGTCTATAACTCTATATAACTAAAGCCAAAAATTTCTTTAACTTTTGGTAGTGATGACAGGTAGACTAGGTTACCTATTACTTGAACTACTTATTTTTTTCTTGCTGCCTTGTTTTCCTACCATAATGGACTCTTACCTCTCTAGATGTATAAGCTCATAAAAATTATTTCTTCCCTAAGATGCCTGATTCGTGGTGTTGTATTAAACTAACATACAAGTAACTGATATATTCAGAGTCTCAGGAGGGTCCATTCCTCATGGTTGATACCTCTTTGTCCCTCTATGTTGGAGAAAACAAATGAAATTACTCAAGATTCTCTTATTAGGACGTGAATACCATTTGTGAAGATGAAGTCCTTTAAACAAAATTACTGCCCAAAGACATCATTCAAATGTTAGGATATTTTGCTAAGTTTAAGTCATTAGTTTAAGTTCCATATTTATTTGAATAAGGCACACACACATTAAGGCAGCACCAGGGACTATATTTTTAAATGCATTCATTGGTCAATTTTGATTTTATTAGCTTAAATATCCACATGAGTTCTAGATCAACATCTCACAGAAAAGCAGTAGATTTTCCATTATCTTGGAAATGGGAGCAGAGGCTAAGAAATTATCAGTGGCAGAATTTCCTTTTAGGTTTAAAATATTTTGCTATTTTCCTGTTTTCAAATAAAAACATTTTGAGTGGAAAAATTCGATACACTTAAAAAGAAATGAGTTAATACTATTTTAAAGGATTGAATTGTTTTTGGACATCCATTTTCCTTTAAGTTAAGCATTCCTTCTTTTTTATGCTAAACAAACTCTTTAGGAATGATTTGCTAGCAATAAATGTGTTAGTCTCCTGTGTTCTGTTCATACCTACTTCCAACAATACTTTGGTCACATGAAGAATTCTTTTTCTTCACATTTTGAAATCATTACTACATCACTTTCGGACATTTACTATTTTAAATGAGAAATATGTTTCCTATCTGACTTTTTTTCTTTGAGTTCTCTTCTAAATGGATTTTTAAAACTGGCTTTTTTATTATTATTAATCACTCCATTCATTTTCATCTCAAATGATATCCCCCTTCCTGGTTACTCCTCCACAAACTCATATCCCATAACCTCCATCTCCTCCCTCCCCTTTGCCTCTATGAGGATGCTCCCCCATACACCCACCTTCTCCCACTCCACCCCTCCAGCATCCCCCTACACTGATGCCTCAAACCTCTACAGGACCAAGGGCCTTCCTCCTGTTGCTGTCGGGCAAGGCATTCCCTGCTACCTATGTCTCTAGAGCCATTCCTTAGTTGGTGATCTAGACCCTGGGAGCACTGGGTGATCTGACCAGTTGATGTTGTTCTTCCTATGGGATTGCAATCCCCCTCAGCTCCTCCAGTCCTTCCACCAGCTCCACTACCAGGATCCCTGAGCTCAGTCTGACTGTTAGCTCTAAGCATCCACATCTGTATTGGTCAGTTGCTGGCTGAACCTCCCAAGAAGCAGTCATACCAGATTCCTGTCAGCAAGCAATTCTTGGAAATGGGAACAGGGTCCAGTTCAGTGTCTGCAGACAGGATGGATCCCCAGTGTGAGGCAGTCCTCAAATGGCTCATCCTTCAGTCTCTGCTCCATTTTTTGTCTCTGTTCTTCCTTTAAACAGGAAAATTTCTGGGTTCAAACTTTGAAATGGGTATGTGGCCCATGTATATTTACTGAGGTGGTCTCTACAGGTTCTATCTCCCATTCTCTGATAAAATCATCCCCATTGGGCCCTGGGAGCCTCTAGTTTCCCTGGCGTCTGGGACCCCCCAGTGGCTATCCTCAGTTCCTTACCCCCTCCCCCGCTACATATTTTTATTTGACTTCCTGACCCTCTGTACCTCTCTCCTGTCCCCTCCAGGATGTGAAACCCCATTCTTTCCTCAGCTTGCTCCCCTCTTCCCAGGTTCTCCCCCCCTCCACTTCCTTCAATCATTCTGTTCCCCTGTCAATGTAGGACTGAAGGAAACATTCACACCCTGGTCTTCCTTTCTTCTAAGTTCCATATGGTCTGTGGATTGTGTCATGGGCATTGTGAGTTTTGGGGTTAATATCCACTTATCAGTGAGTACATACCATGTGCGTACTTTTGTGTCTGGGCTATCTTACTCAGGATGATATTTTCTTTTTTTTAATTAATTAATATATTTTATCGGATATTTTATTTACATTTCAGATGTTATCCCCTTACCCCATCCCCCCTCCCCACGCCCAGGAACCCCCATCCCATCCCCCCTCCTCCTGCTTCTATGGGGATGGCCCCCATCTACCCCCCACTCCGACCTCCCCACCCTCGAATTCCCCCACACACGACGTCCAGCCTTCATGGGACCAAGGATCTCCTCTCCCACCTATGCCCAACAGGGCCATCCTCCCCTACATATACAGCTGGAGCCATGGGTCCCTCCCTAAGTACTCCCAGGCTGGCGGTTTAGATATTTTCTAGTTCCATCTACTTTCCTGTGAATTTCATGTAGTCATTGTTTTTAATAGCTGAGTAGTATTCCATTGTGTAAATGTACCATATTTAATGTATTAATTCTACTGTTCAGTGACATCTGGGTTGTTTCCAGCTTCTGGCTATTATAAATAAGGCTGCTATAAACATGGTGGACCATGTGGCCTTGTTATATGTTAGAGCATATATGGGTATATGCCCAGTAGTGGTATAGCTGGGTCTTCAGGTAGAACTATTTCCAAGTTTTTAAGGAACTGACATACTGATTTCCAGAGTGGTTGTTCCAGCTTGCAATCCCACCAACAATGGAGGAGTGTTCCTCTTTCTTCACATCCTTGCCAGCATCTGATGTCACCTGAGTTTTTGATCTTAGCCATTTTGACTGGCTTTTTTTTTTTTTTTAACAGAAATCATTAAGTAATGGGATCTTCTGAGGATTCAATCTCTATTCACAATAAAAAATTTGTGCATGGTTGATCTTTTTAGTATCACATTTGATTATTATTAAAACAACAACAACATTGAAAAAACACAATGGTGGTTTGAATATGTTTGGACCATGGGAAGTGGCACTATTAGGAGGTGTGGCCTTGTTGGAGTATGTCTGGCTTTGTTGGAAGAAGTGCAACAAACCTGACCCTCTGTACCTCTCTCTTGTCCCTTCCAGTACCTGATACTGCCCCTTATTTCCTCCTCCTCTCTTCTTCCCAGGTTCCCCTCCCTCCACCTCCTGTGATCATCCTGCCCCCCTCAAGAGGTACTCAGTGCAAGGGGGTGGACTTTGAAGTTGCACCCACTGTGGAAGAGATCTTCCTCCTAGCATCCTGAAGATGCCAGTTCTCTCTTGTTTGCCTGTGGAACAAGAAGCAGAATTCTCAGCTCCTCCAGTGCCATGCCTTCCTGGAAGCTACTATGCTTCCCATGCCTGCCTGGATGCTACCATACTTCCTACCATGATGATAATAGACTGAACATTAGAACCAGTAAGCCAGCTCCAATTAAATGTTATCCTTTATGCGAGTTACCTTAGTCATGGTGTCTCCTTACAGCCATAGAAACCGTAACTAAGACAAACACATTATGAGGTTTGGAGATCTTCACTCCATGAATTATGAGAGTTGGAGGTTTTTTTTTTTTTTTTTTTTTTACTACATTTTTCATGTTGTATACTGATTTTTAATAGTTAAATAATTAAAAATATTCCTTTGTCACTTTCTTAGTGGTACACTTAGTTTTATCTTTTGAAAATAATATCATACTGCTTTGATATTCATGTGTGTAGTGAAATGGTTATTGCCAATAAGTAAAATAAGGTACCCATCATCTCTCATGGTTATTCTGAGGAGACGCAGAGGAAAAGAATATGTAAAAAATATATTCTCTTAGCAAATATTCCTTATATATATAATACTATTATATAATATGTATAATAATTGTATAAAATATACCTTATACAATAACATAATTTTATTAACTGTAGGATTATGCTGTACATTTCATCTCTAAAACTCACCAATTATGCATATCTAAAGTTTACATTTTTAACTAAGTTTTTACCATTGCCTTGTACTTGATAATAAGCACTATAATCTGTTTCTGTGTATTCAGCATTTTAGATTGTACCTATATGATTGGATCATGCAGTATAGTCTTTGTGATCACTATTTTTTATAATATCTTCCAAATTCATTTATGTTGTTGCAAGTGGAAATATATTTTTTCAGGATTAAATAAAGTTACAGAGTTTGAACTTTCTAAATATAAGTGTACATATAAATCACAACTATATATTTACATCACAACTTATTTTTGATTATCTGTCTTAGACAGTCATCTTTATTTTAGATTGTTTCCTTGTCTATTCTGAGCAATTACTGTGGAAATGTAGATCCCTTTATGCTGATTTCATTTATTTAGAATATATACCCAACAAAGGAAATGTCTTTAGTTCTATATTTAATTTTTAAGAACCCCCCATCCTATTTTCAGCCATGTTTATACCAGTTTACATTCCTCATTGTTCGTGTCTATTATTTTAACACCCTTGGTGACTTTTTTTCTCTCGACTTTTTATAATAGTCACACAGACAGACATAAAGTGATATCCAATAGTGGTTTTGATTTTCACTTTGCTAATAATTAGTGAGGTGCAATGGTGAATTCAGCTGGACCTGGTAACTAGCTACATACATTCTTTTGAAAATAACTACTGAGTTATTTGGTAATTTTTAAGCTGCATTATCTATTTTTATTAGCTGTGTGAGTTGTTTATATACCTTGTACAAATTAACTCTTTTGATGCATGGCTTGTGAATATTTTTTCCTGCCTTATCACTTTATTGGCTATGTACATTGTGATTCTGAAGTGTTTTAATTTGGTATAGACTCACTTGTTTCATTTTTGTTCTTTGAACTTATTGGTGTGATATGTCTGGTATCAAACGACTTTACTTTTCATGTTCTTTCCTAGGGATGCGTTGTTAGTACTCTTACATTAAGTTTTAAATCTAAGTTTAGTTATTTTTCATGTAAACTAAAAGTCCAATTTCATTTTTTGTTTATTAATTACTGTCAATAGATTAATCTGATGGTAATCAATTTAATCACACTAGGCATTAAATTTACAATGATTTATGACTTACACTACTTGCAAAGATGGTTTAATGAAACTGAAATTTTGGAGGTATGTTTTCACATTTTGTTCGATTTTAATGATTTGGAGAAAGATCAGCTGGATAGTTATTTAATAAACCATTCCTAACATGAATTGTGCAAAGCCTAGATACACTAGATTTACAGTACTGTAGGTGATAATTATTAAGGTAAAGGCTATTTGTTTCAAATTTTTTGTGACACTTTAATTTATTTAAAGAGGTTATGTATCTGCTGATACATATCTATAGAAATAGGTTCTTTATCTGTTTGTATAGAAATCATAATAGTTATTGTCAAATATCTCCTGGAATTTAATAATAGTAATATGTATACTCACAGTGTTTTTCTGACAAGTTGCCTAATTACCTCACAGCCCAAATATACTATTATTAGACTTTTTTTCAGACACAACACACTATATTAGCTTTGTTTTTCAGAGTTAAGGTTTAAAAGACTTTACATAATATTCAAATTTACACAGCAAATCAGTAACCAGGAGAGAAAATGAGACCACTGTCAGGCTTCTTCTGAGCTTGGCCTGAATGCTGCATATTATCAGAATGAATCTATGCAGAGCACTAGGGGCATTTATTAACTAGGTCACGTGAATATGCCTGGAATGTACACTGATGTCCCTGAGCACAATGGAATCACAAAATGAAACACTGGGGAAATAAACCATGAAATTTTACATCTCCAAACCAATAAATTCATGTTGCTAAGAAGTCCCAAGTCCTAAAGTTGGCAAATCCCACATTTGGATTGATTATTTTAACCTCTGATCACAATGAAGGGGAACAATATTGAAGTCATTCTATAAAGATACTAATAACCAGACATAAGTGCTGTGACAACAGTGAGTGGCATGTGTTTAAAAAAATATTTCTTTTACAATTTTGAAACTATAATATACTTATACTTCTCTCCTTTCCTCCCTTTAAGCCCTCCCACATACCTCTCTTTGCTCCATTAAAAATTCATAGCCTCTTTTTTGTCATTAATTGTTGATATATGTAAATAAACATTGATATATATTTGTTGGGTAAATTTGGATATTATGTTTAGTCTTTTACACCTTCAATCTGAAAAATAAGACTAATAACAGTGTGTTATCGCTTTAAGATAATTAGGAAACCTTGTCAGCAAAACATTGGGAATATTTATTATTATTATTATTATTATTATTATTTTCTTTTTTTAAAATATATTTATTTATTCACTCTATCCCCATATCAGTCCCCTTTCAACCTCCTCACACAGAACCTCCCTCCACTTCCCCACAACTATTTCTCCTCTGAGAAGAGGGAGCACCCCCATACCTTGTATCAAATCTCCTGGCACATCAAGTCACTTCAGGACAAGGCACATCCTCTCCCACTAAGGCCAGACAAGGCAGCCCAGTTAGGGCAACCAGATCAAGAGTAGGCAACAAATTCAGGAACAGCTCCTATTCTAGTTGTTGGGGAACCAGCATGCAGACCAAGCTGCACATCTGCTACATACGTGCCGGAACCTTAGGTCCGGTCCATATTTGTTTTTTGGTTGATGGTTCAATCTCTGAAAACCCTCAATGATTCGTGTTAGTTGACTCTGTTGGTCTTTCTGTGGATCACTGTCCTCTTTGATTCCTCAATCCATCCCCAAACTCTTTCACAAGACTCCCCAGTTAGCTTCATCTTATGTTTGACTGTGGGTCTCTGCATCTGTTTTCATTGCCTGCTGAGTGGAACCTCTCAGAGGATAGTTATGCTAGGATGCTATCTACAAGCATAATAGAGTATTGTTAATAGTGTCAAGGATTTGTTCTTGCCCATGGGATTGATCTTAAGTTGGGTCAGTCATTGGTTGGCCCTCAGTCTCTTTTTCTCCATCTTTGTCTCTGCACATTTTGTAGGCACATTTTGGAATGAAGGTTTTGTGGGTAGGTTGTTGACTTTATCTTTACATTGAGAGTCCTACCTGGCTATAGGAAATTGCCACTTCAGGATCCATATCCCCCACTGGTAGGAGTCTCAGCTAGAGTTGTCCACATAGATACCTTGTAGCTGCCCCCATTGCAGGTCTCTGGCAGGTCCTAGATATCCTTCTTCCACTGCTGATTTCTGTTCTCTCTAATCTTACTACACCTGAATATTGTCCTCCCTACCCACTCTCCTCCCTATGCCCTACCTGTCCACCCCACCCTCACTTTCATCAAGTTGCCTCCTACCATCCACCTGCAATGTTTATTTTGTTTCTCTTCTGAGAAAGACTCAACTATCTTCCCTTGGCACTCCTTGTTACTTGGTTTCTTTGGGATTATAGCTTGGTTATCCTGCACTTTATGGCTAATATTCACTTATGAGTGAGTACATACATTGCATGTCCTCTTGGGTCTAGGTTACCTCACTCAGAATGATATTTTCTAGTTCCATCCATTGGCCTGAAAATTTCATAATGCCCTTGTTTTTAATAGCTGAGTAATAGTCTATTGTGTAAATGAACCACACTTTCTTTAGCCATGTTTTTGTTGATGGACATCTAGGTAGTTTCTAGTTTCTGGCTATTACAAATAAATCTGCTATGAACATATGGTACTTATGCCATAATCGAACATTTTTTGAGAATATTCCTAGAAGTGGTATAGCTGGGTCTAGAGGTAGAACAATTCCTAATTTTCTGAGAAACCCTTACAGAGTGGTTGTACAAGTGTGCACTCCCACCAGCAATGGAAGAGTGTTCCCCTTGCCTCAAATCCTTGCCACCATTAACTGTCACTTGAGTTTTTGATCTTAGCCATCCTACTGGGTGTAAAGTAGAATCTGAGAGTTGTTTCGATTTTCATTTTCCTAATGAGTAAGGATGCTGAATATTTCCTTAAGTGTTTCTCAGGCATTAGAGAGACCTTTGTTGAGAATTCCCTGTTTAGAACTGTTTTCCATTTTTAAATTTAGTTATTTTGATTTTTGGTGTCTAGTTTCTTCAGGTTTTATTATATATATATATATATTATATATATATATATATATATATATATATATTGGATATTAGCCCATTGTCAGATGTAGGGTTGGTGAAGAAATTTTTGACATCTGCATGCTGTCACTTTTTGTCCTACTGATGCTGTCCTTTGTCCTGCAAAGATCTTCATTTTCGTGAGTTTCATTTACTAATTTTTTATCTTAGCACCTGAGCCATTGTTGTTTCATTAAGGAAGTTGTCTCCTGTACCAATGTGCTTAAGGATATTCTCCATTTTCTTTTCTAAAAAACTTAGTGTACTTGGTTTTACTTTGATGACTTTGACCCACTAAGAGGTGAGTTTTCTGCAGGTTGATAGGTACAGATCTATTTGTATTCTTCTATGTGCATACATCCAGTTCAACCAGCACCATTTGTTGAAAATGCTCTTTTTTCCCCATTGTGATGGTTTAGCCTCTTTTATCAAAAATTAAGTGTCAATAAGTGGGGTGTGTGTGTGTGTGTCTGTATGTGTCCTTCACCTGTTTGTGTTTTCCTGTATCTCTTTATATTTATGCAAATATATTTTCCTGTATTTCTTTAAGGAATTTATTTATTTCCTCCTTAAGGCCTCTATCATCTTTATAATATTGGATTTAACATCATTATCTTGTCCTTCAATTTTGTTATAATATCTAGGGCTTGCTGTAAGAGGATAGCTGGGCTCTAGTGCCGCTGTATTGTCCTGGCTCTTTGTGGGGCAAGAGACCCTGCCAGGAAACGTGTAAGACTGAGTGGGTTGGAAGCCCTGAAACCTCATACCAGAGAGGAAGGCAGGTAGGAGCTTCACCTCCTTTTGACCAGGCGCCTGTCACATGACCACACTCCCTACATAGGAACAATACCTATGGTAAGGTAGCTCAGAACAGAGTTCTCCATGCTAATGAGGTATCTAAAGGCCTTGCAGATTTAGCCAAAAAACCTCTCTTCCTGTACATTCCTTCCTGCAAAAGATATTTAATCTCTGGTCCACACTGAGGAGGTAGTATGTACCCTTTTGAGTGATGAACAATCAATAAACAGTTGGGAACCAAGGGCTTTCTCTTTCATCACGAACCACAGTGGGGAACATGGAGAAGACCTTCATCTATAGAGTCAAGTCATCTAAGTCTCCCGCAGATTGTCCCAGACAATTGCTACTATGGGTGCTGGCTCCTCAGTCCTCGGTCCCAACTGTTCCCAACTCTCCTAGACCTAGAAGCTTCTGAGTGTACAGGAATATGGGAAACCTTGGCCCTGGGTTCCTCATTGCAGATCAGTGGACCCCACCTTCCTTTCCTGACTCCTCTGCATGGTTTCCAATGGCAACTGAACACCCAGATGTCAGGGAACACCAGCTTCAGCATCCCTCATCTTAGGCTTCATTTTCCAACCCCTTGAGTGGTCTATCAGAGCTTGCTTCTAGCTCGGCACCCTACAGTTAGGTGTAGGATAAATGCAGTATAGAGTCTCCACATTTTCCCTGCCCCAGCAGTGTTCCCACACCCCAGCAGTAGGCTGGAATGTGGAAACAGAGCTCTTGATTGTGTTCTTGTCATCTGGTTTTCACTGGTGGTGTCTGGATGATCCTGATGTCAGCAGCACTCCAAGATGAGGTACAGAGATCCCAGAGCCAGAAAATGAATGTCAGAGGATCAGACTCTGCTGGCTGTGTCTCAGGCAGACCTGACTGCCAAGGGATTATTTGGTGTTTCAAGCTGGTTGCTCCTTTGCTGCCCCTCCCCACCCTGACAGGCCTCCACAAGGAAGCAGAGTGCTCTTGTAGTACAAGACTCCTCAAGATGGAAGGGCATGTCCAGATCCAGAAAATATAAGTCAGTGGACAGAGTTCAACTCTCTTCTTCTTGCTGTGTCTCAGGCAGACCAGACTGGGAAGGGATAAGTTGGGTAGGGTTCCAAGCTTGCTCTCCCCCACTACCACCCCCAGGCTTCCATGGGGATTCAAGACAGTTTTGGGTTCTCACAAGGGTGAATCCCAGCTTTTGTGATGTCAGGGTGAGACCAGAGCCAGACAATGGAGGTCAGGAGATGGCATACCACTCACCTCTCCATAGTATTATTCTTGAGTTCTAAGAGATGTTTGACAATAATTATCATGTTTTCTAAGGAAACTTACAAAAACTGTTTCTCTAGATATGGATCAGAGGATACTGAATACTTTTAAATATATTAAAGTGTCACAACAAATATGAAACAAATAGCCCCCACTTTAATGATTATCATCTACAGTTCTGTAAGACTGGTGTTTTGAAGTCTTGCACATTTCATGTTATGAATGGTTTGTTACATAAATATCCAAGTTTTATATAAATGTAAAATTTATACATTTATTTATAAAAATATTTTATAGCAGGGCAGTGGTGATGCATGCCTTTAATACCAGCTCTTGGGAGGCAGAGGCAGATAGATTTCTGAGTTTGAGGCCAGCCTGGTCTACAAAGTGAGCTCCAGGACAGCTAGGGCTATACAAAGAAACCCTGTCTCAAAAAACAAAAAAAATTATAAAGACAAATACATATAACTATATATTATATTTATATTACATATTATATTTATATTATATTACACACACACATACACAAAACACACACACACACACACACACACACACACACACACACACACACACATATATATATATATATATATATCCCTAAGTATGTAAGTACAACTTACTCAGTATGTATAATGTTACTTGTATGGTGTATATATTTTTAGGTCTGACAATTTGGTATTAGATAACAAATAAGTATGTGCTACCTGGAGAGAATTATTTCTCCTACTCTCAGCATTTTTTAGTTGCCTGTAATTTATTGTATACCAATGAGACATCATAGGCTTTTCATGATCTACTTTAGCATGTTTATTGTTGTTGCCCGTGTTCAGCTCATATATTAAGCACTTCTGTTAGTGAGACTTGATAGGCATGTTTTCTATCATTCCTAGAAGACATAATGTAATTTGTAACAGACAGACACCATTACAGAAAACTACAGCCAATCAAAATGCAATGCTGTGGAACCCAGACCCAATGGATATATCAACAATAAAATTCCTGCAAGTAAGTCTAGTGTTCATTGTGGAGGAGTAGGCAAAAAATTTTAAGAACCAGCAACAAGGGGAATATTCTGTAAGTAGTGGGTTTGAAATTATATGTGCTCACTTTGATTCCAGATTGTCATTAATTATTCTTTTTTAAAAGTTCTTCCAATTTGAAAGAATGTGTCATTAATATTTACAATTTTATATGAAAATTTGGCTGACTTTTTCTTCAGCTTGTTCCCTATGGTGGATCCCAATGGAAGAGAAATGATCCGTGGTTTTAAGATGTTTATTGTCATGGCAGAAAGTAGATGAGAAATTGTACTCCCAGCAATATTCTTTGGAATTTTTTTGTATGTTTATGTGACATGTAGTTTTAGTGTGTGCATGTAAATACACATGGTATGATGGTATGTATGCGATTGTGTGATCTTTCTATTTCATTGCCTTTATACCCTTTCATCCTAAGAAAATTATATATCCAATTTTGCAGATGGCAAATGCTAGTGTCAAAGTTGCTACATAACTTTTTCTAAGACCATCTTGCTTGCCCTAGAGCCTGATAATTAATATATAGCAAGTAATTCAAGAAACATGTTTACACTTTGTTCTATATCTTTTCAAGGCATAGCTATTAAATGTTTCTTCTCTGGGCTTGGACTCTGGATGCCAGGAGTTAATTCAATAATTTACAGTTAAATATATTTCATGTGCTTCCTGTGGAAAGATTTTTCACCTCATTGCATTTCTATGCCTCACTGCTCCCAGCAAAGATACTGGCAGCTCTTTGTAATGAGAAAGATGGTAAAATGATGAGATAAAAATCAAGGTCAAAACTGAGCAAGATCACATTCACACAGATTTAGAGACAGTGATGTGCATTTATTAAGCACTTACCTCTCATCAGATGAAAAAACATCACTATATTCATTTGCTAATCAAAGCAACATATAAAACACTGTAACTTTCAGTTTGTCTCCAGAGCAGTCAGAAGGGACTTATGAGAAAAGTAAAGGAGCACAACAGATCAACTGTTTGTGTAAGCATCTTTCAAGTTACCTCACTTTTATTATTTAATTTTTAATTTAATTATTTAATTATTATTTAATTATTAAATTTTAATTTAATTATTATTTAATCATTTAATTTAGCTATTTAATTGTTTATTTAATTATTAAATTATTTTACTTTTATTTAATTATTTGAAACTGCATAGCAAGAACTTAGAATCAAAGTGATTAAGAAACATTTCCTCTATCACATAGCAAATGATAAAAATCCAGGGTATATATGACAAAATGTTCTATATTTTAAAAAGACAGTTGATAACAGTCTTCTATTTATATAAGAAATTAATAAGAAATAAGTTAAACCCATTGTTTCTTTTTTTCTTAAAGGGAGCTACTTTTTTTGTGAGTTGCCATAGATATAGGGCTAGACATAATGAAGGCTCTGCAACTGATGTCTCACAATGTTCTTTTTGGTATTTTTCCGTGAAAGCAGAAAATAGAATGGTGGCCATGTAGGTATAATGTGACCTATGCTGGTCAAATTGTAGGTCCTAGACGTAATGTTTATCTTAAGGAATGGGTGGGTGCATGACCTATAGGCAGCAAACTTATAGTCTTCCTTAAATATAATTTGGTATATGATATGTTGATATACTACAATGTGACATTGTAGAAGACCCATGTCTCTTACAACCAGAGTTGCATAAACTCATCAGGTCATGGAGAAAATTAAGAGTTGAAGAGAAAATAAAACATTATTATTAGAAGCAACAATAAGTGATAGACTGTCTGGTTTCTATATATAGTGTATCTGAATGCAAAGCTCATCCTCCTCTTGAATTACATGACTCACTGTGCAATCCAGAAAGTTTAAATGAAGCCAGTCTGGCTGGGATCAGCATCCCTTTCAACCAAGGAGAATGTCAGCTTCTTTCTGAAAAGGAATTACAGATCTTGTTTGACTGGCTGTGGAGTCTTTTAGTGCTGTCCCTTCCCCATCCCCATAAACTAACAGTGGCAGAGGACATCTCAAAAGCAAACATACCTTCTTTCAGATTTCCAGTGGTCCTTATGAGCTCTTCTGCAAACTCAGCATTCCTTCTTTTCAAAGAAGGATTAAATTGGGAATATTTGTGCATTTTCTATATGATATCGCTAAGGCTTTAGCAAGAGTAGGAACAATTTTCTCTCAGAATTGCTCAGATCTTCCTCCAGAGTTATGGCTAAAGAGAACTGGAAGGTGAGTCCAGAATGCCTTTTAGGAAATCAACAACCCCATATCAGGTCATATTTTTACCATTTACAAAATGCCACAGAAAATAATCCTAAAAGTGGTACTATCTTCTGCTGTTTCAACAAATACTGAGTAAAATTGTGGGAGGAGGGGCCCCAAATGATACTTTAAAGTGAGTACATGATGAGATTCAGCAAAAGAAATCCTCATCAATGACCTGCCAATCAAAACACCTTGATTTTGAAAGGCCGTGGCTCTTCTCTTTTCAGTACATACCTTCTCATCTTTTAAAGCTACTTTCTGAGATGGAAACAAAAATTTCATTTTGTTATTCATCCATTTTGAAATTATACATTTACTTTCAATATCCCCTCTTCTGTACATCAGCTATCCCAGGAACTAGTACACAATCTTCCAAGGAGTAGCCTTCAAGGATATCCACTCTTAAGTCTGTTATCTTGCCTGTTCTTGCATAGGACAACTCATCATGAAACTGAAGGGCAGCTCTACATATAGTGTAAGAGTTACAGAAAGTACAAGAGAATATGGTAACTTATAAAGAGAAAAATTATACATTCAACTGTTATCTACAGAGAACAATTTAAAGTAGAGATTAACATTAAAACCACAGTGCAGATAATAATGTTTTGTATGTAGATTTGCATACTATCTGCCTTTGCTCCAGGAAGTGGCCACACTACTAGCCCCATCCTGGTTCTCTTGAATCGTCCAATAAAAAGCACAGACCCACAATTGTTCAATTTTAACTTGCCTTTGGACACTATTACTGCATGCTGTCTGGAAAAGCATGCCCTTCCCAATTTCTTATCTCTGACTCTCCTGCTTGCCGAATACTTCAGTGGCTAGTCCCATCTAGCCCCTGCCAAATATTCCTGATCACTCATATGTAGTAGTGGCTACAGCCCCAGCTCCTCCCAAGACCTCTCATGGCTGCTGTGTGTTTCTCCCTCCAAAGCAATGATAAAACCTCTCTCTTTTTTCTTGCATCTTCTTTTCCTCCAGGGACCTTCAATTACCCAGCAATTGGCACCCAGTTTTCTTTATTGACAGATCAAGAACCAATTGGGGAACAGGACCTTACCATCAGAGCCATGTCCTACAATAATGAACTTTCTTACAAAGTATGCACAGGCTTCACAAATGTGAAATTACTTAAGGATAAAAATCACATCCCAAATGAAGTCCAGTTCTGGTACAACTCATTGAGATAAAGGCTATGCCACCCATAATTGAGATTTTGCATGTGTTTATTGTATTTTGACTTTTAAGAAATGTTGGCTATCACTGGACAATGACAGGAGGACCTGAGCCATTACAAGGTCCCCTTCAATTATTAGAGGTCAGGCCTCTATCCCCACCTTCACAAGATTAGAATCCCCAAGGCCCTTCTAAACTTAGAGAAGGGAAGAGATGTCAGGGGCAGCCCTGCTTATACACTGAAGGCCTAAAATCAGCCATAGGCCTAAAATCAGCAATAAGCCTGACATACATTCATGCTAACACAAAGTTTTGGGTCTCTGTGGAAAAACACTGAAACAGCAGGCTATAAGCTATTGTAAACAGACAGCTTCTGTGGAAACTTACCAGCCTGAGTAGTCATAGATCTTATAAATAGGCAGCCTTGGCTAACAGTACCAACTTAGATAAGGACAAGTGAATCATAGGCAGAGTCATAGCGACCTGTCACCTGAACCTTCACCCAGCTGATACCCTGTTCTAAATGGTATCCGTACTCCTCCTGAACATCTATGCTCTAGTGTCATTCCCTTCCCCACATCCTACCTTTTTGTGTTTATAACCCCTGTGTGAATAAGTAAATTACGGTGTGATTTAAATAATTAAATAAATTAATTAATTTTTAAAAATGTGGCTATAGTATAAATTTTGCTTTCAAAAGATAGAACATCTTTTCAACTAAACAAATAGAGTCTTTGTTCTAAACTATCTTCCTGACAGCATGAGATACCAGCAGAAAAGCAAGGTGATGAATGAGCAATGGGTTATTACTTACTCTGGTTTTGGAATACATCAAATTTTCAGTGTCTTAGTACTGGATTCTCTTGGAAATTTTTTCCTGTATCTGTGTGATGTTACCTGTGTAGTTCTCCTTTCCATTTTTTATAATTTTTGTAATAGACAATTTGTTGTAGCTTAAAAAATAAAACTCTATAATGTAAATGAATTGAGAAAAATTATCCTTCACTTCTCATACCGTATATTAGATAAACAATTATTCCTCAAAATGCCATATAAGATTGAATTCATTTATGCTTTATGAATTGCACATTTTTAGGTTTGAAGTGATATGACATTTTTTATTTATCAGCTATCTAGAAGTGACAGCAAAATAAATGAGCTTCCTGGTTTTGTAACATTTTATTATTCTAGCATAAAAATTTGAGAACTATCACTATTTGAAGAATCAGAAAGTGAATTCATAAAACTTTCACTTTAGAGTTTCTAGTTTTAAAATCTATGTACCTCTCTCTGCCTTTAAAACTTTTTATTCAATACTTCCTGAGAAAATCCAACACATAAAACTACAGAAAACTTTAATTCTCTGACAAAATCAAGCATAAGTACTATTGTGGGTCACAGAATCCCTTTCCTTGATCTGTTTCTCTAGTCCTTGACATGATCTCTGAAAGTATTCAGAGATCTAGGGGTCAAGGAGCACATATCACAATAGATTAGATCACGGGGAACAGTAGGCCACTCTAAATACTTAGTTCCCATATTTATAAGTCTCTCTAAAGTAGCCATGATTTATAGAATTTCATTACTGGATTTTAACTCAAATACTAACAAGGTTATCATATTCATACTTAACTATTTCCATTTAAGATTGATACCAAAAACTGCTGGTATGTTACAGCTTACAGTAAGTATTAGATGCTAGGTCTGTTACTATAATCCTTACTTATCCATTGGTGGTATTCTTTTAACGTTACTCCTCATCTAAATCAAAGTTCACTGAGTTTGTCTCATATTAAATCTTGTATTTTAATTTTGAACATGCCCAGCATTCTGAGGATTTTTCTCCAAGTTATTTCTGTTATAAATTTTTTTGTAAGCTAAGCTTCATAGCACAGCATATAAAACTGCATATATCATCTAATACAATTCACATACACCTGGCCTGCAGTTTTCTTGGTGAAAATGTTTTTATCTTTAGATGATACTCAAAGTTGAATTATTCCTTCAATAAGTATGTCTCAGGAAAAGAATAAAGTAGAAGAAATGCTCAAAGTCATATCTAAAATGAAGCTCAAGTTTATAAACCTTAAACTTCTATATTACTAATTTTAGCTCATTTTCATGATCTTATGCTAAGAATACTATTATTTTCTAGTCTATAAAGATGATAATAGATCCTTTTGTTATTATCTATGTAGTTTACACAATTAAGATTTTAATAAGAATTTCTGCTTCTCAACAAGAAACAAAAGGGAACAATGAGTTTACTACTAAAACCTCAGACAAAGTCCAAGAAACAATAACCCTCAAGATATTGGGAACTTAAAGAGAGAGAATAAGGAACACTGAGAGATAAAAACAAAAGAACTTAGCCTTATATTTACTTCTTTGTGAGAATTTTCAAGGCCCAGGAAGTCGACACTTAGACCAGGAGTCTCCAGGGACATTTTATCCCATACAGCTGAACTCCAAGAGAGGAGACTTCTGAAAATCTACAGGGGATTCTCTGCAATTATTCAGTTGAGTATGACCAAAAATGCACATCTTAGAAATCAATTCAAGATAGTGGAAAACAAACAACAAATCTCCTGGAACACTTGAAATGGTGTATACTGGTCCGGACCTGGATTCACCCAAAATATTATGGATATTATAAAAACTTGGATCAGAATCTCTCAAAAACACATAGGAAATCTGCTAAAAGTCAAATAAAGATTCTATCTCACTGTTGAAATAAAGTAATTTGAATAAGCAGATATCTGACTCAATGTAACAAACAGCAAAATTGAGGCTATTTTTAAAGTAATTCCATATAAAATGTGAAAAATATTTATAATGTATATTATAAATATTATTTATAATACAATATAAAATAAATAAAAATATAATATAAAAATGAAAAGAAAATATATAATATATAATATATAAATATATAAGACATAAAGCTCTCTGGAATCCAGTAAAATCAAATTAAAAATATATGACATTTAATCAAAAACATACAATGCAGATGACAAAATTTAATCAGTTGAAATAGAGATGATTCAGAGGATTAAAATAGTAAACTAGAATATTACAAATCTCAATGATTACATTCCATATGTTCAAGAAGACTGTTGAATAATGAACAAGATTAATAGAAACAAAGAAAACATATTATCCAATCTACTCTCTAGACACAGAAATCAAAAGACCTGAGATGAAAAACACACAAAATATTATTGAAAGGAGATCACATTATGCAAAAGAATGCACATCAATAGATATAAGTGAAAGTGAAGCATAGAAATCAAATATTGAAAGAGAGGATTAAAAAAATTATTTGGAAAAGTAATACCTGAAATCACATAAATTGATTATACTACAAAGAATAATTTGTAGTTTATATAAATATAAAACTTATATTATAAAGCTGAAATGATTAAAACCTGTTTTACATCATAAAAAGTGCACACACAAAGCAATGAAACAGAGAAAGGCACAAAAAATCCTATGGAATAAGTAAAAACTAAACTATCCATCTGTTACGGGCCTAGGGACTCAAACTGATTTTAAAAATTGAGCAAAGGAACAAACTAAACAGCTTTCGGAGACAGACATGAATATAGCTATGAGGTAGTCAACATAAGTAATCAGAAAAATGAAAAGAAAGCATGTAGCAGGAAAATATTAATCAAACAACAATTATGTTATCATACGTTCCCTATGTCTTTTTATACCTTTTTATTGCATTATTTAGAATAGAACCTAGACTGTACACATTTGGCAAGTGTTGTACTAGTAAGCTGCATTCATGGATTACAAATTATCACATCAATACCTTTCTAAAACTCACACCAGACAAGATTATTTAAAATAAAGCCAAGATGTAATTCCAAGATTTTCATTTGTTTGTTTGTTTGAGACAAGGTCTCACTGTTTAGCTTGACTGGCCTGGAACACATTATGTAGACAGGCTGACCTCAAAACTCACAGAGATCTGCCTGCCCGTGTCTCCCAAGTGCTGAGATTAAAAGTGTGTTCCACCATACCATGATTTCTATTTTCAAAGTGACTTTTCATATTGAAATACAGATAAATAAGATGTAAGATTAAAAGATATTAAAGATTTTTTTTAAGTCAAAGGGAAGCTTAACTTCTTGTACCACCAATAAACAAAATTGATGTACAAGGTAGAATAACAGCTCTTCAAAAGAGTCCATACTGTTACCTCTGTGAATAAATTATTTTATGGCATTGAAGAATTACATTTTCATTGATGTTGTTTATCAGATACTCTGAGATTTCATTTGTGTGAGCTTAATGTATTAACAGTGGCCATAAAGAGTGAAACATAAGGTGGAGATGATGATTCATGTTTTAATTCCCAGCACTTGTGACATGGAGAAAGAAGAGTCTTGGTGTTCAAGATCATTGTTGGTTATGTAGCAAATGTCAGGCTAGCCTGGCCTACAGAGTAAGACTTTGTCACCAAAAAAATGTAAATAAGTAAGCATATATATAAATGAATAAAAAGTAGAAGGAAAGTGTGAATCTAGAAGCATTGTCAGAAAGATGTAATATTGTTGGCTTTGCCTTTAGAAAACTTTGCCTAAGGAACTTTAAAAAATTAGGAAGGAAAGCTTAAATCTTGAATATACAGAGATCTGACTTATAATCAAGAAATTATAATCTAGAATGTAATGAAGTCCTGAATATAGGTTCCCTCCAGGGCTTCCAGAAATTAATACAGCCCTCCTGCCTTCTGATTTTAGATCAGTGGGACATAATTTTGGCTTTTGACTTGGACAACTTAGGATAATTTATTGTCTAAGCAACCAGACAAATTATGGGAATTTCTTATAGTTAAATATTAATACAATAGATTTCTGAGAAAAATCTAATGCTTATCAGAATTAAAGAGAACAATTTAAAAACATTAGGGCAGATTCATCAAGGAAGCTTAAAAATCATATAATAACATTCACTTAACAGCATAGATACACACTGCACAAAATACAAAATGCTACAGCTAACACAATCAAGCAAACAAATAAACAGTAAAATGAAGAAAGAACAAATATATTGCTCACAATAATTGATAGAATACAAAGAAAAAATGAATATATTATAGTGGGAGAACTGAAACTACATCTTAACATTTATTAACCAAGTGTTTGCTACTGAGCAGCTAGCCTAGTCTGAGTAAACTATTTGATGCACAAAACTTAAATTGACATGTCAAAATAAACTTGAATAGCAGACACAATTCAAAAACAAATTTAATGCACTATACAACCATATACAGTAGATAACATAACAGGGTTTCTCTGTGTAGCCCTGGCTGTCCTGAAACTCACTCTGTAGACCAGGCTGGCCTCGAACTCAGAAATCTGCCTGCCTCTGTTTCCCAAGTGCTGGGATTAAAGGCGTGCACCACCACTGCCCAGCTATATTTTCTATTTGTTTTATTTCAGCTATACATCATTGAAGTTAGTTAAAAACATGATGGCACTATTGATCATTCAACTAGAGATATCCTTATCGATTAATATTGGTTTGGGATTTGATTAATTTATTTCTTAGACTACAATTTTTTTTTTACCTTACTACTTATTTCTACATCATTAATAAGTTCATGGGAGATTTGATATGGATATATTCACAGAATCATGAACATTAGTAACAGTTGTCTAAGTTGAGTACAAACATAAAATAACTTGGGACAGTTCAAAGTTTTATATAGAAAGAAACTAACCTCCAGAGTGTAGCTGGTATCTAAAGAAGGAAATAATAGTCTAGGAACCCTAGTAATGATATTGTTCTACCTCTTAAACTTATAAAAGAATGGAGCATCAAGGATGCTAAATGTGTGGACATTTAGGAAAAGAGAGTTAACTACAGGAATTCTTTTGAGAAAAGCAAAGAGGACCTTAGCATCTGTGAAACATAGCCAGGGCATGTAGATTCTGCTAGGTGGGAGGTAAGGAATTAGCTTCTATTGTCTTCTTCCAGTTAGTTTTCTTTCTGGACTTTCAGTGACTCAGGTGAGTTAGAAACCAGACTCCATGGCTTAGAGGTTAAGAGCCCTGGTTGCTCTTCCAGAGATCCTAAGTTCAAGTACCAGCAATGACATGATGTCTCACAACCACCTATAATGAGATCTGGTGCCCTTTTCTGCCCTTCATGCATATATGTAGGCAGAACATTGTATATATAATAAATAAATCTTTCAAAACAAAACAAAAGGAAGAAACCAGACTAGATGGGAAGCCTGCCAAGTAATTTCACAGATATCAAACTCTTTCCAGCTGAGAATAAAGGTGTGTGTCGGGGGCAATGTATGTCTCATCATAAATCTGCAAGCATGTAGAAAGGTCACAAGGCATGTGGAAAAAACATAGTAAGTTTAATATCTGTTTTCTGGAATGTCTCTGTGACTTCATTCTCCTACCAGTGACATTTACGTTTTGCCTTTTCCGTCTTTATAGGTAAGTTCATTGACCAAGTTGCTGAATGGCAGACACTTTTTTCATCATAAGCTTTTGGTTACTGACATAAGTAGTAAGGGAAAAATCCATTTAATTTGGAACAATTACATTTAGTGAATTATGTTTCACTATGATTATTTTGACTTACCTTTAATATCTATTAGACACCACCAACATAACTCACTGGCAGAAGCTTCAGTTTTCTTCATTCTTACAACTATGGCATTTTTGGTAATTCCTCAAATGTCAAAATAAGTAAAATAATTAGCTACAAAAGTTTTTACTATTCTGGTGAGCAGCAATTTACAGCTGGAGAGAAACTGAGAAAAGGCATTAGAAATATTCTGATACTTCTATAATACTAATTTCATAATGCCTAGGACTTGGGACTCAATAATATACAAATATTCTATCACTAGATGTTAAAATTTTATTTAAATAAATGTAATTTTTCTGATAATTATATTCATTTACGCTTATTTCCAAGTAAATGTATCCTTAAAATTGTTGAACACAAGATCATGTGAGCTGACTAAGAATCAGTCATAAGAGCATGCCCTCTGGGACACTTAACTTTTACTTGGCTCCCTTTGTTGACTCAATAATCACTCTTATAACACATATCTTGCTATAGTTCTCAATCTGTTTATCACAGTCTTTCTCTTATCTGTTGTATCTTCTATGTCTGGTCAACATCTTAACTCCATTTCCATTAATAATACCAAAGTAATCCTTTTCAACATACCCATCAACTATGCCTGTACATTAATCCTAATGATATTTATTTGCATGAAGAACATTTGTCCAAGGACATAGGTACACATCTTTTGTACCTCTTTGTGATTTTCCTGTGAATAAAACCCCTCCTCTTGGCCTTCTCACAAGCTCCATATGGACAGAGTATTGTGAAACCCAGGTTTCTTTTGTTTTAGTAGATATCTTAAACATGATGGACATGCAGATAGCATTTGTTCCTCTTACCTTAATAATAATTAAAAAAAAAAAACATGAAATTAGAAACTAGGTTCAACCTACACCTTCACTGTGGCTTTTAATTTACCAACATAGGCTTCCTCTGCAAGAACAGTGAACAAGTGCTAGGGCTGAATTATGTATCCTGCTCTGGATGGAAATTTTAATGAGCTGTGTAATGAACTGAAGGCAGAGAGACAAGCAGGAGAGGCTAGATGAATCAACAATTTGGAGAATATATACTCTACCTGAATAGTAATGTCTGGACTAAGTCAATAAGTGTAGGGGATATTTCTAAACAGTCACTATCCTTAAGGGTGTCATTGCTGTGCTTTACAAAGAACACAAGAGAAATAGAGTTTTAGAAAGCCAGTTTTTACTGTTTTTTTTTTTTTTTTTTACTGTAAATAACTATTTTTTCTTGAATATTTTAATGTGATATTTTTTAAATGTTAGAATCTCAGCACTTACTAAAGGAAGCAAGAACTTGATATTTTTAATGGTATCAGGCCTTTTTCTGTCATTGTTGTTTTGATTTTGCTAAATTTAGGCCCAATTGTCATTCATCTGGACTGCTAACATGAATACCAAGCATGTCAAACTGGCAGGGTGTATGCAGTAACATAGTGGGAGGGATCCTGCAATATAGAGGTACCATAGGTATTCTCCTAGAGAATAAAGGAGAGAATTCTGCTGGGAGCCAGCCCCAGCTTGGTGGGAGGAGAAGGTGATCTTCTTTCTTCTCCTTCAGTCAGTTCTTCTTGAGGCAGCCCAGGGGGATGGGAAGAGCGTAGGCAGGGTGTAAGACCTAGGGTTAGGCTACTGTAGCTGGCCTGCCCTCTGGTATCCTCTGTCCAGAAACTTCGGTTTCTGGCATTTAACTCCTCAGCCAGGGACAGCAGAGGATTAGGCAAATGGCCTTTGTACTCTCTGCAGGCGCTGCCAGGCCTCTAACTTAGGTCTGTTAGTTTGAGGTCACAGGAAGAAAACACACTTAAAGAAGTTATCATAGTTTATTACTAAGTGTAAAAAGTTTCCTATGAAAGCTATCTAAGAGAAAAAGTGGAAAGGTCCTAAGTGGGGAAACGGAAAAAGTTCTAACAAAGGAAAAAATTCTAAGTAAAGAAATTCTAAGTAGGGAAGAAAGAAAAAGAGAGGAGAGAGGAGAGAGTGAGAAGAGAGAAGAGAGAGCCGCTAATGAATGTCCCTTTGTCTTATACATCATTCAGAGTACATGATCACATGTTACAAAGTTCATCACAACTTCACACCAAAATTCAAATCATAAATTGAAATAGAAGTTTACACAACAGAAAATGTTTACATGCATATCCATTAGGCGTAATTATCTGACTAAACATCCATCACCTGTCTAGCTCCACAGGTTCATCGAAGGTTTAAAACCATAACTAAGAAATTAGTGAAGTTTTGTATAGATAAACCCAGGCAATATTTTCTCTTCTGTCCTAGCACCTATACTAAATCGTGAGTTCCCTTTTAGTGACCTTTGGTTAATTGTTTTACAACCACATTGGAATGTGCTCTGAGCAGGAGAAAGTCTAGTTACTATCTAAGGGCTGTTAACTGATGACACTTGGGAGTCTGGCAGAGTTCTCCTAGCAGTATTGATTATCAGAAAGGGACTTAATAGCAGTCCCACTATAAAAGAGCTAAATAATCATTGATATAATTTTAGGAATTCTTATAGGATCATCATTATGACTTAAGAAGTCATCTATTTGTCTATATAGCATCACTACAAGACAGTACATCTTCATGGGTCTGCAGAGATCTGCTCCAAAGGGGTGTGCTATTGCTTAGTGATTGTTCCATATGTTTAATAATAATAATAATAATAATAATAATAATAGGAAAAGCATATCAATAGCAGGGATTTTTCCTAAAATACGTCCCGACACAATCTTGCTGAATGGGAAAAACTTGTCTCAGATTATATAATAATCTGAGGCAAGCATTTCAGGATGATCACTTGCTAATTATTAGCTTGTCCCATTATGGCTCCTGACAGAATTCTGATTAAATTTCATCTTAACAGCCTTAACAATTACAGAGAAATAAATATGTTTCTTTTTATCAGAAAGTACAAGGGCCATTAGGTGAACACAACATTAGAGTGGAATGTCATTAAAAAAATATTTGATGAAAACATATTCAGAGACATACAGCCAAATATTATGTAGAGGTTGGGGAATCCTATGGAAGAGAGGAAAGAAAGATTCTTAGAACCTTAGAGATCAAGGACACTACACGAAAATCCATAGAATCAACTAATCTAGATCCACAGGGACTCAGAGAAACTGAACTGCCAACCAGAGAACCTATATGGGACTGACCCAGGCCCTCAGCAATATGTTATAGATGTGTAGTTTAGTCTTTGTGTGGAATTCTTAACAGTGAGAGTAGAGACTGTGTCTGACTCTGTCCTGGGGACCACTTCCTCATATTTGGCTGCTTTTTCAATAGGAGAGAATGCACCTAGTCTTACTGCAAATTGATATGCTAAAGCTGGTTGATATCCAGAGGAGGCCTCCACTTTTCTGAAGAGAAATGCAAGAAGATGGATGAGGGGGAGATTGGGCAGAAGGCCTGGAAGAGGAGGACATATTGTGGTCAGCATGTTAAATAAATAAATAAATAAATAAATAAATAAATAAATAAATAGAAATACTTGAAACATCTTAGAACTTGTAGACACAATGTAATGATAGGCATTTAAAGAAGTCATATTGAGAAAACACTGAGGATGACAAAGCCTACCTGAATCAGGGGTATACTAATGCAGAAATAAAGTAATGTCAAAGTCCCCAAGAGGTAAAGAGTCCCTTGGCTCAAGTTTTTCCTCTATTGAGACAAAAGACAAATAATTTTCTTAGTTGAGACAGCTGTTTGTCAAGTTTTGCTTCTGAACAATTTCAAAATCTGAGAAGAATACATGAAGAATTATCATGTTTCTCTTCAACATATTCTATCAGTTCATTGTCTTCCTTGGAGCAGCAGGGCATCTTCTCAGAAGGATGACAAACAGATCAAAGCCAGTGCTTCAGTCTTATATTATATTTGCCTGCCTACATTCCACTGACCACAGCAAGCCATTCTACATGATGATCATGACATCAAAGAGAACCTGTTTTAAGAGGAGTAAATTTCTGTTGTTGCTGAGTTAAATAAGAAAGGAATAATATGAAAGAATGCAAAATTTAATTCAAAAGTTTAATTCACAAAACAATCTAATCATAACAAAATAATTTATAGTTATATACATTTAACATCAAAGATATTAAATATTTTCTTTTCATATATATGTCTCTGTGTATGTGCATGTGTGTGTGTATGTATGTGTGTGTATGTATGTGTGTATGTGTGTATAAATATCATAGATGGGAGTTGAACTTTAGCATGGAGCTGACGATGGCATTGAACTCATGATTCTCTACTTCTACCTTCTCAGAATTAGAATTATAGCCCCATACCACCTAACTCATGTTGCTTGTAGTTTTACATAAAACCCACACCCACAGGCTATTGCTCCTGCATTGGTAGTTTTGCCCACTCCCCATGGCTAACTCTATGGCTGTCTTTCCCTGGTTCCCAAGGCTAGCTTGCTAAGCTAACCAAACAAGTTTAACCTAAAACAGCTGGAGCTAGTTGTTGGGGTGTTGGGGGGTGGGGAGGTGGGGGGTTGGGGAGGTGTTGGGGGTTGGTGGTGTCGTCCCACAATAAGTACCACTGACCGACTAGACTGATAGGAGGGTAAAAGACTGAGCTCCGCAACAGGAGCCTACTTGTGTTTGTATTTGTCTTTCTGTCTTTTACTTTCACTTTTGGCTTGAGAGCATGGTGTTGGTTGGAAAGCCTCTGATCTGGTGCAGGTCCGCAACCATGGAGAGTCTGGAGGACGCTTCAGCAAACCCTTCCACCTCCTCCAGGGAATCAGGATGACTCAGCTCCTTTTGGAAATGGCAAGACACAGACAGAGTCTTGCTATAACCTACTACCTGGTTTCTGGGCACATGGCAAGGACAAACTGTCTATATAACATGTTTTCTGGGCCCATGGTAAGGGTGAACTTTCTGTGTGTTGTTTTTCTCTGTGTTTGTTGGTGTTGGTTATCTCATTCTGTGTTCTTAGACTTGAACTGATGATATTTTTGCACATTAGACAGACTCAATCTACTCCGTTAAACATCCTAGTTAACCACTGGAGGGAAGTTAGGGAAAGAGAAAACTTGTCAGTAGTAGTAAAAAAGGGCAAGTTAGTTATTCTCTGCTCCTCCTAATGGCAGATCTTCCGAGTAGGGTGGCCACTGGTAGGGACCTTCAACTGACAGGTTATCAAAGCAGAAGAGGAAAGAGTGTTTAGACCAGGATCCCTCGGGCAGCCAGACCAAGTGCTCTAGTTACCTGGAAGAATCTAGGAAAGAAACCCCCTGCCCCCACACTTCAGGGATAAAAGCCTTTCTTCCCAGAGATTCACCAGTTCTGGCTTCAGGAAAAAGGAAGCACTGGAGGAGGGATCAGGACTTGAGAAGACATTGATCCTCCAAACATATCAGGAAAAAGCTCCAGAGGTTAGAGGGACTACAGGATAAGTCGTTGAGGGATTTAATGTAGGTTGCTGAGAAAATCTACCACAGCAGGGAGACAGGAGGAGAAGGAGCAGAGAAAGAGAAAGGAAGAAGATGAAAAGGAGATATAAAAAAAAAAAAAAGAAAGAAAGAAAAGCAATAGGAAAGGAATTTTCAGAGAATCTTGGTTGTAGTAGTTAGGGAAATCAGAGAAGAGAGACTCCAACCAAAGAGAGACAGAAAACTGCTTGAAAAAGACTAGTGTGCATATTGCAAGGAGAGTGGCCACTGGGCCAGAGAGTGCCCCAAGAAACTGAAGCCGAGGGCAAGAAATCTCAGGGCTTGGGAAAAACACCCCCAAATGGCTGAGGCGTTAGTCCTAGGTGAAGGCAGTGATTGAGGTAGATAGGGTTTAGACCCCCTCCCTGAACTGCCAGTAACTCTGAGAATGGAAGGGACTTCTATTCAGTTCTTGGTAGACACAGGGTCTTAACACTCGTCCAAGCCAATGGCCCCATTTCCAAGAAAAGATCTTGATCCAAGGAGCCACTGTTACCAAAATGTATTCATGTGTAAGACTTTTGGGTCTAAATGTAGGATTTTCAGGTCTCAGTTTGAATTTAAGATTAAAAGAATCTCACTGTCCCAGGACACATCCTGGGAGGGGCACATTCCTTAGAGGACACATCCTGGGAGGGGCACATTCCTTAGAGGACACTTGCTGGATTAACATTCAGAGGAGGAAGGGAGAGGCTGATTAACATTCCTCAGACCACGGGGGGGGGGGGGGGGGTGCGGGGGGGGGGGGGGGGGGACACCAATTGAGGGTGAAGAAGGGCCAGAGCACGTAGACAGACAAGGAAGGTCCTTGTCACCTCACTCCCCAAAGACCAATCAATTTAAAAGTCACACTGTTCTGCCAATCATATTGTGCCTAGTTACTGTTTCTCTGTTCTACCCCCTAGACCGTATAAAAAGCTATTCTTAGCTCGAACTCGGGTTCTCTCTTTTTGCTTGCATGCGAGGGAACCCCAGTATACTGGAATCATTAAACCTCATGCTGGTTGCATCAAGATCGGTGTCTCATGAGTGACTGGGTGGTCGTAATCTCTTGAGTGGGGGTCTCCCTTTTCTGGGGGTCTTTCACATGGACTACCCGAAGAACAGTGAACCTATGAATGGGCCACGTATCCCATTCATTTATGGTCATCCCAGACAATTTCTACCCTCTGCTGGGGTGAGACCTACTCTCCAAGATGTGGGCCCAGATATGCTTTCTGCCTGACAGACAGCAAATAACTGGCCCAAAAGGAGAGCACATGGGTGGAAGAAAGATCTCTCCAACTGACCCCTGTTGAGAGCTGAGGCTACTTGGGTAACAGACAGGAGGAGTTTTCTTCATGAAGGTCAGAGACAAGCAGGTACTGCCATGGTGGATGGTACAAATGTCATTTGGGCTGAACCTCTATTCACTAGCATGTCAGTGCAGAAAGTAGAGTTAACTGTCCTCACCAAAGGCTTGGAACTTGGGGCCAGCAAGAAAATTAACATCTGCAAGGTAGCAGGTTTGCCTTTGCCACAGCCCACATCCAGAGGGCTATCTACCAAGAGAGAGGACTGCTCACATCAGAGGGAAAAGAAAAAAAACAAGCAGGAAATCTTGGATCTCTTGGATGCCCTGATGAAGCAGGCAACTGTGAGTTATTAATTGCTCAGGACTTCAGAAGGGAAGAGACTCAATGGCCTGGGCCAATTGTTAGATGTTTATGTGCAGGCAGCCAGGCAAGAGGGTTCCACTAGGGAAGTTTATTTAGGCGGAGGGAAGAGAAGGAGAGGAGAGGGAGAGCAGAGAGAGAGAGGTGGAAGTGGAGGCCAACCATGACCACGTGGAAAGAGGGGGAAGAGAAGGGGGCAGAGAGAACCTGCAGGCACGGGTCACAGGAGCAAGAGGAAGAGGAGGGACCAGACAACCCCTTTTATAATTGTAGGGAGGAGCATACCTGGCCATTGCCAGGTAACTATGGAGGTGGAATTTGACAGAATACTAACAACAATAACCAGGCAGATCAAGTGGCTCAAGAAGTGGCTATGCAGGAGCCTATCCCAGTTATGGGCCTGCAAGAGACACCTGTTGGGGAATGGGACTGTACTAAGAGATGGCCTCACTTAAAATATACGGAAGAAAAAAGGACTCAGATTTCTAGCCACCCTACCAGCTATTACCTAGAGAAGGAAGGACAATGGTGCATACAAGAAGGGAGAACTATACTGCCAAGAAAGCAAGCAAATGACTTACTTGGCCAAATGCATAAATGGACTCATTTAGGGATACACTCATCCAATTAATCAGGGGATCCAAGATATACGTAATGGACCTCAGCACTTTAGCCAGAGATACAGTAGAACAGTGTAAGGTATTCTGGCAAGTGAATGCTTATGCAGCTAAGTGTAAACAGGGTAAATGAGCTAGGGGAGAACAGCCTGGAGTATATTGGGAGGTCAATTTTACAGAAGCTAAGCCAGGAAAGTATAGTTGCAAATACCTTCTAGTGTTCATAGATACTTTCTCTGGATAGGTTGAGGCTTTCCTCACCAAGCAGGAAACAGCTACCTTGGTAGCCAAAAAGATAGTAGAAGAAAATTTCCAAAGGTTTGGAGTGCCCAAAGTAATTGGATTGCATAATGGTCCTGCCTTTGTTTCTAAGGTAAGTCAGGGATTGGCAGAGATATTGGGGACTAATTGGAAGCTCTATTGTACATACTGTCCCCATAGCTCAAGACAGGTAGAGAGAATGAACAGAGCCCTGAAAAGAGACCTTAGCTAACTTGTCTTTGGAGACTAGCACTGGCTGGGTGGTGCTCCTTCCCCTGGCCGTGTTTTGAGCCCAGAACACTCCCTATCATTTTCATCTGCTCCCTTTTGGGATACTGTATGGGACTCCCACTCCCTCGACCCCAGCTCTTGATTTGTCCCTACCCCAGAGTGACTTTTCAGGCTAACAAGGACCTTATGGCTCAATTACAAGCTTTCCAGATTAACCACCAGGAATTGTGGCCTACACTTAGTGCCCTGTATAACACAGGTACCCCAGAGATTCCATATGAGTGTCAAGTTGGAGACTGAGTGTCTGCTAAGAGACATTGTGCTGAAAACTTAGAAGCAAAGAAGAAAGGGTCATTTCTGGTGTTGTTGACCAACCCAACCTCCATTAAAGTGGATAGAGTAACTGCCTGGGTTCATTTAACTCAGGTCAGACATGTACCTGATGTCAACTGGATAGCACCCAACACCTGAGCAACCCCATCAAGCTCAAGATCACCCACACTTCTGTAAGGCAAGAGAAATCATTAGATGGCTATGGTGTATCTTCCTTCCCATGCTGAGCCTCAGCACCCCCTATAACCTTACCAAAGTGACTTGGCAAATACTCTCAGCCACTGGGGATGTAGGTTGGTCCACTACAGTAGAATACCTGCCTTATACCTGGTGGCTGGACCTTGTCTTTGATCTCTGTAAGTTACCGGTAGGTCTTGACACCCTAGAGACACAAGGGAAGGGATTACTCGAATGTGGGGATGAAGGACTTGCAAATCTAAACCATGACCAGAAGTGTCCTTGAAATGGGGGGCTTAGGGTGTGGAGGGGTGTCGGGCTGTAGAAGGGCATCTTGGGTTAGCACCCTCATATACACTTTGTTAGGATCCCTAATTGTTCTCCTACTGTTGACCTTTGAATCCTGCATATTGAACAAGCTTATAACCTTCATAAAAGAGAGAATAGGGCACAGCTGATGTTCCTGAGGCAAAAATATGAGACCCTGAGGACAAGATCTGGAATATGAGTTAGTTACCAGGGACCCATGAGTGTAGCTCCAAGATTGGGACTTGTACAAAAAAAGAAGGAGAATGAAGGGCCCTGGAGGCTTTAGCCAGCCTTATACCAGTGGTCTCAGGTCAAAACTAGGCCAAATTCCATTTTCCACCCACAGGAACATTCTTGAGTAAAAAATTCTCAGAATGTACTGACTGATAGTTAGCTGACCCTCTGGAAAGTCCCAAGTAGAGTTCAAATGTGTGTCATGCTTGCTAGACAATAGATTTAAAGGTCAATATGCTTAGCCAATAAGTTTGAACTGTAACCTTGCTGATGTAACCTGTGCTCATAAAAAGAATAAAAACTCCTTGTAATAGCCATTAGGGGTCGCCTTCTCATTCCTTGCCTAGAAGGACTGATTGAGGGTTGGCCCAGAAGTGCCTTAAAATAAACCTCTTGCTTTTGCATCAAAAACAAACAAACAAACAAACAAACAAACAAAAAAACCCACCACCACCAACAACAAAAAAACCCAAAAGAACACACAACTGAATAATATAAAGCTGCATGCTTAGATTAGACAAATATACCAGTACACTACTCTATTGTCCATCTATGAAATCCCTAGCTACTTGTGGCTCCTCCAGGCCACGTGGGTCTGCACCATTTTTTAAGCTCTTTTTCCTCCATTTTTTTCTCTTCATCATCCATCTCTCTTTTCCTCCTCTCCTTTCTCTAAAACTTTTATCCCTGCCTTTTCCTTCCACTACCCAATCACAGGCCCTAGATTTAGCTGACCAATTAAGATTTCACCTGACATCACCTGAGTATGTGATCTACTCCTCGCTGGGACATCCCTCTTGAGTGAGCAGAAAATACAGTCAACAATCCACAGCAAACTCACTTTATGTTGTGCTAGAGACGGATTCCAGGAATTTCTACATGTCAGAAGTACTCTGGCAAACAAACTTTCATTTTTCAGTTTACAAAGTTGGTCAAAACATTTAAACATGTATTGCTGAGTCCTCTATCGAAAACTTACTGCTCCAAATACCCAAACAGGTTTTTTTTTTTTTTTTTATTTTAGCTAAATAGGAAATATATTAAATGATTAAAAGTCCCTGAAATATACTCATTTATTTTTAACTTACAGAAATGAATCTAAAGATAGAAATCAACAAAATTTGCCCCTAGCTTTACAAAACATGTTACCCAGTGGCACTGACTTAACACCAGAAGTCACATACTTCATTTCCAAAATATGAAGAACCAATATACATCTAAGAAATGAGTAGATAGTTAAAAATGTATGGAGTTGTGTTATTGATTTGTGTTGTTTGTTTGTCTGTCTGTCTGTCTATTTTTTAATGACTTCAGTACAATTTGTGCTGGCAAACTGCTCCTGGGCAGGAAACTTGCCCTAAAGGTTGTCAGAGAACCAGGCCTTGTACCATTAAAGAAAGCCTAGTTTTTCATCTCCCACCAGCAAGTGAATGTCAATAGGCCCTTTGCTTGAGTATGACATTGTGCCCACCTTTTCACTTTCATACTGCAGTTTCATCTGGCTTGAGCTTACACAGGTTTTGTGAATGCTGTCATAATCTCTGTGCTGATGTGGGAGAAAGAAAGAACAAGATAGTAAGAAAAAGAACAAGATGGAAAGAGAATTGAGTGGGGCATACAGGTGGTAAAGAAGTTTGTGGATGGAAGTAAAAATGATCAGAATAAATTATATGAAAATTTAAAAGAGTTAATAAAAGCATTATTTAAAAAGTAAAGCCTAGATTATATGCTGAAAGGGAATCTGTGGATATAAAAAAATGAGTATTCCTCTGTGAAGATGCAGATGTATATTACTGTCAGTAGCGATGATCCTTTTTATATAAACATAATTATATCTACTATTCCTACATTAGATCAAGTCCCTGAAAACTTTAAAATGCTTTAAAATTGAGATACTGTAAAAAGTGATTCATCAAATATTAGATAACAGATGAAATAATAGCTTCACTTATTAACCTGAATTTAATACTGGTCTCTGCAATTTTTCTTTTCCAATCCAGAACAGAGAATTAGAACTACTTCAAGGAATTTTGATTACTATGACTTATTCTCTAAACAATTACCAAATAAATTCTAATTTCTTATGGATAACTAGAGACTGAATTTTTTGCCATATTGCAGAATGCTGACTGAAAATCAAATACTGACATATGTTCCCATTTAAGCATCCCACGTGGAGAAAAACATCTGACTTCACTGCTATTTTTGATTATCTGTTCTTCTACTGAAACCAGATACTGTCCATCCCTTTGAAAGCTGACTAATGTTTCAAAAACTCTCTGTTATCACTTGTAGGTTAGATATTATGACTTAGCACTTTATTCAGTCATGAAAATTCATCTTCATAAACTGCCTTTCACAGACAAAGGACTTCCCTAAGATCATTTTCCAATGAAATAACCATGATCTATCTTCTATTGTGGACACCTATGCCTTCTGTGAGAATGTTTTTATTCTTATTGTCCTTTTTGTGGAATGTAGGTCTGTGTGTTTTGCTTGTAAGATCAAGAATTGATAAATGGGACCTCATGAAACTGAAAATCTTCTGTAAGGCAAACTACATAGTCAATAGGACAAATTGGCAGCCTACAGATTGGGAAAAAGTCTTTACTAACCCTACATCCAATAGAGGGCTAATATCCAAAATATACAAAGAACTGAAGAAACTAACCACCAAAAAAAAAAAAAAACAAAACCAAACAACCCAATCAAAAAATGGTATATAGAGCTAAATAGAGTTTACAACAGAGGAATCTCAAGTAGCCAAGAAGCATTTAAAGAAATTTTCCACATTCTACATTTTCCACATTCTACATTTTCTCAAGTACATTTCAGTGAAGGAACCCTCATCTCTTAAAATATTCCCTTAATTAATTTTTCAACAACAGAAATAGTTAATCAATTGATTATTTTTTCTTAATTCTCATTCGATTTAAGCTAGTTCTTTGCATTTTTGACATTGAAGAATAAATCTCAAAAATTTCAAAAACCTATTCTGACTAAAAATTAGGCTTCCCTCGCATAGAACAGTAAAAAACATTCAGACATCGACCCTCAAATAAGTATTAAACAAAAGCTCTTAAATTTATAGTTTGAAAATTATGTTTCTTTCAATAATGATAGCATTATTCAATGTAATTTCAGAACTCATTTTTTTAAAGATTATCACTAAAGTCCCATATTGTTAGTTAGTATCCTAAATAACAATCATACATGTTCAAATTATATTGCAAAGTCTACCAACATTTTGATTTTAAATGTCAGTCTGGGAAAAACTAATGATACTTTCAAGATGCAATTTTGTTTTTAGAAAAGTTAATCTGCTAACAACTGGTCAAAAATGCTGGTTGCTACAGAAACCACTAAAGACATATTATAAGTCCTACAAAAGTCAGGAAAGGTGAGAAAACAAGCTTTGAAAAAAAATGAAAATATCTTATATTTTATATATTTTAATTTAATTTTTAAAAATATATATTTAAAAATAATTTTAAAATATATTAAAATATTTTATAATTTCAGGCACTAAGAAAATTCACATGCCTTAAGATCACAGAGCTAATAAATGAAATTTTAATCCTGGAATAATACAAATATTATACCACTCTTTAAAAATGGAAATACATTTTAGTTTTCTTTAGGAAAAAAATATTGTGTGTAAGATCTAAAAAAGAGGGAAAGTCATGGTTCCTTTCTTTTCCCTATTTGTCACATGCACTTAATGTAGAGTGGAGAAAATTCCCAGAGAACATGTTAGGAAAGAGCATGCTACGTGAAGTACAGATCATGCCTTCACTGCTGAGTATGTAGAAGCTAAGTGAGGCTCACAAGTCCAATCAACTGTTTAGTATCATTAATTCACTTTTTTATAATTATACTTTATTTGCTTTAAAGACAGCTTTTTATACAGCATATGAAATGAAAAAATCAATCCCTTTTTTATAGTAAATAATTATGTCACAAAGTTTTCAAACCAAATCAAAGGCTATATTCTCAGAATATAGTTATAAATATTGAAGACAGTATTATCTGGGGATCATTAAGCCCTTAATTAATGAACTGTTGTCACTTGAACATATATCACTTGAAGTTTTGTCTGCTGCCTTCTCAGTTTTTATACACAGCTCTCTATTCAGAATGCCTAAGCAGAATGCTACCAGAGAGACTTAGAATACTGATGCCATTTGAGTTGTGCATAGACATGTTTATGTCTATCTCACCCATGTTTATGACTATCCTCAGAGTACAAATCATATATTTATAAAATTACTTTGGAAACTTAAAAGCTATCTAACTATGCACAGTAATCTGAACTATTGTCCTTTATTTCTAATTGAAAATATCTTGAAAACACCTAACAATTAACTCAGAGATTGAATTTGTTATCGGCCCTTAGCTTGTATGCTTAATCATCTAAAATCAGTTTGTAATGGCAGTTAGAGAAGGGCTGGGTCTAAGCTTTGTAGTCTTAACATTTTTTGTATCAATAGAAGAAGTTTATACCAATAAAAACCTTAATTCTGTATCAAAATTAATTCTATACCAATCTAAGAAATTATAACTTCAACTTAGTAACAATTTTAAAGACTTCTACCAAATGAGATTATGGCTACACAATCAATTCTAGCTACTTTCTCCCTGTTAAATTATGACCATTTCTAAATTTCCAGAAATACAACCTTCGAATAAGTACCTCCAGACCCCAAGCCTATGGAACTGGGATAACAACTGTTCACAACTTCTTCCTGCTGAACATGGCCTGGAATATCTTTGATGGGGAGGGAGGGTTGGTAGGTAAAATGAGGGAGTTGATTAGGCCTTGAGAAAGCCCACACAGATTGTTATAGTCTTTGATGTCTGCATTCTGACTGGATCCATTTGAAAACCATGACATCAGGAGTTTAAGCAGGTCAGTTCAGCATGTCTGATGATGAATCCCACCAAAGCTGTGCATTCTGCAACATACAAGTCTCAAAACAAAATTTAAGTATCATCAAGATATCTGTATAGATTGTATTCATTTGTGTAGGGTGTACAGACTAGTTAGGATAAAATTTGCTCCTTTTTTTGAGCATATAAAAGACAGTCTTTGTTTATGAGTCAATTTTAATAACCAATCGTAAGTCTTCATTCGTGCCATGTGAGGGATGGCCCAAGGAATCTTTACTTTTTTGTTTGATTCTTTGAGTATATTTCTTCAGGAGGTCTCCCTCTATCAAATCTGATCTATATTAACTGGAAGGTATGCAGAGTCTATTCACATTTCTAAAAACACAAAGATAAAACCTTCCTCCCAAATCAGCATGTCCTTTAGCCAGTAGCCAGGAAAACCTTTAGTTTGATCTCTCTCCTAGAGTAATAATGAAACCACCACAAAACTCAAAATCACACACCATTTTTGATAATTAAAACATTTCAAAACAAATGAAATAAACTGAACAAGTAGTGTATGAACCTATTCTTAGGCTTTTCTAAACTGCCATGCCAAGATAAAACCAAAAATTCCCATGGAGCCACATTAGAAAGAATATGAATATCTTGGAGACTTTATTATACCTTTAAAGTAAATTAATCAAACTTACACTAACATCTGCCTACAGGAAGCAGGCAGTTCCTACCTATTGTGCTCTTTGCCTGGAGCCTCAGACTTGTATTAATAGCTGCTTATTAGCAGGCGGTTATCACTGCACTCTACCTGGTGCAGTGAATGGTTTTGTTTTTTTTCCTTATTGAAAAGAAGCTTGTAAGTCTTCTGATTATTATTCATACAGGAAAACCTAAAATTATATGTTTATAAGAAAATAATTAAGTAATTAGATAATCAAAACATTTAGTCATTTGAATGAAACAGAAATAGATTGACTTTTCTTTTCATGAGAGATAATGTACATTTCCCTGAAGTTACTGGTAGAGTTTTCTTTTTAAACTATGACACCTTTCTATACAGCGCATATCTAGTCGGTTTGTAGGTCTGTTTCTTCTGTCTAGTTTTCTGTGTAGCCCACTGTCCAGTGTTATTACAACCAGATAGGGAAGTTTTCATTTTCCCTTAATAGCCATTTCTGCTAAAAATTTGTGGATAATGGGCTAGAAACTGTCTGAAGCTCTGTTTTGTCCTAGTAAATGCAGGCAGATGACATATGATATTTGAGTCAATGAGATGAACAATGTCTCATATTCTCTCATTTGCTCATCTAGTCCACTGTTGCTGTCTTTAGTATGTGTAAAAACACTTTAAATGAAGTACCATGAAAAAGTTCCTGCAGGATATATTTCTTAGAACATATTTTCACCCTGAAATGACACAAATTGGTATTCTGTTTCAAATTTAAGATAAGAAACAGACAAAGTAAACCTTAAACATGTGTGCCAAACAATAAGAGCATGAAAAGGAAATGAGGTGTCATCAAAATTTCGCATGAACCAGTATAGATAGACTGTCAGTGTTTTCATATGTCACCATTAGAGAAACAAAATAATATGATGAATTAATGTACAGAATTTAGTCTACAGAAGGCATATGTTCATCATGATCTTTGAAAGAGAGGATCCAATCAATACTCAGTGGATAGTACATAACACTAATAATTACCTAGGTACCAATTCAACACTTTAAATAGATAATTTTTAAACTTGCCATTCTGTAGAAGATTATACTTTAGAATATCTCAAAATTACTATAAATATCAGAAAGAGTAACTAGAATTATTTTAGTTATTGAATATAAGACATTTGACAACTCAGAGTACCTCCACCAGAGTAGAGAATAAATGGGATGTGACACTTGGAAAACAGATTGGAAACCTCCAGAGTTCCATGTGAAATGCTTCAGAGACTTAACACATGGCCTGACCTAGGCACTATGCACTGTAAGAGTCATTGCCTCATCAACAAATAGTAGAGAAATCTCATTGCTGAACATTGAAGGGCTTCATTTTCATAAACTTCTTGTCCTCTCATTCGTTACGTTAATTCTGAGCTATACCTGACCTGGGTTTATATCTCTTAGCATTTCAGTTTAGCAAGACAATTTTCATGAGATGTAAAATAGATATATTCTTATTATTGACTAAATCAAAAGACAGAAGACTACGAATTTGAATATATGTGCTTAAACTATAACTTCAGATTTCATACTTTTAACTTTAACTCTCCTATTCTCAAATAAGGTATTTACTTTATTAGTGAATGTTGTTTTTAATTCATATGTAATACTCCATGTTGGTTCTCAATACATTTTAAAGTCTAGTGGCATTAAGCTGTCATGTTGGTTTGGTTTAGTTAGTAGCTGAGTTAATGCATTAGTTTTACTGAATATTTTCCCATGAAATGGGGCTGATTTAATAATAAGGCATTTTATTTGGACACTATTATTGATGCTTTGTTGTGATTGCAGACAGGAGACTAGCTTGGCTGTCCTCTGACAGGCCCTAGCAGCACCTGACAGAGACCGATATGTGTACTTACAGCCAACCATTGGATTGAGGTTGGGAACTCCTGTGTAAGAGTTAGGGAGAGGATTGAAGAAGTTGAAGAGGATGGCAACCCAATAGGAAGACCAGTAGTGTCAAGTAACCCAGACTCCAGAGAGCTCCCAGTGACTGAGCCACAAACCAGGAGCATACACAGGCCAGTCTGAGGCCCCTGGCACAAATGCATCAGAGGTCTGCCTGGTCAGGCCTTAGTGGAAGAAGATGCACTTAATCCTCTAGAGACTTGAGGTTCCAGGGAAGGAGGAGGTAGGGTGGGGTAGAGAACCCTCTCAGATGCAAGGGGGAAAGGAATGGGATGAGAAACTATGGGATAGAGGACTGAGGGGAGCAATGACTGAAATGTAAAATAAATAAATAATAAATAATTAAATAAATAAATAAATAAATAAAAATAATCATTGTCAAACTTTCCAGCCCACAACTCAGCCTGGGAAAGAACCAGCACTCCAGACCCCTTCCCACATCCAGAGACAGCTTGACAACTAGGAGCTCTGACACAACCAAGCTCACAGGTGAGACACCCTCCACACAATACATAGCCTAACTGGAACCCTCATGACTCCCAGCAGAGGTGAACCCTCTACGCTCTGCCATGTTGGAGACACAGCTTGGCCTAGGCCAGAGCTGGTGCTCCAGTCCCCATCCCACACCACAAGACAGGTTGATTTCCAGGAGCTCCTTCACAACCAGGCTTCACAGGCTCACAGGAGGGACAGGATCCAGTCAGAGTCAGCAAGGCCAGTTAACATATAAAATAACCAGATGGCAAGAGGCAAACACAAGAATATAAGCAACAGAAACCAATGCCACTGGGCACCATCAGATCCTAGTTATCTCACCACAGCAAGCCCTGGATACCCAAGTGTACCCGTAAACCATGATGTTGACATAAAATCTATCTCATGAAGATAATAAAGTCCTTTAAGGAACTATAAATAACTCACTGAAAGAAATACAGGAAACACAGGTAAACAGGTAGAGGCCCTTAAAGAGGAAACAAATAAATCCCTTAAAGAAATATAGGAAAACACAAACAGGTGAAGGAATTGAACAAAGCTATTCAAGATCTAAAAAATGAAAGGAGAAACAATAAATAAATCAGAAAGGAGGCAACCCTGGAAATGGAAAACCTAGGAAAGAGGTGAGGAACTAAAAATCCAAGCATCAACAACAGAATACAAGTGATAGAAGAGAGAATCTCAGGTGGAGAAGATACCTTAGAAGATATTGACAAAACAGTCAAAGAAAATACAAAAGATAAAAAATTATTAACCCAAAACATCAGGAAATCAATGAAATGATCTTCTCATTAGATGCTGAAAAATCCATTCAACAAAATTCAACAACCTTTCATGTTAAAAGAATTGGAGAGATCAGAAATTCAAAGCACATATCTAAACATAATAAAAGCAATATACAGCAAACCAACAGTCAGCATCAAATGGAGAGAAACTTGAAGCAATCCCACTAAAATCAAGGAAATGACAAGGCTGCCCATTTTCTCCCTATTTATTCAATATAGTACTTGAAGTTCTAGCTAGAGCAATTAAACAACAAAAGGAGGTCAAAGGGATACAAATTGGAAAGGAAAAGCCAAAGTATCACTATTTGCACATGATATGATAGTATACATAAGCAAATATCCAAAAATTCTATCAAAGAATTCCTACCCCTAGTAAACAACTTCAGCCAAATGGCTATTATAAAATTAACTCAAACAAATTTGGACAGTTTCTTTACACAAAGGATAAATGGGATGAGAAAGAAATGAAAGAAATGACACCCTTCACAATAGTCAGAAAAAATATAAAGTATCTTGGTGTAACTCTAACCAAGCAAGTGAAATATCTATCTGCATGGCAAGAGGCAAAAACTTCAAGTCTCTTAAGAAAGAAATCAAAGAAGACCTCATAAGATAGATAGATCTTTCTTGCTCTTGGATTGATAGAATTAACAGAGTGAAAATTGCCAACTTACCAAAAACAATCTATGGATTCAATGCAATCCCCATCAAAATTCCAACTTAGTACTTCAAAGCGATAGAAAGATGAATTCTCAACTTCATCTGGAATAACAAAAATTCCAGGATAGGCAAAAACAATTCTCAACAATAAAAGACCTTCCATGGTAACCATGATCCCTGATCTCAGGTTGTACTACAAAGCAATAGTGATTAAAACAGCATGGTATTGGTATAGAGAAAGAGAGAGGTAGATCAATGTACTAGAATTGAAGTCTCAGAAGTAAACCCACACCATATGGACACTTGATGTTTGACAAAAAAGCCAAAAACATACAGTTGGAAAAAAGAAAGCATTTTCAATAAATGGTGCTGGTCTGACTGGCAGTGGGTATGTAGAAAAATGAAAATAGATCTAGATTTATCACTTTGAACAAAGCTCAACTCCAAGTGGATCAAGAACATCAGTGTAAAACAGATACACTGAATCAAGAGAAAGTGGGAAAGCACCTCAAACTCATTAGATGTGAAAATTCTTCTGAACAGAACCCCAGTGGCTCAGGCTCCAAGACCAAGAATTGATAAATGGGACCTCATGAAACTGAAAAGCTTCTGTAAGGCAAAGTACACTATCAATAGGCAAATTAGCAACCTAAGATTGGAAAAAAATCTTCACTAGCCCTACATCTGACAGAGGACTAATGTCCAAAATATATAAAGAACTCAATAAGTGAACCTACAAAACTCAAACAATCCCAATTAAATAATGGAGTACAGAGCTAAACATAGAATTCACAACAGAAGAATCTCAAATGACTGTATCCTAGGTATTCTATACATTTTTGGCTTAATATCCACTTATCAGTGAGTACATAGCATGCATGTCCTTTGGGTCTGAGTTATCTCACTCAGTATGATATTTTCTAGTTCCATCCATTTGCCTGCAAAATTCATGATGTCTTCATTTTTTTAATAGCTGAATAGTATTCTATTTTGTAAATGAATCACATTTTCTGTATCCATCCTTCGGTTGGCAGACACCTGGGTTGTTTCCAGCTTCTGGCTATTACACAAAAGGCTGCTAGGAACATAGTGGATCATTAAATCAAATAGAACAGAAAGTGGTGAATAGCTTCTGAAAGACAAAGGACACTGTCAATTAGACAAAATGGTACCCTACAGATTGAGGAAAGAATTTCACCAACACTATATACTACAATGACTAATATCAAAATATATAAATAATTTAAGATGTTAGATACCAAATAACTCAATAAAACAAATAACTCAATTATAAAATAGGTATGCAGAACTAAATAGAATTCTCAAGGGAGGAATCTCTAAGGCTGAGAAACACTTAAGGAAATGTTCCAAGTCCTTAGTTATCAGGAAAATGAAAATCAAAAAGACCCTGAGATTCAACCTTACACCCATCAGAAAAAAACTCAAGCTACAACATATGCTGGTAAGGATGTGTAGCAAAGGGATCACTCTTCCATTGATGGTGGGAGTGTGAAATTGTACAACCACTTGGGAAAACAGTTTGACAATTTCTCAGAAAATTGGGAATACTTCTACCTCAGTATCCAGCTATATCTCTCCTGGGTATATACCCTAAACCTTCTCCACCATACCACAAGGGCACCTTCTCCACTATGTTCATATCTGCTTTATTGGTAATAGCCATAAAATGGAAAAAACCACCATGTGCTTCAACAGAAGAATGGTTAAAGAAAAACGTGGTTCATTTACACAATACTACTCAGTGGAGTAGTATTAAAAGCAAATCATCATGAAATTTTCAACCAAATGGACGGAACAAGAAAATATCATCCTATGTCAGGTAACCCAGATCCAAAAGGACATGTATGGTATGTACTCACTTATAAGTGGATATTAGCTGCAAATTACATGACACCCATGCTACAATCCACAGACCCAAGGAACCAAAAAAATAAGGAGGGCCCAAGGAATGATCTTTAAATTTCACTTAGAAGGGGAAATAAAATATTCATTGAAGGTGGACCAAGTGAGGGAACAGTATGGGAGAGGTGATGTGGAGGGGAATATAGCAGAAGGATCATGTATAAGGAGAGCCTGGGAGAGAGGGTTTGGAGAGTAAATGGAAGTCACTAGGGGTTGGCGAGTGGGAGTACATCTTTAGAACATGCCAGAGATTATGGGTGTGGAAGCTTCAGGGAGTCTATAATGGTGACTCTAGCCAGATTCCTTAAAATGTGGTATGTAGAGCTTAAAATGAAAGGACTGTAGCTAGGAAGGACAGTCAGTGGAAGTCTAAGGACACCAATCCACCCAGAAAACTTTAAACCCAAATTTGTCCTGCCTACAAGAAGTGTAGGACAGAACAGAGTCTGAGGGAGTGGTCATTAAAATATGGCCCAACTTGAGATCTATTTCATGGTCATGAATTAGTCCAAATCACCCTGACACTTCAAGTCACTGCAGGACCTCAACATAAAACCAGAAGTACTGAACTTCATAGAAGAAAAAGTAGGGACTAGCCTTGGACACATTTGCAATAAGGAACAACTTTTAAGTACTGAACTTCATAGAAGAAAAAGTAGGAAATAGCCTTGGACACATTGGCATAAGGAACAATTTTTTGAACAGAACACAGTGCAGGCATTAAAATCGACAAACAATAGGACTTTATGAAACTGTAAAGCTTCTGTATAAAAAGATTCTGTCAATATAAGAAAAAGGAAGTCTATGGAATGAGAAAAGATTTTTACCAACTCCACATTTGATAGAGATCTAATATTCAACTATATAAAGAACTCGAGAAACTAGATAGTTGTTCGGTTAAAGTGGATGTCCCTCGTCTGCCCCTCCACGTACTAGGACACTCGGGAAGACTGGACGGGAGGGAAGTTTGACTACGTTCTCACCCATGCTGGTGTCTGCTGGACACTGCTCTAGGTGTTGGGAAACGCAGTTTGAGGTCCCAGGGGAGCTGGAGCTCTCTGGGGGTAGGGGGAGGGCCTGCAGGACATCCTGGGACTGTCTGGTTCTCAGGCTCTTCTCAGGCATGGCTGGAAACAACAGAAGAGCTAAGAACAAAATGGGGGTCCACGGGCTGGACTGGCCTGTAGCCGAAGGGGAGAAGCGGAGAGAAGCTCTGGCTGCTCCCTATGGGGAGAGTCTTTGGCTTGGTAGCAGTTGACTCAGCTTGGCTTGGTAAACGGCAGCGTACTTGGGTTGGTGGTCACAGTGGCTGGAATGCAGAAAGATCTTTTGAGGGAGATAAGAAGGCGGCTCTGTAGGCGAAGGCCTTCTCTATGACTCCCCACAGCAGATCTCGATGAATAGAGACAGTCCATGGTTTTAAGACATTTATTGTCATGACAGAAAGTAGATGAGAAACTGTACCCCATTTTCTCAGGGCAGGCCCGAGGTTAAATATCTTTCGCAAAGAGGAGTGTCTGGGAAGGAAAGCATAATTGGTTAAGTCCTTCTGGCCTTTAGGTACCTCACTAATATGGAGACCTGTCTTGAGGCTATGTCATCTGTGGTCATGCCTTCTACCTGTGGAGGGGCTAGTAGGGGTATTGCCCTATGTGACTGAAGGACATAAATCTGTGATGGCCTCATGTCAGGATCTTGGAGTCTGGGAGCATGGCAAAATGCCTACAGTCTCTTGCAAGGGACCCTGCGGGTCCCTTGCGGGGTCACCAGTATTTAAAACCTAGCTCAACCAGAAATCAGGCTGCCTTTCATGGTCCCACAAATAGTAAAAAACACAAGTAATCCAGTTCAAAACTTGTGTGTATATATTTAAACAGAGAACTCTTAATAGAGGAATCTCAAATAGCTGAAAAATGAACATTTTTAAAATGTTCAACATTGTTAACTATCAGCAAAATGCAAATCAAAACTACTTTGGATTTCATCTTACATCTGTCATAATGGCTAAGATTAATATCACAAGTGAGAGAGTTCATGCTGATGAGGATGTGGAGCAAAGGAAACTGTCCTGCATTGCTGATGGGAGTGCAAACTTGAATAACACTATGGAAATCAGTATTGTAGCTGCTCACTAAATTGGGGATTGGCCTACCTCAATAACACTCTTTTGCATATACCAAAAGGATATTCCACTCTACTACAAGGACACTTGCTCAACAATGTTCATTGTGGATTCATTCATAATAGCCAGAAACTGTAAACAACACAGATGTTGTTCAGCTGAAGGGTGGATAAAGAATATGTGATACATTTATACAATGAAGTATTTCTCAGCTGTTTTAAAAAAAAATGACATCATGAAATTGCATAGCAGGCAAATGGAAACAACTAGAAAATATAATACTGAGTGGGATCCAGAAAGACAAATATGGTAGCTGGTAAATAAATCATAATCAAGCGACTATGCACAGACCCTGAGAAGTTAGGTAAAGAGGATTATTGGGGTTTGATCTTGATGTGTGGGCGTCTAAGATGAGAGAGTCTGCACATAGATGCAAGTGAAACTAAGTGACCTTACCCCAAAGGTATTTTGGATTGGTAAATAAAGATGCCAACAGCTAATAGCTGTTTAGGATTCCCAGGCTTGGGGTCAGAGGAGAACTACAAAGGGGAGAAGGTGAAGGAGGAAAGAAGCAGCAGCTGCTATGGGTTAGGTTAGTCATGAAAATGTGGCCCTGAGGCCTGGCAGATTAGATTTACAAGCAGTCCAGATGAAACATAGTAAGTAATAACTTGGATCTATTGATAGGAGAATAGATTCTAATAGCAGCTGGTTAAGGCTGTTTAAGCAGCTCTAGTGCTGGTTAAGGCTTGTTGTAAATATAAAGGTTGTGTGTATCTTTTATCTAGGAACTAAATGATCAAGAAACTCCCAAGGTGGATTAAATTATTTCTACAATAGAGGATGGTTATAGGGGCCCTCCTTTGGAGCTGGAAACAGAATAGATTCTGCAGGGTGACTAGGTCTGTGTGGAAAGAGCACCAAGGATCAGCTGTGGAGGGGAAGGAGGGAGACACTGTAGAGAAACATAATTGGAATAGGAGGGGAGGTTGGGATGGTGTGGAAACCTATTGTAGTGGAAACTTCCTGAAATCTATGAGGCTGACTCTAGTGAGGACTCCTAGTCACAAAGGTATAGAACCTGAACTGTCCATTTGTAGCCAGGTATGTCTTCCAGTGGTGGGACCGAGCTATGTTTGACTGAATTATTGACCCCAAAGCACTTCTGTGGGGATCCCTAAGCAACCCAGGCTGATGGTAGGATAGAAGGTTACTCTCTGAAAACTTAGTAGGTCTCCATTGCCTAGGAAAACTTCTACACAGCTTACTGAAAGTTGAGAGATTGAACTGGTGCCTGTCTGTGTTACAGTCTCTTTGGGGCAAGAAGGTGTTCTTCAGGCTATGGAATGGGAAACCTGGCCACAAACATTAGGGTAAAACCAAACACAACTGCCTAAATAAATAAATAATGAAATGAATTCTAATGTTATTCACAAAATGGTGTAATGTCCAGACATCGTCAGAGAGACTTCCTTATGCAGCAAGTGAGAGAGGTGCAGAGACCTGAAGCAAAAAATTATGCACAGAGACTCTAAGTTGGAGTTCTCCATCAGGTCCCTCACCTTGGAGACCAGGGAATCTTTCCTAAGGAGGCAAGAGTGGAGATGTAAGATTCTGAGAGGAACGGAGAACACCAGATAAACATTACCATGGAATCAACTAATCAGGGATCACACTGGATCACAGAGACTGAAAGGTAACCTATGGGTCTGCTGCAGTCTGCTGCACCAGGCCCTACATGTATATTTTATGGAGATTAGCTTCATGTATTTTGCGAGATTCCTAACAGTGAGAGTAGGTGTGTTTCTGACTCCTTTGTCTGTTCTAGAGACTTTTCCTTTTACTAGGTTGCATTGTCCAGCCTTGATGTTAGAACTTCTACTTTGTTTTATTGCATCTTTTTTTGTCCTGCTTGGCTGGTGTCTCTTGGATGCCTATTCTTTTCTGAATAGGAAATGTAGGGGGAGTGAATCTGGTGTGGGGGTGGAAAATGCAGGCGACCTGGGTAGAAGGGGAGAGGGGGATAATCTGAGGTTGGGAGGTATTGTATGAAAGAATAATCTATTTTCAATAAACAGGAGATAAAATTTAAAATGGAGTTAATTTATTGTATGATAATGGATTTAAATAATGTGTACTTAGATTCTGTTTTTCTCTCGTGCCCATTTTTCATCTGCTTATTATAAACTTATGTGATATAATGTATTTAATAACAAATCTAAAATTATCAAATGAGAGTAAACATTGGGTAATTACAAAGAAAAACTTACTTGTGTTTTTGCCTTGAAAATCAAACTATAAAATTGAGAACTAAACCTTCAAAAGTCTGAAGCATCAAGAAAATCCTGAGTGTCAATTTTTTATCAACTACAATTTTTAAACACAGGTGCTGTGCCTCCCAATCATTTCACACTGGCACTAAGGCTTTTACTTAGCACTATATGGCAATCCACAGCTATTTAATGAGAAAACTCTTGAAATTTATTGAACAAGCAAAAAGACCAAAAAATGCCAGTGAGCTTGGACACACAAGAGAGCACAAGTATACCAGTCAGCATTTAGTTATCTTGAAATTATCACATTTCTCTAGAAGGACATATGAACTCAAACACAGAAAAAAAATTCCTTATATGAAGATCATTTGTCATCTAACAATCATCTTCCTAGGTAATAGATTCACAAAGATAAACATGCATTTCACCCCACATCTAAATGCAAGTGTTTTATCTATTGAGAAGAATCATGGCACTTGGGATGCTATTCCAAAGCTAAAGAATAAAACTGAGAAGTAATGATTTTCCTCCTCCTCATAGAAGCAAAGCTAAGTGACTCCACTACTCAAAACCTTCCAAAGGCAGCACCACTTTTAAAAATGGCCAATGATGCTTCAAAATAATAAAGAAAATCATAACATAAACCACACCTAGTTTCTCATACAAGAACATTTCAGTTAATCAAACAAACAAAAATAAAGCAAAACAAAACAACAAAAATCACCTCAATCAAGTTTGTAAAATATAGAATTTAAATTTATTCTTTATAATAGGAACTGAAGTCAGAACACAAAGGAGCTCAGGAATTGGAATGATAATAATATCTGTATTCCTACCACTGAGAAGCTTGAACCAGGGTGATTATAATATGAAGTGAACTTGAGGTATATAACCAGCCATTGTTGGGAGAAGGTGAATTCTAGATTTAGTCTCAGTTCCATATATACATATGTAGGGCACAATGTAAAAACCAGCACACTGATATCTGTGTTCAACTCTGAATTCTTAGATGAAACATTGTGGTAAAGAACATCATTTGACAAACAGATGAGAAAGTTCTCCATGCTACAAAAAAGACTTTGATAGACCAAGAGACGTGGTATTAATTTGGGTTTCAAAAGGCTTACTATAAATGCCTACTTCTGTTTTGTTGTTGTTGTTGTGTGATGTTGATTTGTTTTGCTTTGTTTTTCCATTAAAAAAAACCATACAAGGGGTAAAAAACAGAGACTCTGCATCTTAAAATTTCTTCCAGACATACCCTAGCCACTTTCTTTGGTTTATAGTTGTCTCATCTGCATTTGGCTGCTGTCTGTGTCTAAATCCAGAAGATTGGTTTCTGAATGATCCTGTCCCTCTAAGCAGATGAATTTGAATCTGACGCAATGTATTTCACAGCTTTAGATAAATCTCTACTGTACGTACTCTGAAATTGAAGAGAGAGCATTCAGCCTTACCTGAATTATGACAATAGTTTGTTTACATTTAAAAACTTGCTAAATTAGGCAGTACTTTTTTGTAATAACTCAGGACCCTCTTGATTCTGCTGTATAAGGCTCAATGTAAAGCTACTAGGGCCCTGAACTTTCACTGTCTAAAAGATTTATGAAGCAAGGCAAGATCTCATCTGTCTTTATTCAGATCTTTTGTTAATAATCTTATATAAATCTTCCATTAGCAAATGTGGACCATACTCTTCACTTTATCAGTTTATGTTGTGTGTCCTGACTACCATTTTTAATCTTTAGACTAATTTAATATGCCTTAATTGCTCACCTAGTTGTCAATCCTTCCCCCTGCAAAATCATTTCAACAATTGTAGAATGCTCTCAACACTCAATATCTAGCAATAGAGGCAGCACCCCCCCTATAATGACTGTTACTTACTTGCAACTCATTATTATGACCCACATCCAGTCTGATGGAACAAAGCCATTTCTCGTTGAGTTTCTTCTCAGTTTATTCTAGTTTTTGTCAAGTTGACAATTAAAGCTAATCATTTTTCTACCATGTTAATACTACCACAATTTACTTGACTACTTACCAATTTTCTCATTAATTACTTCCTTATTTTCATTTACTGAGAATCTGTTAATACTCTGAAAATACTAAAATATAATAAAATTCAGCTTACTTCAAAACTCTGATCTGTATCAGCATGGAGCTTACAAATCAGTAGGTCATTGGATGTCTACAATATAAAGGAACTAAAAACAAAAACAAACAAAACCCTCAACACCAAAAAAATAAAATAAAATAAAAGTTGGAACTGCATGGTCCTACTGTAGTCTAGGTCTGTGTTAATGGCCATGACTCATGTTATCACTAAAGGCCAATGTGAATATACTTGGTCTGAGCTGCTGCCTGTTGGTCATATTGGTGTCCATGAGTCATACTGCTTTCAGAGACCATATTTATTTATGTGAGTGTCCTGTGCTGCCACCTGAGTCCATGGTGATATGTGGCACCCTGTGCAATCTCTGAGAACTGTGTTGATACCCATGGTCTGTACTGCAATTGAAGATCATAGTAAGGACCTTGGAAGGTGCTGATGCTGGAGACTATGTAGATATAGAAGATACATGCTCTGGATCTCTGTAAATACCAAGGAAGCTACATTTGCTAACATATTGATGACCAAAGGCCTACAGTTGAGAAGGAGGGACATAGAAAGCTTCTGGAAAAACTCCTACCTCCTACTCCTCTACTTCTCCTCCGCCCCCCCCCCAAAAAAATAACAGCCAAGAAAAAAGCCACTAAGGAGAACTCTTAAAACTTATGATAAGGATGCTGAAATGTAGCTCTACACAATTGATGGTTTCTAGCAGGGTATGAATGGGAAAGACTGTTTAAGTGGCTAGCCACTGGGAAGTTGACCATGCTCCAGTGAGTATATGGGAAACACAAATTGGACTTCTTGTTGTTATTTTTGTTGCTTGTTTTGTTTTTTGTTTTGTTTTTCTTCTTCATTTTGTGATAGGTGGTTCCAAGGAAGGGGGCAGATTTGGGATACTTTGGAAGTGAGAGTTCAAGATATGAAATTCCCAAATAAGCAATAAAAGCATTATGAAAATAAAAAGTAACTTTGAACTGAACAGTGTCCTCAAAAGAAGAAATACAAGGGGCCAAGGAATTTTTTTTAAATATACACCATTCTTAGCTATTAGAGAAATGGAAAATAAAACTACTTTGAAATTTCATCTTATTCCTGTTAGCATGAATAAGATTTTTTTTAAAAGGGCCATAAATCTTGTCAATGGTATATAAAACAGAGAACCCTCATGCATTCTTGGTGAGGTGCAAGTTGATGTACCTAGTATTAAAACCAATGTAGTACTTCTTCAGAAAATGAGAAATACATCGACCACAGGACTCAACAATATCAGACTTGGTACACCTGGTCATATAACCAAAATATTCTATTTTTTTATTAGACACATACATGCTTAACCCTCTATTCACTATAGCTAAACCATAGAAACAGCCTAAATGTCTGTAAATTAAAGGATAATGAAAATATGATATTTATATATAATGGAATTTTTTTTCTGGGCTGCTGTGAGCAAGCACAGGTGGGACTCAGACTCAGTCGGGAGAGACAGACAGACTGCTGCCTTGGACTCCAGAGCATGGCGACTGCAGCAGTGTGCCACTGCTGGCCTATATAATAGAATGTTATTCAGCTGTAAAGAGAGATCAAAACAAATTCGAAGATAAGTGGATAGAACTGGAAAATAGTATATGAAAAAAAATGTCATATGTACAATCTTGGGACTGTGTTTCTAGATTTGCATGTTTATTTCAGAGCTCTTGCAGAATTTAGAGAACCAGAAAGGGACCATTAATGCATATTCAATGAAAGATCTTAAGAGATAAGGATAATAGAATAGAGATGATTGAAGGAGCAAAAAGGAAATATTGAGCTAGGTGGCTTAAGTGGTGAAAAGAATAGGAGAGTAGGACAGAGCAGAGTCCTGAGGAAGGGACAACTAAGTTTAATGATGTTTGAAAATATATATTTAAATGTATAGCTACATACATGCCTGTACGTAGATGTTAAAACGACAGGAGTTTATAGTATTCTTTTCATTTAAAAGAAATACATGGGAAATGGAAATTTTTGACAAAGAAAAGAAAATCCTTATAATCCCAGCTGTGCATTTTGTTTTAAACTGTTCTCATTTTTATATGATCTTTTCCCCCTTCCTTTTATCTATTTGTATTGGAGCTTATATTTTTCTATATTATATGGAAATCAATCAGAAATTTGTGTTGTTTACCTGATCTTCTGATCACTTATCACTGTGGGTGTGTGTGTGTGTGTGGAGAGAGAGAGAGAGAGAGAGAGAGAGAGAGAGAGAGAGAAGAGAGAAAGAGAGAGAAAGAGAGAGAAAGAGAGAGAAGAAGAGAAGAGAGACAGAGACACAGAGAAAGACAGAAGACAGAGACAGAGAGACAGAGAAAGACTCTTACTATGTAGCCCTGACTAGCTTGAAACTTGCTATGTGGACTAGGCTGAACTCATAGAGATCCCCTGTATCTCCTCCCCAATTGCTCTGATACAACTAAAGAAATCAAACGAAGGTGTAATGTGTTCAATATTATGTCAAACCCCATACACACACACACACACACACACACACATTGCAGAGAATTCTTAAAACATGTACAGTAAATATTTAAATGAAGTGGTATCAAATGGGCCATATTTGTAATTTGACAGCTACTAACATTGTAGTCACTCATTCATATGTGGATACAAGGACACAAATATGCCAGCTCATTTGAGAACCATCTTTATGCTTTCAGATATCTCTGGTCAGATCACACTCACAAACACCTAAGAAATGTAGCTTTCACAGGAGGTGGTCAGAAAAAGCCTATCCATCATGTCAGGAAGTAAAGGGGAGCAGACAGACAGGCAATATGAAAGAATTCTCAAGTGGAGTCCTCTTTGGGTTCAGTTGCTTTTTTTTTTATTTCTTCAGATTTTCTCTCTCTTTCTGAAAAGAGTTGGAAGTGTGACATTTTAAAGTCAGTTTTTATAGAAACAAATGTCAGGAGAGGTGACTCATCCTAATATCTCTAAAAATAAACCAGGTTGTCAAAGAAATCAAAATTTTGCCCTTAAACTTAGCCAGTGAGAAAGCAAGTCTTTGCACAGCTGCCAGAGGTAACCCCAGAAGCTGAGGGCACTATGACTGGGGGAGCTGAAAATAAGGAGAAGAGGGAACTTGTGGAGTTTACTTTATTTAACTGCAAAGTGGCCCTCAGTAAATGTACATCATGAAGGGGAGAAACTATTTTCCTGTTTTAAATAAGGGCCAAGATATGCCTCCTAAGGGAATGCTTTCCATGGTTTAGATCTTAAATGGAGTTCTTTCAGCTTCAGAGAGAGTTAATGTGCTATGAACAGCCACGATGATCTGAGTTTGGAGCTGTGAGATCTCCATTACCATCAGAAGATACTCAGATTCCCTGTGATGCCCTTGTGGGCCCTCAGAACATTGCAATGTCAAGTGGAAATGAAAACTTAGTTTTAGTTTCAGCCCTAGGAATAGAAAAAGTTTGACTTCTTTTCATATTGTTTCTCTATAGCCCTCTCTCCCATCTTAAAATCCATACATATCGCTTTTCTGTAAAAGTCTGCATACTATAGCACAGAATGGTGTGCTGAAGTACAGAGAGGAAGTTTCTCTGTATCACCCTTGCATTCCACCTCTGCACTGAGTCCTAAGGGGCAAGTACAGGAATTGACTTTTGGGGGTATTCTGTCTAAGATATTCTACCTGTAGGCAAACATGAGGTAGAAGCTGTTACAACTAGCTTTGTCTACTTGACAAAACCTAAAATCACCTGGGAAGAAAGTCTCACTGAAGGGATATTTATGTTGGTATGTGGGTATGTCTGTGGAGACTTGTCTTAAGTAAACAAATGTATGAACCATCATACCTTAGGCAGGGTGTCCTAAACTAGGCATGTGTAGAGAGAACAGCAAACAAGAAAGCATATATGTGTGTACTTCTGTTTGCTCTCTGCTGTGGATATGATGTGATAACCTTTTCAAAGTTTCTTTGATTGCCAAAAAAGATGGAGGGTAACCTGGAATTGTAAATTGTAATAAATCACGTTCTCCACTAAGTTGCTTTTTGTGAGGGCATCTGATCAGAGCAACAGATGCTTATGAAAAAAAAATATATAGTGTTTTATTTTATTTTTAAAACTTTTCCCAAATGTTCTATGCTTAGGAATTAGTGCAGCAGTCAAGTATGTGTCTTGTAGGACCTGGGTTTGATCCCCAAAGCCAATGTGAAAAGCCCAGATGTGAAGACACTAGCCAGCAATTCCAACATAAAGGAGAAAGAAAGAAATGGACCCTGGGAGCTCCCTTCTCAGCCAGCTGACACTATTTGGCAATTTCCAGGTCAGTGTGAGACCTTGTTACAAATAAGGTAGACAGTGCTGAAAAATAACAGGCAGGCTGTCCTCTGTACTCTAGAGATATGTGCATGCAGGTGAACATATGCCTGTAAGCACATACACATATACACACACAGGTCTTAGTTTATTTGCCTATTGCTGCAACATAATACTATTGTAACTGCAATAGTTACAAAGAGAGAAAGGATGTATTTAAGTTAATAATTCAAGATACAATCCATCATGGCAGGGAAGTCAAGGCTGCAGTAGCTTGAAACAAATGGATACATTATGTCCAGAGTCAGAAGAAGAGAACAATGAATGTACACATGCTAGTACTCAGCTTCTAGTCTCTATTTTAGAAATCCCAGTATCCTCTGACCAAGGAATGACTCTACTCTAATGAAATATCTGTTAACTGGCATCAGAAAGACATCTATGATATGTACTACCTTATAATTAGTTATTAACTGTAAAGTACAGGATAACTATGCTACAATTCACAAACACAAAGAAGCTAACTAACAAGGAGGACCCAAGGGAGGATGCTTGACTCTCACCCAGTGGGGAAATAAAATAGACATTGTAAGTGGAGGTTGTGAGGAAGTAGATGGGACATGGGGAGGGGACAGTGGGGAAGATTGGGTATGGAGAGAGGGCTGGAAGAGAGAATGGAAATCAGTAAGTGTGGGCATCTCTATGACAAGCCAGAGACTTAGAAAGGGGGAAACTCTTGGTAGTCTATGGGTGGAACCTAGCTGAGACTCCTAACACTGAGAGATATGTAACCTGTAGCCAGGTAGGACTTCCAGGGAAGGAAAGGGAAAAAAAACCCACCCACAAAACCTTTGACACAAAATTTTCCTTGCCTATAACACAAGCAGGAATAGGGCAGAGATTGACGGAATGACCAACAAATGACTGGCTGGCCAGAAACCCACCCTATAGGAGAGAGCCAACTCTTTTTACTATTAATGATACTCTACTATGCTTGCAGATAGTAACCTAGCATAATTGTCTCCTGAGAGACTTTATTCATCAGCAGATGGAAACAGATGAAGAGACCCATAGCCAAACAACAGCAGGTTTGAGGGATGCTTGTAGAACATGAGGATAGAATTGAATGAGTTGTAAGGTTCAAGTACACTACAAGAAAACCTACAGAGTCAACTAATTAGGTCCCTTTGGGCTCACAGAGTCTGAGCCACTATAGAAAACTTCATACATGGGACTGTATCTAGACTGCCTACTCATATGTAGCAGATGTGCAGCTTGATCTTCATGTGGGTCCCCTAAAAATTGCAGCAGGGAATGTCTATGACTCAGTGGCCTTCCTTTGGATACCTTTCTCCTAGATGGACTTCTTTCTCTGGCCTCAGTGGTAGGATATGCATATTCCTGCTGTAATATGATGTGCCAAGGTTGGTTGGAACCCATGGGGGCCGTCCTCCTCTTCTGTGAGGAAAAGAAGAACAAGGAATGTGGGAAGGGAGGCTGTAAGGGTGACACTTGGAAGGGAGAAAAGTGAGCACTGCAATTAGGATATAATGTGATTAAGTTAATTAATGAATAAAAAAAGATTCTTATGCATTTCCAAAGGACCTGGGTTTGGTTCCCCGTACTCATATTTTGGTAGCAAACAACTGTCTGTAATTCAAAGATCGAAAGACACTGACATCTTCTGATCTCCATGGACACTGTGCACTTTATGATTTGAACAACTCAAATATTTTGATCTAACCTTTCGTTATCCATGGATCAAGTTTTTAACAAATCAAAAATGGGTAACAGTGCCTGTCATACAAAAGAATGAAGACCTGAGTTCAAATCTCCAACACCCACATAAAAGCTCTACACTTTCATGTTTATTTGTAACTCCAGAACTCAGAAGCTGGAACAGCTCAGTCTCAGGAGCTTGCTGGCCATCTGGTCTACCCCAAATAGTGATCTTCTAGTTCAGTAAAAAAACTATATCTTAATAGGAATATGACATAGAGAATACAGGACGTATCCAATATCAGTGTCCTCTGGCCTCCTGCACACCCATATGTATGTAACATACACAATCACACACAAAGAATCCTGTGTGCGTTATCTAGTAGAATTTGAGAAATAATGTTTTAATTTGGGTGTTATAAGAAAATATTTTAAAACAATGATTGAATATATTTCTATCTGCTACACTGTCAGGTTGTGATATTGAAGTGACATGAAACTCACAGATAATTACTATACAAAATGTGCTACAAACAAACATGCCTATCATTCATTCCCATAGACCATACAGTGAACAGGATAAAAAACAAAAACAAAACAAAATCAATCATACAAACAACCAACAACCCAAAAAAAACACTTTGTCTTTGTTTTAAAAGGTACTTTAGCAGGCAAAATACTATGAACTTTTTCTTTTTAAAATCTGATCTTGCTGGGCGGTGGTGGCACTGCCTTTAATCCCAGCACTTGGGAGGCAGAGGCAGGCGATCTCTGAGTTCGAGGCCAGCCTGGTCTACAGAGTGAGTTCCAGGCCATACAGACCCTGTCTCACAAAAAAAAAACATAAAAAAAAAAAAAAAAAAAAAAAAATCTGATCTTGTTTATTTTATTTCAAATTCTTAAATACTTTCTTAGAAACAGAAACAAGCATCAGCAGTGCCCACATTCTTTCCCAGACTATTTGACTTATACAATTCATTTCTCTTCACTTGTTCAAAGTTTTTTTTATTGTCAAAACACCTTATCAATAGCCTTCTTCAAGAAAAGGACTTCTTTTAGTGAGAAATAAATGAATTAGCAGGCAAAATGATCTCTACTAGACAAAAACAAGGTAGGAGTATGCTTTTCAGAGGGCAATAAGTGCTAATACTCTCAGATGGAGGCTCTTTTATGTCACTTAGGATGCTGAATAACTCCTTTTGTCCCAAATTACCTTTTTCTTCAGTTTTTTAATTCTATGTAAATTCTTCCAACCAGAGATTAATTTTAGATGACAATTCAGTGTGAAAGAAGAAACAGTTCCAGTTTTCTGAAACTTTTCATTGTCCATACATTGTACAGTTTAGTTCAAACCGATTTTTCCTTTTTATATTTTCCTGATGGAACTGAACTGTGTTGAAGGTTGTAATAATGAATGGTGGAATATAAGGAGATCAGAAAGAAAGAGATACTTGTAATGGTATTAGCTGTCAATCCTCTCTAAAGCAGAGATCTGAATCCTACTAGGGATAAAAAGTCTGCCTAGAGAACTACAGAGAAAAGAAACAAAACATGCTTGAACAGAGATCCTGCTGCCTGACCAATAGTAAATGTCTAGCTCAGTAAGAAAAATGAGCAAAGCAAAGAACAATAAAGGAAGTTATCCCTCAAATTCTCCTCTGGACCCTCACATCCACAGGCAGGTAATTAGACTGAATTTCATAGTCTTCATACTTGACGTTAGTGTATCCAAAGCAGGATCTTAGGATTGGTGTATAGGATTTTTGAACAGTTTCAGTGTGCAGCCAAGTTTACTATCATGACTTGTATCAAATAACATAGAAGGCTGATCAAAAACTGATGCACTCCACCTCTAGACTTTCTAATTCATCAGGTCTGGCTGCCTTGGACCCAGAGAACTGTCATTTAGAACAGGCTTCAAGTGTGGAAATTATTACACAGAATCATGTCATGTCATAGAGCTGTTCATCTTAAATGCCAATAGTGAAATGTTGAGATTTCTTCTGTTGCTATGTTCTGTAATTCTAAATTCTGTACCCAAAAGTCTATGCCTATAATGAATTCTCGTGTTTACAAGCTTCTGTTTTGCAAACCTTGTTCCTTAATTTAATACTATTGGTTAAATACAATTGGCTACAGCCACTTACTGGATGGAGTAGGAGTAGGTTGGATTTAAGTTACCTGGTTGGGGTGGAGAAGGAAAAGAAGGAAGAAGAAATAAGGAGAGGAGAAGAAGCCATCATGAGGGGAGATGGACCATGATCACATGCCCAGGAGAAACAGCAAGTAATTGGGGTACACTGCTAGGGATGTAGCCAGGCCAGCCAGCAGTTAGAAATGTGAATTATGGATTACCCCTAGTAATTATCAAAGCCAAATAAAAGAACCATAGTCTATCTCATTAGTAATAAGCTAGTGGTAAGCTTAAATTAGTTCTACTACAGTGAGCTCTATTGTTTCCTTGGAATTTCTGATTTTTGTGTACCTTGAATAATGAATAAGAATATTTCTTACATTATTATTTGTGCTGACCCCAAACTGATAACCAAACATCTGTTAAGGATAGAATAGAGAAAGTATTTTGCCATATTCACCTGCATCAAATTCTCGCACCTACATCCTACAACTCACAATCACTGTTAACTCCAGCTCCAGTGAATCTGACACTCCCTTTACTTCTTCTGACACTGCACTGTTGCAGTGAGTTTTTTTGCTACATTGTTTTAGCTCCTGGTGGATCACAAGGGCATACCTGCCCAGGAGCTATTTTTGGATCTGCAGATGAAACACACACACACACACACACACACACACTACCTCACTTTTAAAATGCCTTGGCTACCTCGGAAGGCTGGGCACTCCTAAACCTCCCCCTATTACCTCAGGCCCAATCAGGGAAGTGGCCAGTAGCCACTTACCTGTATTTTCACATTGCTGGTTGGCCTTATTTGCTGTCACTCTGACATCCCATCCTCCTTCCCAGAGTCATGAAGTTTCTCTACTTCCTCTCTGTGTCCTACCTGGGGAAACTCTCAGTGTCCCTGTCAGTGTCTCTCCCCATGCCCATCTATTGGCCGTTGGCATTGTTATTGATAGATCAAAAACCAATTGGGGACAAAGACATTCACCATCTGGACACACAGATTCCTGATTGAACCAAAGCTTTAAAACCAGTCTCCAACACTGCACTCATATACACACACTACCACCATATGCATAATTTAAAATATATAATAAATATTTAAAAAGAAGAGTTGAAGCAGAATAATTCTCAGTCCTAAGGATGTTTTTTATTTGGAATCTGTTTTGATAGCTACCCAGTGGGTATTCCTATTGTTTTGAGTGTAAAGTTGTCAGAAAACTATTTTCAAGGAAGAAATGGTGGCAATTAAGGCCTTATTTGTGAGGTTCAGTGTTTTATGCTTGTTGGAATTATTATTGATAGTATCCTCTTGTTCTCAAATGGTGCTGCCTTAGAACAAAAGAATGTGCTAGGATCCTTTTCCTCAATATTTGAAACATTATAAAAATGATTTATCCAGTGATGAATCTTAATCTACACAGTAAGAATTTCTTACTGTGAATATTAAAAATGAAAATTGCAAATATGTAGGACTGTGGGGAAATGTTATTCATTTCCAAGCTATTGCAAAGCCACTGGTGTTCTAAAATCTTTGGCTTTTCTCCCTATAATGTTCTAGTTAATTGAATCATTTATCTGTTATACCTTCCCAGTGCCCCACCCCCAAAATCCCACACAGACAGACTTAGTCACAGAAACAATGTACACAAAGTCAGATTAAGACTCCAAAGTACAATGGTTGAAATACTCAATTTTGCCAACTTGGTTTTATGGGGTTTTTTTTGTTTGTTTGTTTGTTTGTTTGTTTGTGGTTTTTGTCATTTCCCTGTTTTGAGACAAATATAAAGTCCACTGTGCTCTTTAAGTGGTGCTCCTCCTTTCTCAGCAGCTTAATGGCTCACAGAAGAGTGCCACTACATTATCTTGAGCACCTGCTTTAAATGTGAATGTTTCTCTACCCCCATTCTCCCACCACAACCTCCAGGCAGTGATTTTCCTTGTAACAACCCTGAACTCTCCTTATAGACCAGGATGGACTCAAATTCACAGCCATTTGAGAAAAAGAAAGAAAAAAAAGAAAGAAAGAAGGAAGGAAGGAAGGAAGGAAGGAAGGAAGGAAGGAAGGAAGGAAGGAAGAAAGGCACCAGAGAAAGAGACAAGAGTACAAGCATAAGGAGAAATTAAAGTTGGACTAAGTTTCTTCTAACACAAACTCTGTAAGTAAAATCTCCAAGTATGAGTTGGAACATCGAAGTGTTCCCAAACACTCACAACCTCCCTTCTCCAACCCACTCTCAAAAGGGAAAAAGCTAAAGCATTCTAATCAGATTGAAGTAACTCAACAAAATGCATTGATACTCCTCTAATTTTTAGGCCTTAAGGTCAAACTGCCAGTGACAGTGAAGACCCCCCAGTCAAGGGAGACCCTCACTCAAATCTCAGGATGACACGACCACCCAGTAACTCTCACAAGACTCTGAAACTGGATGCAACAAGCAGAGGTTTATTCGGGAGAAAACAGCAGGCTCTGGTCAACTTTTTTGCTCACGCAGGAGTAGAGTTGACCTCATTTGCCAGTCTGAGGGGAGTTTTATAGGGGAAAACCACAAACCAGGGGAGGGGGCGAGGGTTACCAAGGAGACATAACAGAAAGATAGCATAGTGGAACCCAAGCTATATGAGTCAGGATCATTCGGAAACATTCTATACACCTGTTTTCCTCAAGAATGCAGTCCTGCCCTGTCACAGTTTCCTGGTTCCACTTAGCAGACTTGTATTTTCTCCTTTTTGTGGTTAGCCAGTTCCTGTAACTGGCCAGTCCACATTTTTTAACCTGTTTCTTAGAAAATTTTCCATGCCTTTTAAAGAAAAACCTGAAAAATAACATACATATATTCTATAAAATGATTTTTATAATTTTTCATTCTTCAACGGCAGCAAAAGATTTCTTGTGCAGACAGTTATGAATTTGTCTCAAGACATTTCAAATGACTTGTTCAGAACCCTGCTGAGATGAGAGAGGCCTTTAAATGTCTTTGTATACCATTCCAATTAATGGAGGTGAAAAGTCTGAACCCTTAAATGTAATGGGGTTCTCCTGGCTGTTTGTGAATAAAACTTCTAATATTTTGTATTTGCAGTTGATCAAGAATTTGCAGGACCTTAGAAGCTGTTCTATTGTAATTCTCAGTTTGAAGATTGGGAGCACTGCCAATATAATTAACACTTCTCACTAAGGAGCTAATAGTCCATTTACATGTGGTCAGCCTCTTGCAAATACCTTGACTTGAGAGGGGAAAACTAGTTAACTTCAGGTACTTAAGTAGCACGGCAACCTAGGATCAAGGAATAAAAGCCCATTTGAGCTACTTTATATTAAGGGGAAATTTACTTTAAGCTAAACCTAGTACAATCACAGGCACTTAAAGATGTAGAACATGAAATGGAGCTAAGCCATATGGGGATACCTGAACTCTAGCAAAAACATCAAGTACTGAGACCAGTCTCTCTGTTTCTAAAGTAGGAGATAATCTACCTTGTCTCTGCTACTTTGTATTTTGTTCATTTTGGTTACAGGTGAAACTGCATTTGTAACTTGACTGATACATCTAAATCCAATTCTGTTGTCAACTAGCATCAAAGAGTCCCTGTGTCTTAAAGTATTGATTCTATAAGAAATGCTGTAATTAGTCCAAGATAATTCCTTTACTGAGTCTTTTTCCATTGCTATCAGTCCTATATAAGTCAGGTAGTGATCAGAAAATCCATGCAAAAAAGGCTATGGACAAATTTTACTACAAGCATGAATTACTTAAAACACCTCCATCTTGGATGGTCCTAGGTACAAATGTTCAAAATAGAAACCTTTTTTTGCATTTGTCTTCTAAGTCATAAAATTTAAGCAAAAGCTATATTGCAAGTAACAATGACAACTGTCATTTTAAAAAAGCAGTGTTAAGTTTTCATTTTCCCAGAATGAAATACACACACACACACACACACACACACACACACACACGGAGAGAGGGAGACATTTATTGTTTATTTTATGTGTATTATTGATATTGAAAAGATGTAGACTCCCCCATCTGAATTAAGGTTAGCAAGTTCACAGGCCTAGGCTCCAAGAACTATCCGGCCACTCAAAGAAAACTAGCCAGGCCAAGAATTCAGGTCATCTGGGTCATCTGTTTCACAGGCTCTGGGTTCTGTGTTCCAAAGACTGGCTGACCATGTAATAGACGATATACAAGGTTAAATTCTTGAGAAGAATATGTGCAAGGTGTTTTCTACCCCCGTCCTGGTTTATGACTGACTAAATAATAGGTCGAGAATTTCCACTATTTTAATGATATGGACTAGAACTTCCCACTGTTTTTATGGCAATTCTTCCTTGATTTCTCCCTCACCCCTCACCCCGATTTGTGGCTTTCTCCTTTAAAAACCCTTCACTCCTGAGCCTCGAGGTCTAAACTCCTGTCCCTGTGTGGGTTCTGAGTTTCCACCTCAGCATTGATTAAAGTATACCTCTTGCTAATTGCAACAATATCAGTGTCTCGTGAGTCATTGGGTGGTTGTAATCTCTTGAGTGGGGGTCTCCCCTATCTGGGGGTCTTTCAATATGCTTACATCTATGCTACATGTATGAAAATACCAGAAGCAGATGACCGATTTCCTAGAACTGGTATTATAGAGGATTAGGATGGTACTCCCACATGGGTACTGAAAACTGAACCCCAGCTTCTGTAAGAGTACTAAATTCTCTTAGCTACTGAGTCATCTCTCCAGCCTCAAAAATGTTTTATTTTTAATTTGATAGTATTTCTAAAATACAAGCCTTTCTTTAAAAAGTTTATGATAACATGGATAAATGCAGCAAAAAGTTGCAAAACTTAAGAAAGGGTCTCTGGTGACAGGTTGTTCTATTTTGACAATGAAGATTCTTGTATTTCTATTATATTTCAGTTCAGTGTCCTTTCATTTAACCTTGGAACATTTTTTATTTTGCTTTATATTATTAATGAGCATGCATTTTCATTTGCCAGTAAATGTATGTGATATAGAAACATTCAACTGTATCATATCTTAAGAGTAAATAAAGGAAAAACAGTTTCTTTTTGACATGTTTCTCTAAGACTTTCTGTATATTTTAAGCCATTTTGTTTCTGTTTGTTTTAAACCACAGTTACAACACTTAGTATGTTTCCTTTTATAAGTAAAATACATATTTTATTTGTTTCTAATCCTTATAAGTAATATTTTTCATAAATCATGTATTTTGATCTATATTTATTTCTGAAGACACTTACAAAAAGAACTTAGAGAAAGGACAAACTAATTTTTACAATGACACATTTTCTTGGCTGTAATAGAAACTAAGAATTTGGGTAAGTATTTTGTGGGTGCCCTTACATTTGGGGCATAGATGTACAGAAGTGAGATATCATCTTTGTGAACTTTTTCTTTAATGAATATGAAGTATCTTTCATCATCTCTTTTTGATTATTTTGGTTGAAACTTTATTTTCTTAGATATTAGAATAGTTACTCCAGCTTGTTTCTTGGGTCCATTTGCTTGAAAAACTCCTTTTCAGTCCTTTACTCTGAGATAATGTCGATCTTTGTTGCTGATGTGTGGGGTTTTTTGTTGTTGTTGTTTTTTGTTTTTTATGCAGCAGAAAGATGGATCCGGTTTACATATCCAGTCTGTTAGCTTGTATCTTTCTATTGGTGAATTGAATTCATTGATGCTGAGAAATATTAATAACCAATGATGATTAGTTCCTGTTATTTTGGTGGTGGTAGTGATACTGTGTGTGTGTGTGTGTGTGTGTGTGTGTGTATGTGTGAGACAGAGAGAGAGAGAGAGAGAGAGAGAGAGAGAGAGAGAGAGAGAGAAGGAGAGAGAGAGACAGAGAGAGAGAGAGACACAGAGAGACACACAGAGAGAGAGAGACAAAGAGAGAGAGAAAGAGAGAGAGAGAGAGAGAGAGAGGAGAGAGAGAGAGAGAGAGAGAGAGAGAGAGAGAGAGAGAGAGGAGAGATTATCTTTGCTTGCTGTGAGATGATTCATTTCTTGTTTTCTTGGGTGTAGTTACCACATTCTTTGTGTTGGAATTTCCCTTCTAATATCTTATGTAGAGCTGAATTAGTAGAAAGATTGTTTAAATTTGGTTTAGTCATAGAATATATTGGTCTCTCCTTTTTTGGTGATTGAGAGTTTTGCTGGGTATAGTAGTCTAGGCTGGCATCTGTTGTTCTGCAAGACATCTGTCCAGAATTTTCTAGCTTTTAGAGTCTTCGTTGAGAAGTCAGGTATAATTCTGATATGTCATTCTTGTACAATTTTTAGAGTAAATACAACTTTATGTTTCTCTTTGAACATTCCTGAATTGAAATGACTAGTTCACAGAGAAAGTCTTATTTATCTGCATAAAGAATTACCAAATTAATGTTTTATTATTTTTAATTTTTTCATATAGTACTCAATATTTTGGATCATATTTTTCTTCTTCCCCAATTCCTCCCAGATCCTGTCGCAACAACCATCCAACAGCATGTTATTTTCCTCTCTTAAAGAAAAACAAAACCCAACCAAACCAAAATAAAGTACACACACACATACCACACACACACACACACACACACACACACACACACACACACACTGGAGTCTATCTTGAGTTGGCCAACTACTCATAAACGTAAAGTCTGCCAAGGAGTATGTTTGATATACCCAGTGTCACTCTGTTGAAGAAAATTGATTTTTTTCATCTCTCTGCAGTTGTCAGTTTCAATTAGATTCCTGAGTAGATGCGGCTTTGTGCCTACTTTGTGACTACTTCCCCTTTTTCATGCTGAGATTTTGTCAGACAAACTTTGTGCAGCACTTATACATTCTGTCACATTCTTTGTGAGTTCATATGGGCATCAGTTCTGTTGTGTTTAGAAGATGTTTCCTTGCATCAATGTTCATAAGGGAAATTGGTTTGAAGTTCTCTTTCTTTGTTGGGTCTTTTTGTGGTTTAAGTGTCAGTGTAAATGTGACTTCATAAAATGTATTGGGTAGTGTTCCTTCTGTTTCTATTTTATGGAATAGTTTGAAAAGTATTGATATTAGGTCTTCTTTGAAGGTCTGATAGAATTCTTCACTAAAACCATCTGATCCTCGTCTTGCTTCCTTCCTCCCTTCCCTCCTTTCTTCCTTCCTTTCTTTCTTTCTTTTTCTTTTTATTCTTTTTTTTGTGTGAGACTTTTAATGAGTGCTTCTATTTCTTTATGGTTTATGGGATGACGTAGATGGTTTATCTGATCCTGATTTAACTTCGGTACCTGGTATGTATCTAGAAAACCATCCATTTCATCTAAATTTTCCAGTTTTCTTGAGTACAGGCTTTTGTAGCAGGCTCTGGGATTTTTTTTTTTTAATTTCTTTAGCTTCTGTTGTTATTTCTCCTTTTTCATTCCTGATTTTGTTAATTTGGATAATGCCTCTGTGTCCTCTGGTTAGACTGGTTAAGAGTTTATCTATGTTACTGATTTTCTCAACAAACCAGTTCTTGGTTATGTTGGTTCTTTGTATAGTTCTCTTTGTTTCTATTTGGTTGATTGCTGCCCTGAGTTTGATTATTTCCTGACACCTATTTCTCTTGGGTATATTTACTTCTTTTTGTTATGGAGCTTTCATATGTGATGTTAAGCTACTAGGGCATGCTCTCTCCAATTTCGTTATGGAGGCACTCAGAGATATGAGTTTTCTTCCTTGCACTTCTTTCATAGTGTCCAATAAATTTGGGTATCTTGTGCCTTAATTTTTGTTAAATTCTAAACGATCTTTAATTTCTTTCTTTATTTCTTCACTGACCATGTTATCATTGAGTAGAGAGTTGTTGAGCTTACATGTGTATATGGGCTTTCCATTGTTTTTGTTGTTATTGAAGACCAGCTAAGGTCAGTGGTGATCTGATAGGATGCATGGGATTATTTCTATATTCTTGCATCTATGAAGTGTTCTTCCTTATCCTTTTTGATAACTTTTAGTCGAAAAGTCATTTTTATTCAGTATTATAATGGCTATTCTAGCTTGTTTCTTGGTACCATTTGCTTGGAAATTTTTTTCCATCCTTTTACTCTGAGGTAGTGTCTATCTTTGTCACTGAGGTATGTTTCCTATATGCAGCAAAATGCTGGGTCCTGTTTATGTATCAATCCTGTTTCTCTATGTCTTTTTATTGAGGAATTGAGTCCATTTATGTTAAAAGATATTTAGGATCAATGATTGTTGCTTCCTGCTTTTGTTGTTGTTGTTGTTTTTAGAGGAAGAATTATGTTCCTGTGTTTCTTTTCTTTTGGGTTTGTTGTGAGAAGATTAGTTTCTTGCTTTTTCTTGGGTGTGGTTTCTCTCCTTGTGTTATAGTTTTGTTTTGTTTTTTCTCTATTATCCTCTGTAGGTCTGGATTTGTGGAAAGATACTGTTTAAATTTGGTTTCATCTTGGAATATTTTGGTTTCTCCTTCTATGGTAGTTGAGAGTTTTGCTGGGTATAGTAGTCTGGGCTGGCATTTGTGTTCTCTGGGGTGTCTATATAACATCTGTCTATATAACATCTGCCCAAGATCTTTTTCCTTTTAGAGTCTCTATTAAGAAGTTTGATGTAAATCTGATAGGTCACCCTTTATATGTTACTTGATCTTTTTCCCTTACAGCTTTTATTATTCTTTCTTTGTTCTGTGCATTTGTTGTTTTGAATATTATGTGAGGGGAGGATTTCTTTTCTAGTCCAATCCATTTGGTGTCCTTCTTGTACATTTATTACCATCTCTTCCTTTAGATTGGGGAAGATTTCTTCTATGATTTTGTTGAAGACGTTTTCTGGTATTTGAGTTTCGAGTCTCCTCTCTCTTTTATACTTATTATTCTTAGGTTTGATCTTTTCATTGTGTCCTGGATTTCATGAATGTTTTGAGTTAGGAGCTTTTTGTATTTTCTCTGACTGTTGTGTCAATGTCTTCTATTGTATCTTCTATGCCTGAGCGTCTCTCTTCTATTTCTTGGTGTTCTGTTGGTGATACTTGCATTTGTGACTCCTGATCTCTTTTTCTCCATTTTCCATCTCCAAGGTTGTCTCCCTTTGTGTTTTTTTAATGTTTCTCTTTCCATCTATAGATTCTGGATAATTTTGTACAATTCCTTCACCTGTTTCATTGTGTTTTCCTGTATTTCTTTAAGAGATTTATTTGTTTCTTCTTTAAAAACATCTACTTGTTTTCCTGAGTTCTCCTTTATTTCTTTAAGGGAGTTATTTATGTCCTCCTTAAGTTCCTCTATCATCTTCATAAGATGGGATTTGAGATCTGAATCTTGCTTTTCAGGTATGTTGAAGTATCGAGGTCTTAGTGTGGTATAAGTAAGGGCTGGGTTCTGATGCTGTCAAGTAGCTTTGGCTTCTGTAACTTATATTCTTGTGCTTGCCTCTCACCATCTTATTATCTCTAACTCTAACTGCACTTGCTGTCTCTAACTGGATCCTGTCCCTCCTGTGAGCCTAGTTGTGTGACATCTCTTGGAAGTCCAGGTGTTTCTGTGAGCCTGTGATTCTGGGATCCTATGATTCTGAGATTCTGTGATCCTGTGATCCTGTGGGTGTTAGATCTCCTGGGAGTCGATCATGCTCTGGGTGTTGTAGGAGTATGTGGGAAGCCAGCACCCTGTGTCCACTCTAGGCACAGGTGCAAAGTGGAAGATATAGGTGCCTCTGGCTGAGTGGGGTTTTCTATATCCCTGGATCCCTGGGGTCCTGGTTACTCCAAGTATTGGGGCAGATATTGTGGCCTCACCTGTGATCCTGGGTGTCTCAAAATAATTTTTCAATATCTAGTCTGGACGTTGTTTGTGTTCAAGGCATTATTGTTTTTCAAAAGTCTAGTAAGAAAAAACTAGCTATAGAAAAGTTTCTACTAACTGTGAGTATACTTAAATTATGGTGGGTCTGTGTACTGTTAATACTTATTGCACATACTGAGTGGATTTGAAATTTGGAATTATAATGATTTGCTCTGTATGATTTACATTTTCAGATTAGGTAAGTCTGGGTCTGATTCCTGGAATCTCTTTCCTAATTTATAGCTTGATACAAGATGATATAATGTGACAGAAACAAAATAATATTGAGTATTTGACAGTACACTACTACATCTCTAATTCATACTACATCCATGAAATAAGAATTGTAATGGTATTTTATGAGAATTAATTGAGGCAAAAGAGGGAAGCAAATAAATAGATACTTGTTCAACATAGGTTACATTAGAATACAGGACTGAGATTCCAAGGCCTAAACTGTTCACTAAGAGCTGTTAATAGCCTTATCTGTCAATGCAGCAAAGATAAGGAAACTTACTTTGATGAATTTTATAAAGATTGTTGACATATTTTACTATTTTAACATAATGCCCTCTAACAACTAATGGTTTTTAAGTTATCTTTAAAATGTAAAATATTGGTTTTATTTATTTTTTTTTTGTAAGAAAAACAAAACACTGATAATTTGGAATCATAATCTAGTCACTCCTACCCATTTTACCTAGCAAAGAAACATAATGTTGATGAAATCTCTACAAAAGAAACAATCCAACCAAACAACAACAAGACCAATTAAGAATACCATGTGGTTGAAGCACTTGGATTTCTACTAAAAATGTAAGAATTCATCACACATTTACAAATAATAGACATCATCTCAGGTTTGAATGTTTCCAAATGTCTCATCTGATTATCTTTCTGTGAAAAATGTAGACTGATAGTTCAGGGAGATAGTTTCATCTGGAGAAGGAAATCACATCCTTCTGAGATGTTTTTCTGTTTAATAAAATATTAAATATGGTAACAATATTTTCTGGAATTCTTCCCTTCTCTCTACATGACTTCCATTCTTATTTTTCTCTTCATCTTTGCCAGTTTTATTCTGGGTATATGTACTCTTGAGAGAAAAAACAAGGTGATAAAAATTTAAACACATGAGATCATACCAAACAAGATACAACTTGTTGTACATATTTTAAGTGGTAACTGTTGATATGACTGTTAAAGGTTGTGTTTGTTTGACATAAAAAAATAAAGAAGTAGCTAAATTGAAGTATTTCACTTTATATCAAATAAATAGTTGATGATAGATTGATCAGTAGATAGATAGATGATAGATAGAGATAGGTAAATAGATAGAGAGAGATAGGTAGATAGACACAGGTATATAGATTATATATATATTATATATAAAATATATATTAATACATTAATGTATTAATATATATTTAATATATAATTACAATATATATTATATATTTTTATATGTAATATATCTCATATATATATATATATATATATATATATAGAGAGAGAGAGAGAGAGAGAGAGAGAGAGAGAGCTGAGATAGAGAAAGAAGAGACAGAAAGATAGGTAGGTGATAGATGATAGACACACAAAATAGTTTTTTTTTAAATATATCAACAGTGACAAACTAAAACTAAAGTCAAGAATACAATTTCATTTACAAAACTTTAAAATATAAAATGTTTAGGTATAAATTTAACAAAAGGTATTAGAAAACTTGTCTTAAGGTTTTTATTGCTGCAACAATCACCATGAGAAAAAGGCAAGTTGTAGAGAAAAGGATGTATATCAATCTTCATCATAAAAGAAGTCAGGACAGGAATTCAAACAGCAGGAACCTGGAGGTAGGAACTGATACAGAGACCATGGAAGGGTTTCACTTGCAGCCCACATTCTTGCTTAGCCTTTTATCATATAGAACCCACAATCACCACCCCAAGGTTGGCCACATCCGCAATAATTTTAAACCTCCCCATAAATCAGTAGTTAAGAAAATGTCTTTTAACTGTATCTTATGAACATATTTTTTTTAGTTGAGGCTTCTTCTTTTATATAACTCTAGGTTGTGTCAACTTGGCAAAAGAGTAGCCAGCACAGACATTCTAAATAGAAACTAAAATTTGTTGAATAATGTATCATAGGTTTTCTCTCAAATATAAGTATCTTGTGGGCATATTTTTTTTTAGTTGAGGCTTCTTCTTTTATATAACTCTAGGTTGTGTCAACTTGGCAAAAGAGTAGCCAGCACAGACATTCTAAATAGAAACTAAAATTTGTTGAATAATGTATCATAGGTTTTCTCTCAAATATAGGTTAGTATATAGAAAATATTACATAAAATGAAGAGTAAAGAAACCTTAAAAATATAGAGAAATGGGAAGGGATAATAAATACTGACAGAGGGAGTGTTACCAGAGTACATTATATGCAATTATGTAAACTCTTTAATGAACACATCTCCTTGCATAATAATATACATTAATTATAAATAAAAGAAGTGAAACAATTTAGCATAACCTAACATAAGATCAGATGGACACAGATTGGAAATTTTCATTGTGTGAAACTGTGGAATATTATCCCTTTGCTCCATTCTGTTTAAACATTATAGCCTCATTCTTTCTAATTTTATCCTTCCTAAAATTTAGCCTTTCCTTGATATTCCCATCTTTTTCTTCAGGATATACTCTCCTCATTCTGAGGATTCATTTCCCCATGTACTATTTTCTCTTGTCTGTTAAGTGTTAAATTTCTCTGCTTATTGAGCTCAGTATAGTGTCTTTCTATCTCAGGCATCTTTTAAAGTATCACTTCAAATGTTTCTTCCCTTATTTTTGTTTTAAGTTCAACCTTTTATTTTCCAAGGTGTACACTTTATCCTTCATTCCTAGAGATTACACCAGGCATGTGGGCATACCTTAAGCTTTTAGTTATCATTCTGGTCTCAGCTCAAAAGTCATATCCTCATAATTTCTTCTTATGTTATGGGATATGTATCAGATAATTTGTTACATCCCGCCCCCATCTTATTATTCACATTTAAAATTATACATTCGATTGTGCATGCATCTTTCTTCTTTTCATGATTTACACAGATCTTCCATGTGAAAACACATTTGTATTACTCACAGTTATAACAGAACTCAGAGTAGTTCTTTTCAAGGAGTTTATGTTTCGTAAATATTGAGCAAGTGGTGGGTAAATGGACACATATGTCAAGTGTTAAAAAAGCATGTTCTGCAATGAAAAATGAAGAAAACGGGGTTAATTTTAAGGTAGAAAACATACTAAAAGAACAGATCAGTGTCCCTTTTTAAATGTTGAAAAAATATGTGGAAGAAAACATGTGATAGTTAGCTTTGTAATTACAAGGAAACTTTGGCTCAGCTATTTTTTAAACAACAAATAAATACCAGCTAGAAAGGTTATGATGGAAACTAAATGATATAAAGTATATAAAATTCAATTCAGTTCACTAAGAGACATATCTTTTTGCATTTGGGAAATTTAGAAAAGAACTTACTCAATAAAAAATTTTCAGACACAACCTTGAAAATACTCTCTCACATGTTGAGAAGCCCAGACATTTGAGCTTTGGGGTGATTTTCTGGCATCTAATGTGAGGCTACTGTAATGATGTATGACAGGCTTTGGTTCCTTTGTGAAGCAGTGTGAGGGGTATTCCATTCTCCCTTTACCTGTGAGTTGTAATTAATTTAAGTGACTAACTGTAATGTTAATTTTTTTCAAATCCCATTTTTAATGATGGTTCTTCTATACTTTAACCTTCCTTGTAGCCCACCATCAACCAGAGGTGTACAAAAGAAAGAATATGGGGCAAATGGACCTGTTTAGAAAGGTCTTTGTAGCAACTCCTGTCTAGTGTTGTCTGGAAATAGCAGTTCAGTACACAGGTTAGCAGGCAGCAGCAGCTCAATCCACTCAAAAACACCTCATGAATGCACCAGCAGTCCAGTTAGGTAAAGCCAGGTTAGCAACAGTGTCCTGACAAATGCAGCTCACTACACAATGTAAGGCAAATATGTGTTTGTAGCAAAGAATCTTTCATCATATGTCCTTTCACCTGCTTGCTTTAGCAGAATATCCTCTCTCCTTTGTCTACTTCAGCAAAACATTATTTCAGGAGTCTGCCTTAACAAACTTTTACTCCTGTGTCCACTTTAATGAAATGTTTCATATGTTTGCCCCAGCAAAATACCATCCAACTGACTTTCAAAAGAACCCTTAAGTTTCCACTTAGACCAGTAAAGAATATTTTGAGATTTTTATAACACTCTGAGCCTCTATCTACATGCATGGATGATAATTTGTTACAAGTAATGCCATCACTTCTCTCACTCTTACAATAGTACTGATAAGTTAAGGATCCCCTTATCATAATGAGGAATCTTGATAATGAAGTGCCCCATCCATGATCCCAAATAAGAACCATTCTCCAGCCACATAGGAGCAGCTGTTACCAAAGATCAGCATTACCAGAGAACATATAGAAATGCCTGAAAATGAGTGATGTGAGTAAGGAAGAGATAGAACCTTTATAAGCTCTGCTTAAAATTTTAACACCTTCTTACTTAGGGTATTCTATCCCAGAGTATCTTCCCTAGATTCAGTTAATAATTTAAAAGTAGTATGATTTAGCTTTGACACTAAAACTCACTTTTCATATTTTTGTAAGTAAGATGCTATCAATCACTCACAAGGCAGGAAGCTATCTTCATAGTATGATCTAAGAGACTCAGGAACTAGTTATCATCCTGAAATGTTGGTTTTATTCTCACATTTTGCCATTCCTTTGGTTCCTGCTGTAAGAATGCTCCAGGTCTGGAAGCACATGCCATGTGTTAGTTTCCTCTTTTTAATGCTTCCCCTTAAACTTCATATGTAGTTTCTCCTTTCCTTTAACATAAAAATAAACATGTTTATGTAAATCAACTTTTACTAACAGACAAACCAGGCTCACTTACCCTGATTTTTCCTCTTAAGATTAACAAGAAACTCTGGCACATTTGATATAAGCAGGATAGAAGTGTGAATCAATTGTTTTAAAGATAGTATAAAGATATATTGCTCTATTAAGTCTTACAGGATACTCAAATTCTGACTAACATGAAATCCATGGAAATTTTGGGTTATTATCCTGCATGGCAAAAGAAAAAGCCTAAGAATAGGTACATACAGTATTTTAGTTTACTTAATTTGTTTTGGATTGTTTTAATTTTCAAATTGGGTGTGATTTGTGGTTTTGTGGTTATATTATTACTCTGGGAGAGAGGTCAAAATAAAGGTTTTTCTGGTTACTGGCTCAGGATATGCTGATTTGGGAGAAAAGTATTGTCTTTACATTTTTAGAAACGGTGATTAGTGTCTATACACCTTCCAGAGTAATATGAATCAGATATGACTAAAGCAGACCCCCTGAAGAGCTAGATTTCAGAGAATCAAACAAGTTATCTTGATGATACTAAAATTTTGTTTTGAGATTTGTATATTCCAGAATATACAGCCTTGGTGAGTCTCATCATCAGACATGCTGAACTGATCTGCTTGAACTCCTGATGTCTTGCACTTTCAGCCAGATCCAGTCAGGACACAGATATCAGAGACTAATACAATTGTTGGTGTGTCCTTCTTAAGGCCAACGAACTCCCCCATTTTCCCTCCCCTTCCTCCCCCCTTTAAAGATATCTCAATGTCCATATTCAGCTTGAAGAAGTTAGAAAGAGTCATTGTCCCAGTTCCCTGGGCTTTAGGGCTGGAGGTGGTTATTCTAAGGTTGCCTTTTAGGGTAATTAAGAAAATGGTTATAATTTGAGAAACAGTAGAGGAAATAGCTTTCAGGAATTATTGATGTAAATCAGGTTTCATTGGTAAAATTTCTTAATGTACAAAAAATAAAGTACTAAGGCTTAGAACAGTCCTCTATAACTTATTTAATGATCAGAGATCTTACTGTGATAAGGCAATAGCAAATTCATGGTTTTTGAGTATTAATTTTTCAATTATACTTAGAAATAGCGAGAGTTAATAAGGACAACAGTCCAAATTACTTAATAAATAGTTGGCTTTCAAAAACATTAGAAATCTACAGAATGTGACATTTAATGTTATTTATTCACTTGTTGAGACAAATCTTCTCCTAACAGCTTCCCATTTGTGATTCAAAGGAGTAGCTGAGCATCTATGCCTCCAGATAAGATGATATACAGTGGCTAGGTGGCCACTGAGCAGAAATTTCCTATTTCTCCTACAGACCTGTACCATCTTTGTGCGGACACAAGTTACAGGTTATGTCAGCTTAGTTCTGTTGAGAAAAATAAGCTAGTCCTTAATAATTCCTGTTTTACAAGGTCTGTTACAATATCCTGAGCCAGTAGACTGAAGACTGATGCTTCAACTTCCTGACTTTCTGGGCTGTATAGGTAGACAGGTGACTCTACAATTTGTTTCAGTTCTAGAAACTGTGTTAAGCTTCCTATATTTTCAGTTAATGTTGGTCATTCTTGGATTTCTGAAGGGGTTGAAAGACTACTTAAAGTCTCATTGCCAACCCAGGCTATTTACATTGAGAGAACAGATTAGAGATGATGGTTTTCAGATAGCATACTAATCTAAGTCAGGTGTAGAATTACAAGTCTTTTAAGTTAGGACAAATGACAGAGTGTTCTATTTTATTGGCAAAAATGATGGACTGAGTGTTAGATCTGTTTTGTACTTTATACATTACAAAATGGTAATGTAAGACTCTGACTAGTCTTAGCTTACCGGGGACCCACTGAGTGAACAATTGGAGCAGGGGATTTTTGCAAAAGCAAGAAGATTTTATTATTCCAGCATGCTTGGGTCATCCTACATCCAAAAGGAGATGCAATGACCCCACATAGCTCGATCAGTGAGCCTTTATACAGTTTCTAGGGTAGACTAGAGAAACAGCAACTAGGCACTTTATGATCGGCAGAACAGTGTGACTTTTAAACTGATTGGTCCTTAGGGAATGAGGTGGCAAGGACTTCCCTTGTCTGTGGACAGCCAAAGGTCCATCCTGTTCAATCAGTCCCTACCTGCAGGTCAGTTCTCTCCCCTTTTGTCTGAAGAATGTTAATTAGCCTCTCCCTTCTGGAGGCCAAGTGTCTCATGACTTTTCCAAAGTTCGCGAGCTGACCAGGAATGTTAATTAGCTTCTTCCTGTGTGGGTAAACCTGCACAGCTTCGGAGGCTGTCCTCGGGTTGGGCAGCGGTTCCCACATGCAGGAGAAAGTCTAAGGTTCCAGAGGTGGAAGCATTGGTGATGGCAGGCCCCAATGATAAGAGGAAGTCCTTGGTTCCAAAAGGGTTTATTCTCATGACGGATGGTGAATGGATTTGGATGTACCCCCAGAAACTCAGGACAGACCTCAGTTAAATAGGGAGGGAGAAGTGGGAAGGTCTGGGAAGAATGCTTAATTGGCTCTGCTCTCTGACCTTCATTAGTATGTAAATCTCTAGGGCCTGAGGCCTGTAGTCACACCCTCTACCTGTGCACTTTGGGAGGGGCTATAATGGCCTACATGACTGAACAATGTAGGTCCATGGAGATTAGATTGCTCGTCAGGACCCTGGGTTCTGGGGACATGGCTGAACTCCTGCCGTTTCTCCCTTGGAGTCTCAGGGTTCCAGGCCCATGCCCAGCCAAGAACCAGGATATCCTTACGTAGTCCCACATCTTCCTTCAGGAGGGACAAGTCTTCCAAAGTCCTGAGCTGACCTCTTCAGTAATAGTTGTGCTCAATTTATATCTGAGATAAAAATGTCTCTTAGCTGGGCAGTGGTGGTTCACGCCTTTAATCCCAGCACTTGGGAGGCAGAGGCAGGCAGATTTCTGAGTTCAAGGCCAGCCTGGTCTACAGAGTGAGTTCCAGGACAGCCAGGGCTACACATAGAAACCCTGTCTCGAAAAACCTAAAAATGAATAAATAAATAAATAAATAAATAAATAAATAATATATAAATAAATAAATAAATAAATAAAAAGTGTCTCTTAAGTGAATGAAAAGGGGAAGTATTGTGGATAGCCCTGGTGTTGCTTGTATTTTGAGACTAATTCTACTCTCCCAGGAGGGACTGCAGAAGAGGAATGAATCATGTACGCAGGTGACTTCTTGTGAATCTGCTCTCCATCTGACCTTGTAAAATAAAGGCTAGAGCTGGTGATTGGGCAGTGGAAGGGAAGGTGAAGCTGAAAAGTTTGGGGGAGAAGGAGGAGAGGAGAGAGAGGACAGGGAGAAGGAAGGAAGATAGAGCAAGAGAAAGATGATCCAGATTCCATGTGGCTTTAAAGAGTCACAGGTAGCTATGAATATCATAAAGGATAGAATAATTGGGATAACTTGTCTAATCTAGGTGTGCAGCTTGTATTGTAGGACTTTCTGGTCTTGGTTTGAATTTAAGATTAAAAGAATCCCACTGTCCCAGGACACATCCTGGGAGGGGCACATTCCTTAGTCAGAGGACACTTGCTAGATTAACATACAGAAGAAGAAGGGAGAGGCTGATTAACATTCCTCAGACCACAGGGGAGGGAACCTACCTCCCTGAGGAGGGCCCAGAGCACATTCTAGGAAAAGGGCCCCAGGATGGGAGGTGGTCAGGAAATAGCCTTTATTGTAGTAAACCTGGGCAAACTTTTATGACATTCATTGTCATAAAAGCAATGTGAAAGTCTTAGTCACCTAGAGACCAGACCTGGGAAGGTCAGTCTTTGTGGACCTTTGTGGTTGCCCTCGTGAACTCTGTATAAGAACTGCTCCCAGCTATTGTTCGGGGCTGTCTTGCCTGCATGCAAGAGAGTCCTAGTGCACTAGTATCATTAAATCTCATGTTATTGCAGAGAGTCCTGTCTGTGTATTTCTGTGGGAGTGAGTCCCTGATTTTGGATCTTAGAGTCCAACAGTATCATTATCAATTGTCTCTGAAATTATTGTGTGGGCATCTTGTGAAATGAGAATTTATTGATATAGGAAATATGACTGATTATTTATAGCTTCTAGAGTTTTTATTTATTAGGTTAAGGGATTTGTGACAACTAGTCACAGGGGGTAGATAGCTGAGGAGGAACTAGTGGCTCTGAGGCAAACTAGAAACTTCTTTCCACTGTAGATACTAGATAAATGAATTCTGGAGCTTAAAATTTAAAGAAAGCCAATGGAAAAAGATGGATTTGTTCTAGTCTTGGAGACTGAGAGAAGGCTCTTTGTTTTGAAATAGACTGAATGGGATTTAGGTCATTAGAGTTACCAATACTACTTTTAGAGAGTTTTTGCCAAATCAACAGATTCCCTCCCATTCATTTGTGTCACAGAAACAGGACATGTGGTTTTATGATAGCTCCATAAGAATTTCCATTCAGAGACAACAATTTTTAAACACAGTTCTGGTATCAGTTAACATTTTAAAATGCAAGTCATTGGTTTTTTTGATGAGAATGTACTCTTTCCAGCCTTGAGGAGACTGAATAGACCTTGCTTGTCACACAGGACTTTAACACCTAGGTGAAGTCAGCTGCTTTGTTTACACTTACAACTTCCTACAAGATCTTAAAACCTAGGTGAAATCAGCTGCTTTTTTAATACTTGCAACTTCATACAAGAATTTAGAAGAATACACTGCCTGTTGAGCCTGCTTTGCAACATAATCCAACAGAAACAAAGGATGAGTTCAGTGGGCTTCCCTTATATAAACTCAGTGCTGAATATTTTGAGCCTTGATCAGAGATTCATCTTGGCTTCAATCTTTTCTCTCCTCCCCCCATCCTTTCCATTTCCATCCCCTTTTCATGAGAGCCCTGTTTGTCATAGCCACTGGACGGCTACATGAGAACATCAGAAATATCACATGATATACAAAGAAATCAATAATCTCTAAAAAATGCTTAATCTTTTCTTTAAAAAGAGATTCAAATCAGTTTTACATGAAGGAAGTGGGAGAGAAAAATAGGTTTCCTTCAGTGGAAATCTTGGTAGAGAGGAGCATAATCATGTGATGGTGATTACTGATTGTCAACTTGACAATATAAAATCATTTAGAAGACAAATGTCTGGACATACCAGGTTAGGAATGTCTAGATTAACTATGTTGAGAAGAGTTCCCCTGTGGCTCTAAGAAATCACTAGGTTGTACATGAGAGGATGGTTACAATTTAACCATGGCTTGTCTCCTGATACTCAGATTGGGCTCAATCTGCAGACTGAGTAATGTTGAATGTATAGAAACTTACCTGAAGTTTATGGACAGCACTAGTGGGACATGATTAGGATTTGCTCTTGATAATAGTCTTGGGTAGTTTCCAGCATTGAAAGCTATCTCACTATGGGACACTAGAGTCCTTGAATTTCCTAGGAACATTGCTAGCAAGAAGACTATCACTAGAGGTGTCTCCTCCATAAATATGAACTAAAATAAAACTCCTTAACTTTGCCAGTTTGTGGTAACTGTGTTCTTGATGACAGTAATTGGCTAAGATGGGGAAAACAAAGTAACAAAGGTAATCTGACTCTATATAATCCACAGTTAGAACACAGGGTCATTAGGTTTTTAGTGATTGGTAGGAATGCTCTTTGTGTAGTGTAACTGTCATGTGAAGTCCTGATAGGTGCTCAGTGGGTGTTTTGCTGGCATTTATCTCTGAGAGTGGTGCTTCTGCCTTTGCTTACAGCAAAGCAACTGTTTGACACCAAATGAATGAATTATGCCTTTCTTATGTGGTAAGCAGAACAAGTGAGACTGTAGTAATTACCACAGGAATTATGCGCTTTTGTAACAGAATTGGGAAAAGATTATATTATAAAAATAATAGGAAATTAACCAGAACTAAGACACTGTCTTCAGCTTCACCATTAGCCTTGTAAGTACCATTCTGTGAGCATTCCACTCAGTCATTTCTTGCCTCATTTTTCATCTCGTATTCAGTCACATCCTCAGTCACTCACAGTATGGGTAATAACTGTTTAAGAAAGAATGTGTAGACTTTTTTGTTGGTATAATTTATTGGTTTAAATACTTTCTAAGTAACAGTTTGAACTTTTAAGGTAAATAATCCATGATTTAAGCAGCTCTGTAATGAATCATGTAAATATAACACACAACTTTTACTTCCACTTTGTTTTAGAAGAATCCCAAGTGCCCATCAATCATTTTTCTATGTACAAACTCACCTCGTTCTTCAGTCTGCACATAACAATGACTACTGTTTCATGAGACAGAATATATACATTGTGCATAATTTATGATAATTACAAGTAAAATAAGCAAACAGGTAAAAAGGCATGCTACATAAAAAAAACAAATATGGTGGATGTTTATAATTTTTAAAAGTATTTCCATCCATTTACAGGTATTATTCTTAAAATTCTAGTGAAATGAGGCATATTTGATCATTTTAATCAGACTTTTTTCTCAAAACCTATACTATTAGGTAAAAAAAAAATATTTTAAAATATAATTTGAATTACCAAATGAAACTTTAAAAAGTTAATGGCACAGGATTAACAGACGCATTCATTAAAAATAAAAAATGAAAAATAGCTTGGCATTTCAAAATATATGTAATTAACCATGCCTTAAATATATATTAATATATATACTTGGTATTATTTGATGGTATTGTAGTTATGTTTGGGATAACTAGGTTTATTTTTAAAAGAAAGGATCACAAATTATAATCTGTTAGTAAAATAGTATATATATATAATATTATTTACAATAAGCCAAGCCAAAATTTAGACTCATCAGATTGCAAGAAATAGCCCAAACTGTTAAAATCACTTGGGTAACTGTGTAAGTAAATTCTACCTCATGCAGAGGACACTAATGAAAGCCTAGCACATCATAATTACGTCTTTATGTTAGCATGAGGAACCTCGTCATTCCTAAGCCATGCTGAATGTTTGCTGTGTTGATCTTATACACTCAAAAGAGCAGCAGGGTAAGTTTGATATTTAAAGTAGTGCTTGGGAATTGGAACCCTTTGGTTTTGTACAATGGCAACTCACAGTTAAACAGTCTGAATTCAGGTGGGTTCATTTAAGAATGAGGAATGATATGTATTCCTGAATGCACTTAATTGGTATGCTGTAAAAGCATAATTAGAAAGGTTAGTCGGTTGATTACTGAAGGTATAGTGTAGATGTCACTATTAGAATACTCATACATTTTTCAAGACAAACTTTCAATAAGACTTTCATTTTCTTTTCTAACTGAAACAAATTGTTCATTCAACTTAAATTAAAAAAAGAAAGACAGACAAAAAGGAAAGAAGGAAGGAAGGAAGGAAGGAAGGAAGGAAGGAAGGAAGGAAGGAAGGAAGAAAGGAAGGAAAGACGGAAGAAAGGAAAGAAGGAAAGGACATTTCTCTTCATGGACTATTTTCCTACCCATTCTTCTGAATTTTCTCACATCCTGACCAGCTGTAACAGCAGGACTAGATTTCCTAATAAAGTAACTGTTGCTCTAAAGTCTGTGGTCAGTAGCATGTACATTTTGTCCACTGGAATCTTAGAAACTGATTTTCAGTAGGCCATGAAAATCACAGGGAGACAAAAAAGTGGCTTTGGCTCATAGCTTAATTTCTCCTTTGCAGTATCTAGATTTTACCCACTTAAAAATCACTTCTAAATTATTTCCCTAAGTAAATAAATATGGTAAGGATATTTAAAGTTTATTTTAATATTTATTTTAATTAAAGTTATTCATTAATTCTTCTGATTAAGTCCTAAGATTGGCTATACTTAATTAGGAAAATCATAGGAAGTCACAGTCAGTGGTCATTTGTTTCAATTTAGAGGGAGAATATTGACCTCTTTCAGAAAGTCACAATAAAGAATGGGACAAAGAAAGGTATTGCCGTTTGGGGGTGTTAATTTTGCTGTGATCTCAATTTAAGACATCTGATGAATAAAAAAGAATATAATTAAAAATCGGAACTGAAAAATAAAAGGTTGCAGCAGGGAGGGTAGTTCCCAGATGGGGCACTTGTCTACCATGCACACGGCCCCTTATTACCTTCCCAGGATCAGAAATACCATGTATACGATGTTTTATTTTGAAAATATAACTTTCTAAAGAGTAAAAATAATAATACTCATATACCACTAGAGAATACAGACAAATGTATTTTATGGATGTTTGAATATAGTATTTATACAGTGACATAAATGTATAAGACAACATTTCAATTGGAGAAAATTAAAATGTTTAGGTATGGTTCCTAAAATTCCATTTTTGCCTTCTTTAATACACTTTAGATATTTGAATTATTTTCCCTTACAAATCAAATACTTTGCTAGACGTTATCTAATTTTCCCTGAAAAATAAATGGCTTTGGATTGAGATTTATAAATGATTGATCCCTTGTTATATCAATATAAAATATCAAAATTAGGTCTTTTGTATTTCAAACCATGGCAATTCATTAATTCTAGCAAATAAGTCAAAACTGTGCTTAAAAAGTTACATGAAAATGGGTTAAAATCTTAAAGGGATAGAGGTAAGAAACATGGAGAACGCTACTTATTGCTTCTTTGACAGGGTAGATATAATATCTATGTTGAATGTTGTACAGACAACTCCAAAATCAGAACATTATAACAGTCACTCTAAACCATGTAAACAGTACCAAGGAGTTTGGCAGTGTATCCTTACACCCAAAGGTCCGTTGAAATCAACTTGCCCTTAATTGACCTATCATTCTAAAGCAGATTTCAGAAGAAGTTTTTCTTCCCAAGTGATCTCTCCTAAGTTCTAACCTTTTCCCCTTACCTCACAGGTCTACAGTCTTCAGTCAAGTGAGTGAAAAAGAAAAGGCTCAGCTCAAAGAGTAAAATAGTATTGACATGCACTTTATAAGAACTATGAAGAAATAGAGACAGAAAAGACAGAATAAAGGGAAATAGGAAAGAGCAGAAGTACTGAATTAAAAAGGAGAAAGGGACATGTAGGAGTTTGAAACTGCCAAGGTATTTAAAGACCTGATTAGTTTGTCCTACATAGTCTCTATGTATACAATACATTCATTAGACTTTTATTAAGAGACTTATTTAGAAATGATCCCAGATCTGTCATAGTTAAGATGCAACTGCAGCTGCTACAGATGATATTTGAATTCATACCTGGCTTCTCATTAGTATAAAGACTATACTACAGCTTAATTTGTTATGTAGCAAATACTGATTGGAGACATAGTACTAAATTTACCAAACAAAAGCAAATCTGATTTAGTGGATATATATGATGAAAATTTTTTTGTCATTTTCCTTTAAATAGTCATTCTAATTAATAGTTTTATTAAGTTCTTTGTTTTCTAAAGCTGTATTTTACTTGGTGTTCCTATCATTCAGTATTATTTCATCACAGTTTGTTGAATATAAATGCTATGGTTTTAAAAAAAAAATCTGTAATGATATATCCATCAATATCTTCAGCTTTCGGTTAACAAAGATGAAATATAGACAGAATTTTCATCTAAGCAAATAATGTTTTTGCCCACCCCTATGGGGGGCGTTTTCTTACTCTATCCTTCCCTCCAGCTGACTCCACCTAAATATTTCATATATGCTCATAAATTAGAAAAACTTTTATGGTCAGATAATAATTTGTTTTTCATAGACAGGAAATTTTTTTTTTAAAGATCAAAAGGAAAAGCAAGAGGTAACCATTATTTCAGGTCAGGAAGTTACATAAGAAATGAATTTTGCAAGTTCTGCTGACACATCTGAAACTAATAAAAAGCATAGGCCTGATAATCATGGCTGCTACCTACTCATAATTATCCTTACACAAAACTCAAGACTTTTTCTAAAATTCCCACAGAATCGCTTTAGATAATTCTAAAGTCTGTACGTTATCTAGACCACTGAGGTGCTTTACTTAATGCCTTAATATGAAGGAACCTGAACACACAACTTTTGACTTTTATTATCAATCTCTGAAATAGTTTAATATTTTAACTATGAGAATATTGTTCAATCAGAGAAACAGGGGTCAAGGCCACAATTTAAAGTTCTTCTTATTTATAACAACTCTACAACCTTATTTTTGTAACAGAAAACTTGGAAAAATAACAATCACGGAAATATAATTAATTCACGATTGTTATCACCAGAGGATAAAACCTGAGGGACTAAGCCACAGAACTAGTTTCTCGTTGCTAAAGCTCTTGATGCATTTATGAAATGTTTCTTCAAACCCTAACTCTTTGAAGTTTATATACAAGTGAACAGGACACGGTTTAATAATTATTTTTTTCTAAGACTAATGATTCCAGTTAAAAATAGAAGGGAACTTATTTCTCCTAAATTTTTTGTTCTAAATGAATTCTGCATGAAATATCCAGTTACAAGGAAGTGAGAATCCTGTGAATGATAATGGCAGAGTACCCAGCTGCTTTCAATGTTAGAAGGCAGAGAGAACACCTTCATTTCTCCCCTGAAAACCCCCAAATGGTCTTGGGTTCTCTTCTTATCTCTAGCTCTCTGGAGTTTCCTAGAAGAGAGGGACATCTTGGGTAAACCTAGGCCATGTTTCCTTTCAGAAGCTGAGTAATTGCTTTGTTAGTAGAGTGCAAGTTGAGATAATATGTAGTATGGAATTCAGAACAGCCTCGAAAAATGATGGCACAAGCTTTTAGAACATAAAATGTTTTCCAGACTTTGTGACTCAAGTTCACAAAAAGAAAAACATATAATTCCTAGGTCAGGGGTCGGGGGAATGCAAAGTGCAAAACCATTTTGTTAGTGAATGTCAGTTCAACAAACATGTGTGAAGAGATTTTAATATGCTGTATATACTGTCCTCTACACACTGACTTTCTGTCCTGTGCTAATTTCAGTGCGGTTTTCTGTAACATAAGGCAGAGCCAATGTTTGGCCATCTCTGTTTTGTAGATCCAGATGTTCTGACACTTCTATTTATTTTCATTACTATAACCCAGACTCATTCCATCTACCACCTTCAGAGACTTGCTATTTATAGCTCTGTGAGCTTCTAATCGAAGTTTTACTGAGCCTCACAGCTGCTGCTACCCTGACACTATCTCTTCAGATGATTGGAAATGGCTGGTTTGGAATTTTTCTCTTAAACAAAGCAAAACAAAAAGACCAAACCAACAAAACAAACAAAAACCAACATATCTGGCATTCACTAAATCAAATGTGTATACTACAGAAACTGCATATTCTTTAAGACCCTCTTTCTTCTAACAGTCTTTTTCCTTTACAAATCTCTTTGTTCTTTTATCTTAAATCTTTCAGAGCTTATAACGCCAACCAAGACTCACATATATTTTATCAAAGTTCACTTTCTCAATCAGCACTTCCAACTTACACTATAATTCCATTTATTCATCTTTGTTGCTTGCTGTAATAAACTACAGAGATCCAAAGATTTGAACAACTTTACAAATAGTACATAAATGTCTTTGAGAGCAATAGAAATTACAGTAATATAGATAGTTGTAAATTATATACCAGACATACTCTGATGTAAACATATTAACTATATGTTCAAATTAGTGAGTTTGGAGATTGATTGTGTATTATTTGATCAGTTTTTAAATACAATTCATCCTTTGCTGCTCATTTTGCTGTTAAACAACAAATAACTTTGAAATATTCCAAACCACCTGCATTATTGCTAGTGGAAACCATGTCTCTATTTCTCCAAAGGTTTGGTAAAATGCACAGATGTGCATTATATACGGCATTATTACCATGGCTTAAATTATTGCTTAAAAGATTATTATAAAATATTGCTAAGAAATTGCTTTTAGAGAAATATGAAATATACATAGTGAAATGAGGCATTAAGCATTAGCTTTGCATCTTTTTATAACATAAATCACAGCATTCTGAAGGTAGGCTGTCATTTCAATACTTACTTGTGTCCTAAACTTATTTTTGGTTACCTCCGTGGTGAGGGCCAGCAAGAGTACAGCACAGCTTTGCCAAAAACACAAAAATAGCAGGTATGCCAAATAGTCCTCTGCTGAGCAATATTCCTCCCCCATGCTTATCTGTGTTGACTTCTATCACTAATAAGCTTGAAGATTCATGTTCTGAAAGCATACTAAACATTTGAAACTAAAGCTAAAATTAAAATTTATGAGAGAAACAATGATAAGAAGCCCAGAGTGCTTTAAAATATTCTAAATAAGTATAAATAAAATAATAATTGCTATCTTAGACAATTTGTATTATCTTTGACTCATTGAGTTTATCAGCATGTTCTTCCATAATCTCCACATATGGCTGTATGCAGGGTTACACAGAGTAGTTTCCTAAACTCATTCCTGGGTCCTACCTCTGCAATGTGCTGAAGGAAATTTCCAGTAATTCACATTCTAAAACTTCCTAGGTAATTATTATGAAGCCAGCCAGATACTTGTAAGCAGACCAAGTAAATCATTGAACTAGGATAGCAGGGGAGAGCAATGAAGTAGTTGACTGAAAGCATGATAGGGATATACAACATATCAGAACAAAGACAAACTACTTCTGCCCATTCTCGAGTCCTTCTCAATTGACCTTCTTTTAGAACCCAAACTACATGCACATGTGCACACGCACGAGTCCATTACTTTATAAGACAGACAGGATGCAGTCAATTGTGATTCTTCCTGTGCTATAAATATATCAATGTTTCTCTTTTTTTTCAATGAAAGAGGAAACAAAGATGGCAGAACACTAGCAGTTAGTTTTCTGAATCAAGTGTGACAAAGAACCATAGCATACTATCTCAATAGTCTCTAAGATTACGTTAATCTATAGAGAGAATCAGAAGCTGTCATTCATTCTCCACTATAAGATTCTGATCTGAGGCAACACCTAAGGATATTTCATTTACTTAACATGAATTTTGTTCCATCATGGTGACATAACTTATATGTGTATTAAGTCTGGTTCAGAAGTAAAGTAGAAATGATGTTTTATGGAGGCTCAGTTTGAGGGGTTGAGATAATATCTGGAGAGCAGACAGAGGAAGAGAGGATGAGGAAGGGATAACCAATGTCATGCTCAAAAACCATAACAATACAGAAACCTTTGTCACTGTGTATGTTTTATGCTATACATGTACAACACTCATTTCAGCCAGTGGCAAAACTGAAGAACCTGTCAATGGTGATGGCCATAATCTCCAAGTCCCTCCTAACACTGCACACGTGTAGACCCACTTTTCAGCAGCAGGAACACCGCTCTGTCCTGAACAGAGTTGGATGGTTTTGTAAATTCTTTGTGGATTTGCCTTTTGTTTCTGTTTACTTTGCTTTATTGCTAGAACTCTTTGGAAAAATTTACAAGTTTTAAAGCATTGCTGCATTTGAGCATTAGATTTTGTCTAATTTTTTGTCTAATTCATTAGTGCCTTTTTTCTTTCCTTAAAGAGACACAAACTTTCACACTTCTGAACATGTATCTCTATCCTGATGTCATGGTCATTACACAAAGGGAAAGCTTTGAGACTGTAAGAATTATTATATGCTGGCTCCACTGACTAATTCTCCAGTTTTACATATCAGGGTTGGTGTGAGAAATATGGGTCACAGCTCATTGGACTCCACACAAAATATGGCATTGAAAGAGAAACCCCAACTAGTCTAAAATACAATAGAAAATATGCATACAGAGGTAGATTTTAGAAAGTTGGGTCACAGATCACTTTCACAAGATGACAAAGCTGAAAGTCCCAACCATGTTTCTGAGACATCTTACTTTTTCATTGTGCCCACCATTGCCTATTTATTAAAGTCCATAAGACCACTTCTACACAAATATATGAAGATTATAACTATACTAGATTATTGACTTATTTGAAGATGACATGTTCTCCTCATCAGCAATCTTTCTGTCAATGGTAAATGTTAGTAATAGTGTCTAGTTGCAAAGTTCCTTTGCTAAATTACTACATGACCCAACATTCAGACAGGAAGTTATCTGTGCTATGTTACATTTAAAATCATTCATTTTACAGTGAGCTAAACATATTACACCAATTTGCAATCACCAATTTGCAATCACTTGGTTTCTATGGATACTTTCCTAAATTCCTTTCAACCTGACACACTAAAAGGTAGAAGTTCCTAAGTGTGGCTAATATATGAAAGTAATAAAGAGATATTAGTCAATAGAATAAAAACACTGTCACAATTTGAAGCCAAAATTCCTAAGTAGAACATATGAATTCTGTTGTGTAGGAAAAATGGGAGCATAAATTCCACAGCTTCTCCATTTACAACTGCAGACAAAGGAACATTTTCTTTAGAGTGTCTCACAAGCACACATTGCAACAACGAGTGTAACTATCATGGTCATTTGAAACACTCTGGAAAACTCATAAGACATTAGACTGTTTCCTCAAGACTGTTTCAGAAATATAGATTATAGTATTTGAAGAATATAGTTTCCTGTCAGGAATATATAATAAATTTCTGCAATCTTCTTTAAAATGGCATTTCTGACAGTGTAATTGCTATTTCTATCTATGTAAAATAATATAACCAAGAACAGGGTTTGTGATGCTTTTAAAAACTGAGAATAAGTGAGCAAATTCTCCTCTTGAGTTTTATAAACAATCACTAAATAATAGAGTGGATTTCAAATAATAGGATTTAAAAGCTAACACACACACTCACACACACATGAGTGTGTGGTTGTACACTTTTCACATATTTTCCTAAATACAGAGAATATATTGCATGGCTCCTGGGCAATATTTTTTCAACTTTATAGAACATGTTTATTGAGCGTGGAATGATTGAATCTATTATAATAAACATAGTTACTACACATAATAGACATGAATGACCGTGGTGAGCATGGCTGTCTTCCCCTGTTTCTCAATAGTAAGGAGACTGTCCACTTTCTTCAGACATTTTTCTCATGTGTGTATTTTTAACACAAACATAACTACTTTGTGTTTCCAGTTCATTCTATCTACACTCCCAACACTCCTCATCCTTCTCTACTGTGAAGAAGGTAAGCTAATACTCAAGTTTCTTGAAATTTATTTGTTATTATTCTGTTGAGGGTACACCACTCTCAGGCTACAAAGCTGCTAGGCATACCCTGGTACTCTATCTCCATGGTGTAAAAAACATAACTATGCCTGGCAAAAATGGGGACAGGTAGCAGCATAGAACCTGGAAAATATATATCTTGCCTTCTCCATGTAATGTATGTTGAATTAATATCTCAATTATACCAGGGTGAGAACACAGATAAAATTAGAAAGAGATCATGATTATAATAAGTACTTTGCCTAATTTAAATGTTTCCAAATCGCATACTTAGAGAACAATGATTAACCATCACAGACGACTTTGGGAATTAATATATACCTAATCTAAGTTGTATCATAGAATGTTTAGTGCAGGCCCAAATCCCTGTAAAAAAAAGTTTATTGTGTCCAGTAAACATAGCTACCAGTGAGAATACATACTGGATATTTGAATAAGAAGAAAAGCGTCACTCTAATATTTCAAAACAACAAATGCTTCCAGATCAGTAAACTTATAGACATTTAGGTTTTATATGTGATTCCAAATATGAAAATTCTTGCCACACTGTGCACTCCTAATTTCAGTGATGACCCTGTAAAGATTATTTTCATGCAGTATTGGCTATTGATAGCAGTCCTTTAATTTAGCAGAGCATGCAATGGGAAGACTATCTGTGTATACATGGTGTTAGTGGAATCTGGAGGTTAGGCCTACACCAGTCTGAATGCCTCATAACCTTAGAGGCTGTATCAACAAAACCACTGAAGAATATACTTTTTTAGAATCCCAAAGGCATGAAATCCAGAGCTTTTCTTTCTTTGTTGTTAGGCAGTAAGAAACAACATTTTTGGCAAATTTTCCTGGCAGATCTTTGTCAGTAACTCTGATATCAGAATTTTCTCTGGAGTGTGACAGTCAGTTCTTTGAAGGCATAGGTCAGAGACGGGAAGGGCAGCTACTAATACATTATTTTGAGAGATGATATTGATTACCTAAGGTTGCAAACACCATTACATTGGTAAGTTTTAATGTGAAAAGGCCCCAGTTTTGCAAAATGTTTTGTTTTAACTGGTATATGTTTAGATTAAAAGAAAATCTTTCCTGAATCTTAGTTACAGGTTTATCTTCTACTAGAAAATTCCATTTCTTCTGGATCCAAACTACATTAAGCAAATCTAAAAGGTATGTTTACTAAGCAGACACGTTTTCTCAACAGCTGATATCCTTAATTATACATACTTTCAGTTCAAGCACTAATCTCTCTAAATAAGTGAAACTATATTAGATTAGTAGGTTAGCATCACATAATATACCAACAAAGCAACAGCACATTCTAAATATCTAATCATGTGTGTGAAATACAATTATTTAGAAGAAGATATAGATATATAAAAATAGGTAATATCCCTAAAATATTTTGCTGAGTTATAGTTCTTCCTGCTTGGAAGTTTAACCACATTGCCATGATACATGTATGAGATGTCTATTCAGGAAAAGAAAATTAAAGAATATTCCTTACCTATCATTCACTAAATGTAGGAATACATATTTAAAACTGGCTTTCAAAAGTGGTACAAATATATAGGGAGAGATACCTGCATGGCTGATAAACAAGAAACCATAGGCTCTATTGATTGGCTACTTTTGATTGCCTGTACTTGTAAATAAAATATATATGACCAGAAACATTCATATGGATGGACACATTTTACTTTTCCCTCCCACCATCTAGCTTTTTTTTTTTTTTAATTGACAGCAGTCATTCACTGTTTCAAGGATTATTGCCTGACGTTAACACAAAAACTACTATATGTTCTTACAGAGCATTGGAAGAGAAACAGTTTCTTCCTCCTCTCATCAGGACCCATGTTCTGGGCTTGTGCTTTTTGGAGGAGTCTTTGATCTGCAGCAAGTCTCAGAGGCTTGTTTCCCGGAGGAACATCGTGCCAATATTGTAGGAAACCTTTTTTATTCTCGATGAAGATAGCGATGGCTTTGGCGGCTTTGGGCCGGTCCTTAACTCCAGGAAATAGCAGACCCCAGGTATTTCCTTTGGAAAGTTGTCTGGAAGTTCTTCGCGAGAACGAGGAATAAATGTGAAACTGTCTTCTCGTTTAGTAATCTAAGAAAAAATGCAAATAATGTGAATAAAACATCGGAAAAAAAAAAAAAGGACTACATGAACAGAAAATCAACATTCAAGCTAACATGCTATGTCTTTGAACACGTGATTGTCACATGACTTCACATATTAGGAAGTGCAACGATGTGGGATAGATTGCTACATATGATAACAATTGTATAAAAGTATACTTATGCTTTTTGAAATATGCCGCCAAGTCTGTTTTTTTCTAAATAGCAGTTTCTGAAAAATATACATTCAAGTTTAATTTTTCCAAAATAAAAGGCTAAATAAATGCAAAACATGGGGCTTTATTTCAAATATGTAGTACCTAGATTGTCTGTTTTGAAAACTTGCCTAAGTTCTAGAGTTTTCTTTTTTATATTTTACAGATTCTCAATATGCATTGAGTATGTGCCTTGTGTGTTGGATACATAAACAAGTTCTATCAAAGTAATGATTCCAAGTATCCATGATATTTGGTAACAAATTTCTAGCAAGACATGATTTCCAATCAGATATAGTCAAATATCTTGGTTCATGTTTTTCTGTCTCACTCAGAGACTTCTTTCCAGAATAGGAACACTAGAGATTTATTCTTTAAATTTGTTGAATTCCATGCAATGTTCTGTTTGCTATTGGTATATGAAAACACCAGACAGTAGCTCAATTTAATTCAACAATTCTTCATGAATAACTGAATATTGTCCAACTAACCCCCCTCCAAATTCTCTTGAGTACAAGCTAAGCAATTTACAGTTTTGTCAATAGAAATAAAAATGGAAAGATAAATAATAAGGAAAAGAAAATCTTCCAGAAATAATTAGAAAAACAATACAGTGAAACGGAATAAAAACTATATACATTAAAAAAATACCTAGAGAAATGAAAGAAATGCCAGAAGAGGAAAATATGAAAAGGGAGAGAACCATAATGGAATTTTTAGTTGAGAGGTTACTTTAAGAGGTGAAGAATTTCATGCAGTGGATATGGAGGATAAAAGTCAGAAACAACATTGTGAGCTAAACAAATGAGTTTCAAGCCATTTGATGGACAGCAACAAAATACATTGGCTGGAAGTTAGGGCAAAGGCCATATATTAGAATACATTTTGAAATCATAAACACAGTGTTTAGATTTTATTTGAAAGATTTATAGAAGTAAAGTCATCATTTTTTCATAAAGACTGCACATCTTCATAAATCAGGTTAGTGTTAACTGCAGCTCCATGATATCATGTAGGACACGGGAGGGAAAAGGAATCATTTTCAAATGTCCCTACCAGGTAAAGCTATTATCTAAAAATGACAGTTAGTAATACTAATTATCATTACATAGGGATAATTATTATATATTATACTAATTATCATTAGTATATATTATACTAATTGTTATGACATATAGTGAGCAGCCTGTATGTCATAATCCATATTGTAGCACTTTGCTTGTGAAAGGATAAAAGGGCACTTTGATTATGAATTAAATATAATGCAATGGTTCTATACACTCAAGATGAGAGGCTCATTCTAATATTTTAAAATTCCATAAAGAGCCTGTTTTATTTGATTCATATACATAATAATCCTAAAGACGAACATACTCCTATCTGTTAAGTTTATGGAGGGTGGAAGCGAGTTCAGTAGAAGAGTGATCTGCTCACGGAAGCAGCAGAGCCAGTGGGGCCTGTTAGTATAAGTAAACTGAGTTGGACTGAAGCTGACAAGGCCATCTTGTAGGTAAGTAAGATAATTCTCCTCAACAAAACAGTAAGGCTGAGGTACAGTGGGGGCCTTGGTGACAGTCAGACACTGCTTGCTTGCTTACATTGCATGTGTATAGATGTTCATTTACTTACAAGTAATGTCTAATTCATTACTTCAGAAATAGCACTTTAAGAAATCCTGAATTAGTTATCTAGTTTATTAGTGAATCCCAAAATGATTTTATTAACCTCAAGTAGAACAGGCATTCATTTTACCGTATACCAGGCACACTAATGTTCTGCTTTTAGCAAAGACGCCTTTGAACATAGGAAAGTAGGGATACTGTGGGTAAGCTAATAGAATTAAGAGAAAAAATGATAATAGAAATAGAGGCAATTCATATAAATGTATGATACAATGTATCTGTCGTCCAAATAAAACATGAATATGCAAGATTAAGAAAGATAAAGTATGTAAATTTTAGAATAATATTAAAAAACTACAACAATAAAGTACACTACCACCAACTGTAACATGCAACAGAAAATTCCATCCTTTCCAAATGTACTATAAGCCCCAAATCAACAACTAGGTGTTGTGACTGATTCTTTACGTTGCCTGTACTTTGCCTCATCATGCTCTTTGCATTTTGCTTTAGTTTACATTTTCTGATAATGGAGAACAAAAGTGGATCATCTATGAAACTACTTATAAAATACCAAAAAAAGAGAGGGCAACAGCTGTTTCAGATACATGGACTTTTAAATGATTCGTTCCATTTTCTTTGGGAAGCAACTATTGACAACACAATTCTCTCTTGACATTTTAAGTAAATATCATATACTATGCAAGAAATCATAGAGACAGCAGCTTTGGGGGGATTTTATTTTTGTCTAAGTAAACAATTTGGTATTAATAAGTGATCACAGTTTTAAAAATTAATAATGGAAGCCTTGGCACATAAAGTTAACCTGATTCAATCTACCATGAGAGCCAGGAGTTAGAAGTCTTTAAATGACTGCCAACACAACACTCTGGATGACTTACTAGGGTATCTGTGGAAGGGGTCAGCAATAATGTTTTACTCATAGGCATGGCTATATTATGACTCATGGTACTAAATAAATGACCAAATGTGTATACAGGAATTAGGAATTTAAACAGATCATGCGAAAACCCCTGATTCAGCCTGAAATAATAGGCCTATAGAACTGGAACAGCTCTCAAACACCTCTTAACAATCTATTTCTTCAGCACATCAGGATTGATAGGGAAACATATATTCTACATAAATCTAAACAAATCCCAGCTGTTTATGGACAAAGGGAAACTTTCAGAAATATATTTAATAAGTATTTGGAAACATATATTCTGATTTATGTGCATATCACTGTTCCTCCTATCAAGAGTTTTGCTTATATATTTTAGGAAGATTATTAAAATTTGTTACTATTTTGGGCCAGGATATGATACTCAGGCAGCTCCTGAAGTAATGAAGAAATGAAGCAGGTTTCTGCCTCTCTCAGATCTTGCTTTCTTGCTTTCTCTCTTAATTGGTCCAAGTTTTGTGCTCTATTGTATATCCTCTTTTGGAACAGGGTTTGAAGCTTATACTGATGTACATGGTCTGAAAGGAATTTACACTTTAATACAAGATTCAGGGCTTTATTTATTTATTTATTTTTTAAAAAAAGAGAATAGACTCACAATGAAGAATCTTAAGAATCCTAGTATTGTGTAGTCTATCTTCTTCAAATTCTAAGTAGCATACCTAACTTACAGCTTGAATGTCCATAGGGCAGAGGCAAGAACTTGGTCTTCATTCCACTAGGCATTTTCCCTCAACTGTATCTGTTTATTTACTTGCTAATTAAGGAAGACGTTGTGACTACTTGCTATGTACACATGCCATAATGCTTCAAGACCATGGACTAAAAGAAAAGTAACTGCCATTCTCAAGACTTCAAACTTAGAACCATCCGGTTTTGAGATCAGTGAGGTCATCAGGAAGCCAGTCATAAGATGGTTGAACTGCTTTCTAGGAACCAGTATCTGGTTACCTCTGATTACATCATGAGATAGAAGCCAACTTAGAGGGCATTACAAGGAACTTTGATGTTTTTGTTGAGAAAGTCTTTCTGCATAACAGTTATCCCATTGGCTGAGTTAACCCCATGGACAAAACATGAATCTAGTTATAAACTCTAAATGAGGCCAATGATTATATGGACATCCCCAATATGTAAACTTTTGAAATGTTCACATAAAATTAGAAAAAAAATGTTTTAAATTTATTTCAACAACTAAAAAAATCTGTGCAACATATAAGGCGGGAAAATAGTGATATTCCCAAAGGCCTTTCAAAGAAATAATCACTCTTCTACCATCTCACAAAGGGTTTTAGTGAATGTGGATATTAAGGAATAAACCAGGGGCCCTACCCATGTTAAACAACCTTTGTCATTGAGTTATATGACATATGCCTAGGTTTTGTGAGATAGAATCTTATTGGGTAGCCCAGGGTAGGCTTGAATTTTCATGCTTGTATCTCTTCTTTTAAGTGGTCAGTTTACCAGCCAGCAGCACCTTGCTTGGCCAAAGGCAGTGGATTTAAAGCCAAAGCAGGAGGCAGTAGAGGAATACAATTGGCATAGCTAAAGACTGGAAAGAAGATTTGGATAATGATCTTTCATAGTCGTTAAGTGAAGTATATCTGGTTTATTCGACTTTCTACTTGATCCATCTGATTAGACATTAAATCCTTTTAGAGAAATTATTCTCCATCAATGTTTAACTGCTTAAAATCAGATGCTACACTGTTTTATTAATCCAGTAGGTTTGAGCTTTCTCCTAGATTCTTTCGCCTTCATTTTTTTGTTTCTATATTATGGAGATTAATAACCATATGTCTCTAGGAACAGTTTTACTACAGTGGCCACTAGTGAAAGCTTATGAGTATTTTTACATAGTAGGATACAGTTTGTTTGTTCTTTCATTATTTCTTAACCTTTAGTCCCTGTTTCCTTTTTGTAGTGTTCTGCTTAATCAGATGTTAGACTAGGTAAATTGATTCTCCAATTTGTTTTTCTTCCTTTACAATTAAACTATTCTCTGGAAGATTGCTTCCATCACTATGTACTGGAAAATTCCACGTATTTTATTTTCTAGGGGGTTATTCTTAGATGACTATTTTGTTCTTAATTATGCTATATTTTTACTATCTTAAATCTATGAGAGTATTAGTCATATTAATCATTCTTTATGAAATTTGTTGTATGTATATTGTGCATTTCTTTTCTTTCTTTTTTTCTTGCATGTGTTTGTGTAGCTCTGGCTGACCTGGAACTCACTCAAGACCATGTTGGCCTTGAACTCAGAGGTCTGCCTGCTTCTGCCTTCCAAGCGCTGAGGATATTAAGGTAGGCCCTATGCCCAGCAGTAGTTAGATAGCCAACACAAATGAACTTGATGGTATTTTTGTAGTCTATTTGTCTCATATTGCCTTGTTTGGGCTGTCTTACTGGTCTTTGGCCTGTATATATTATGGTAGATTTTATCGGTTTTATTTTTGTGTGTGGGTACGTGTGTCTTGTGCCTCCCCAATATTTATGAGTTAGTTTTTGTAGTGGTTATTTCTTGATAGTTTGGTTTGGTCCCTTTCTTTCATGTCAAAGCACTGAAGAAAAAAAATGAACAGTATCTTTGCAAGTTTGTTTCTCCTGACGTGTGATGTGTTAATGAACCAGCCACAGGCAGCTCAGATAGAAGCCAAGTCTAAAACAGGACTTTGATATGTTAATGAACACCAAAGTGGTATCGATATTACTAAATCAGTCCTAAACTGTGAGCTCCACTAGCAAAAAGTTACAGCCCAGTAAAATGCTACAAAAGTTGAAACTATCAAAGTGGTTTCTATGTTCACACTGCTGTGCTCTCAAGCCTCTCCTGATACCTTTCAGCAAGAGCACCAAGAGTGGCCTATGGGTGTGATCCTAGTCTTGGTAACCACAGCATTCCAGAAATGTTTGTGTGAGTAAATCCAAACATAATCATAAGACAAATTCCAAATGCTCAGTGCCTCACAGGACTTTCAGCAACATTGGATAATTTTACCTCCACTTCACTGCTTTTTCAGTAAAAAATTACACTCCAGGAAAGGATAAGGATAAACCCAGGTGTTCACTCTGCTGTTTTATGTTGTAGACTTTTGTTCTCATTATTTACCTGGGTATCTTTCCCTTGATATCATCATGACATTCAGCACTATTACTAAGTACTAAACAGATTTCTTGGTGGGCAGATAGGGTGAGGAGCCTGACCCAGGTGACAAGTTTCCAATACCACTGGCTTCTTCCTCACTCTCTTAACTTGTGACAAAAGCTATGCAGCTTAAAACAAAGGCTTTATAAGAAATGTTTTCTACCACCCACAGACCCCCTGCTGATGGGCTGGCTTATCTAATTCAAGGTCTGTTCAGGATATGAAACAAAACAGTTCTGGGTAAATCAACTATCCCAGCTTTCTTTAAACAGAACAACCCTAAATTAGGAAAGAAAAGTCTTCTAAGAGTTTAACATCCTCAGCCCTCAAGAAGAGACTGGATTTTTATACTTTTCAGGCTGACCTCTCCTTTCCAGAAGACTGTTCTCTGTGTGATTGCTGTACCAGTGTGGTTCCTCACTCCCAATAGGGGCCTATCTTCAATTGCTGATTGGATCTGTGGTGCTTGAGGTTTCTCTGCCCCATTGCCCTTAGAGATTTTCTCTGCCTTTATATTTTCACTGGAAAATCCTCAAACTCAATCTAGGTTCATAGACTGTATCATTATATTTTAAGAGTGTTGTGGAAGAATGACAGTTTTTAAAATGGAAAATTTAACAGGAAGAGGGCATCTTGTATTTTCCTAGGTCTTCTGAAGACCCTAAGGTTTTCCTTCTTTCTATCTGAATAGAAGAGAAGAAATTATACTTGGAATTTTTCTTTGGTGCTTAACTATCACAAGACCATGTGCAATTTGAGGATAGCTCAAAGAAACTTTAAGTATCTAGTCAGCTAGACAACCTGAAATTCCTTGAAATGAAATGATTCATTTCCTGGAAACAACATTCCTGGACACAAAAAAGTAAAAATATAACTCACCATGAAGTAAAGCATAAGAAGAAAAGTTTTATTCATGAGTTACTAGCATGCTTAATTGTTTGGCAGAAATGTTTTAAGGTTGCCAATTTGTGGGTTCTAAATCGCATGGTACTGGGTAAATTCACATAAGATAGGTGTTCACTGACAGCTATAAAGGAGGAAGTATGAGGCATTCCTGTGTCCTGCACCTCATTCCCTTCTGTTGCCATTACCTTGTGAGGTAACAAGGCTTGAATTCAGAGTCCAGTCTGCATCCTGGTATAGAGAGCATGAAACTGGCTACACTTTCACATTCATGGCAACACTAATGCCTCTCATCTTAGTCTGTGGGATGTGGATAAGGGTGGATAACCCATTGCCTTCTTTGGATACTGCCAATTTTAACTTAACAGTTCATTATCTTTATATGCCTCAAATTCAAGGAGATTTAAAATGTAAAACACTCATTTAAAAGTTTTGCACACCAACAAAAATATGAAAATGAAAAATTGGACAAGATAGCTAATTACCCTTTGTAAATGAATGATTGTTTTACATTTTTTTCATTCTCTAATCAAATATCTGTCTTTAAACAAGTATATAATTACACTAGGCTGTCTAAATAAAGGGCAAAGAATGGAGGAATAAATGAAAACAAACTTACATTTAAAACACACTCCCCCATATTTTTAGTTTTCAATTTCTGGGTCAGAACTGATCTAAGGAATTCTGGTATTTTCCACATTCTCAAATCAACCCAAAAATAGAGCACAGATTATAAGCAAAAGAACACACATAACCATAAACACAAAGGAACTAAGTCATCCACAGTAAATATGTGGAGGTTAAAAAATCCAGAGGTCATAGTCCACTTAAAGAGCTAAATGTATTTGTTCATTTACTACTTGAAAAAAAAGTCCCTTATATATTCTTCTAATGTGCTGTTTCTCACAAATAATAATTTTAGAAAAAGAAAAGCTAGAATGTGATATGAGAAAATGGCTTCATAAGCTCTGAAAATTTTATCTCTAGTGTGTTCTAGAGGTTACTAGCACTCACACAGGTGAGAAAGTAGCAAGTCAACTAATTATGTTCATTAAGCCACTCATTACTATCAATTTAAAAAGAGAGAGGTTTTATTTTTACCTCATTCAGAGGTTATTTGTGGCTCTAACATTATTGAAGCTTGAGAATATACATACTACTTAAAGGGCGCCACATAAAGTAATATGGTCAAATATGTTGACATTACACCTGCAGATGTGAAAGTCTGCAATGTCTCTAAAAAGTAACTTTATCCAGTTTTATGAAAACTTACCTCATAATGTCTCCCCCTATAATGGGTGACAGTGCACCACTCTCTTAAGTTTAACCAGAAATTTTGAGTTAAATCAGATGGACTTTAATAGTGCACAAAGCATTGTATAATACATAATTATGACCTCTCATAGTTAGCAATAGGAAAGGTGAAATTTAGACTAATAGCAATTTTTTGAGATTAAAGATGAGTTCTCAAAAAATGCTATATTTCATAAATATTAAAATATACATTCACATAATATGAATCACAGTAGACTACTTTTTGGAATATCTATTTAATATGACATAATACAAATAATCCTACATAGTATTACATAAAATTTTGTCATTGATTCTAAGAGATACTTTGAAGAAATGAGAAAAAAAAGGAGAAATAGGAAAGGATACAGATACTCGATGTCACGTTAAAATGTAAAGAACTTTAAAAGAGAAAATAATTTCTAACATATTACTATGGATTAAGTAAATAGAGTTTCTCAGAGCAATCCTAGTGTTGAACATGTAACACAGCCCTGTTAACCTGTTCACCTTTCATTCCCACTAGCATGATCCCAGCTTATGACCTCAGGTCTAGAACAATGCAGAACCTTCTCCTGACTAAGTCATTCTAGAAGTCCTTCCCCACTTACTGTGCAACATCACTTGATATTTTTGTGTTTCTACGTTAAAAAACCCTTTATTTCTGACATTTATTAACTTCTGACATTATACAATATTTTCTACATTATCTAACATAAAAATAAATGTTCAATCTCTCCAAATATGAAAAATATAACTTTTGAGTATATATTTTAATTTTGATTTTAGACATATAGGTGTTGATAAGATAGTATAGAGAGTCTCCTATATTTTTTTTAACTCAGTTTCCCTTTATAAGCGGAGGACTATCACCTAAATGAATAAATTAATTTTGTATATTATTAATCAAATAATAAACTATTAAAATTCAATTGTCTTTCCACTGATTACTGTTTTTATTCTTTCAGTATTTTGTAAAAACAAAACAAACAAACAAAATGAGACAAATACATCATTGTGATGAAGAGAACACAGAAACTCAGGACAAATGGCTAACTGTGGTGCCTATTAGCCTGCAAAGTGTATGCTTCAGGCCCACATGCAGCTCTTCTCTGCTTTTCTCATCATGTCCTCTATTCTAATTTTTTCCAGTTCATGGCCTTCCCTTCCCCAGCTTCTCATTTCTATATAACCCTGCCACTTCAGCCATGTGCTACCTTGGTTCTCTCCTTGTCTCTTCTCTTGGCTTCCTCTCTCTTGTTTTTCTCTCTTGGTTTGTTCTTCACCTCTCTCTTGACTGATTCTTTCTTGCCCCACTCTCTTTTTCTCTTTCTCTTGCTCTTACCTTTTGATCCTCCTAGCTTACACTAACTCATGCCCCCTCTCCTCTCATGCCCAGCTTGAATCTGTTGGTCATAATTGGTCTAATACATATTCCCCCTGCTCTGGAGTTTTCCAGATGCCGCTGGATATACTCTCCCTCATCCCTATAATATAAAGTTGGCACTTAATCTTACCCTGGAATAGTTATATCATCATTTTATGAAAAATAATTTGATTTTGTGAATTATCCAGGTTCATCAATAAACACACAATAAAGTCAGCCTCATATTCTCTTTTTTGGACATTCTTTTGTTTAATCTATTAGTAGTTGTTGGACATGTTGAAATGGTCATGAAGTTTTATAAAAAAAAAAATCCAGGAAAATGAACTTGTGCACATACACAGAAAATGCTTCAGGAAACATCAAAATATATTATCCAAGACTCACTGGAAAGATTCCCAGTTGAGGAAATTTATCCTCAACTTTAATCGTTCTTCTGCACTTGTGTTCTGCCTTAGATTTCTAAGGGGTATTTTATTTGAATTGTTTGCACAGCCATTACTTTTCTATTTGGCCTTTTGACTCAAAATATGAACATAAAGCCTTTTAATTTCATGAGGGACAAGAAAATGGACCATTACATAGTGTTTGTCTTGCAAATATAAGGAACCAAGTTTGGATCCCAGCATGAAGGAGGAGGAGGATGATAGGAGGAGGAGGAGGAGGAGGAGGAGGAGGAGGAGGAGAGAGGAGGAGAAGGAGAAGGAGAAGGAAGAAGAGAAGAAGAAGAAGAAGAAGAAGAAGAAGAAGAAGAGAGAAGAAGAAGAAGAAGAGAGGAAGAAGAAGGAAGGAGGAGGGGAAGGGAGGAGGAGGGGGAGGAGGGAGAGGGGGATGAGGAGGAGGAAAAGGAGGAGCAGGATGGTATGTAGTAGGTAGTAGTAGTAGAGCAGCAGCAGCAGTAGTAGTCTGGATACAATAGATCAATAGCATAGCACACACATTTGATCCCAGAGCTGAGAAAGCCAAAACAGGAGGATCCCTGGACATTTCCACTATCAGTAAGTTGCTTTTGCGAAGACAAAGACAAAAATGAAATAAAATCTTATAGAAATCAATTGATTCCTAGCTCTGTTCTGGGCCATGGCTAACTTGGCCAAATTATTAAATTCATTTCTCCCATTAGAATTCCCCTAAGAAGTCAATGTACACATCATTCAATATAGTTAAACATTTGCAAAATACAAGAATTGGATAAGGCATATGATGATATTTTTCCTAATTGAAAAAGCATGTAATAATATGTGGATGTCTGTCAGGTTCCAAATAATCAGAGCATAACTTATGAGCACCAGAGTAAACCCTAATGATAAGTTTTGAAATAGGTACTCATTTTAAAGTTGAGAAAACTTTTACCCAAAGAAACTCGCTTGCTAAGTTTTACAAAGACATCAAGTTTTAGAGCTAAGATGATCACTGAAGCATTTTATTCTGAGCTCGGAAACTTTTCTGATCCATTGGACAGTGCTTTTGGTGAGACAGAGTTGAGGAGGCAGCTTAGTTTTAATAGATTAAAAAAAGAAGTCTTTTACACAGGAGGGAAATGCAGGCACTCAGACATTCTATGAAGCCTAAATATTGATCAGTTATTGTGATGGTTTCTATACACTTGGCCCAGAAAGAGGCATTATTAGAAGGTGTGGCCCTGTTGGAGTAGGTGTGTCACTGTGAGTGTGGACTTTAATACCCTTATCCTAGCTGTCTGGAAGCCAATATTCTGTTAGCTGATTTCAGATGAAGATGTAGAACTCTCAGCTCCAGCTGTATCATGCCTGCCTGGATGCCACCATGTTCCCACCTTGATGATAACGGACTGAATCTCTAAACCTGTAAGCCAGCCCCAATTAAATCTGACCTAGTTGCCCTAGGTCATGATGTCTGTTCACAGCAGAAAAACCCTAAGACAGTTATTAAACGAGAAAAACAAGAATGCTTTAAAAATTAAGAAAGATTTAATATTAAAGTAATTAAAGTTTCTATACTTTTAGATTGCATAGAGAAAACAATTGTGCTCAGGTTAATCAGCTAATTATTTATGATAATGGAAGGTTTACAGAAGCCATCGTTATATAAGCAACTATTTGTGATTTCCAGATATCGAGACAATTATTTATAATATATACATTGTCTACAGGTAACAATGATGGGAACAAAGATGAGTGTAAATCTATTTATTATATTAAAAATGAAATCATCCAACAAGGACAAAGATAAAACTCAATAATTTTTGTTTTCAACATATAATATCAGAATAAAAGGCTAAACTTCCTGTAGGAGATGACTCACCAATGACAAACAACGTGAGAATGCAAATCAAAGGTCTAGCTCTGGCCTCAAATGCTTGTTCCCTTATTTCTTCAGTGATTTAAAGATTAAAAATCTGATAGTCCTCAGAAGAAGGAAGCCTTACCAGATGCAATTATCAGATCATATGATATAATACATTAACTGTTAAATGGTTAGGAACAGTACCATGAGGAGCACAAGTTTAAGAACTTAAAAGTAGAAAATAAAGCTGTGCTCATAAAGGAGAAAACTGTTTTGTAATATAAATATCACATTCATAAGTCATATGGGAACTTAATAACAAGTTAGAACTATATGGCTTACTCTGGATAGATTCTAAAAATATGAAATTTGCTTAAAAGAAGCCAAAGTTATTGAAAATAAATACTTAAATAGTAAAAATACGTATTTTATGTAAAATACGTAAAATACTTGAATATGTAAAATACTTACTTATGTATATTAAACCACACACAAAAATTTGTTGCTTGAAGAATGTATATTATTAGAAAACTAACATATAAAAATTGGATTTTAAAATACACCAAATGTATTTGAATATTTATCAGCATTAAAGGAAGGGTGGTTTCAAATTAAATATTTTATTCAGTTTTATTTTAAAAATCATTGAAACAAACATGATATTAAGCCAGTGCTACAATCCTGGATACTGCTAACTTTTAGGTTTTAGTACTTTAGAATTTTTATCAACTTAATCTCAGTCTCACAGGTTAAGATAATCATAAAATGTCACTTAAAGACGTCAAAATTTCAGATAATCAGGAAATATTGCATGTTTTATATGATGGAAACTAGAAATGTCATTTCTCATGAGATTAATATTCAGTTTTACTTCACAGATTCCTGTTTTCATTAAGAAGGAGCAATTTTCCTCCTTGTAGAGAAAGTTACTACAAGGTTAATTCTGCCCTCTCACTCGGAGGTTCTCAAAAGAAGCAAAGTATGAATCTCTGTGCTTCTAAGTCACTTGTGCACTCTTTTTTTTTTTTTTTTTTTTTTTTTTTGTTTTTCGAGATAGGGTTCTCTGTGTAGCCCTGGCTGTCCTGGAACTCACTCTGTAGACCAGGCTGCCTCGAACTCAGAAATCCGCTGCCTCTGCCCCAAGTGCTGGATTAAAGGCGTGCGCCACCACCGCCGCACTTGTGCACTCTTAAAAGAAGAATTTTGAAGATAATAATTAAAGCATCATATATTTATATATTATTTATATGTCATATATCCTATATTTTATATCAAATATTATATAATACATTATATTATATATGCAAAATGTATATTCTATTAAATATATATTTTAAATCACATAAAAATAAAATTTATGTATCTGTAATATATATATATATATATATATATATTATATATATGTATATTTTATTGGATTTGAAACACATTGCAGACTACAGAATTGCAGACATTAAGGTAGAAAAAAACAGGGTTAAGTACTAAGGCACAAACAATAGGTCCTGAGGGGCAAGCAGTGAACACTAAAGCACAAACACAGCATCAGAAAGATGCTGAGTATTCTCTTTGTGACACTAATATAAGGACACCAGTGTTTCTGTCACTGGATTGTTTATCTTCACAGACAGTACAACCCCAACTACCATTCTCTCTTTTGCTACCTTAATATTTATAATGCATGAGTTTCATTATATTGCTCCTCTACCTATAACTTCCTAATGGTTTTGTTGCTTCTTAGGATGAAGTCCTTTAACAGGCTTACCTGCTCATGCTGATCTGAGAAGTTTATCTTTTCCATTCTCACTTGAGCCCACTCTTCTTCTTGACTTCATTCTCCAACTCAAGTTTATGACATCCACACAACTCTATTGCAGTTGATTATTTTTATTCTTATATATCTACCATCTAGTCTATGATCTCTTGTGCTCCTCATAATTAGAAACACAGCATCCATTATAATGGTTTGAATATCAGCAAATATTTATTATAAGGAAAAAAGTAGGAAACAGAGAATGAGAGATGTTTACTCTGATAATAGCCAGAATATAAAAATATTTTATGTGGAATTACAAAAATATTACATGATTTAGGACAAGGAAAATATATTTTAGGGAAAAATAATAAAACAGTACAGTGTGTCTGTCTACAAACACAGCTGATTTTGAGGGGCATCAATTGGAAGATGACAAGAGAGCAAACTCCTCCAATGGCTTGAGTAGCTGAAGTCATTCAGTTCTTTAGATGTTACTCATCATTAAGGACCGTGATAAATGGGATGTAAAAAGAATCATGTAAAGTCAGATTTAGTACCAAATCGCACACACAATTGTGTTCTTCAGAGCCTCCATTACTGGGTATGCTGAACATAAAGTCAGCTGTGGTTAGGGTGCACAAACTATTTTTGGACAGTGTTTTCAATGCATTGCTTTTGTAAATGAAGTTTCTGAGACGATATGATATACATGAAAAAATTTTCAGTAAATTTCCCCTACCTTATGCTCTGGATGTTTCATTGATTTATATATATATAAATCAATGAAATACATAACATATATGTATACATACATAAATATACATACACATATGTATTATACATATAAATATATATACATAAACACACACATATATAAATATATATGTAAACATATATAAAATTTACTGATTTCTGCTAAATATATTCCTAACATCCAATTTGCTCATGTCAAGTAAGGTCAGATGCCCAGAATTATAATAGAAACAAATTTTTAATTTTTAAAATTTGTCCTTAAAAATATACCTTAAATCCCTAGTCTCTTTTGACTTCTATTCAAGTCTCAGTACCCATTATCATCCATTTCTTGGAATCTAGAAGTATATATCATTCATTTAAAAAATTAAGTTTCCATTCCTATGGAATCAAAAGGATCCTAATGTTATATTATTTACTATTGTAACTATTTTTATCATTACTTTTCAATTTTCTAATTTTTTTAAATAGTCATATCAATCAAAAATTTTAGTGGTCACTCATTTCTACTTAAAAGTTTTTCATAGAAAACTCTTAACATTCACTCAATGTTGGTAGAGTACTTAATATATCTTAATATTTTTTATCAGAGTTCTGGGTCTATAATGGTAAGATGAACCAAAAACAGTCTCTACCTGCACAGAATTTAATGCCTACTATGGAAGGTGACATCTACTAAGCACAAAATAAGGGTGGGTTCAGGAAAAAAAAAATTGTGTAGCATTGTTAAAAATAACCTTAAGATGAATAGAGTTCAGATTTTATAATGTGTATTCTGTTCTAGGGTTCTCACTTGTTTTTCTAATTCAATGATGAGAAGAAATGGGCTATATTGTTTTACTCCTTCCATTTTTGCTAACAATGAGAAACATTTTAAAAACATTAGACTTTACGTTTCAATGCAGACTGAAGACATTTAATATTTGCTCTACTATGTTTTAAGCAGTTATACCACAAAGGGACAAAGACTGTGACAAATGACATACCTAAACAATTTTCAGTCACCTCAGAATCTTTTCACCCACTTTCTTGAAGTGTGAATAACAGTTTATGTTGCTACATATTCTCTCTCAGACTGAAAATTACTCATGATCTTTTTTAAAGTGACATAATCAAGAAAAGGGACCGAGACTCACAAACGACAAAGTATAATACCATGTGAATGAAGGTGACAAGAGGGACTAGTCAGAGAATACTTACTGATAAGTAGTTGGGCTGACATTGATGCGCCGAGGATGACTTCCAGATTCAAATTGCTCGCCAGAGTGACATTATTTCCAAAAGACAATATCGTGGCATTCGCACTCCGACCACACCAGCCAGCACAGAGCCCGAGTGAATGCCTATCCGCATCTGGAAAAAGAAAAAGAAACTAAGATATAAATAATTGTTCCTATTTTAACATGTAATTATCTTTTTTTAAGTTTTACTTTTTAATTTTTTATGTACATGTTGGTTTTGTCTGCCTATATGTGAATCACATGTATTCCTAGCTCTCAGAGGCCAGATCTTTTTAAAGCTTAAGTTAAAGGCAGTTGAGAGGCAGGGTGCTGGAAATCAAACCAGGTGGTCTTTAGTGTTGAATCATCTCTCCAATCATGCCATCAAAATAACCACAAAAAACAAAACTGAGTTTAGGCCATCATTCTGAGTCTAATATCTCTGCCTTGTTACAGTGTTCAAAGAATATGGACATTTTAGAATAAATAACAGACTAATTATAAGAACAAAATATATAACCCTAACCCTAACCCTAACCCTAACCTGGTATGCACTCACTGATAAGCGGATATTAGCCCCAAAACACACAATACCTAAGATGCAACGCAGAAACCTCATGAAACTCAAGAAGAAGGAGGAAGACCAAAGTGAGGGTGCTTTTGTCCTTTTTAGAATGAATATCTAAAGATTCAACCAGAGATCCCAGGATCTAAACCTCCAGCCTGAGAACAGACAGGGGCAAGTTGTCCTCTGAGAGGCTCTAACCAGCAGCTGACTCAGACAGATACAGACATCCAGAGCCAAACAGTGGATGGAGCTTGAGGACTCTTAAAGAAGAATAGGTGGAAGGATTGCGGGCCCTAAGGAGATAGGAACTGCACAGGAAGATCAACAGAGTAAACGAACCTGAACCCTTGGAGCTCTGAGAGACTGAACCACCAACCGTGGAGCATACCTAGTCTACACAGATCTACCTCCATGGGCTGAACCTAGGCCTCCCTGCACATATGTTGTAAATGTGCAGCTTGGTTTTCATGTAGGTCTCAAACATCTGGAGTGGGGGCTATCCCAAAACATGCAGCCTGTATATGGAGTATGGTCTTCTAAAAAAAAAAAAAAAAAAAAAACCAGTTGTTCAGTTATTCATGGAATATTATTTTTTTATATCTCTTGTATTCAGTTTGCAACTACTTCATTGAGAATTTTTGTATGTATATTCAGGAGGGATACTGGACTATAACTTATATATTTTTGTTGGGTTTACACTTGATTTCACTATTTCAATATTATTTGCTTTGTGAAGGAAAAAAAAATATTGTGTATTTGTGTGTGCATTTGTGTCAGTGTGTCTTTGTATGTGTGCATAGATGGTACATTTACATGAATGTAGGGACCCAGAAAGGACAGAGAATATGTTGAGATCCTGGAGCTGGAGTTAGGGGTATTTGAGCTTCCGAGATGAGTGTAGGAACTGAACTCTGGTCCCATGCTTCCACAGCAGTATTCTCTGTTAAACTGCTGGCCATCTCTCTATGTCACAGTTGATAGGTGACTGTTGTGTAAATATATTATTTAAGGGGAATCCTATTTGCATTTGTATTTAATATCTAATAAGGAGAAATATATTATTCTTTCATTCTACATCAAAATATTTCATATAAAGGCCTATTGCTCTCTCTCATGCATTAATTATACTTGTAAATTAAATGCTTAGGTCTATTGTTTTTAAATGTTGGGTTTTAATATAATATCAGGGTTTACACCTATTTTCTCTACTGCTGAATATACAATGTATGTGAGCAACATATAGAATAATGCCCAAGGCAAAAGAGAATCTTGTAAGTCATGAATGTGGAATAAATCACCTAAATCTTTAACATATTTACATGACAATACCAATAACTCAACCATTGAGTGGGAAAAGGATTTGATTCAAATGATGAGTAAATTAACCACAGAATCTGAAAAAGATTCAAGACTCTAAGAAACCTTCAAAATAGAATTGCTACACAGTGAAATATGAAGAGAGTAATGAAGTTTTATCAATACGGTATAGAACCAAACAACTGAAGTTAGGAGACAAAACAGAAGGTAAAAGACAGGCAGAAGAGAGAATGCCTTTATGGAACAGAAGATTTCTGCATGTATCAACTCATGATAAGACAGACTGAAATAAATCTGTCCAAGTTGTAGTTTCCTTAACACCATATACATAAAAACAAACATGCAAAACAAAACACCACCACAAACAACAAAATATGAAACCACCAATTACAACTCCAGACAAACAAACAACAAAACAAAACAAAACACAGGTTTTTAACTCTATTTGAAAATCCAATATGGTAGGATATGTCAAGATACTTTAGAGAAAAAAAAATTAAAGAGTTAAAGAGTATTTGTCACATCAGATTTGAAGCTTTCACATACGTATATCAAATTGGTGGATAGGTGTCATTCAATAAAGAAGTAAGTAAATGAAATAAAAGACTCAGGAAGGGTCCTATGCATGTATATGTAGCAAGAAGAATATTGAAGAAAATACTGGCTTTCTGGTAGAATGCCTTGGATTAATTTTGTCTCTAGATAGGAGGAAACCAACTCCTGAAAATTATCCTCTAACTTCCAGACACATAGGGCCTTCTCCCCAGATAAATGAATAAATAAACAAATAACTGCAAAATAAATATTATCTTTATTTGTCTGTCTACATCACTTCCCAAGTGAGTGGTCTATATTATGGATGTAGCTTTTCTTCACTCGAGACCATGTTATTGTTTTGTGCTTCCTCTCCATGTTTTGGCACAATTAGGAGCATCTTCAAAGTTCAACTCAGGATATAGGGAGATAATATCAATAATACTTTGCAGCTTTATAAAGAATTTCCACATAGTTACCATTTAGGGAGATTTCTATTCCTTTCTGTCAGTCCAGATTGCCACCAAGTACCACTTTCTTTCTTTACTTGCATACCTTTCTTGAGGGTATCTTTGCCATTTTTATGCCTCAAGATCCTGATAATGTACTGGTTTAGATTTTATATTTTAAAAAGTGTCAATAGTTTGGCTTTTCAACAGAAGGTTATTTTCTATGGCTGTAGAGTTCTGTAGATTAAGGGCTTGAGATGCAGCTCAGTGGTAGAGTGACAATATAGCAAGCAAAAGGCCAGAGTTCCACTTCTGACATTGAACAAAGGGGGAAGGGAGGAAGAAAGGAAGGAAACAAGTGTAGGCAGCTGTGTTTAAGATAGCACCTCGGACAGTTGCAAAGTCGTATGACTAGCACCTGACAATGTAAGCAGCTGGCTTCCAGCGTGGCCAGCTCAGCTAAACTGGTAAACAAGTCCTTTGTGCATGCCTCGGCCTCCTGCCCCTCCTGAGCGGGCTTATGCTAATGAGGTATTGGCAGCTTAACCTATCCTGAGAGAACACATCACCCAGCCTGCCTTGGGAAGATATATAAGCAACTCATTTCTGCTGCTGGGGGTCCCTGTCCAGTCAGCGTTCCCGTCCAGGTCTCCGTTCTGTCCCCGGTCCCCCGTCCATAAGTCAAGAGTCGTCTGCAATAAAAGCTGACTGAAGAAGGATCCGACCGGTTGTAGTGGTCCTTAATTGAGGTCAAGGTGGATGCGACAAACAAGGAAGGAAGGGAGAGAGGAGGAGTAGAAGAAAGGAAGAAATTTAGGTTAAAAGTTCCTTTCTCGTCTGCACTTTAAGGGTGCTTGTACCTAGTTCCTCTTCATGCATTGTTTTCTTTTTCTTTCTTCTCCTACATTTAATGTTTTTTAAGTACAGGGCAGGGTCCATTCATTAGAGGTCAGAGGACAACTTTGTGGAATAAGTTCCTCATTCTACTGTGTGACTCCCAGGGATGGAACAGAGGTCATCAGGCTTAGCAGCAAGCACCTTTATCAGCTAAGCAGACTTGCTAGCCCTTATGTTGTTTCTGAATGGAAGCAAACCAGCTTGTACTTAAGTTAACTATTTTGAACATAACATACATGTTACACAATATACATGTTTCTTCTGACTGCTTTTAGGTATTTTCCTTAGACAACTATACGTAATTTAGTTAAGATTTCCTGAGGCATGATTTTTAATTTTTTTATACTTTGGGTTCCCTGTGCGCTTCTATATACCAGTATATAATTTCAATAAAATAACATTTTCTGCTGATTTTTTTCCTTTTTGGAGGCTCTTTCATATATGTTTAGATGCTTGAAGTTTTTACAAAGTTGCTAGTGACCTCATTTAAGAGGACATTCTCTTTATTTTGGATTTCTACTGCTATGTCTTCAAAGTGGATTATTTTTCCTTCTGAAAAGTGTGAACATTCCTCATATGATGTACTCTTAAGGCCAGATACGTATTTTTTTCTAAGTTAAGTGTGGCAGATTTTCTCTTTTTTCCAGATGCCAACTTAACTTTTAAGCATGTCTAATGTACTTTAAATGCCTTTGAATGCTCTAGCAGCCAGCATTCACTTCGGTTCTACTTCTGTCACTGTTGATGGATTGATCTGTCTCATGGTGAGTCACCCTCCAGCTTCCTCCATGCTTGGATGTACTTTATAAGTGACCTTGTTGTTTGCTGAATTCTCACAAATATTCGTGAGCTTTGTTCTGGAATACAATTAAATGACTTAGACTATGTTCCTTTCTAGTCTTGCTCTCTAAATTTTGTAGGAATGCCTTGGATATTGTTTTATGAAGCCCTATGTGTCCCCCATGACCAAGAGGTCTTCTAAGGCTTCTAAGGGGTCTCCCCTATACGTGGAATTTATAAACTTTTAAAGTTCACCTGGCATGGACAGTGGATGAAATCCTGAGTAAATAGGCTGTATTAATATCAACACAGCTATGTCAAGGACCACCATGCCTCAGACCCATTGGAATGGCAAAGATTTCTCCAAGTCAGGGTCAGAGAAATGTCAGTACTTCCCCTTATCCCTGTGAGAATATTGACAGAGTATAAAGAAAGCATTCTGTGTGTGTGTGTGTGTGTGTGTGTGGGGTGTGTGTGTGTGTACTTAAAGGGGAAAATATGGATGGCAAATGTCCCTACATACAAAGTAAATGTAGAGTATCTTTTCTAAACTTAGCAACAAATCCAGTGTCCTTCTCCTCTTCCTTCCCTCTCCCCTCCTTTTTCTTTCTTACTTTCTAAATGGCTTTTTAAAAATTGTTACATTGTATAATGCATACTTCTTAAAGTGACACAAAGTCCTTAGAGACTGAGATAAGTTTGAGCCAATGATTACATTGTGATTGTTTCAAGTAGAGAAGAGAAGGAACGGATCTAGTATTCACCAGTTTCACAGCTTCATCATTATATAACACCAGTTGGACAAAACACATTACCAGCCACAACTTCAGCAAAGACTATGTGGTTAGATCTTAGCTTCTTTTCTGTCTTCTTTTTTAAAAAATCTGAAATATTGCTTTATTGGAGTTACAACTGATCATGTCTTTATTTAATACAAGAAATATATAGAAGGACATTCTATATTTCTACAAATAAAGGTCTGATCCAGTTTTATAACTCCTGAATATAATCATAGTATCTGGAAAGCTGACACAGGGTGATTGTAGAATCTGCAGCATGCTATACTTGGCAGCCCATAGTTAAAATCAAAAGGTCACAGATAGAAAAGGAGACTTTCAGGTAAATGGCCGGGTTAAGGCCCATAAAGTCAGATCCATGCTCAGCCCCAGGTACCACTAATGCATTAAATATGTCCATCAGTAGATATACCCCACACAATACACACGACCATATATCATATACAGGATACATACTTCACAGACCTGCCTTAGCCTTATAACTGAAAAGGATTCATAGAATTTTTCTGTCTGGAAGTATTTGGAAGTTCTAAGACATCACTGGGAACTTGGAACCTGACTCATCATACTCTAATTCCGTTTGCTTGTCTTTTGGGGACTTGCAGTTGAGATTTGCCAGTAATTGTGTGCTATGTATGAAAGGCACATTTACCAGGAAAACAAAGTGAAAGAATTCATTTAAAATTCAACATGAAATTGGATCCATTTTGGCAGATTTTATCTTTCTAAGAGTAGGTTAAGCAAGCGATAACATTCACATCCAGTCAGCCAAGATACCTGGGTAAGGGAGGTTCCTTTGTATGAAACCAGTAGCTATCACCTGAGGCCATTACTGTGGCTCACTGGACATTTGGTAATATCTGGAGATACTTAATTTATTATACATGGGATGAGGAGATGCTACTATAGATTACCTAACAGTACTAGACATTAGTACTGTTAATAAAAGCCTCCTGTTCCTTTGAGAGTCATCTAGAACACCATGTCAAGAAAACAGTCTAAACACTCCTGCAAATACTCATAAAGGAGCAGAAACCAACCTAGAGATAGTTTATTTTTAATTAATCAATTTATTTACATCAACCCCTGCCCCCTCCTGGTCCCCACCTCACAGAGACCCTTCTCTTATCCCCCCTCCTCTTCTCCTCTGAGAGGGTTGTCCCTCTGGGGATCTCCCCACCCTGGCTCATCAAGCCTCTGCCAGTGTAGGCTTATCCTCTTTCATTGAGAACAGAGAAAGCAGTCCTGTTGGGGAACAAATACCAAACCAAAGATTTAATGAAACATGGTAGACTTAAATTTTAAGAAAATGTTCATTAAAAATAATGTCTTTCCTCAAGGTTTATTTAAAAATCCATTAATCTAGGATTTACAACTGAGGTCATGATAGCAACTACTCAGAAATCTATGACAATTTAATCGATGACATTTAATTATTCACATAATACTATTATTTATAAACAGCTACATTTTGTGAAAACAATCCTCATACATATTCTAAAGGAAAGGCTTGTATAGTTCAACTAGGCCTCTTAAATATAGTAAGGAGAAATGGTAAGGTTGAGAGGGCGCTCTAAGTTCATCAGTCTAGTCTTCTTGTTGAAAAAGTCCAAAAAAGGACAAATTAGAGATGGAACAACTCTGGAACCAAGGTCATCTGGCTTGGGTTTAGTACACTATAAAGAGCATGCAAGTTGAAATGATAGCACTGGCTGAGACTGCCAAAGAAATCACAGTAAGTCTAAAACACTCATCAGATTAAGTTAATCCACACAACAACAACAACAAAATTCAAATTTTTTTCATTTGTCTCATATTAACACAAACACGCTAACACTTTCCCAGTGAAAAATGAGAAAAATAATCAATCATTTAAATCCCACCTCATAAGCCTCCTAATGAGTCTTTCTTATGGCTCATGCTTCTCCTGACTTCTGTCTTTCCGTATCCCCACAGAAGATGCTTAATAGAATTCAGCATTAATCATAAACTCTGTGCTGAGTGCTCAGGCCAGGAAAGGAAGAAAAAAGCAAATTTTGTTGTTCTCGAATTTTAATTGACAGGAAAGATATCATAATAAATAAAATACAGGTGAGGTGGCACATCCTGGAATCTTGGCATACAGAAGCAAAAGATGCCAAGCTGAAAGCTAGCCTGGGATGTATACTGAAATCTTATCTCAAAAAAGTGATAAAATGCTAATTGAAAATAGGAAAAATGCTAAAAGATAAAGCATTAAAAGGAAAAAGATGCAGAAACAATAGTTTTTGTTAACCTAGTCTGGGGAAGAAGAAGAAACCCCCATTAAGAAAAGTTTTTACCCAGAAAAGAGAAGCAACTTTTGATGAAGAAGAGGGTTCAGCCATATTCAGCATGGAGAGAAGAAAATATTGAGATAGAGTAAGAATAGTACAAAGAAAGAGTTTGGGTACATTGAATAGTTGTGTAGGCCCTAACTTCAATCCCTGTACCACTAAAAAACAAAATGGTATTTTACACTTTTGAAAATCCGTATTTTAAGGGAATTTAAGCTATTGTTTTGTTTTGTATTTTTGTATTTGTTTGTATTGTTTTGTATTGGATGAGAGAGGACTTTTTTTTTTTAATTGGAAATTTTATTTACATTTCAGATGTTCTCCCCTTACCCCATTTTCCCTACCTCCCTCCCAGGAACTCCCTATCCCATCCCCCCTCCTCCTGCTTCTATGGGGGTGTCCCCCTACCTACACCACCCACCCACACCTCACCTCCCCACCCTCGAATCCCCCCATTCCCCCCTCCCACACACACACGACGTCCATCCTTCATGGGACCAAGGATCTCTTCTCCCACCTATAAGACCCTTGCATATATAGCTGGAGCCACGGGTCCCTCCCAGGCTGGTGGTTTAGACCCTGGGGGCTCTGGTTGGTTGTTATTGTTGTTCTCCTCATGGGGTTGCGAATCCTTTCAACTCCTTCAGTCTTTGCTCTAACTCTGACAGAGGACTTTTTTAACTGAAATTTATTTTTATTTTTTTTATTGGATATTCATTTACATTTCAAATGTAATCCCCTTTCCTCATTTCCCCCCTCCCACCTAGGAACCACCTATCCCATCCCCCCTCCTCCTGCTTCTATGATGATATGCTCCCACCCACCCTCCCACTCCCCACCCTCGATTTCCCCCACACTGGGGCATCCAGCCTTCACTGGACAAAGGACTTCCTCACGCACCTATGCCTGACAATGTCATCCTCCCCTATGTATATAGCTGGGGCCATGGGCTATGTGCTCCCAGGCTGGGGTTTAGAGCCTGGGAGCTCTGTTGTTGGTATTGTTGCTGTCCCCATGGAGCGACAAACCCTTTCATCTCCTTCAGTCTTCTCTCTCACTCCTCCATTAGGAATCCCATGATCAGCTCAATGGTTAGCTGTGAGCATTCCCTCTCTGTATATGTCAGGCTCTGGCAGACCTCTAGGGAGACAGCTATATCAGGCTCCTGTCAGCATGGCTTCCTGCATCCACATCAGCGTCTACCTTTGGTGACTGCTCATGGGATCGGATACCTCAGATGGAGCAGTCTCTGGACGGACCCTCCTCAAGTCTCTGTCCCACGCTTTGTTTCCATATTTGCTCCCATGAGTATTTTGTTACCCTTCTAAGAAGGGCCAAAGCACCCACACTTTGGTCTTCCTTTTTAGTATAAAATATTTTTTTCACCAATAAAATGAGGTGAATGAAATTCTTTTTCAGTTTTGCATCTTATTCCCTAATTAATAATTTCCTGTCAAGAAATAGCAGTTAATGTTTTAAAGTCCAGCTTTAAAATGTTCAGGTCTGTCAGCATAGTATAAATTCACAAGTCATCTGAAGTCATCTCCATGACTTCTGTGTGTTTCTCCATGTACAAGGGAGAGAAACAAAATAACCTCCAAGTGTCTATGGTGGATTTTCTGTTATGTGAGGATGTAGCCTTCAGTCTTGCCAGGGCATGCAGCACACCTCAATTATTGTGCTTGGACAAATTATATGCTTGGAAAAAAATATCTTTCCGCATTTACTCTGAGCATTGCACAGTGCAACTCCCTGACAGTTTCACTTTACAGAAAGTATTTGCACTAAAGAATTAAATTACTCGGGGCTGGAGAGAGTATGGTGATCACTGACTGCTCTTCCAAAGGTCCTGAGTTCAATTCCTAGCAACCACATGGTGGCTCACAACCATCTGTAATAGGATCTGATGCCCTCTTCTGGTGTGTCTGAAAACAGTTATAATATACTCATATAAATTAAAATAAATAAATCTTAAAAAAAAAAAAAAGAATTAAATTACTCTCACCCCTGTTGTTACCACAACATGTTGTTCATGAAGTACTGCTCAGTAGTTTGTGTGGAGGGTATTATCTGCTATTGAGTTAGAAGTAGTCAGGGCCTGTAGGGGCTAATTTGGTTGCTCAGCTTCATATGTTGCTTAATAGCAATATCACAATTTGGGGGAAAGTCATTCTCCCTTACATTAGTTCTTTATGAAGTTCATATGGCTTCTTCTGTAAGCTGAGTTCTTGTTGACTTAGAAACATGTTCAGAATAAGGGAGAATGACTGGGCTAATGCAATGTCTGCCCTAATATAACACAGAAGTCACTTAGGCTATCGTAAAGAACACGGGACATCTCTCCTGAAGATGACTTTTATAGCTTAGAAACAATGCTCAGTGTTCTAGGGAGTAAGATCTGGGATAAACATAATTTTCTGGGTGATATGGGACACCTGGCACAACCTTGGCACAACAGGTATTACCGGGTTGTGAACTACAGTTTTCTTCAGAATTTCAGGAAAATAGCCTGACTAGGGAGAGGGAGAGAGATAAGGATGAGAGAAGGTGGAAAATCCTGCTCCTAGAATCCATGGGACATTAAATAACAAAAGCAGCACTGGTGATGCCTTGTGAGGTTCGTTATAAAAGCATCATTCTTTCTCTGTTGCACCTATATTTTTTCACTTCAGAAAGAATAAATAGCAGAACTAATTTATGTACCTGAATAAAAGTTAAGGGACAGCATTACACCCTGAGTTACATAGTATTTAGCACCGTTGGCTACAGACTAGGATCAATCTTGGGAAACTTTAGAATGCTTTTTGATGCTCACATTTAAAAGATTTTGATTTAATGGATATGGAATATGGTTTGGGCATTGGAGTTGTAGGTTTTCCAAGGTTTCTAATGTGCATCTGAGGTTGGGCTGTATGCACATAAAGCAAAAATTTAAGTTTCACAGATACCTCTCATCTTTATCTCTATTCTCTATCTATCTATCTATCTATCTATCTATCTATCTATCTATCTATCTATCTATCTATCTGTCTATCTACTACCTACCTAACCCATCTATCTATGAACAAAAGTTTCTATAAAGGAGCTACTCCTTATACTGAAAATTTGTCAAGACTTGATTAACCATTAAAATGTCAATGATGTGGAAACGTTAGAAGGCCGCAGGTAGATTGCAAGTAATTACCATTGTCTTGGTTTGGGGTTGGGATTTAACTCAGAGGTAGAAAACTTGCCTAGCAAGCTCAAGGCCCTGGGTTTAGTTCTTAGCTCTGAAAAAAAAAAAAAAAGACAAAAAGACCAAAACCAAAAACCAAAAATAAAAGAAAAACAAACAAAACAAAAACAAAAGCAAGGAAACTGGCACACAATTGTTTTGGTTTATCTGCAGTCCCCAGTTGGACATTCCTTGACCATCTTTGTGTCTCATCTACCATCAAGTGTACAACAGAAATAACTTTTTGTATTAACAAAACCCTAGTTTCTACCAACCTAAGGCGTCAGTAGAGACAGTAAAGGAAACCTTCTTTTACTTGGGGTGTTGGTTGTTCCAGGAGATCTTACAACAATAAGGCGGCTAGGGATATTTGAGGGTTGTAAATAATAAAAGGGCTGTGATCTCTTTAGAATGTGTGAGGCTTTGGAATTTGACTCACTTGCATGACTTTGAGATGATTACTTTCCTAAAATCCTTTGTGGAAATGATAATATTTCTACAGTTCAGTTCAGGCAGGTACACAATAAGCATCCTTTTGTATCCAATCTAATTGAAATTGATCCTTAAAAACGACCTTTTATGTTCTTGATCTATCAGCTTCTATTCCCAGTGCCTGTAATTGCAGGCAGGTTGGTAGCTTATCATTTAAAACGCATCTCATCTTCAAATTGTCTTCTTGTTCCTTGACTATTTGCATCTATTGTATTGCTAGTTCCTCAATGTAGAACTGGATTTTAATACAAAATGGTATAAAAGCAAAAAAAAAGGAGGAAGGAGGATGGGACAGGGAGTTTCGGGTGGGGAGTGGGGTGGGGAATGGGGAAAGGGGATGACATCTCAAATGTAAATAAATAAAATATCCAATAAAAAAGGTTTTAGACAATGTTTTAGTCTATGGCTTAATCTTGCCATTATTTGGAATATATTCCTGTATATGTGACCATGTGCCTTGTGTGCATCTGTGTAACATTAAACCAGGCAAGGCACATGGACTGTTGGAGCATCAGTACAGTGTCACCCACAGTGCTCATCAGTGCTTTCCTCTGTGCACTTTCTTCCAACTATCATCATGCACATTTTATTCACATATCAGTCGTGCACATTTTTCATAATGAGAAAAAACTACCCATGAAGCAGAATTAACAATATCATCCATATTCTCACATCACATATGAGTCTGTTTTAATTTGTTGTATACCAAGCTAAATATCAAGGTTTGCATATTTATGCATATATACATGTACACACATATGTATGTACACATAACCTAACACAAGTCTATGTAAGAAAAGAAGTTAAACCTTAATTGTTTAATTATAAAGAATATTTGTTATTGTTAAAATTGTACTTTTTGGGTGATAAAGTGCTTCCCCTGGCATGTAGGACTTCCTGGAGTCAATTTTCAGTACTGAAAAATTATATGAGTTTTGAGCATATCTGCATATGTATAGATTATGTTAATGTATAAGTTTGCTTCTCTTAAAATACAATTGAATTAATGTTCAGTATAATTTTGAATAAAATCATTATAAGTTTAAAAAAAAGAAATAATAACAGCTAACCTGAAGAACTGTAAAGTAGAAAGAGGATTAAACATAATAATATAATGATAATTTATAGACTGAGAAGTCTAATTAAAGCAAACACACAACTCTTAACCCTAAAATACTGTTGAGATATTATGTACTTCCTTTCAGTCTGTGGGTAGGAAGGTCTGTCTTGTGCATCAAATTCCAGAGATCTAGAAACTGAAGCACAAAAGGTAAATTGTGCTAAAGGACACAAAGTTGAGAGGGATTAGAGAATAAACAGAAAGAAAATAGAAACATAATTCCTCTGGTTTCTATTGAATGCACATTTCTATGAAAACATCCCAGAAATTCTCTTCCCTTAATCCATTTTTAAAGTAAAAAATGCCTAAGGATAATTTTGTAATGTGCTTCCACAGAGATTCTTAAATACATACATAGGAAAATTAAAGGAACAAGGCAGGGGGAAGTGTTTCCTGAATAGTTGATTTGTTTTAAGATTTTTATTTTTGCACAATACCAGAAAGGTATGACAGAATACAAACTGAACATTCAAACTATGAATTAAGTCCAAGCCTACAAGCCTTGGGCAAATAAGAAGGGATCTAATGCAAGAAAAAGTTGTGAAACACAGAAAGAATAAAAATTAAGAAAATTTGAATAAATTATTTTTTAGAAAGGATGTATCAATATTGGCTCATTAATTATAACATTTTTTTTAAATAAATTGTGCTTAACTCAGTTTTTTTTTTTTTTTTAAGTTTTTGATGACACGGTTTCTCTGTGTACCCTGGCTGTCCTGAACTCACTCTGTAGACCAGGCTGGCCTCAAACTCAGAAATCCCCTGCCTCTGCCTCTCAAGTGCTGGGCATTAAGGGTGTGTGCCACCACTGCCCGGCTTAATTATAAGCAATTTTACCACACTGCTATTTCAGATGAAACTGGGTGTGAGATATTTGTAGATTCTTTATACTAACTTTACGTTTTGTAAACAGCTAACACTGTTAAAATAAAAAAATATAAATCTGTGTCTTCCTTTAATGTAGAGAACATATTTAGAGCATCAACTTTTTGTTTTTGAGGCAGAGACCAGTGTAGCCTGAACTTGCTATGTAGCCAAGAATGGTTTCTACCTTGTGATCCTCCTGTATCCACCTCCCAAATATTGGGATTATAAGAGTGTACCATGTGCCTATGTCCACCTATAAATTGTTATCATGAAAAATGTGTTCCAGCATCAGGTTGAGACAATAACAGTGAACTTGGAGGTCTGTGGTGTGAAAAATATTACAGGACATAATTAAAAATCGTAATTTAAAAAGAGAAGTCAATCAGTCAACCAAACAAGCACCCAACCAAAGCAACAGCTACCCAGTGCCTTTGGCACACACACTTTAATTCTCAATTCCATTAATGATTTTTGACAGTTTCCTCCACTTGGGCATTAGACGGTGCTTGTGATCATTTTACCAAGAGGGTGGTTCTTTTGTATGAGCAGTAAGTCTCTCAACAGGAGACATGTCTGAGAGATTTGCCTCAATGCTTGTGAAAATACATTTTGGAAAAAAAAAAAGTAGCTATAAAAAAATTCACTGGTTTGGGTGGAAAATTCAAACCATTAAGAAAACTAAAAAAAAGCACTAAGCAATCCATAAGTCTCAAGGGCCCAACAGGGTGCTTCAAGATGTCTTCAGACACAGAGTATAGGTACTTGTGTTGACCCATAGCATCTGCCAGCTTTTAAAAAGAATCTCATCAACATTACATTTAAGTTCTAAATCATTTTGTGTGCCACGTGTAGCAATGGATTTGACATTTTTTAGAGACTCCTCTCAACATTACTTTTAAGTTCTAAACTGTTTTTGTGTACCTACATTTAGCAATGGGTTTTACATTTTAAATAAAGATCCCATCAACTTTTAACTTCTAAGTAATTTTGTGTGCCTACATTTACCAATGGATTTCACATTTTTCGAACATTCTTTGTATGTTTATTGGATAAATGAATGAATTTATGAGCAGAAGAATGAATGAAATGAGTTTCTCTCCTAGCCAAAAATATCATTCTCTCCTTCATCTAAATATAAATGGTATTATATTTTTGCACTCTAGACATCTCATATTCATCCATCTTTGAATCACCATCAATATTTGTAAATTAAAACTGACAAGCACTTTTAACAAGATATCTTGAATATATGCTTATATTTAACCCAAATTTGGCTTGCCGAATTCTTGCAATTGGTAAAATAAACAAACAAACAAACAAACAAACAAAAACCTTCACCCTAGATCTCTTATAATTCTGTATTTAAATTCTCTCAAATATGGCTAGAACATACCAATTAACAGCTCCCAAAAGAAAAAGAACAGCTTGACAAGAGCCTTATATAATTATTCAGAATTCACATTGTACTTATTGCTAGGTCAGTCCAGCTCTCATGAAGCCTAGTATAAAATAAGATAGTACCAGTAGATTTTTGTGAATCACTACACCTCTGGTGATAGTGTCTGAACAGGTCCTGTAGATACAAACAAAACTGCATGAGGAAGTTGTCTAAATGCCTATGCTTTCTACGGTCTATAATGCCAACATGAACCTGTATTTTCATGGAATGTGCTCTATGATAGGCTGACTGAGAAAGAGAAGATTGAAGCCTGTTTTACTGATTGTTCTGCAAGTTATGCAGGTACCACCCAGAAGTGGCTGCAGCAATACCCCTTTCTGGGAAAACCACAAATAACACTGGTGAAAGAACATCTTCACAGTGTGCAGAACTTTGATAGTACACACAGTCCTACATTTTGTTGTGAAGGAGAAATGGTCAAATGAGCAATTGTTCATGACTCATGGGCAGTAGTCAATTGATTGGCTGGATGACCAGGGAATTGTAAAAAGCATGATTGAAAAATTGGGGAGAAAGATATTATGGAAGAAGTATGTGGGTATATCTTTAAATGAGCAAACTACGTGAAGATATTTGTGCCCCACGTAATACTGAGAAACTTAAGCTGAGAAATTTAGTAACCAGTAGACACGATGCCTCATTATGTAGACAGTCAGCCTCTTTCCCCATCCATTCCTGTCATTTGCCCCATGGACCCACGAACAAAGTAGCCATAGTGGCAGAGATAGGGTTACGCATTGACTTGGCAACATAGACTTGCACTCACCAAAGCTGACCTGGTTATACCTGCTGCTTATCTGGCAACATCAGAGACCAACACTGAGCCCCAGGTATGGCATGATTTCCCAGGTGATCAGACAGCAATATAGTAGGAGATTGACTACATTAAACCACTTCCTCCATGGAAATGACAATGCTTTGTCCTTACTGAGAATACTCATTCTGGTTATGGATTTGCCTTTCCTGCATGTAATGCTTCTGCCAAAGCCATCATACATGGACTTAATGAATGCCTTATCCACAGTAATGTTATTTCACACAGTATTGGTTCTAATGTAGGAACTAACTACACAGTCAAAGAACTGAGACAGTGGACCCATAGGTATCCTGAAGCAGCTTTCCTGAGAGAAGGACAGAATGGTTTTTGAAGACACAATCAGAGTGGCATATAGGTGGCTGCACCTTAGATGAATGCTGCAGGATTCTCAAGAAAGTAGTATATGATTTGAACCAGCATCCAATAGGTATAGTTTATCCTATAGATAGGATCCCTGGATCCAGGAACTAAGAGGTAAGAAAGGAAACAGTTCTACTCACTATCACTCCTAGGGACCCACTAGGAAAAGTCATGGAAAACTAGAACAACCTAATCCAAGCAAGGGAACAAAGGACACAGACCCATTAGCAATGAAAGTATTGATCACTCCTGCAGGGAATGAGCCAAGACCTGCTGAGGTGTGCTTGCTGAGGATGGAGGAAATACAGAATGGGTAGTAGAGGAAGGTAGTTATAAATATCAGCTAAGACCATGTGATCATTGCAGAAGGAAGGATTATAAGTGACTAGAGGGTATCTGTTGTGTTAAGAATACACTTGGACAGATATTTATGATTTTTCCTCAATTTCTTTATCATGTGATGTAACATCAATTAAAACAATATCAGTGGTCATCAAATTTAAGTTCAAGATACTAAAAGAATGCCTAAAATTACATTAAATTATACTAAAATAATGTACTCCAGTTGTACCAGAGACAGTCATATCACATTAGGCATAATTATGACTTAGTTAAATCTATAGTATGTTTGCAATTGTATCTTGCATAGTTATACTATATTAAGAGTAATTATAATATTGTTATTGTTTCAATTGGAAATTAAGTATGGCATAAGGTGATATAAGTTTGTGTCAAGTTGCCAAGCGTTAGACCTGTGTTGGCTATTCTTAGCTGTCAATTGGATTACATCTGCAATTATCTAAAATTCAAAAATGGCTGGACACTACCTGACATGGATTTCTTGCTTAAGTCGATCTTTGAAAGTAGGAAGATACTGTTAGTATTCTGTCTAAACTCCATGTCCACAGCTATCTGGCAACAGCCAGGTATGCTCCTCCCCACAGTTACCTGGCAACAGCCAGGTAGGCCTCCCACTATAAAAGTTATGCCCTGTCCCTTATTTCACCAGTCCTGTCCTGCCCTCTAGTGGAGGAGTAGTACCTCGCTGGCCCCCCTAATGCCCTGAATCAACCAATCTATTCTATGATATCCATCTGTGGCTGGTCCTTCAGTGGGAGAGATGCCTCGCATGACCCACCTGAGGACAGCCCTTCCAACCTTTCAGATACATTTCTATATTTATCTTTGAGTGAAAGACACACCTCAACTTGGGTCACAGTTTCTGCTGAAAAACCTATTGTAAAGGACATGAGAGGCAGCTCTCACTCTTTCCTGACCCATGCTAGCAATTCCATTTCCTTCAATGAATTATTTTTCTTTGAATTCCAATGTATACTGAAGACTAAGTGAGAACTTGTGTTAGACCTTCTATACGTGAACAATTACTGGATTTTGGACTTTCTACACATAGACTGTCATTTTTTGATCTGCTGGACAACATCTGTAGTCATCAAAAATCATCACTATATATATGTGTGTGTGTTTGTATATATTGTATGTGTGTGTGTGTGTGTGTATATTGTATATGTGTATATATATATATGTATATTTGTGTGTCAATTTCTCAATATTTCATAGGAATTTAAATATCCCTAGCACAAATTGTGTTCAGCATTCTTCTCATCTGATGTTATGCACTATACTCTCATGTATTGTCTCTCTATATAGTTGTGAACTCTGGGCAAAGAAAGATCAACTGCCTTTGAAGAGAATAAACTTTTTTTGAGACCCCCTAGGATGTAAGGCTGAAGTCAGGCCATCTGCGTTCTAGGAACTCCACAAAAGGGCGGAACCTAGAATGCAGGTAATCTGGTTCTTAGGCTCTGGGTTCCAAGGACAGGCTAACCATTAAAGGAGAAATTCGAGTCAGTTAGGTCGAACCAGGAAACTGGTGACCACAGTGACTGGCAAGACCACAATGACAGGGCAGGACTGCATTCCTGAGAAAAATAAGTGTACAGAGTGTTTTCACATGACCCTGACTCACAAGGTTGGATTCCTCTGGAATGTTCTGCTATTTTTATGTTATGTCTCCTTGGCAACCCTCGCCCCCTCCCCATCCCTGGTTTGTGGTTTTCTCCTTTAAAAACTCCCCTCACACCAGCAGGGCAGTCAGGGTCAATTCAACTCCTGCATGAGCAAACGAATTGACCAACAGCGGCTGTTCTCCCGAATAAACCTCTGTTTTTGCATCCAGTTTCTTGTCTTGTGAGAGTTACTGGTGGTCCTGTCATCCTGAGACTTGAGTGAGGGTCTCTCCTGAGTGGGGTCTTCACCTTACTCACATGTCTATGAAGACATATTAGGGAATTTTTAAAACAGTAGTTTTTCATTAGTTAAGCAAAATATACTTTTAAATCATTTGAAAATATCTGAATATAAGTATTCTAAATAAAAAATTTAAAAATTATTTTGTACCATCAAACATTCCTTGTGCCCTTCCCCCAGCCTTGAGCAGACCTGAAGGATCTCTGTTTACTACCGCAGCAGACCAAACAATAGGACTCAGGAGGTGTTAACCACCTTGGCTACCCACAGTCTGCTACAGGAGCTGAGAAGAATAGACTGCTGCTGACTTGCCTTAAGATAGTCCCCTCACTCATGCTTTGGGTGAACAAGAAGGAATATCAGTGTGGAAGTGGGGCTTCCCCTTTAAATTGAATGTTGAACATTAAACTTCGAGCCTCCAGCCTCAATCAGAGAACTTTGTCTTGGCTTCATCTCTTTTCGCCCTCCCTCCCCCTTTCATTCCCAGCCCTCTTTCAGGTGAACCCAGTTGACCATGGTCACAGGTGGCTACAATTCCTCTTAAAAAGAAGTGTCATGAACAAAGAATTTAATAAAGCATATTTCCCAGACACTTGTCTAAAGTAGTCATCCACTTTTGCTATTCTACTAACTCTACCAAGACAAAATCAGCTGCAGACTAACAGAACCTGAACAGATGAAGCAAGCTAATTCAGGTGAAAGAAATGTATAAGGTCACTGAACTTGTGTCATGGAATTATCTGAACAGTTTGCTCGCATGTCTTTCAGAACTGGACACTGAGACCTGGAACACAACAGAGAGTGTCCAGGACAGATAGTGGGTCCTAGTTCTGCCAGTGGTCTTGACAACAGGCATGGCATATTGAATTGGCCATCACCAGAATTCATTCTGAACACTGAAGAGACCAAACCTTCCTATTTTTCAGGTCTAAAGGAATAAAAATCATGACAGAAGATTTGTTAGTCTGTTTTTGTTTGTTTGTTTGTTTTTTAATGTAGTCACATAGGCCCACCTATAAAATGGATTCATTTACTACAACATAATTACAAGAAACTCTTCCTGCCCTAATATCACTACCCTGCCCAGCCTCATCTCACTCCTGGATTCACCTGCCTAATGTGTTATAGTCTTGCAAGATGAAGAAGTGCCTTTAATGTTCTTGTGTCTTGGCACGTCCCGGTCACCAGGAGTCTATATTCTCTATATCCCAAGGTGTTTTTAAATTTGTTTTGATTTAGCTAAGAGTAGTATCAAAATAAACCTCAAGCTATGGGCAAGTATCACTTTATAACAGAGAAATATGCTTGAATATGTAATTATGTTTGCCACAATACTAATAAAAAGAATGCTCCCCTCAATAGGAGTTGATAATATTTCATGACTTGTAGCCAAAATCTGCTTTATAATATTAAAAGCTAGTTGATTTCTTCATGCTTAATTAAATACATGAATCCGGGTGGCCATTGTATTGGCAGCAGTAGACTCAGTATTCCTTTGTTTTTCTTTTAAAATACACCAACATATGGAAGTATAAACTAATAGTAGGGGAGCATATAAACTATTTTATGCAACATGATTCCTTTCTTTTCAGTACATAGGAGCAGACTGCACATATTGCAGCATTATAGGTACTTTTGAAATCATTCTTAGAGCCATTGAGGATTTGGATTTTTCTATGTCTATCTTATCTATTGTTCTAAATTGTAGACTTTTACAATGTTGTGTGTGTGTGTGTGTGTGTGTGTGTGTGTGTGTGTGTGTGTATAAGCCAATCAATAAATCTTTATGTAGTAATGATGCAGGCAAGCCTTAAGTAGTAATAAACAAACAGTATTTTTGTTGTAGAAATATTAAATCATTATACAGCCACAGTTTTTTGTAGCAATGATTAATTATTAGTAGAGTGGAGAAATATCAGAAACGAGGAGGTTAAACAAGAGAGCCAACCTAAAAGAGATATTACTAATAATTATAAATAGGAAATTGATTAAAGAAAGATGTAGGGAGTAGATTGAGAAGTTTAAGTGAATATATCAAATACAAAAAAGAAGTGTTATAAAGAAAGATGCCCCAAATCTGCTGTAGTTTGTTGGGTATAATGAATTAGAGTGAGAGAGTCAAAAGAGGCAGAAGCAGATCATAGGTAGACTGAGAGCAGTGGGAGAATTAATCTTGAGTGGAAGATATAGATTGGTTTTGGTTCTAGAAACCATGGCTAATATGGTAGATCTATTAAATGGTATGTAATTTTGGTGAAAATAAAGAGCTAAATGGGTAACTTTAGAACTGAAATAGCTAAGCAAATTATAGATAGATAAATAAATGAATAAATGAATGGATAGATGATAGATAGATGATAGATAGATAGATAGATAGATAGATAGATAGATAGATAGATAGATAGATGATAGAAGAGGAACCTGTAATGGATCAATTGTTGAAATTTTAGCAGACCAACTTGGAGTGAAGAAAATGGAGCACAGATTTGAGTGGTGTATAAAAAGACAAGCAGGTGGTATAGAAAAGCAGAGACAATGTAGCTAGGCTGTCAGGACCAGAGTTTTGCTCAAGCCAGAGCCTGGCTCAGGTCAAGGAAAGAAGATGCTAATTATTGAGAACACACAAATACAATGAGCAGTCAGGAACACATGATGGCAGGAGACCAAGCTCAAGAGCTATTCTGTGCAAGCTAGACAGTCTTCATAGCTCCCTTAGAGAGCTATCAAGTCTCTATGCCAGGCTCACTGACTGTCAACCAGAATCCAGCTTTTGGCATTTTCCCGAACTACAAGATAAGAACGTGCTGCAATGGCATGAGTTCCTCAGACGACTTTAGTCTCTTGATCTTGGAAGGAAAAACACAAATATTTTTAATTTCTTGAGCCTCTGATGAGTTTTCTGATTCAATGAGATCATTGAATTACAAAGAACTCAACAAATGGAAAAATGTATAATCATTTACGCAGAAAAATCACAGATTTCTTTTTAAATAAAGGAAAATCAAGTTTCAGAAAGTCAGGTATATTTGTTGAAATGATGTACAAAGTGTCTTATCAATCATTCCCCTTAAATCTTCCAAGAATTAATTTCCTCAGCTATACCCACTGGTATTTTAGGCTCAGCTGGTTTGTTTTTCTTGCATTCCTACTGCATGTATCTCTAGTTTGTTTCTCCTTCAGACCTCTAGACACAGCTCCAGATGGTTCTTTCTACAACATTCTTCGGCACAGGTTTCTCCTCAGAGTTCTTCAAAATAATCATCCAGATGCCTTTGCAAGAAATTCAGTTTTTAAAAGTCTAAATCCTCGTGGCTGTCATGGCCTATCTGATGTTCCTCCCACCATTATAGACTGCTATTCTAATGAACCATGTGCCTTGTTTTCTAATTTACTAAGAGACTTCACATTTCTGGGCTCTTTTATACACTATGATTTTGCTTCTACTTTCCTCTCTATTTAAAAAACTCTTCACAGTTCTTGGCTCAGTCTATTAACCTTCAGTAGTCACCTCCTATGTCCTCTAGCAAAATCTTTCCTGAGTTAATGTTTCTTGACTCCCAGCATTTTCTTGTCATAGATTATTATCTTCTGTTATTTGACTTCAGTTTGTGTTTGTGAGTGTGCATGTATATATGTGGTGTGAGTGTATATGTGTCCGTGCTTGTGACTTTGTGTTTGTGTGTGTGTGTGTGTGTGTGTGTGTGTGTCTGTGTGTATGTATTATTTAAACAGTGTATATAGGCAGCAGTAGACTCTGAAATTCTGTTGAAAAATAATAGAGTGGGTACTTATTCAGAAATCTAAAAAAGCCCCTGAGAATTTTAAATCCACAATCCACAGCCTGAAATACTTTCACCAAAGAAAATCTTGTATGTGGGTGTAGTGGGAGAAAAGAAGGACTATATTGAGTTGTAAAGTGAATAAATAAATAAATTTTTATAAAAAGCATTATATTTAGACTATATTGGGCAGATATTTAATTTATTTTTCCATTATGATCTTGCATAATAGGATTTATCAGTCTCATCAGTTATTGTCTTTATAAAGAAAAGATACATCAAAATAATTCTCCTTTAAATTGTTAAAAGACAACTTTGCTCCATTTTTCTTTTTAGTTAAACAAGGTTAGACTTTGATCATGTCCTTAACTAGAGATTAACTTGGTTATTTATTTATGTTTGTTTGTTCTTTCTCAGTATTTTTGTGAAATACTCATGTGAAATTATTCCATTGTTCAGAGAATTGATGACCACGCAATGATTCATGGTATGTCAACTGTCTGACCACAAAACTATAACATGTTTGACCATGAACCCATAACATGTACCTTTCCCTTGATCATAAAATAACTGTAAATCTATTAATCACTTGCTCATTTGTCATGAGAATACATTGTTTTTATAGGCTGAGCTGCTTTAATTCTCCCATTTCTTGGGACAGTATACACCTGGCTAGGTCATAAAATATTTTTTTTTTGCCTTATAGCAAGAACAGCAACAAAAAGAATGAGACAGAATCCAAGTCACAGAACAGGTAGATCACTGGTTCTTAACTTGTGGGTCATGAGCCTTATACAGGGGTTGTCTGAGAGCATTGGAAAATGCAGATATTTGCTTTACTATCATAACAGTAGCAAAATTATAATTGTGAAGTATCAATGAAGATAATTTATGATTGGGGTCACCATCATAAATTATGATGAATTTACATTAGAATGAGGAATTCTATTCAAGTGTCACAGCTTCAGGAAGGTTGAGAACAACTGATATAGATGAAGAACAGGAATTTAATCTTACTGACAAATTCCCAGTCTAAGCACAGTTATGTGAAACATTTACTATATATTATCATTTTCAGTACTTAAAGAGTACTTAAATAGTTAAAACTGACTGTAATTTTATGAGTGCCAAAAATCAATAATATTGCATTTATTTGTCTTTAAAAATCTGTTTAAATATGCATTCACTGGAGAAGAGAGTATGAATAATTATTTTTGTGGACCAACATAAACAGTCTTTAAATGTTGAACAAATGAATAAATCAGATGTTTGGCTTACAATGACAGTGTTTAACCAATCACACAATACTCATTCCCTTTTCTACTTTACATATTTTAAAAAACAATATTGTGAATTTTATTCAAAATAAATTTAACCAATTTATTTATTCATTAAATATTTATGGAGTTCCTAACTTACAGGCGCAGAGACTGCAAAGGTTCCTCCATCTTGTATTCTTTTTTTTTTTTTTCCAGACAGGGTTTCTCTGTGTAGCCCTGGCTGTCCTGGAACTCACTCTGTAGACCAGGCTGGCCTCGAACTCAGAAATCCACCTGCCTCTGCCTCCCAAGTGCTGGGATTAAAGTGTGCGCCACCACTGCTGGGCTTCCATCTTGTATTCTTGCTGAAGCCATTTCAATTTTAAGTGGAATTTGCTCTCGTTGATGAGAAATCTTATGGGGAATTACCCAACTCTATAGTCTAAGAACTCAGAGTCAAGATTCCTGAGATAACTCACTATAACTTCTGTTAAATTATTTGCTTCTGAGAAATTCTCCAGTACTTGTCTGCAGCTATGGAGCAAAATGCTCCGATGTGGTTTCTCCCTTCAAAAACCCCACACAACAGACACTTGCTGAAACACTTAGAACCCAAATACTTGGTGTGGTCCCAGCCAATTAGACTAAAGACTTTTAATTGGCTATAAACTGTCTCAATGGTTCTCTGGTGGGATCCTTGTAACACTAATAGATCCTGATGCTGTTCAGGTTTTGGTGGCACAAAATAGGTTAGTGTTTAGAGTGATCGAGATGAGATGCACTTAGTAACTAAGAAAAATCCCATTCCGCCACAAACTTATGTGTTTGCTTAAAAGAAAGTCATTTTCTTAAAACCTAGGTAGAAATGTAGCTCCCCCATTCCTAGGAAATGGAGTTGGAAGAAGGAACTGTGATTTTTCTTTTTTTGTCCATAAAAAGTAAACCAATCTATCCTTCTCCACTTCAGAAGTCTTTTCCAGTCTTTTCAGTGTTTCCAGCCTCTTTGTGTGAAAACTGAATGACTCAGTTTTATTTATATATCTGTGGGCTGAGTGTATGACTCCGAAATGAGCAAATTCCACCAAAGGAAACAGAGGGATATTTAATAATTTTTCTTTTGTCAAAGGGACTTGTGTCTTTGCTATGGAACACAATAACTGTGGTGAGGTTGCTTGAATAAAAATGGCTTCTGTAGTACCATAGGGAGTGGCATTAATAGGAGGTGAGGCCTTGTTGAAACATCTGTGGCCTTGGAAGAAGTATATCTCTGGGGATGAGGTTTGAGTTTTCAAATGATCAAGTCAGGCTCATTGCCACGCTCTCTTCCTATAGCACCATGTCTACCTCCATGTGGCCATGCTTCCCACCGTAAAGATACTCAGCCAAACCTTTAAACAATAAGCCAGCCCTAATTAAATGTGTGGAGATATGTATATATATAAAAGAGTTACAGTGGTCACCATATCTCTTCACAGCACTATAAAACATGACTAAAACTCTAAAAAGAATTGCTTTTTTGAGATTCAGGAAAATTTAATTAGAAGCTACTTCATACCAGGATAACAGCTTACAGTTTGAAAAACAGTAGGAAAAAAGACTACTTCAAAGAAAAACAAACAAAATAACTTCTGTTTGAAAATGAAGGAAAGGTATTTTACTTGCCAGTGTTGTCATAGTTAATTATGCCAGGATATGAGGAGGGAAAACAGCTCAACGGCCCCGACATTTGTAATAAGTTCCCCTCCATATGACCTTCGAGATACAGCACAGGGGTTTTTTGAGTCCTTTTTGATCCATTTTCTCTAGACAGTTCAGTCAGTCCCCCCTCAGTCACCCTTGCACCCTGGGGCTGAACACCAATTTATTCAAGGAACATTTTGGATTTTAACTAGTTTTTAGACTGCTTTCCATTCTGTTTGTAGTCTTCTTCAGTTTGTATACATTTTTAATTCCAAAAAGGTACTTTTCTAGGAAGATTAAATGAATATTTCAAGTATACTTTGTACATTCCAGAGCTAAAGCAAACTATTATAAAATGGTAAAGGAAAAGAGCTTCAATGGAACAAAAACCTACTTTAATTAATAGAGCCTATTTTTAATTCAGATTTTATATGTCATGTAATTAATGTTAGTTTATAAGACATGTTCATATGTTCAGTTGGTTTGTTCTGAAGAAATGCAGTGTTTAGTGACTTTCTATGGAACTGCAATTAAGCACTAAGCCCTGCCATTGTCTCTCCATGCTGCCCACAACACATTTAGTTAGCAGCAATGATCTTATAAATGACAATTCCACCAGGAAACAGAGAGGGATATTTAATAGATTTTTCTTTTGTCAAAGGGACTTGTGTCTTTGCTATGAAACACAATAACTGGAGCAATGATAAAGCAGTGTTAGCAGGAAGACAACACAGAAATGCTACTGCTAACAATGCAGTGTGTGACAGGATTGGACTTAGGAAAACAAATAAAACAAGAATATCGTATTCCTCTTTGGAATGGAAAATTTGTCTCATAAGGCAATCAAGAAATGAAAACAGGTAACTTATTTATGTCCACAAGGCATGGAAACAGTAATAATGCTGTATGAACTTTTTACATTATATTTATTTATCTATTTATGTGTATATATGCATGCATTCATGTTAGTGCACATGTGGAGGTCAGAGGACCCATCAATTATTTCTTTCTAGCATGTAAAGTAAGGAATTAAAATCAAGTTTTTAGGCATGTCAGTAGGTATCCTTACCCTCTAAGCCATCTTACCAGTCCAGAAGTCATTTCTTTCTGTAGAAAATAAAATCCACCTTCTTTTGTTCTTTGACAATTTCACACATGTATATAGTGTCTTTTGATTACTCTTCTTCTCACCCTCTCTTATCACTCCCTTGCCCGTTTAGCTCCCGTTTATCAGTCCCTTTCCTAGATTACTTCTTAATCAGAGTAAATAATAATTAAGATCAATATACACTTAAAAAAAAGAAACATATTGAAAGAAAATATCAACTTTATTTAAAATATCATTACATTCCCTGATAAGTTCAACCGGTACAAAATGACCTCTGGGAACCTAGCTCCTAAGAGAGCAGAAGCATGAGATAGAAATTAGGAGCTTGGCATTTTCACAGACTGCTACAGTGTCAGACTGACTATTTTGTTGCAACTCTGAAAAGATTTTGGTTATAGTTATTTCCCAGTGAAGTAGTTTACAGACTGCCAGACATATTTCCAATAAAGCTCTCCAAAGGAATTACTATTTTATAAGTCATTTTTTAAAACAGATTTCTTTGAAGTCAAACCTTTATTGGATTTCAAAGGTCTGGATAGAGATTACTTTAGTGTACTATTTTTTATAACTATAAGATGATTTTTTAAGTCTACTGAAATGATAGAAAAGATAGGCTCTGAGAGAGCAAGAGACCAAATCTTTACCATTGTCTTTTGTGTCATGTGTGAGAAAACAGTTGCAGTGGGCACATAGAGACTCTGAGTGAGAAAGTTCTCAGTGCTAAAATAGTGAACCTCCCCACTTTTCCATGAGGAAAGAAGAGGGCACAGAGCCAAGAGAAGTACTAGACTTAGCCATGGAATGCCCAAGCATGAGATAACCTAGAATCCTTTGTCTCAGAAATACCATACCCTCTTGGTAACAAACCCACCACTCCTCCTGGGAGGCTGGTCATACACTGCATAGGACATTAGGAACAAAAGGGCATAATTAACTTACCATGTTGGCACTGTTGGAAAATCCACTAGATCTTCTTACAGCTAAAATAGGTAGCCTTTACCTTTTCCACCAAAGGAATACTGCTTCTATCAGTTGGGTATAATAAAAAATAAAGTCCACTAACTTCAAATAGATCTCTAAAAACATAAGGAACAAGTCAATGCTCCCAGCCTTTGTGCCTTTGAGAACCCCATGTGGAAGTGAATACTGCCCTTTCTGTTCCATTTCCTTCTGATTTTCCTGCTTTTGCTAATTGCACCATGCTTTATCTATTTCTTTTCTATGTTTTTCCAGTGACAAATTAAAAAGAATACTCTAATCAAACAATCAATTATTGTTATAGGACTACCAACCTCTAGCTATAGAGCTGGAGACTTATGACTACTAAGTATGTCCTAATGGTGAGGATTAACTGTGCTCTGAAATTGTGAAGAAGTTGATGTCACCAGGAAGCAGTTTAAAGATCATGGTGCCCCCATTCCTGCCTCATTATCTACCCCCTTTTTATTTCCTCACCATGTAAGATAAATAAGAGGGGGGAATTTTGAAAAACTGAGAACCACCCTTTCTAGAATGAGGTGCTTCCTCCCCCAGGCACCTTTAGTAACTCAGTGTCAGACTAGGTCATCACAGGCCTTCAATTCTGATGTTTCCACTGTCTGTGTCACACGTTCTCCCTATGCATTCTACCTTTCTGTAAAGCCTATGCTTTTACAGCTTGTTATCTTTCTCCTCCATCCTCACTCAGTGTATAACCCTCCCCTCCCAAATAAATCTCTTGTGTGAGGGCTGTTGCAATGTGTGACTTTGTGGCATTCCTTGGCTCCATCCACCAAGGTACTTTTTGGCTGTGAAATCCTAACACTTTTTTTCCACAGACAACTGCTAGGCAAATAAAACTGAGTTCTATTTTTGCCTATAAAATGTGTAAAAAATTGGGTAACCAATATGTTCCTCTCTGGAGATGATTATTTTCCTCCTTCTCTCATCATTTCTTAGTTGTCTATAGTTCTTTATTGAAGGTTGAGGCCTCTTGAGGTTTTCCCTTCCACATTAGGGTATCCCTGTTCAGGTCGTATTTAGGCAGCCATGGCTGTTGTTCATTGTTATATCTCCTTTGACATTTCTGGTAGGCACAATCTCAGAGCAACTTTTCTGTTCCTCTGCACATTACAATCTTCCTACTACATTTTTTGCAATGATCCCTGAGCCTTATGTAAAGGGGCTGCATCATAGATGTATCAGTTGGACTGCACTCCAAAACTCCGCATTTCAATCAGTTGTAGTTTTCTACAATGGTCTTCATCTGCAAAACCATTGATGGTGAGTTTACTAAGCAACATATGGCAAATGTGCAGATATAACACTCCCTAAAAAGAAGGGGTATATCTACAAAATTAATTGTCTCACCAGACCAGATTTTTGGAAAAGCTCAACTTGCAATTTTTGTTACATATATTGGTGATGAATAAAATGTTACTGAAGAAGTGGCCTTTTCAGTGCTATTCAAAGACATAACTGAATCAAATGAGTAAAAGTAAACGTTAAAGTAATTTTCTTGACAATGTATCTGATATAAATAAAGATGATACCCAAGTGATGGAAAGTAAAAAAGGACTGTAAAGTTAATTAATTATGGTACTGCATATCAAAGTTCATGTTTAATGAAGTGCACAGTGCATCAAGAAATTTCAAACATAAAAATGAATAATGTCATAAATATTGCTTCCCATGTTATGAATTTTATAATGGCCTGTCTTAGTCAGGGTTCTCGTCAATCCCAAATGGAGAGCTCTGAGAACACAAATACATGTGATATTATATGAACTGAGCAGGTTGTATTTATGTACTTAGGAATATACACACACATACAGACATATGCATATGTAACAATAATTAAGGAAAAAGAGGTCTTGAATTTGAAAGAGGGAAAGGAGGTGACATAGGAGGAGTTGAAGGGATGAAAGGAAAGGGGGAAATGATATAGTTATATTATAATGTCAAAAAAGAAATAATGATTAAAAATGGTTTGATTTTTTGCCACTAATTATGATACCACACAACTAGTTTTTACAATAAAATCTGAGTTGTACCATTTTAAAAATAGTTTTGTTAACAATACATTTTTTTTTTCAGTTTCACTATTCTTACAGCATGGCAACTTGTCTATTGCATATAATCCCCTTTGAGTTATAGTTTTGCAAAACTTGCATAAACTTGCTTCCAACAAAATAAGTGTAAAAGAAAAAAAGACAGTAAGTAGTAGCATTTTCCAACACCTTTCAAATAAATACCTGTGAAGAACATGAACCAGCACAGAATTGTCCCAGAGAACACTGACAGATAATAGGACCCATACAAATCCACAGACCCAGTAATTTCTGAGTAAGAGTTGTCTGGGAGTCTTTGCGCTCCGAAGTATTCTCCCATTACACTGAGCTGCTTTGGCCATTGAGTGAGAACAAGAGGATACAAAATTAGTCACAATGTTTATTTCCCAGCTCTAACCTGGGCCAACCTGGCTCCAGCAATGTGCTAGCAATATCCTATAAACTGTAAGTTGTTACTTGAACTCCTCTTTGGGTATGCAGTTTATGCACAATAAGTTGAGAAACACTCTACCTTACAGAATATAAAGTTTTCCAATCATAAAACAAACAAGTGTTTCCAGCACCACTAACACAGACATGCTTATATGTGGGGACGAAACTCAGTCCTACACAAAGAAGTCCAGGAAGGTAAAGGATGCTGACAGAAGATGAAATAACCTTCCCCAGGGAAAAGTACACCAAGTGTCTAGCCAATACCAAATGGTCAGCAACATAAACATATATATAAGTAACATTACATAGATTGAGCAAGTTGCATTTACATATTTAGGAATACACGCAGATATGTCGATAATAACATCTAAGGAAACTGGCCATGAATTCGAACAAGACCAAGGAAGGGGTATATCTAGAAAGAGAGACGTGAAAGAGGGCAATAATATATTATAATCTCAATTTTTTAAAAAAACCAATATCATTAAAAAATATAGAAATGCAAAAAAGAAAATGTATAACCAATTTAAACCTTGTGTTGCTTTTATGTCTCTTGAATGTCTTTTTAATTACAGAAGGAGACATATTTTAAATCAAAATTTGTGATGACATTTTTTCCTATGGCCTTACTTACATACAGCTTGCTTTTCCACATGTGCTCTACACAAACACACATACACACACACACACACACACACATACACACACACACACACACACACACACACACACAGTAAATAACAAGACATTTGTGGGTTTTCCTGAGGTTTCTTATTTTCAGAGATCAACTTACCCAAATCCCTGTTGACCTGGAGCTATAGTCACCCACATCTTCTTCATCTTACTTGTGACCTTTCTTGAGGTATTAACAGTTTTTATTTGCAAATATATTTTTAAATTACAAAAATTAGCTTTGACCTGCTATTTCCTTATATATAATTTTCTTGTTCATTTTTTATCCATGTAATAGCCTACCTTGTCCTTACTTACTTTCTACGTGACTGAAAACATAATATTTGTGGTTCCTGCCTCTGTTTAGATCACTGCCCCACATCATATTTCTACTTTCTAGATACTTGTAATTTTGAGGTGGCTGTGTATGCATGTTCGAACGCACACACGTGTGTGTGTGCATGCGTGTGTGTCAATCTGTGTTGTGTGTGTGTGTGTGTGTGTGTGTGTGTGTGTAGCTTAATTTCTGAAATCTTTATGGGCTCTAGATAATAATCTCCCGTTGATGAATTTAACTCTCCCGTTCTATAGTTTATTTCTTCATTCTGCTGTGTTTCCTTGTATTAGCAATCGGGCATTTGCTCCGGCTTGCCCTCAGGGACCTACCAATTACTGTAAGGTGGTTATCAGATATGCTGCATAAAAGGTCCTGGTCATCCTACTGTGCTCTCTCCTCTCCCTTTCCCTCTCCCTCTCCTCCCCCCTCCTTCTCCCTCTCCCCCTCTCCTCTCCCTCCGCTTCACTCTCTCCCTCTCCCCCTCTCCCTTCTTCCTTTCCCTCTCCCTTCCCTCTCCCTTTCTCCCTCTCCCCCTCCCATTCCTCTCTCTCTCCCTCTCCCTCTCCCCTCCCTTCCTCTCTCTCTCCTCTCCCTCTCCCCTCCCTCTCTGTCTCTCTATCTCTCTCTCTTCTCATTTCTAATCTGTCTTGTTCTCTATCTTCAGTTCCTCACACCCCTCTCATTCCCTCTGTCTCTCTCTCCTTCATTCTCTGCCTTACTCCTTCTCTTCTGTTCCTCTGCCAGTCTGTTTCTATCTCTCCCTCATGTCTCTCTCTACTCCAAGACAGACTTTCACACTCCTCCCTCCCCAATAAACCTCTTAACCTCATTCTGTTGCTAGATCTGTTGTGTGGCATAATTTCTTAGCAGCACACCATCTCATGGGCCCGCTAGAGATGCTACACACCCTCACAACTTTGTCTTATCACTTTCACTCTATAAAAGTTAACCCTGAGGACCCAGTTATACCATTCCTGATCAGACACCCAGAAGATGCTCTAACACATAACAAGGACATATGCTACACTATGTTCATAGCAGCCTTATTTATAATAGCCAGAAGATGGAAACAACCCAGATGCCCTTCAACAGAGGATAGATACAGAAAATGTGGTACATTTACACAATGGAGTACTACTCAACTATTAAAAACATTGAATTTGTGATATTCTTAGGAAAAGGGATGGAACTAGAAAATATCATCCTGTATCATCCTGAGTGAGGTAACCCAATCACAAAAGAACACACATGGCATGTACTCACTGATAATTGGATATTAGCCCAAAAGCTCACAATATCCAAGATACAACTCACAGATCACATGAAACTCATGAAGAAGAAAGACCAAAGTGTGGGTGCTTCAGTCCTTCTTAGAAGAAGTAACAAAATACTTATGGGAGCAAATATGGAGACAAAGCATGGGACAGAAACTGAAGAAGGGGTCATCTGAAGACTGTTCAACCTGGGTATCCATCCCATGTGCAGTCACCAAAGGTAGACACTGATGTGGATGCCAAGAAGTGCATGCTGACAAGATCCTGATATAGCTGTCACCTTAGAGGTCTGCCAGAGCCTGACATATACAGAGGCAGATGCTCACAGCTAACCATTGAACTGATCATAGGGTTCCCAATGGAAGAGTGAGAGAGAAGACTGAAGGAGCTGAAAGGGTTTGTAGACCCATGGGGAAAGCGACAATACCAACCAACCAGAGCTCCCGGGATCTAAACCACTAGACTGAAAGCATATAGGGAGGGACCCATGGCTCCAGCTATATATGTGGGGGAGGATGGCATTGTCGGGCATAGGTGGGAGAGGAGGTCCTTGGTCCAGTGAAAGCTGGATGCCCCAGTGTGAGAGAATTCGAGGATGTCGAGGTAGGAGTGGGCAAGTAGGTGGGAGCACATCCTCATAGAAGCAGGAGGGGGGATGAGATGGGGGTTCATGGGTGGGGGGGGAAATGGGGAAAGGGGATCACATCTGAAATGTAAATAAAATATCCAATTAAAAAAAGTTTTCTATTATTGTGCAATCCAATCAATGAATATTTGCTAGAATTTTCTGGGCTCTTAGAGTCCTGAATACTCCAGGGTGTCAAATCAATCCTGCCTTCCTCTCCATTGAAGTGGTCACATGAGTTTTTTCGTATCTCAAGGATCCCATAGATATAACTGAAGTACTATCTTTCTAGTCCTTCAGAGAGTAGTATTCCTCTTGAGAGGGGAGTTTCTATACATCGTCATGAAAAAGGGCTTCCTGAGGCTCACAAGAAGAGGACTAACTGTACACCCTCATGAGGAGGGAATCTCCTGCACACTCTCACACAGGAAGGAAATTTCCTATATATCAATGTAGGGAGAGTTTGTTTGTTTGGTTGTTGTTGTTGTTGTTTTGTTTTTGTATACTCTCAGAGGGAGATAGTTTCTTTTAAACACTCACAGAGAGAAACTTTTTGGTACTCTCATTGGGCTTGAACTTCCTGAAAGAATGACAAATTCCTTGTTGTCAACAACTGGAGACCTGTGGATGTAAGGGAACTTGTGCTGATCAGAAGACTGGTCAGAAGACAAAAGTGTGTTCTTGGTAGATTTTACTGCCTCTGACTGTCCATGGATCAGGACTGTGATCAGGTATTTAAGGACACCATTTCAATAAGTTCTTTCTTGTCATCAGGCTTTATGGAAATGTTTTTTAAAATGGAAAGCTGATGCAACTATGCACACCTGCTGCCTGCTCAAGGTGACTATGTCATGGCTTTCGTCCACAGTCATACGGAACGATGACTCACTCTGCTCACAGCCTCCTGTGGATCTTACCACACCATATTACTTTCTTGGTTACTTGAGACTAGTTGAATGACTCAGAGCCGAAAGCACAGCTGCTCTAACTTGCATGCCCGTTCTGTGTTGGTCTGTTCAATAGAAATAGTACAGAGCTCAAGTGTAAGCAACAGATGCAGTTTAATATTTTCTATTAGTCACATGTAGTTTAAAATTCATACTTTAGGAGCCTGGTCCTTTTGGCTGGGGCAGACACATAGCTGGTCTGCTCCTATGGAAACAACTGATCCTTAGACATCCTAGAGGACTTACTGCATTCAGAGCAGAAGGAAAGACACCTTGCCCACTACCCTATGCCCCAGAGTTACAACTGGGAGCCAGGGGGGTTAAGGAACCAGCAAGCACCCAAATCCTGCCCATCCAGAATACCACTTCCCTTCCACCCTGAGCCTGGGCCTTTTTGCTGGGGCAGACATTTAGCTGGTCTGCTCCTGTGGAAACATCTGATCCTGAGACATCCTAGAGGAGCCAATGCACTCTGAGCAGAGGGTAAAACACCTTGCCCACTACCCCATGCCCCAGAGTTACAACTGGGAGCCAGGGGCATTTAAGGAACCAGCAGGCACCCAAACCCCGCCCCGCCGGAATACCACTTCCCTTCCACCCCGAGCCTGGGCCTTTTGGCTGGGGCAGACATTTAGCTGGTCTGCTCCTGTGGAAACACCTGATCTTGAGCCATCCTAGAGGAGCCATTGTACTCAGAGCAGAGGTCTGGTCCTTCTGGCTGGGGAAGACACAGAGCTGGACTGCTCCTGTGGAGACACCTTACCTTGAGCCATTCTAGAGGAGCCACTGCACTAAGAGCAGTGAACACCTAGCTGGTCTGTTCCAGTGGAGACACCTTATCCTGAACCATCCTAGAGGAGCTGCTGCTCTAAGGGCAGCAGGATTTGAGGATCCCCAAGGTGACCTGAGCCCCAGGAGTTCTTGCACCCAGGAGCTTAGGATCATAAGAACACAGAGACATCTGTAATCTGAGGAGTTCTGACACAAGCAAGATAACTGGAAAAACAGACTCCAGTCAGACACAGTGAGCACACGTAACACTAGAGTCAACCAGATGGCAAAAGGCAAGCACAAGAACACAATCAACAGAAACTAAGGTTACCTGGCATCATCAGAACCCAGTTCTCCCACCATAGCAAGCCCTGGATACCCCATCACACAGGAAAAACAGGACTCAGAATTAAAATCACTTCTCATGATGATGATAGAGGATTTTAAGAAGGACATAAGTAACTCCCTTAAAGAAATACAGGAGAACACAGGTAAACAGGTAGAAGCCCTTAAAGAGGAAACAGAAAAATCCTTTAAAGAATTGCAAGAGAACACAGGTAAACAGGTAGAAGCCATTAAAGAGGAAACACAAAAATCCTTTAAAGAATTGCAAGAAAACACAACAAAACAGGTGAAGGAATTGAACAAAACCATCCAGGATCTAAAAATGCAAATAGAAACAATAAAGAAATCTCAAAGGGAGACTACCCTGGAGATAGAAAATGTAGGAAAAAGATCAGGAATCACAGATGCAAGCATCACCAACAGAAAACAAGAGATAGAAGAGAGAATCTCATGTGCAGAAGATACCATGAAAAATATTGACACAACTGTCAAAGAAAATGCAAAATGCAAAAAGCTCCTAACCCAGAACACCCAAGAAATCCAAGACACAATGAGAAGATCAAACCTAAGAATAATAGGTATAGATGAGAGTGAAGATTCCCAATTTAAAGGGCCAGTAAATATCTTCAACAAAATTATAGAGGAAAATTTCCCCAACCTAAAGAACGAGATGCCCATAAACATACAAGAAGCCTACAGAACACCAAACAGACTAGACCAGAAAAGAAATACCTCCTGTCACATAATAATCAAAACACCAAATGCACAAAACAAAGAAAAAATACTAAAAGCCGTAAGGGAAAAAGGTCAAGTAACATATAAAGGCAGACCTATAAGAATTACACCAGACTTTTCGCCAGAGACTATAAAAGCCAGAAGATCCTGGTCTGATATCATACAGACCCTAAGGGAACACAACTGCCAGCCCAGACTGCTATACCCAGCAAAACTCTCAATCACTATAGATGGAGAAACCAAGATATTCCATGACAAAACCAAATTTGCACAATATCTTCTCACAAACCCAGCACTTGAAAGGATAATTGATGGAAAACGCCAACACAAAGAAGGAAACTACAACCTAGAAAAAGCATGGAAGTAATCTTCCAACAAACCCAAAAGAAGATAGCTACACAAACATAATTCCACCTCTAATAACAAAAATAATAGGAAGTAGCAATCATTTTTCCTTAATATCTCTTAACATCAATGGACTCAATTCTCCAATAAAAAGATGTAGACTATCAGACTGGATACATAAACAGGACCCAATATTTTGCTGCATACAAGAAATGCACCTCAGTGACAAAGACAGACACTACCTCAGAGTAAAAGGATGGAAAACAATTTTCCAAGCAAATAGTCCCAAGAAACAAGCTGGAGTAGCCATTCTAATATCAAATAAAATCGATTTTCAACCAAAAGTAATCAAAAAAGATAAAGAAGGACACTTCATACTCATCAAAGGAAAAAATCCACCAAGATGAACTCTCAATTCTGAACATCTACACTCCAAATGCAAGGGTAAACACAAACATAAAAGAAACTTTACTAAAGCTCAAAGCACACATTGCACCTCACACAATAATAGTGGGGGATTTTAACACCCCACTCTCTGCAATGGACAGATCATGGAAACAGAAACTAAACAAAGACACATTGAAATTAACAGAAGTTATGAACAGAATTGATTTAACAGATATCTATAGAACATTTCACCCTAAAGTAAAAGAATATACCTTATGGTACCTTCTCCAAAATAGACCATATAATTGGTCACAAAACAGTCCTCAACAGATACAGAAAGATTGAAATAATCCCTTGCATTCTATCAGATCACCACGGACTAAGGCTGGTCTTTAATAATGACAAAACCAATGGAAAACCCACATGCATGTGGAAACTGAACAATGCTCTACTCAGTGATGACATAGTCAAAGAAGAAATAAAGAAAGAAATTAAAGACTTCTTAGAATTTAACGAAAATGAGGACACATCATACCAGAACTTGTGGGACTCCATGAAAGCAGTGCTAAGAGGAAAACTCATAGCTCTAAGTACCTACAAAAAGAAATTGGAGAGAGCACACATTAACAATTTGACAGCACACTTGAAAGCTCTAGAACAAAAAGAAGCAAATACACCCAAGAGGAGTAAGCATCAGGAAATAATCAAACTCAGGGCTGAAATAAACAGAGTACAAACAGAAAGAACTATACAAAATATCAACAAAACCAGGAGTTGGTTCTTTGAGAAAATCAACAAGATAGATAAACCCTTAGCCAGATTAACCAGAGGGCACAGAGACAGTACCCAAATTAATTAAATCAGATCTGAAAAGGGAGACATAGCAACAGAAACTGAGGAAATTCAAAAATCATCAGATCCTAATACAGGAATGGACAATTTTCTAAACAGATACCAGGTACCAGAATTAAATGAGGAGTAAATAAATCATCTAAACAGTCCCATAACCCCTAAAGAAATAGCAGTAGTCATTAAAAGTCTCCCACCAAAAAAAGCCCAGAACCAGATGGTTTTAATGCAGTATTCTATCAGACCTTCAAGGAAGACCTAATACCAATTCTCTTCAAACTATTCCACAAAATAGAAACAGAAGGAACACTACCCAATTCGTTCTATGAAGCTACAATCACTCTCATACCTAAACCTCACAAAGACTCAACAAAGAAAGAGAACTTCAGACCAATCTCTCTTATGAATATCAATGCAAAAATACTCAAGAAAATTCTAGCAAACCGAATCCAAGAACACATCAAAACGATCATCCACCATGATCAAGTGGGTTTTATCCCAGGAATGCAGGGATGGTTCAATATTCGGAAATCCATCAATGCAATCCACTATATAAACAAACTCAAAGAGAAAAACCACATGATCATCTCACTAGATGCTGAGAAAGCACTTGACAAAATTCAACATCCCTTCATGGTAAAAGTCTTGGAAAGATCAGGAATTCAAGGCCCATACCTAAACATAGTAAAAACAATATACAGCAAACCAGTAGCCAACATCAAACTAAATGGAGAGAAACTTGAAGCAACCCCACTAAGATCAGGGACTAGACAAGGTTGCCTACTCTCTCCCTACCTATTCAATATAGTACTGGAAGTCCTAGCCAGAGCAATTAGACAACAAAAAGAAGTCAAAGGAATACAGATAGGAAAGGAAAAAGTCAAAATATCACTATTTGCAGATGATATGATAGTATACTTAAGTGACCCCAGAACTTCCACCAGAGAAACTCCTAAACCTGATAAACAACTTCAGCAAGGTGGCGGTTATAAAATCAACTCAAACAAATCAGTAGCCTTCCTCTACATGAAAGATAAGAGGCTGAAAAAGAAATTAGGGAAATGAAACCCTTCACAATAGGCACAAATAATATAAAATACCTTGGTGTGAATCTAACCAAGCAAGTGAAAGATCTGTATGACAAGAACTTCAAGTCTCTGAAGAAAGAAATTGAAGAAGATCTGAGGAAATGGAAAGATCTCCCATGCTCATGGATCGGCAGGATTAATATAGCAAAAATGGCCATCTTGCCAAAAGCAATCTACAGATTCAATGCAATCCCCATTAAATACCAACTCAGTTCTTTACAGAGCTAGAAAGAGAGATTCTCAAATTTATTTGGAATAACAAAAAACCCAGAATAGCGAAAACCATTCTCAACAATAAAAGAACTTCTGTAGGAATCGCCATCCCTGACCTCAAGCTGTACTACAGAGCAATAGTGTTAAAAACTGCATGGTGTTGGTACAGAGACAGGCAGGAAGATCAGTGGAATAGAGTTGAAGACCCAGAAATGAACCCACATACTTATGGTCATTTGATCTTTGACAAAGGAGTTAAAACCCTCCAGTGGAACAAGGACAGCATTTTCAGCAAATGGTGCTGGTTCAACTGAAGGACAACATGCAGAAGAATGCAAATCGATCCATTCTTATCTCCTTGTACAAAGCTCAAGTTCAAGTGGATAAAGGACCTACACATAAAACCAGACACACTGAAACTAATAGAAGAGATGGTGGGGAAGACCCTCGAATACCTAGGCACAGGGGAAAAGTTCCTGAACAGAACACCAATGGCTTATGCTCTAAGATCAAGAATTGACAAATGGGACTTCATAAAATTGCAAAGTTTCTGTAAGGCAAAGGACACTGTCAATAGGACAAAATGGCAACGAACAGATTGGGGAAAGATCTTTACCAATCCCACATCTGATACAGGACTAATATCCAATATATACAAAGAACTCATGAAATTAGACTCTAGACAACCAAATAACCCTATTAAAAAATGGGGTACGGAGCTAAACAAAGAATTCTCAACTGAGGAAATGCGAATGGCCGAGAAGCACCTAAAGAAATGTTTAGCACCTAAAGAAATGTTGGGCTGGACCTAGGCCTCCCTGCACATATGTTGTAAATGTGCAGCTTGGTTTTCATGTAGGTCTCAAACATCTGGAGTGGGGGCTATCCCAAAACATGCAGTCTGTATATGGAGTATGGTCTTCTAGCTGGGTGCCTCATCTAGCCTCAATGGGAGAGGAAGCACCTAGCCTCTCAGAGACTTAAATTGGCAGGGTGGGGGATACAGGAGGAGGGGGTACTCAGAAAACAAGAGATGGGGAAGGATTGTGGGAGGGGGTGACTGGGACGGGTTATAAAGTGAATAAGCAAAAAAAAAAAAAAAAAAAAAAAAAAGAAAGAAATGTTTAGCATCCTTAGTCATCAGGGAAATGCAAATCAAAACAACCCTGAGATTCCACTTCACACCAGTCAGAATAGCTAAAATAAAAAACTCAGGTGATAGCAGATGCTGGCGAGGATGTGGAGAAAGAGGAACACTCCTCCATTTTTGGTGGGATTGCAAGATGGTGCAACCACTATGGAAATCAGTCTGGCGGTTCCTCAGAAAATTGGACATATCACTACCTGAGGACACATCTATACCACTCCCGGGCATATACACAGAAGATGCTCTAACATATAACAAGGACATATTCTCCACTACTCATAGCAGCTTTATTTATAATAGCCAGAAACTGGAAAGAACCCAGATGCCCTTCAACAGAGGAATGGATATAAAAAAAAAGTGGTACATTTACACAATAGAATATTACTCAGCTATTAAAAACAATGAATTCGAGAAATTCTTATGTAAATGGATGGAACTAGAAAATATCATCCTGAGTGAAGTAACCCAATCACAAAAGAACACACATGGTATTTACTCACTGATTATTAGATTTTAGCCCAGAAGCTTGAAATACCCAAGATTCAACTCACAGACCACATAAAGCTCATGAAGAATGAATACCAAGTTGGAGGGGGGGGCTTCAGTCCTTCTTAGAAGGAGTAACAAAATACTCAAGGGAGCAAATATGGATACAAAGTGCAGGACAGAAACTGAAGAAGGGGTTGTCTGCAGACCATTCCACCTGGGTATCCATCCCATGTGTAGTCACCAAAGGTCGACGTTGATGTGGATGTCAGGAAGTACATGCTGACAGGAGCCTCATATAGCTGTCTCCTTAGAGGTCTGCAAGAGTCTGAGGTATTCAGAGGCAGATGCTCACAGCTAACCATTAAACTGATCATGGGGTTCCCAATAGAGGAGTTAGAGTGAAGACTGAAGGAGTTGAAAGGATTCGAAACACCATGAGGAAAGCAACAATACCAACCAACCAGAGCCCCCAGGGTCTAAATCACCAGCCTGGGAGCGCTTAGGGAGGGACCCATGGCTCCAGCTATATATGCAAGAGAGCTATATATAAGTGGGAGAAGAGATCCTTGGTCCCATGAAGGCTGGACATCATGGGGGGGGTATTCAAGGGTGGGGAGGTGAAATACGAGTGAGGATATGTGGGGGGTATTCCATCATAGAAGCAAGAGGAGAGGGGAAGGAATAAGGAGTTCCTGGGAGGGAGGAGGGAAAGTGGGGTAAGGGGAAAACATCTGAAATCTAAATAAAATTTCCAATAAAATAAAAAATAAAAAAATTAAAAGTAAAAAAAAAATTCATTCTTTATTAAAATAAAATTAAAGTAAAAATCTAATTTAAGAAAATTTTATTTAGTATAATATATATAAACCATTACCTTTTCTGTAAAACTTTAAGATTTAAAAATGAATTCTAAAATATATATCTTGGAAAATCTGAAAGCTGGTATATAGTTTTCATTTATAGAGATAGTCTATCTGAGGTGCTTGAAAGCACAATTAATTACCGGGCACTGTATTAGACAGCAAGTCAACTAAGCTCACAGAAGCTAATCTCAAACTTTTATGAATGAAAATTTTATGAGCAGAAATCATCAGATAGATGTGACATTATTACCTATCATGGGGAAAAAAAAGTATAAAAAAACAGAAATAAACTTTTGGAGAATTCGTTCCAGTGACCCCATGAACAACATCCAAAAAAAAAAAAAGGCTGAAAAATGGATTGTCTGAAGGAAGCCATGGCCAAAATTATTCTGGAGGAAATAAATGCAATGTTTTTAAGGAACGCAGGGTGCTTGTAACTCATAGGCACTTAGAGAGGCATGTATAATAGTGATAATGATGAAACAGAGATAATTTATCATCACTCTTCAGACCCAAGCAATTGCCATGGTCATGACAGGTTTAACTGATTAAAAAAAAAAAATGACACAATCAAAGACATTGCATCCATTTAGTTCTTATTCTAGCTGACTGCTTCCTGATGCATGTAGCTAATGACACAAAACTGAACAAGGTGGTACTATTTGCATATATAAACAATTACTTGTGTTTCTTTTCTCAGACAATTGATTTTTCATTTGATGACAAGAAATGATTCCACTACAACTACGCAGTTGTCTTCATTAGGATTTCTTTGGTATGAAGAGACATTATGACCAAGGAAACTCATTTAAAAAAAGTACACACACACCCACACACACAAACCACTGACAACAACAACCCCTCAACACACTCAAAACAACAAAATGAGACTAAACTAAAAACATTTAATTACAGTTTCAGAGTTTAGTCCATTATCGCCATGGTAGGAAGCATGGCAGCATCTAAGCAGACATGATACTGGTGAAGAGAGTTCTACACCTTGATCTACAGGCAGCACAGAGAAGACTGTGTGCCACACTTGGCATACCTTGAACATATATGACCTCAAGCCAACCTCCACTGTAACAAACTTTCTCTAACAAGGCCATGCCTACTACAACAAGGCCACACTATCTAATAGTACCACTTCCTATAGCCAAGCATGAGTCTATGGGGACCATAGGTATTCAAACAACCATGCCAGTATTGTCTTTGTACTATTACTGATGTCCACCAAATGTCACTTATTGTTTTATGTTTCAGGTAGTTATCAAAATATACAAGTAAAATCATGTAAAATTTAGGGTAAAAGGGCACAAAACAAAATAACAATGGGAAAAAAACAAGAATACAGAATTACAAATGATGAGTTCTCAATAGGCAATTTTGTTTTTTTTTTAGGGTATGCTAAATCTGAAGCTGATCTTCTGAAGGCTTTTTTAATGAAGCCTCAATTTTGTTTTGACTTGATACTTGCCTTTTGTAGAAATTATTTAACCCTGACCCAGAGTTACTACCATGCCTTGACCTTTTATTTCTCAGATAATATACCCACACATCCTTTATATTTACAATAAACCTTAAATAAGAGCTGGGCAGATATCTACATTCTAGGTAATTAGAATCTACTTTCCTATTGATAATCCAGAATTATTTGTTACTATATTTCATCTTGACTACTCTTAACTCCAATTGGCCAGCCCACAAGGCCATAGTTTTTATGCCTCCCCTAACCCATGGTGGCATCTCCTTCTTCTACCCTTCTTTTTCTCTCATGGTTCTCCAACTCCAAGCCTGGGAAACCTAAACCCCACCTATGTATCCTCTACCTAACTATTGGCTGCAAACAACTTTATTTACCAATTAGAAATAACTTAGGGGCAGGGTGATATAGCATGAACATGTAGACATTCTCATCTCTTGGGCAACCAGTCTAGAGGAACAAATATTGGCATTAGAATGCAAGCAACATCAGGGAAACCCATTACACTTCTCTATTAATCTATGAATATTTTTCTAGGTTTAAATATTAAGAAAACATAAATAAAAGGAAAACTATATATTTATTTGGCCCATGATAGATTTATGGGAGAGGTTTGTATTTTTCCCAGTGCATCGTCTAATCAAATAATAAGATATAATAATTTAGAGTCACATATATTTGTCAAATCTGCTGTTGATACTGAGTTCCTTTGTGTAGTCATTTATATCTCTACAGACATTTTCTCATCACCATTTTTAGTATCATTTATATTCAGAATTTCACCTGCTCCCAAGATGACCCATGAATTGATCTACCTGTTTTAAACTTTTTCCTACAATTTTTAGACCTACAAAGCCAGCAGAATTGATTATTTCCTGCTTAACAAAAAGCCATGACCTAAATATTCTCTGCTGTGTTTTGTACCCAGCACTTGCTATCAGACACATTACTGAAGAGCCTTCAATTTACTCTGTATAAATAATAAATTGGTTGGTTTTTTTGGTTTGTTTTCAAAACTGCAGGACGAAATTTTGTCTTCTTTCAGGTAGTATATGTCATGCATATACTAATCTTGTACTCATCTTCCCACATTATATAATCACATATTTATGTTCTCATCTCATCTCTTCTATAATCTCATTGAAGTCAGGTAAAATCATTAATTTGAAATTTCCTGAGTTATGTGTATAATACAGCACATTTCAGGATGTACATCAGAGGACCTAAGTCTAAGGCAATATACATAAGCCACACTCAATAGATTCATGCCAAAATGAATTAAATTCATGAATTTATTTATAGTTGGGTGCAAAATATCAGAGTTTAACAATGTAGATAGAATAATGAACCTTTGAGGGGTCATTAGCTCAAGAATCTACCATAATATTAGATGAATTATGGTCTAATTTGGAAACTGGGATTAAAACTGAACTACTAAGATTACATATGTCTAATATGTGTCATCACTAAACTGCAAATCTTCACTACTTACTGTTATATTAACTAAAGGAAATAATTTCCTGCCAATTAGAGTTGCAAAGGACAATGGAAACACAGAATAGTAATATGTATCAGCCTCTAAAATTTCCACCATAGAAAATATTTTCGTGTGTTATGACCAAATAGAGTGTTTCTCAAATTATCAGAAAAGTTGTCATTTTAAAGAACTCAACGTTTATGTATGATCCTCACCTATATAATTTGGGCTTTACAGGTCTTAGATATTCTTAAATTATTTTTTAATTATATTCATTTGTTTACAGTCATGTGTGCTCTATGACACACATGTGGAGGTCAAAAGATAATTTCCTTGAGTGAGTTCTTTACTTCTAGCATCTGTGTCCCAGAGAATCAAACTTAGGTTGTCAGACTTGGAAGGAGGCATCTTTACCTGACACACCATCTTGTTATTTCCATTTTCTTAGATATTTTTGGAAGCCATGCTTATAAAAATAATGAGCTGGCAAGATTCTTCATTATAAATTATAATAAGCTTATTTTGGGGCTGTTGGAAAAACAATAAAGAATCCATAAATAAAATGATCTTGCAAGTATTTTCCTAATCTGAAAACAATAGCTTGTGATCACAGAGTGATGGGATTGAGATGGTGACAGAACCAATTGTATGGGCCATGAAGAACATCTGAACATACACATCACCAGAAATTATATTTTGATATCAGAATGGATAAATGCTTTTTCTTTGTCTTTACCCTCCTGTTTAGTTAAGAATTATTACTTTGATATTTAATAAAAGATTATCTAAATAATTTAGTGTGTGTATGTGATGTGTGGGTGTGTGCTTTTGTGTGTGTTTGTTTGATGTGTCTGTATATGTGCATGTCAAAGATAAGAGGTCAACCTCGGCTGTTGTTCCACAGGTGCTTTCACTTTGTATTTGAGATAGAATTTCTCACTAGGCCTTGCACTTGCTGATCAGCCTAGACTAATGAGCTGCAGGTATCTCTCTGCCTCTGTCCCCAAAGCTGGGATAACAATGGGTGACCTTTACATTCAGCTTTTTACGTTCATTCTCATTATCAAATTCAGTTCATCCAGCTCCACAGCATTTTATAGCCACTATTAGACACTATCTCTCCATTTCCTATACTTTATTTGCTTCATACTCCTAAGTTTAAGTTCTTGTAAATAATTTTTGAGTGTTATAGAAAGCATGGTTAATTATAAGCAAAGAATAAAATTAGTAGAAATTTAGAGATAATAAAAACCATCATCATAGAAGTATTCTCACATTATGATAAACAGTGCAAATTACTAGTCACTTCATGACTCTCTAAACTCCATCTCATCTTTAAACAATGAAACTCAATGACAGTTACTTGAATTGCTCTATGTGGCTACATATCCATTGTCCAGAAGATTGAACTTTAAATTTTTCAATATTCCCTCCATAATGCTATAAATATGGATCAGCCTTACTCCATCAAAACAGGAGCTTAGGAATGTCTCCTTATGACATCTCAGGGTTGAGAGAAATACCAAACACACCTTGGCAGATTTCTTAGCTATTAACCTATCTACGCAAACAGACAAAAAACAGACTTGCCAAAGGTAACTGTCCTAATACACACATAACTACTTTGAGAAGCACCACAAACATTTTCATGTTTGATTGTAGCCTCGTTTTATATGCTTTTTATTAGGCTGTGCTTTCAAGTTTATAGATTTTTAATTATTTCTCTAATCACTATCAGTGTCTGGTAGAAAAACAAGGAGTTTAATTCCTATCTTCATTCTTACTGTCACATAAAACAAACACACAGGAACAGGCATTTTCCCCCCCTTTGGCACAAGTTCAGGGTTTTTCTAGTAAAAGCCCTGAGGAAAAGTCACAGGAATGTGAGATCTGCATGTGTAGATGCTTGGTGATGATCCAAAGTAGGGAGTCAGGTTGTAGTGGGAGGGAAAGGCCTTTGTGATAAATATCCTACCTTTGATTTCTCCTTCTGCTCTATATTACCATGTGACTGACGCAAGCTACACTTCATTCTTCTGAGTCTGTTTAATTTATGAACTGAATAAAATAAGTTATACATTAAAAAAAGATTACACAAATCTAACAAAACTCTGGGCACAAACTTATTCTGAAAAAACTAGTATTACTAAGAGAAATGAAGTGATAATGATGACAACTGAATAAACAAATGCAGTGAAAACCAAGGAAGAAACAAAGAATCAATGCATATATTCTCCAGTTTCCTTTACTTTGTAAGTGAAGCTTGATCCCAGAAGCAAGATTGACTCAGCTCAAACACAAAACCAACACAGAAAGATGAGAATATGACATTTAAGAATTATTTTCCATTACTGATAGCGAGTAACATTCTTCAGTGCATTTTTGTCCCAAGGTTTGGAGCCATCAGGTTCCCAGAAAAAGACTAAAATGTCCAAGACTCAAAAGTCTGAGCGTAAGCTTGACAAAGAAGTATGACTCTTTGGTTCCTGAAGTGTCACATCAATCAAGCCAGAGGACAGGAACCAAAAATTGATAGTGAAACAATTCTAATATGCAGGTTCAAACAGCCAAAATTGTGTGGATTCTGATCAACATCACTAGGTTGAAAATGGTAGTACATTAAAGAAATTATATAATTAAAGAAAAATCTGTTATTTTAAGGGAGAAAAAAATTCCAAGAAATCTTAGAATGATAAAATATCACATAAGAACAGCTGTCAGGGAACCAAAAAAGGAACAAATGGTAACCTACTTACAATACTTTCTTCCACAATGAATTGGGCAAATCATATAGCCTTTAAAGTAAAATCCCTCCGCCAAATACTTCCAGATACCCAGCATACCCAGCAGCAGGAAACTGCATCTGCTTCCTTATACTGCATTTTCTGGGCCACAGCTCTCTGGAAACATGAAGGCCTGCTAGACTCAAGCACAATCAGATAGCAAAAGGCCAGCATAAGAACACAAGCAACAAGAGTCAGCACAAATCCCGGATATTCTAACACAGTCAAACACAAGAAAATGATCTTAAATCCAATTTTGGGAACATGATAGAGACTTAAAGGAATATTAATAAATCCCTTAAAGTTATATAAAAAATACAATCAAACAGGTGAAGGAAATGAATAAAATTGCTCAAGACCTGAATATGGAAATAGAAGCAATAAAGAAAATGCAAACTGACAAAATCCTAGAGATGGAAAAATCTAAGGAAGAGAACAATAACTACAGATGTCAGAATCATCAACAGAATACAAAAGAAAACATAGAAGATATGATAGAAGAAATCAATATATCATTCAAAGAAAATGTTAAATCTAAAAGGTTTATGACACAAAACATCCAAATCTAAGAATAATAGGAATAAAAAAAGGATCCCAGCTCAAAGGCCCAGAAACTATTTTCAACAAAATTAAAGAAGAAAATTTAACCAACTCCCCCAAAGAGATGTCTATAAACATACAAACAGCTTATAGAACACCAATTAGAGGTATCTCATAGTAGCAAATTAACAGCAGACATTAATGCTTTAGAACAAAAAGGAGCAAACACACCCAAGAGGAGATGACAGGAAATTATCAAATTCATGTCTAAACTCAATAAATTAGAAATAAATAGAATGATACAAAGAATCAATGAAACCAAGAGTTGGTTCTTTGAGGAAATCAACCAGATAGACAAATCCCTAGCCAAACCAACAAAAGGCAAAGAGAGAATATCTAAATTAACAAAATCCTAAATGAAAAGGAGGACACAACAACAGACAACAAGGAAATCCATAGAATCATTAGGTCTTACTTCAAAAACCTGTATTCCACAAAATTGGAAAATATAAACAAAATGTACAATTTTCTTGATAGATACCACTTACCAAACTCAAATCAGGATCAGGTAAACAACTTACATAAGCCTATAACCCCTAAGGAAATAGAAGCAGTCATTAAAAGTCACCCAACCAAAAAAATCAGATGGTTTTAGAGCAGAAATCTACCAGACATTCAAAGAAGAGCTAATAGCAAACTATTCCACAAAATAGAAGCAGAAGGAATATTGCCAAGCTCCTTTTATGATGCCACAAGGCACACTAATACCTAAACCACACAAAAACTCAATAAAGAAAAAGAAAATGAATTTCAGGCCAATTTCCATTACAAACATCGAAGCAAAAATAATCAATAAAATACTTGCAAACTGATCCAGGAACATGTCAACAATATCATCTACAATGAACAAGTAGTCTTCATCCCAGGAATGCAGGGATGGTTGAGTATACAAAAATCCATCAATGTAATCCACCATATAAACAAACTGAAAAGAAAAGCACTTGATAATCTCATTAGGTTCTGAAAATGTCTTTGACAAAATCCAATACTCTTTCATAATAAAAGGCTTAGAGATCAGGGTTACAAGGTGCATAATGGCCAACAACAAATTAAATGGAGGGAAACTTAAAGCAATTTTATGATAATCAGGGAAGAGACAAGTCTGTCCTCTTTCTCAGTATATATTCAATATAGTACTTGAAGTGTTAGCTAGGGAAATAAGACAAATAAAGGAAAAAGGGAAAGAAATTAGAAAGACGACAAAGTATTGATATTCACTTGATGATATAATAGTATAGATAAGTGACCCCAAAAGTTACACTAGAGAACTCTGACAGCTAATAAACACCTTCAGATAAGTGAATTGATACAAAATAAACTCCAAAAAAAAAAAAAAAACAAAAAAAAACCCAGTAGCTCTAGTGTGGGACTGCGTAAGGATATCCTAGTTCTTGGCTGGGCATGAGCCTAGAACCCCGAGACTCCAAGGGAGAAAAGGCAGGAGTTCGGCTACGTCCCCAGAACTCAGGGTCCTAACAAGCAGTCCAATCTCCATAGACCTACATTGTTCAGTCACAAAGGCCATTACAGCCCCTCCCAAAGTGCACAGGTAGAGGGTGTGACTACAGGCCTCAGGCCCTAGAGATTTACATACTAATGACGGTCAGAGGGCAGAGCCAATTAAGCATTGCCCCCAGAACCTCCCCCTTTCTCCCTCCCTACTTAACTCAGGTCTGCCCTGAGTTTGGGGGCGTACATCCAGATCCATCTACCATCCGCCATGACAATAAAGCCTTTGGAACCAAGGACTTCCTCGTATCACTGGGGCCTGCTGGGCCTGCCACCACCGAAGCCTCTAGCCACTGGAACCTGGGACCTTCCTCCGGTACAAGAGACAGGCTGCCTGGAGGCCTCCAGGCAGCCTCCACCTCGCAGGTCCTGGGACACTGCCGCGTGGGCCTGGGGCCTGCTGCAGCCCCCCAGTTTTCCCCACACTCTAGTATACAAAAACAATCTGTGCCCCCTCCACATAGCTGAACACAAGCCACAGCTGGTCTCCCAGGAGTGTTGACACACCTAAGATCATGGGAGCACAGCCCCACAGGAGGGACAAGCCACAGTCAGAGACAGCAAGACCAGCTAATACTAGAGATAACCAGAAGGCAACAGGCAAGTGCAAGAACATAAGCAACAGAAACCAAGGATACTTGGGATCATTAGAATCCAGTTCTCCCAACAGGATACTCCAACATACCTGAAAAGCAAGATTCTGATTTAAAATCACATTTCATCATAATGATAGAGGACTTTAAGAAGGACATAAATAACTCACTTAAAGAAATACAGGAGAACACAATCAAACAGGTGAAGGAATTGAACAAAACCAACCAGGATCTAAAAATGGAAATAGAAACAACAAAGAAATAACAAAAGGAGGCAACCCTGGAGATAAAAAAACCTATGAAAGAAATCAGGAGTCATAGATGCAAGCTTCCCCAACAGACTACAAGAGATAGAAGAGAAAATCTCAGGCATAGAAGATACCATAGAAGACACTGACACAACAGTCAAAGAAAATAGAAAATGCAAAAAGCTCCTAACTCAAAACATGCAAGAAATTCAGGACACAATGAAAAGACCAAACCTAAGAATAATAGGTATAGAAGAGAGTGAAGATTCCCAACTCAAAGGGCCAGTAAATATCTAAAACAAAATTATAGAAGTAAACTTCCCAAAGCTAAAGAAAGAGATGCCCATAAACAAACAAGAAGCCTACAGAACATCAAACAGATAGGACCAGAAAAGTAATTCCTCCTGACATATAATAACCAAAATATCAAATGCACAGAACAAAGGATTATTGAAAGCAGTAAGGGAAAATGGTCAAGTAACATATAATGGGAGACCTATCAGAATTAGACCAGGTTTCTCAACAGAGACTTTAAAAGCCCGATGATCATGAGCAGATGTCATACAGAACCTAAGAGAACAAAAATGCCAGCCCAGGCTACTATACCCAGCAAAACTCTCAATTACCATAGAGGGAGAAGCCAAGACATTACCTGACAAAACCAAATTTAAACAATACCTTTCTAAACATCCAGCCCTACAGAGGATAATGGAAAGAAAATTCCAATATAAGGAGGGAAACTACACTCAAGAAAAAGCAAGAAACTAATTTCACAACAAACCCAAAGAAGAAAACCACACATGCATAATTTCAACTCTAGCAACAATCATTGAAGTGTAATGTCTTTCCATATTAATGGACTCAATTCCCCAATAAAAAGACATACATAGATTAACAAGCTGGATATATAAACAGGACCCAGCATTTTGCTGCATACAGGAAACAAACCTCAATGACAAAGACAGACACTACTTAAAAATAAAAGGCTAGAAAAAATTTTCTAGGCAAATGGTCCCAAGAAACAATCTGGAGTAGCAATTATAGAATCCACAAAATAGACTTTCCACCAAAAATTATAAAAAAGATGGTAAAGGACACTACATACTCATCAAAAGAAAAATCCACCAAGATGAACTCTCAATTCTGAACATCTATGCACCAAATGCAAAGGCACTAACATTTGTAAATTAAAAAAAAATAATTACTGACACTCAAACCACACATTGACTCTCACACAATAATAGTAGGAGACTCTAATACCGCACTCTCACCAATGGACATATCATGGAAACAGAAACTAAACAGGAACACAGTGAAGCTAAAAGAAGTTATGAACCACATGGACTTATGAGATATCTATAGAATATTTCTCCCTAAAACAAAAGAATATACCTTCTCTCAGCACCTCACAGTAACTTCTTCAAAATTGACCATATAATCAGACATAATATCAGTCTCAACCAATACATGAAGCTTGAAATAATCCTATGTATCCTATCAGATCACCATGGACTAAGGCTGGTCTTCAATAACGACAAAAACAACAGAAAGCCCACATACACGTAGAAGCTGAACAACCCTCTACTCAATGATAACTTGGTCAGGAAAGAAATTATTTTAGAATTATTTTAGAATTTAATGAAAATGAAGGCACAACATACCCAAAGTTATGGGACATAAGGAAAGGAGTGCTAAAAGGAGAACTCATAGCACTAAGTGCTTCCATAGAGAACTTGGAGAAAGCATACACTAGCAGCTTAACAGCACACCTGAAAGCTGTTTAACAAAAAGAAGCAAATACACCCAAGAGGAGTAGATAGCAGGAAATAATCAAACTCAGGGCTGAAATCAATCAAGTTGACATGAAGACAACTATACAAAAAGTCAACAAAACCAAGAACTACTTCTTTGAGAAAATCAGCAAGAAAGACAAACTTATAGCCAGACTAACTAGACTACACAAGGATAGTATCCAAATTAACAAAATCAGAAATAAAAATGAAGAATCAGAAAAACAATGAAATAACAACAGAGACTGAAGAGATTCAAAAAAAAATCACCAGATCCTACTACAAAAGCCTGTACTCAACAAAACTGGAAAATCTCAAAGAAATGGATGATTTTCTAGACAGATACCAGGAACCAAAGTTAAATCAGAATCAGATAAACCATCAAAACAGTCCCATAACCCCTAAGGAAATAAAAGTCAGTAAAAGTCCCCCCCCCCAAAAAAAAAACCCAGTAGGCTTTAGTGCAAAATTCTATCAGACTTTCAAAGGAGATCTAATACCAATACTCTTCAAACTATTCCACAAAATAAAAGCAGAGGGAACAAGACCCAATACATTGTAAGAAGCCACAGTTACACTGATACCTGAACCACACAAAGACTCAACAAAGAAAGAGAACTTCAGACCAATTTCCCTCATGAATATTGATGTAAATATACTCAATAATATTCTTGCAAACCAAATCCAAGAACACATAAAAATGATCATTCATCATGATCAAGTACACTTCATCCCAGGGATGCAAGGATGGTTCAATATATGGAAATCCATCAACTATATAAACAAATTCAAAGAAAAAAAACACATGATCCTCTCATTCGATGCTCAAAAAGCCTTTGACAAAATACAACACCCCTTCATGCTAAAACTATTGGAGAGAATAAGAATTTAAGATTCGTAACTAAATATAATAAAAACAATATATAGCAAGCCAATAGCCAGCATCAAACTAAATAGAAACTTGAAGCAATCCAACTAAAATCAGGAAGAAGACAAGGCTGTCCACTTTCCCCCTATCTACTAAATATAATACAAGAAGTTCTAGCCAGAGCAATTAGGCAAAAAAGAAGATTGAAGAGATACATATTTGAAAAGAGGAAGTCAAGATATCACTATTTGCAGATGATGGTATACATAAGTGACCCCCAAAAATCCATGAGAGAATTCCTACAGCTGATAAACCACTTCAACAAGGTGGCTGGATATCCAATTAAGCAAATTAGTAGCCTCTCTCTACTGAAAGGATAAACGGGCTAAGGAAGAAATTTGGGAAATGTCACCCTGATGACAATGAAATTTATGGTCCTTTTCACAAATAATATGAAATATTTTGGGGTGATACTAACCATGCAAATGAAAAATCTGTATGACAAGAACTTCAAGTCTCTGGAGAAAGAAATTGAAAAAGACCTCAGAAAAAGGAATGATCTCCCATGCTCATAAACTGGCAGGATTAACATAGTAAAAATGGCCGTCTTCCAAAAGCAATCTACAGATTCAATGCAATCTTCATCAAAATTTCAACTCAATTCTTCACAGAAACAAAAAGAGCAATTTTCAAATCTATTTACAATAACAAAAACCCTCGGAAGCAGAAACCATTGTCAATAATAAAAGAACTTCTGGCAGAATTATCATCCCTGACCTCAAACTATACTACAGAGCAAAAGTGATAAAAACCACATAGTATTCGTACATAAAAGGCAGGTAGATCAATTGAATAGAATTGAAGACCTGGAAATGAAACCACACACCTTTTCACATCATGAAACTTGTAGGCAAATGTATGGAACTTAAAAAAGTTGTCTGGAGTGAGGAAATCCAGATCCAGGGAGATAAACATGGTAAGTACTCACTTATAAGTGAATATTAACCATAAAGTATAGAAAAATCATTCTACAGTCCACAGACCCAAAGACACTATGTAACAAGGAGAGCCCAAAGGAGGCTTGACTCTCACTGAGAAGAGGAAATAAAATAGACACTGAGGGTGTATGGAGACGGAAAACTGCTGGGGAGAGGTGGTGTGGAAGAGAATAGAAGGCAATCAAGTGTAGGGAGGACAGAGGGAGAGATAAGTGGGAGGCAGAAGTGGAATTGGTGGTGGAACATCTCAGGGACAAGTTAGAAACCTAGGCCAATGGAAATGTCTAGGAATCCATGAGGGTGATTCTAGCTAAGATTCCTAGCAATAGCAGATTTGGAATCTGAAACAGACACCTCCTCTAACCACGTAAGCTTTCCATTGGAGAGATGGAGATACCAACTGAATCGTAAAATCTTAGACCAATATTTTTCCTGCCTAAAAGATGTACAGAGATAAAGAAGGAGCAGAAATTGAGGGAATGGCCAACCAATGACTGGCCCATATGAGACCCATGCCCTGAGAAAGAACACACCCTTGATACTATTAATGATATTCTGCCATACTTGCAGACAGGAGCCTAAAATAACTGTCATATTAAAGGCTTCACCCAGCAGTGGATGAAAACAGATGGAGAGACTCACAGCCAAACATTAGGCAAAGCTTTGAGAAGTCTTGGAGAAGACCAGTAGGACGGATTGAAGGAGCCAGGGAGGTCAAGGACACAAGAAAACAAACAGACTCAACTAACCTGAGCTTATAAGAGCTCAATGAGACTTAACTACCAACCAGAGTTCATACACGGGATGGGCCTAGGCCTTCTACACATATGTAACCAATATGCAGCTTGGCCTTTGTTGGGGACCCTGGACCACCATCCCAGCTAACAAAAGTTGCTTGTAATGAATTGCCTTTATGAGAAACTGCCTCTTTTGGGAGAACCTGACCTTCAGCTAAGAATTTCCAGTTCGTAAAGAACCATTGCCCCACCCACCCCATCCCCCCGGACATTCCGGAAAAATCGCAGAATGCTCCGCTGGATGACTGACCTTATAGAGAGTTGATAGAGTCCCCACCCTGTTCCTTGTTCCCCTTCCTCCCTTGCCTAGAGTATATCTTGTAAGCCACTTCCTCATTAAAGTAGACCTTGACAAGGCTACATTTGCTTGGTCTCATCCTTTCTCTCGCCCGTGTTCCTTTACAGGTTAGGTCCCCCTTGATCCCCACAAATAACTGGACCCGCGGGCTGGGTCAGGTCTTCACGTGAGAACCTTAACATCAGGAGCAGGGTCTGTCTCTGATTCTGTTGCTTGCTTTGGATCTCTTTCTCCTAACTGGGTTGTATTGTCCAGCCTCAATAAAAGAAGAATCACCTAGTCCTACTGTTACTTGATATGCCAAGGCTGGTTGATATCTGTGGGAGGCTTCCCCATCTCTGAAGAGAATAGGGGTGAGGATGAGGGAGATGAGGAAGAGGTGAGACTACAAGTAGAGGAGGGAAGGAATGTAAAGTAAGTAGATAAATAAATACATAAATAAATAAATAAATAAATAAATAAATAAATACATAAATAAATACATAAATAAATAAATTTTTTAAAGGCAGCAAGATATAGGCATTCTCAAAATGAAGGACCCTGGGAAAAGTTACAGCTTATGGGAAGGTTGGTTCCCTATTTCTGTTCATGTACAGTGTCCTTAATCAGTCATATGCTACCATAGAATTTCTGGCTCATTCCACAGCTGTGACATCTTTATACAGATTATCTGACAGTAGGAAGTCAGACAGCCAAGTTTGATAAAAGCTTGCTGGAGTTTCCCAAATTCTTGAGCTTCCATTTCTTCCCAAGAAAACAAAGAGATAGAAAAGAATAAAGTAGATTCTTCATCTTTTTTTTTAATCACCTGATTTTCAGGATAAGGTGGGTGGTTAAATTATTATGATACATCTTCAGAGCAAAAAAAAAAAAAAAAAAGTAGGTGATTTTCTCTGTTTAAAAGGAAGTTATGGTAATAGGCTCTACTTCTAGGAGACAGAGAGAGCCTAGTGAAAAGAGCAAATAAGCTTTAAAAATGTGTCAAACAATAAAGAAGAAATAAGCACAAAGTGCAAAGGCATCCTGAGGTAACAAACCCTTCCTTTCTACGTCCATTGAGACACACCTGCATGGCATGCCCAGACATACACCCCACACTCTAGAGAGGTCAGACAGAAACAAAGCAGGTGTGGTGAACACAGGAGAAGCAACATCTTGTTATTGAGACTTTCTGACTTCCTGACATTTTGTCCTTTGTAAGAGTACATGTTCTTTACACATTTACAAGAAATACTGACAGGTGAACCCAGAAACATAGACTATTACCCAAGGAACAATCATTTCCAATTCCTTTAGAATTCACTATCTTTCTGAATTTAAGTTAATCATACCCTCCTTCTTTCTCTAATTTTCCATCTTTGTAGATCCATACCCCGTGATTTTAATCATATAAATAGACTATCACTTACCATCTTAGGCAAATAAATTCCATTGGGTTTTGACCAATGTTTTCCAAATCACAGTTTTAAGATTACTTTAGGGATTTAGGAACAGTGACATTTAATTAAACAGAAAATGGCAGAACAGAGCAGAATAGCACTGTGTAGTATAGAAGAGTTAATATCAAATTGTAATGCTCACAGTAAGGCTTTCATTTCATGAATTTGGTCACGATGTTCAGGAGAATCACACACAATTTATAATCTTACCATTGTTGGTAAGAACAAAATACTTGAAATCTATTGTTTTAGGTGATTCTTACCTTGTTATATGTCTCATGTCCCCAGTATTTTTTCAAATATCATGCTTCCTAGACCATAGTCAGAACTCACAGATAGTTCTAGAAGCTCTTACATTTGCTCTGTAGTTAGGCCTCTTTTCAAATTCCATTGTATCTATGTATCTATGTTTGTATGTATGTATGTATGTATGTATGTATGTATGTATGTATGTGTGTATGTATGTATATTTCTAAATCTATCATCTATCATCTCTATCAATCATATCTATCTATCATCTATCTATCTACCTATCTTTCCATCCATTCATGCAACTATCATCTATTGTTTTTTTGAGGGTTTCTCTGTATAGCTCTGGCTGTTCTGGAACTCACTTTATAGACCAGACTGGCTTTGAACTCAGAGATCCATCTGCCTCTGCCTCCTGAGTGCAGGAATCAAAGACATGTGCTATGACCACCTGGGTAGTTTTATTTTTATTGACAAATAAAAATCATACTCATATCATATTGTGGTTTCAATGTATGGTTTCAATGTTTGTTTCAAAACATGTATATATTATGAAATATCAAAACAAGATTAACTAGTGTGCCATTTATTTATTGTTTCACATTTATTTCAAAATATCCATACATTATTATTGTTACACTGGTCACATGAGTCTGTGATTTAACCCGAGATCTATTTCTCCTATCTGATTGAAACTATTTATACATTGACCATCTGAAGGCCACCCAGAAAGACTGTCTCCTGAAGTGGGTGGAGCTTGAGCACTAGGAGCCCTCAAAACCCACCTACACAGTGACACACTTCCTCCAACAAGGTCATACTTCATAATAGTAGCACTTCCCAAGGGCCAAGCATATTCAAACCACCACAGGCTTAGAAAGGAAATATCCTTCAGATGTCATGTTCAAATTTTACTCTGTCCAAAGTTGATCCATCTAATTATTGAAAGATGATTGTATCTTGAGCATTCTGACTCAATCAATGAGAATCCACTGAAGAAGTATTGAAAGCCTACTTTAAAATATACTTGGAGGATACATCCTTTCTCAGCCACTCCTCTTTGCCTGCCTCTCTGCTTCCTAGATACTATATGGTTTGCAGATATGTTTGATACATCATGCACTTCAGGCAAGGTGAATTGATCACAGGCCCATATCCAACAATGGAACCAGGTCACATACTGAGACCTCTGAAACCAAGAGTCAAAATAAATAATTCCTCTACTAAACTAATTTCCCCTCCTTCAGGTATTCCATCACAATTATGGGAAACTGACAAAAAACAACAGAGGGTAGACTTTCCTCAGGGGACCTTGGACAAATGACTCTGAATTATATTTATAACATGTTTTTTATCTTTGTTATAGAACCATATCAGAGCTACAAGAATGTAGAGAAAGAGTAGTATTCACAAGTGGTAATTTTGTAAATTTATTGTATGTAATATTGTAAGGTTAAGTCCTCATTTTGGATAAATGTATGGAAGCTTTGAAAATATAACTGCCATATGATCCATCGATTGGAACTAAACTCAGTGTGTTGTAGAGACAGCAACCATATGACCACTGTTCACTTAACCAAGATAGTATCCATGCTTTCTCACATTTATTGTGTGTTCCCTAATGACACGAAGCATGATGGTTGACCTGTCCTTGAAAGGAGTTAATGATATTGGTGTGGAACAGAGGACAGTCAATGGACATACACCACTTACTATCTTTCTCCAGATAAAAAACTAAGAGGCATTCTCTATGATTTTTGTTTGTTTGTTTATTTTATGAGAAATTCTCAACAAAACTTGAACATGAACAAGTGTAGTCCCCATTTCTCTATCTCACACTTCACTTTCCTGTCTGATATCATTTTATAAATACAGTAATTATAGCCACTGCTTACTATGGATTCTGGAAATAATTCCCATCAGAATATTATATAAATAGCCAACACTAAGTTGACTGATCACAATATAACAAGATAGTAAATACTTTCATAAGTTTTAAATAAATCTTAGATGATAAAGATACTCTTTTTGATATAAGAAAATGCAGTTTCAATGCAAATATAATAAAAATACAGATATTATACTATAAATTAAACAAGTTATATACTATTATAAGTGGATGCTAGATCAGAATAAAATATTTAGTTTTTACCACATTCAAGTCATTACAAACTGTAGTGGTTTTAGCGCCTACAGAATGAATGCAGAACTTTTTCAACACTTTATTTTACATAAGTTCTTAAGGAGTATATGGCTTTCCTTTCCCTCCCCTTCATGTATTTCTGTTCTTGTAAAAAAAAAAAAAGAAAAAAAAAAAAGCCTTAAACTGCCCTTGAATTACAATAATAGAAATAAATTGGATGGGTCCCAGTTGTCACTCAACCTGACAGCTATAAAATAAAATCAGCCTATTTGCTAACAGATGAATTTTTAGCTCTGCAATCTAATCACTGAAGTGATTCTTATATGCAAAGTTGACTCTTGGTTAAGTCTCTCTAAAGTTATTGTGTATATACCCCCATTTAAGAGTACTCTCTTAATAAATAGGATATCATTATGTTCTGTAAAATATATGTCTAGCCTTATTCTTGATGAAGTTTAGACCTTTCACTAAATAAGATTGAAAATGAAAATTCTAGTAACCACTGAGTGGCAAAAATAGCTAATCATTCAACTTTTACTAGCCCTCTCAATGCAAAGTGCATCCAAATGGAAAGGAAGGAAGAGGTCTATTTTTCAGTCTTGTCAACTGAGGCAGTAAATGAAATGGAAGTTTCTGGTAGTGTCATGAGATGCCGACTCGCTGATGTTTTGTTGAGCCAAACTCACATGGTGTTTTCCTGAAATTTATTTTTGGGTACTCAGGTTATAACCTGGTTTCTATGTCTGAGTACTGACATGGATAATAATAATCTGTAACCAAGGATCTCTAACTGATACTACTAACAGATCATATATAGATACCAGAATGATTTTTCTTAACAATATTAAAGACCCATGGAAGGACATGTGATGTTTGGAGAAAGTTTAAATAGGACTCAAGAACAGTATGGCATTGTTGCATAGCTAGCCTTACAATGCTCCATTGGTCTCACATCTTCACTTATCTTTGCTTTGTTGAGAGAGGCATGGCAGATAAATTCTACTGGCAAATGGAGTGGTTCTGGTTGACTCATGCCAATTCAACAGAAGCCTGGCCGTTTCAGACACCACTGCTGATTCATATTTGGCATCCTGACACTACTTAACTGGACTGCTGGTATCCTGATCATGGAGATTGGAATCACCCCAAATAACTACGTCTAAACAGGCTCACATCCCCTTATCCAATTTACCATTTTTTTCTCCCCTACTTTTGGGTGATGGCCTAGACTGGGGAGGTGGTTGAAACATTTGAGAACATTTATTAGAAGTAGATTTAAAAAAAAAAATCTAAGCCTACAAATAAAGGATATACATAATTGGAGCTAATCAGTTTAATTAAAGTTAGCCTATGAAAAGTTGTTGTCCTATTGTAATGTTATACATTTTCTTTAGAAAGTCACATCTCCTATTTTGACTTGGTTTCTAGTCTGAGTACTAACAGGGATAATACTATTCTGCAACCAAGGATCTCTAATTGATGTTATTAACAGATCATATGGAGAAACCAGGAGTTTTCTTACTAATATTAAAGTATAAACTTATTCTTAAAAATTATTTATTTATTTTCATTTTATGTACATTGATGTTTTGACTGCATATATGTCTGTGTTAAGGGGTCAATTCACTGGAACAGGAGTTATAGACAGTTGTAAGCTACCGTGTAGGTGTTAATAATTAAACATGGGTCTTCTGAGAAGAGTAGTCTTAAACGCTGAGCCCATCTCTCCAGCTCCCTATAAACTTATACTTTTAAAGTTTAAAATACAAAGTCAATGCATATTTCAAATATGACACACAATTCAGGTGTGGTGGTCCATGTCTTTAATATTACCACTCAGAGGCAGAAGTAGGTAGATCCTTGTGGGTCAAAGCCAATGTAAGAAAAGAAAACAAACAAACAAAACAAAAAAAACAAAAAAAGGAGCTTGTTTGTTTATAGAATTAAACTGTAGAATGCATTTCCATTATAAACTGCTATCAAGCAAAATATTTTAATTTTGAGATGGAAAAACTATGTATTAATTGTGAATTTTAAGTGAATAAGGATGTATCAGGATAAAATTTTTTGCTTTTGTCTAAATTAGTATTCTATGATAGCATATTGATTTTCACTGAATTCACAGATTTTTTTATTAATGAATTATATGCACTGTAGAATGCAAAAATGAACATGATATATCATACCTGAAGATATTTGAGGTCTAGTAGCTAAAACACAAAAAGTGGCACAATTTATATGTTCAATGTAAAATATATATTTGCATGAAAATGTCAGTATGTAACATATTTCAATATTCAATGACTATACTCAATAATAATTAACAGAATAATCTTAAAGGGGTTGTATAATTTATTTATAATATATAACAGATACTAAAATATAAGTTCAATAGAAGTTCAGAAATACCTAATGAAGTAAATAATCGCTATTAAAAAGAATGGACTATTGAAGGTAAGCTCATAGGATTTGACCTGGATCAAGCAAGAAAATAGTGAAAGGAAACTAAATAATTACTGAAACAAGACAAACATAATGAAAAAAAACAATAATATAGCTAAAATAAGGAGACAGGAATATGAATAATGGCAATAGCCTGGTATGTTTAGGTAATCATAAGTAGGGAAGTTAATTTAGAATATGTACTTGAAACACCATCTTAGTAACATATTAAAATCACCAACAGTAGGGAGCCAGCTAAATGGCTAGCTGCTGTTTTCATTTAATCATATTTGGGGAGGCAAAATGTAACAGTTAGATGGGGAAACTTTTTAACATGGCAGTTTGTATTATAAAAATATAAATTTTTCTGTGAAGGTGAGGCTATTTAAAGTAAGAGTTTAAAAGGGCAAATAAAATGATATTTTTGAAAAAAGAACAATTTTGTGACAGATGGAAGGAAAGTTTATATCATTCACATTGATGCTTTTTTACAGTTCATTTAAGTAGTAAAGGGAGGTGCTACTGAGAATAAAAGTAGCAGTTACGAGGCAAAGCCTGAAAAACATTCACAGCCACCACAATTCTGGAAGAGTAAAACAAGGTCCTGTCAGGTTTATGGTCTAGTTAATTTTAGAAGGTATACATTCTTAGTAGACATTTAACTACCATAATTGTGCATTTTTCCAAGTAGTATACATAACTTTTAAAGAATCTAAAGATTTAAAACAACAACAACAAAAAGAACAAAACAAAACCAGGCAGGAGCAGTGCTGAGATAAAGTGTGGTTCCAGGGAGTAACATGTAGGATTGTACACTACCTGTCTACATTTCAAAATTCATAGTTCAAATTCCAGTTCTTGGAATCTTGAAATGTGACTGTGATTGAAATAGAATCAATTCAGATAGAACTATTTATATGAATCACACTAGAGCAGAACAGTTGATAGCCTGCTTAGCCATCACAACTCTGACAAAGAGTAGGCAGTCATCCAGAGAAAGTGCCATCATTACTGTGGTGATGCTGACCAAACCACAGATTATGAAAGTCTAGAACAATCATTTCCAAGAATCTCTAAGGTAAGCATGCTCAAGCGAATTCCTTGCTCTCAAACTGCACCTTCCATTATTACGAGACAGTGAAGAGGTATAGCTTTGGACATCACAGTAATCCATGTGAATAGCAGAACAAGAAATAACAGAAGAGCAAGGAGTAATAATTAGGGAAATTCCAGGGCCAGTTCAAATCCATGGCTTTGAGTGCTTTCTGGGAGGCTGTACTTCATGGATTCACAGCAATGTGCTAAAACTAAAATGGCATTTGTATAAGCATTACTTTTTACACTGGTTACATTTTATCCCATCAGAATATCTTAAGATTTATGAATAATATTTATAACTTGATATTCAGAGAAGATATACAAAATTGTATTATACTAATTAATGCTATTGACATGGATGAATATAGTAACAGACTGAAAAAAAATTACTCCTGTAGATGTACCATCTTCAAACCCTTAACCTATTTAGTTTTTTGTTTTGTGCTTTGTTTTTTGGAAGTTTTTTTGGTTTTTTGTTGTTGTTGTTGTTGTTATTGTTGTTGAAATAGGAAATTCCACAGAACAGGCTATCCTTAAATTGTCTATGTAGGTGAGGATGACTTTGAACTTCCAGCGTACTTCTGTCTACCTCCTGAGGCAATCACACGAACTATAAGCATGCATCAGAACACTGTGTTTATGCACTTATAAGGATGGAATCCAAGGCTTTCTGTATGCCAGGCAAGCTCTCTAAAAATTGACCTACAAACTTAGCCCTCTACTATTTTCAAAGCCCATTATTATTTTGTCACAGATAAGAGAAAATAGGCAAGGTAATCTTGAAGGTACTTATTTTTGTTTGCTTCTACCCATTTCAAGGCTAACCAGAGCCTATCAATAGAAATAATAAAGATTAAAAGAAGTAATTTATTAGCAGCTTTGCCCAAACTGCTATACATCCATGATAAGGGGTTTGTAGCTGAAATAAGCAAGGACATTTCTCTTAGGGACACAATTAATATTTATGAGAAGAAGTGAAATGTGACAGCCTAAATGTTAACTCTAAGAACAGAACAATAATTCTTAATGTTTATAATATCTGTGTCCAAAGATATAGATATTTGAAGTATTTTACATGAGGTATTGAGAAGAAAAGGAATATTCTTTTGTGTTTAGGTAAAATGTTCTCTAAATAATTGTTAGGTCAACTAGGTTTATAATTTCAGTTAGCTCTAAAATTTCTTTGGTTTTGTCTGCATGATGTGTCTGTTAGTGAGAATAGGGACAGTCTTCAACTATCAGTGAGAGTCAAATACAGTAATAGTATTTTTTTTTTTTACAAACTTGGGTGCCTTTGTATTTGGGGCATAGATGTTAAGAATTGAAATGTCATCTTGTTAAATTTTTCCTTTGATGAGTATGTAGTATTCTTCCCTATCTCTTCTGATCAGTTTTGGTTTGAAATGCATTTTGTTAAGTATTAAAATGGCTACACTAGCTTGTTTCTTAGGTCCATTTGCTTGAGATATCTTTTTCCAGCCTTTAACTTGAGGTAATGTCTGTCTTTGATATTGATGTGTGTTCTTGGATGCAGCAAAAGGACAAGTTGTATTTTTATAGGATGAGTTGGGGTAAAGAGAGTTGGGGGAAAAGATATTTGTGATCCACTAGGGATGAAGGTCTTAGAGGAAAGGGAGGAGGAAATTTTCTTCTACAGGGCTGGGAATGAGACTGAGGTATTGGATCTAGAGGAGCAGAAGGATAGTTGTGCATCAACTTATTTGTTTTCCTTGCAGGAGCAGCCTTTGGGTTAACAGGGCATGCCTGATGGGGTTGAGGGCTGGGACAAAGGTATGAGATTGAGGAGGGAAGATAGAATTGGAAGCTCTGTGGGAACTACAGGAGATAGGGATGGAGGGCAAGCAAAGAAGGCTGCCACAGGTGTTTTGCAGCAGAGCTGGGCATGAGACTGGGAGAGTGGGTTAACTGGGGGAGAAGAGAAGATCTGTAGTCAGTCTACCTGGTTTTCTTCCTATAGATTAGCAGGAGATGCCTACTGGAGTTGGGGACTGAAATATAATGAGTGAGCTGAGGAGAGTGGTTAGGTGGGAGTCATCTGTGGGATCCACAAGAGACATGAGCAGTGGATGGGGGGGGCGTGTGGAAGCTGTAGCTGATGTTCTGTGGTATAGCTATATATCAAAATCCTGTCTTTAAATATTTCTTTATTGTATAAGAAAGATGTCCTCCAAATACTCCAAGTTGAAGAATGGTTTTTATTGTTAGTTATTCACAAACGAGTTAGCTGAACTACTATACAAATCTCCTTTTGTAAAATAATATTGGTCCCACTCTGGATAAACTAATCTACCAGGAAAAAATCAAGGGTTTTAGCCCCTGTTCCATATAGCTAAAACATTGAATTCACCATCAAATTGCAACCATGCTATTGGGTTTTTACAGACAGTAGCAAAGCAGAAATCTAGGGAATTCAGACAAACACATTTGAGTATAGAATGTGGCTTGAAATGGCCATGAGAATAGTGCCATCACTGGATAGAAATATTTGCCTGAGGTAGAAATGAACATTAGGACTGGAACACACAGACAGTTTTTCAAACTTATAGAGGCATTAGTCATTTTTTTTTTATCAGATGTCTAAAGACATAAACAGTCCTTAAAAAAATCAATGTTAAAAAGGAAAGTTTCATTCAGATTGTTGGCTAACTGATATGTCATGCTTATGCCTCTTGTAGATTGTGTACCTTGAAAAATTGGTATGACCTTTACTCTACAGGAAGGGCACTTTTCTACTAACAAGTAAAAGGGAAAACTAAAAATTATTGATGTAGTAGCTATTCTTCATTTTCAGTTTGGATGGAATTAGAATAATAATGGAAAGGCATTCTAGCATACCATCCATTGGACTGCTGTCCTGGGCTGACTAAAAAGAAGAAAGCAAAGCGAGCACCAGCATTCATTTTTCATGACTAGGGCCACAACCTCTAGCTCATAGTCCTGAGGCTATGCCTCCTACACTATCATGGACAGTTTTCTATAGAATTGTAAACCAAAATAAACTCCTTCCTCCTTAAGTTGCTGTTTGTGAAATATTTGGTTACAGCCAAAAGAATATAGTACAATATCATCCATTGTAGGAATATGGACACCACAATATATTATAATTTCATAATATTGAATATTGACACTGTCAATTCTACTTCATTATACTTTTGATAGCAAATTTATTCATTTTTCTCATATACTAAAGGCAAAACAGGAATATAAACATACTTCAAATTTTCAAAAGAACATAATTCAGATTATGTAATTTCAGAAAAAGAATCATATGAGAAAATAAGAGCTATGGAATGCAGTACACCATTAATTAATACAGATACTTAAGCCAAAGTATTTGCTTAAACATTTAGTAAATGTTATAGGAAAAATGTAACTATATTGGTATTCAAACCAAAGCACAGAAAAAGGTACTAAAAGGCCTCCCAAAAGATAGAATATTAATTGAAAAAATAAAGGACTCTGAAAAAAGATATAATGATCATCAATATAAATGCAAATAAACAAAATTCTTTACTTTCTATAGTCAATGGCAAATTCAATTTTATTGAATATATATGTACACACACACAAACACACACACACACACACACACCCTTTACTAGTGTTGGGGTAAAAGACATTGTTTTCTAGGCTAATCACTTTCAAGTCAGCTTAATCCCTTGATCTATTTTCAAATTTTACCATATTGTTAAACTCATTTTGGTTTATCACATTTCCAATTGAATTTCTCTGGAAGCTAATTGATGCCAATTACTTTCTATTTAAATTTCACCATCATTACTTGTGATTCAGTCAGCTCACTTGTAGAAATTTCTGTCATTATAGTTTTGTTTTGTTGTCATGGTTGTCAAAAACAACTTTAAATTTCACGATCAAAAATATTTTATGTAATTATATTTTCAAAAGATCTGATGCTTGTAGTATGTCATAACTAGAGAACAGTTTTGTCCTGTGAATTTGTAGGTATTATTTGCTGTTTATTAATTATTAATTTACTATATAAGTGAAATATTATTCTGCTTCACTTAAAATGTTTAAGTCATTTTAGTTTTAAGAACTTGCAAAAGTTGGAAGTAAATATGGTTCACAAGGACATCAATGTAAATTCTACTGATAATAAACTAGATAAATAATTAAAAATAATCCATGTACACATTAAGACAATATAAAGAATGTAAAACTACACAGATAAAAATTGAAAATGCATTCTTCTAAACTAACCAGTATGAATAGTTTTCTGTTCTGTATTTTAACAGTACAATTTTTTATGAGTAGATTTTGAAAAATTGCTAAAAAATGAGAACCATTTTAATGAAATTAATTAAAGAAAATAAAAGTATAGAAAAGAAAAGGTACTTTAAGAAGCCTAATGTAGGGCTACTAATGGGAGTAATAAATACAGACTGAAAGACAGACAGACTAAAGGGAAGAGATCAATCTGTGGCCTGTGGCAGGAAACATAAGTAGAAGGATCAGAATGTGTTTTGTTGTTGCTGTTGTTATTTGTTTTTTCTTTCCATGTCTTCACTGTTGAAACAAACGAACATGGGATATTCATTATTTGACACAGCTTTTAGATCAACCAATTACTTAAACAAAACAAGTTGAATGGAATACTAGAGTTTGAAAATCTGTGTGGCTGATTCAATTTTTTCCCAACATAATATTTTCATTTACTATTTAGGAATCTCATACAATGCATCTAGAACACACTCACTTTGACAGTGCTCCCCCATCCCCCTACAAAATACACCATATACAATTTCTGTTATCCCTACACTCACTGGAGCATGGTCAAACTCCCAGTTGTCATTCCCTTAAAGATAATTGGCTCATTTTCCATGCCTCTTCCAGAAGCTGACAACTGTGAAGAGCCAACAACTGTGAAGAGCTTGAGTATTTTGTTTTTTAACTAAATGGACTTAAGTGACCAGATGTTTTGGTATTGTGTAGACAGAATTTTAAATTATAGGCCAAAAACTGGAAAATAAAGGAAAAGGAAGACTAGTATTTGGCAAGCAAGCAGTTTGGTCTATAACTCAGTTATGCGGTTTTGCATATTAAAGAAATTCAATAAATGCTTCCTAAGTGACTGGTTAAAGTATCTGAATATAATTCATATTTTGAAGCAATGTTTTTGGTTATTGTAAATACCAAAGTTGAATAGAAATACCCTGCAATGGTAGATAAGGCTGTTGTTAGAAGCTATAGTTTAAAGTTATTTTTGGGTTTGTTTGTTTTTTTTTTTCCTGTGAGCAAGCCCAGGTGGGATTCGAACTCGGGAGAGACAGCCGCCTCGGACTCCAGAGTGCAGCAACTGCAGCGGTGCGCCACCGCAGGCCGTCTGAAGCTATAGTTTAATAAAATTATAGCTAGATATCTATCTCCCTATGAGTTTTCAAGCACAGAGACCTCTGAGAACCCCAAAACTATATCACTACACCTGGTTGTCTCTAAGAACTAGATAGGTTATTAACAATCCACATATTCTGGGTATTTGACAGAGAAATCAAGCTGGAATTTAGGTAGTAGCTTGTAATTTTTTCTGCTGGCTAGTCTTCATAGTGCCAGAACCTATACAGGTTTCTAGGAAAGACTTATCATAATGGGCTTACTGATTTGTGTACACTGTATTCTTTTTTTTTTTATTGGAAATTCTATTTACATTTCAGATGTTTTCCCCTTACCCCATTTCCCCCCTCTCTCCCAGGAACTCCCAATCCCTTCCCCCTCCTCTTGCCTCTATGATGGTGTATTTCCACCCACCCTCTCCCTTACCTCACCTCCCCACCCTCAAATACCCCCCACGACGTCCAGCCTTCATGGGACCAAGGATCTCTTCTCCCACTTATATATAGCTCCCTTGCATATACAGCTGGAGCCATGGGTCCCTCTGTAAGCACTCCCAGGCTGGTGGTTTAGACCCTTTGGGCTCTGGTTGGTTGGTATTGTTGCTTTCCTCATGGTGTCTTGAATCCTCTCAACTCCTTCAGTCTTCACTCTATCTTCTCTATCTCTCATGATCAGTTTGATGGTTAGCTGTGAGCATCTGCCTCTGAATATGTCAGACTCTTGCAGACCTCTAAGGAGACAGCTATATTAGGCTCCTGTCAGCATGTACTTCCTGACATTCACATCAACATCTACATTTGGTGACTGCACATGGGATGGATACCCAGGTGGAATGGTCTGCAGACAGCCCCTTCTTCAGTTTCTGTCCTGCACTTTGTATCCATATTTGCTCCCTTGAGTATTTTGTTACTTCTTCTAAGAAGGACTGAAGCCCCCCGCACCCCGAACTTGGTCTTCATTCTTCATGAGCTTTATGTGGTCTGTGAGTTGAATCTTGGGTATTTCAAGCTTCTGGCTAAAATCCAATAATCATGAGTGAATGCCATGTGTGTTCTTTTGTGATTGGGTTATCTTCACTCAGGATGATATTTTCTAGTTCCATCCATTTACATAAGAATTTAATTCATTGTTTTTAATAGCTGAGTAATATTCCATTGTGTAAATGTACCACATTTTTTGTATCCATTCCTCTGTTGAAGGGCATCTGGGTTCTTTCCAGTTTCTGGTTATTATAAATAAGGCTACTATGAACATAGTGGAGCATATGTACTTGTTGTATGTTAGAGCATCTTCGGGTATAGGCCCAGGAGTGGTATAGCTGTGTCCTCGGGTAGTGATATGTCCAATTTTCGGAGGAACCACCAGACTGTTATCCAGAGTGGTTGCACCATCTTGCAATCCCACCAACAATGGAGGAGTGTTCCTCTTTCTCCACATCCTTGCCAGCATCTACTATCACCTGAGTTTTTGATCTTAGCCATTCTGACTGGTGTGAGGTGGAATCTCAGGGTAGTTTTGATTTGCATTTCCCTGATGACTAAGGATGCTGAACATTTCTTTAGGTGCTTCTTGGCCATTTGCATTTCCTCAGTTGAGAATCCTTTGTTTAGCTCTATACCCCATTTTTTAATAGGGTTATTTGGTTGTCTAGAGTCTAATTTCTTGAGTTCTTTGTATATATTGGTTATTAGTCCTCTATCGGATGTGGGATTGGTAAAGATCTTTTCCCAATCTGTTGGTTGCTTTTTTGTCCTATTGACAGTGTCCTTTGCCTTACAGAAACTTTGCAATTTTATGAAGTCCCATTTGTCATTTCTTGATCTTAGAGCATAAGCCATTGGTGTTCTGTTCAGGAACTTTTCCCTGTGCCTAGGATTCATGTCTCCCCACCTTCTCTTCTATTAGTTTCAGTGTGTCTGGTTTTATGTGAAGATCCTTTATCCACTTGAACTTGAGCTTTGTACAAGGAGATAAGAATGGATCGATTTGCATTCTTCTACTTGTACTCCAGTTGAACCAGCACCACTTGTTGAAAATGCTGTCCTTGTTCCAATGGACAGTTTTAGCTCCTTTGTCAAAGATCAAATGACCATAAGTATGTGGGTTCATTTCTGGGTCTTCAGCTCTATTCCACTGATCTTCCTGCCTGTCTCTGTACCAATACCAGGCAGTTTTTATCACTATTTCTCTGTAGTACAGCTTGAGTCAGGGATGGCGATTCCTCCAGAAGTTCTTTTATTTTTGAGAATAGTTTTCGCTATCCTGGGTTTTTTTGTTATTCCAAATAAATTTGAGAATTTCTCTTTCTAGCTCTGTAAAGAATTGAGTTGGAATGTTAATGGGGATTGCATTGAATCTGTAGATTGCTTTTGGCAAGATGGCCATTTTTGCTATATTAATCTGCCGATCCATGAGCATGGGAGATCTTTCCATTTCCTAGATCTTCTTCAATTTCTTTCTTCAGAGACTTGAAGTTCTTGTCATACAGATCTTTCACTTGCTTGGTTAGATTCACACCAAGGTATTTTATATTATTTGTGACTATTGTGAAAGGTGTCATTTCCCTAATTTCCTTTTCAGCCTCTTTATCTTTCATGTAGAGGAAGGCTACTGATTTGTTTGAGTTGGTTTTATAACCTGCCACCTTGCTGAAGTTGTTTATCAGGTTTAGGAATTCTCTGGTGGAAGTTCTGGGTCACTTAAGTATACTATGATATCATCTGCAAATAGTGATATTTTGACTTCTTCCTTTCCTATTTGTATTCCTTTGACTTCTTTTTGTTGTCTAATTGCTCTGGCTAGGACTTCCAGTACTATATTGAATAGGTAGGAGAGAGTGGGCAACCTTGTTTAGTCTCTGATCTTAGTGGGATTGCTTCAAGTTTCTCTCCATTTAGTTTGATGTAGGCTACTGGTTTGCTGTATATTGTTTTTACTATGTTTAGGTATGGGCTTTGAATTCCTGATCTTTCCAAGACTTTTACCATGAAGGGATGTTGAATTTTGTCAAGTGCTTTCTCAGCATCTAGTGAGATGATATGTGGTTTTTCTCTTTGAGTTTGTTTATATAGTGGATTACATTGATGGATTTCCGAATATTAATCCATCCCTGCATTCCTGGGATAAAGCCCACTTGATCATGATGGATGATGATGGATGATTGATTGATTTGATGTGTTCTTGGATTCGGTTTGCTAGAATTTTATTGAGTATTTTTGCATCCATATTCTTAAGAGAGATTGGTCTGAAGTTCTCTTTCTTTGTTGGGTCTTTGTGAGGTTTAGGTATGAGTGTGATTGTAGCCTCATAGAACGAATTGGGTAGTGTTTCTTCTGTTTCTATTTTGTGGAATAGTTTGAAGAGAATTGATATTAGGTCTTCCTTGAATGTCTGATAGAATTCTGCACTAAAACCATCTGGTCCTAGTGTTTTTTTTGGTGGGGAGACTTTTGATGACTTCAGCAAACTTTCAATCAGTATAGATAGTAAACCAAAATGTTACAGGACAAAACCAAATTTAAACAATATCTATCTACCAATCCAGAACTACGGAGGATTCTAGAAGGAAAACTCCAATACTAGGAGGTTAATGACACCAAAGAAAAAACTAAAAATTAATCATCTTGCAACAAAATCAAAAGGAATTTGTTTCACATACATATAATGGCACCTACAAAAAACAAATATAACAAGAACTAACAATCATTTTTTTAAATATCTCTCAATATCAACAAACTCAATTCCCCAATAAAAAGACATAAGCTAACATACTGGATATGCAAGCTGGATCCAGAATATTGCTCAACAACAAAAACAATATTGAAACCAACCTCAATAATAAGATGGCCACTACTTCAGAATGAAAGCCTGGATAAAAGTCTTCCACACAAATGGCCCCAAAAACCAAACTTCAGTTACTATCATAGTATCCAACAAAATAGACTTTCAAGCTAAGTTATCAAGTGTGATGGGGAAGGACAAATCATATTTATCAAAGGAAAACTCTACCAAGAGCTAGTCTCAGTTATGCCCCAAAGGTAAGGGCATCCATGTTCATAAAAGGATTATTACTAAAGCTAAAAACACACATTGAACCCTATACAATAACAGTAGGAGACTTCAACACCCTACTCTCACTAGTAGACAGGTCATTGAAAGAGAAACTAAACAGAGACACAGTAAAACTAACAAAGGTTATGAATCAAAAGGATTTAACAGTTATCTACAGAACATTGCACCCGGAAACAAAAGAATATACCTTCTTCTCAACACCTCATGATAACTTCTTCGAAATTGACTGTATAAGGTCACAAAACAAGCCATAACCAACTCATGAGATTCTAATAATCCCATGTATCCTATCAGATCAACACAGACTATGGATATACTTCAATAACCACAAAAACAACAGAAACCCCATGTAACCATGGAAACTGAACAACTCTCTAATCAATGATAATGTGCTCAGGGAAGAACTAAATAAAGAAATTAAAGCCTTCCTGGAATTCAATGAAATTAATGACATAGCATACCCAAACTTATGGGACACAATGAAAGCAGTTATAAGAGGAAAATTCACAGCACTAATTGTCCTGGTAAAGAAATTGGAGACATCCTACACTAGCAACTTAACAGCACACCTGAGAGCTATAGAACAAAAATAAGCAAGTACACCCAAGAGGAGTAGATGGCAAGAAATAGACTAACTTGGGGTGGAAATCAACCAAATTGGAACAAAGAGAACTATACAAAGAGTCAACAATACAAGAAGCTAGAGCTTTGAGAAAATCAATAGGGTAGATAAACCCCTAGCCAAACTAACTAAAGGACACAGAGAAAATTTCCAAATTAACAAAATCAGAAATTAAAAAGGGAGACATGACAAAAGAAAATGAGGACATTCAAAAAAAATCATCAGTTCCTACTACAAAAGCCTATACTCAACAAAATGGGAAAATCTGGATGAAATGGATTTTTCTAAACACATACCATATACCAAAGTTAAAGTTAAACCAAGAGACAGTAAAATAAATAAATAGTTCCATATACCCTAAGGAAATAGAAGTCATTAAACTCTCCCCAACCACCCCCCCAAAAAAGCCCAACACCAGAAGTCTTTAGTGTAGAATTCTACCATTCTACCAGACCTTCAAAGAAGAGCTAATAATAATACTTCTCAAATTATTTCATAAAATATTAATAGAAGGAACACTACATACTTCATTATATGAAGCCATAATTACTATGATACCTAAAACACACAAGGATCCAACAAAGAAAGAGAACTTCATACCAATTTCTCTTATGAAAATCCATGCAAAAAGATTCAATAAAATTCTCCCAAACTGAATCCAAGAACATCAAAATATGATTCATCACAATCAATTATGCCTTATCCCAGGGATGTAAGGTGTGTTCAATATATAAAAATCCATTAACATGATCAACTATATAATAAAACTCAAAGAAAAAAAATCACATGATCATCTCACTAAAAGCTGGAAAAGCCTTTACAAAATATAACACACCTTCATGTTAAAAATATTGGAGAGATCAGGAATTCAAGGCTCATACCTAAACATAATGTAATTAGTATACAGCAAACCAACAGCCAAAATCGAATTAAATAGAGAAATACTTGAAGCAATCCTAGGAACAAGACAAGAATGCCCAACCTCCCAGTATCTATTCAATAGAGTACTCAAAGTACTAGCTAGAGCAATGAGAAAACAAATGGGATCAAGGAGATACAAATTGGCAAAGAAGAAATCAAGTGTCACTATTTACAGATGATATGATAGTTTACATAAGCAACCCCAAAAATTCTACCAGAGACCTTCTCCAGCTGATAAACAACTTCAGGAAAGTGGTCAGATGTAAAATTAACTCAAATAAACCAGTAGCATTCCTTTATACAAATGATAAATAGGGAAACAACACAGTTTACAATAGTTATGAATAATATAAAATACCTTGGGGTAACTCTAACCAAACAAGTGAAAGTTCTGTATGACAAGACCTTCAAGACTTTCAAGAAAAAAATTAAAGAAGACCACAGCAAATAGAGAAAAGTCCCATGCTCATGGATTGGTAGGATTAGCATAGTAAAAATGGCCATCCTACCAAAAGCAATCTACAGATTTAATGCAATCCTATCAAAATTCTAACACAATTCTTCAGAGATGTGGAAAGAGAAATTCTTAATTTAATATGGAAAAACAAAAATCCAAAGTGTAGGACCTTGAAAGATAGCCTGGTTTCTGATCGAGCACAGGCTGGAAACCTTCGGAGACCCCAGGTGATCCTAACGGACAGCATGCATTTCACCACTCACACAGTGTCACCTTGCACAAAGCTGAAGCCCAAGTGGATCAAGGACATCTACATAAAACCAGATACACTGAATCTAATAGCAGAGAAAGTGGGAAAGACCTTCAAACTTGTTGGCCCAGGGGTTGGGGAGTGGCTAACAGTACACAATGGCTCAGGTTCTACTATTGAGAATTGATAAATGGGAGCTCATGAAACTGGAAACTTTTTGTAAGATAAAGGACATACACATTAGGGTATAGCAGCAACCTATAGGTTGGGAAAAACTCGTCACTAAACCTACACCTATAGAAAGCTAATATCCAATATATATAAAGAACTCAAAAAGGTAATCTCCAACAATCCAAACAACCTAATCAAAAAATGGGGTTTAGAGCTAAACAGCCAATTCACAACAAAGGAATCTCAAATGGCCCAGAAGCACTTAAAGAACTCTTCAAATTCCTTAGTCATCAGGGAAATGCAAATCAAAAGGACCCTGAGATTCCACCTTACACCAATCAGAATGGCTAAGACCAAAATCTCAGGTGACAGCACACGTTTTCTAGAATATGGAGAAAGAGGAACACTCCTCCATTGCTGGTGGGATTGCAAAGTGGTACAACCACTCTGGAAATCAATCTGGAGGTTGCTCAGAAAATTGGAAACAGATCTACCTGAAGATCCAGCTATAACACTCTTGGGCATATACCCAAAAGATTCCCCACCATACCACAAGGTTCATGCTCCTCTATGTTCATAGAGGCCTTGTATGTGACAGCCAGAAGTTGGAAACAATCCAGCTGTCCCACAGTGGAAGAATGGATACCGAAAATGTGGTTCTTTTACACAATGGAATACTATTCAGGTATTAAGAACAGGGACATCTTGAGCTTTGCAGGCAAATGAATAGAACATCATCCTGAGTGAGGTAACTCGGACCCAACAGGACATGCATGGAATATACTCACTAATAAGTGAACATTAGCCAATAAAGTACAGAATTCCTAGAATACAATCCACAGAATTCAAGGTTAACAAGCAGAAGGGCCCAAGTGAAGATACCTAAATCCCACTTGGGAGGGAGAATAATGCAATCTCAGGGTGCAGAGGGAGGGAGGATCTGTGTGGAGGGGGACATGGAGGGTAAAAGGGAACATGATAAGGTATTTCGAGGGGAGCAAGAATTAAGCCCTGAGGTCCAGTAGCATGAACAGAAACAGGCAACATCTGGAGGTCGCAGGTGTGGGGACTCTGTAGAATGTACCAGTGACCTGGGAGGTGAGAGATATTCAGGACTCAAAGGGAGGGACATTAGATGAACTGTCCAACAGGGGGCAGAGGGAATGTATAGATCTACCTCCAGTAGATTGTTCCTGCTAAAAGAACTGCAGGAACAAAAATAGAGAAGAGACTGAGGAAAGGATGTCCAGTGACAGGCCCAAAGTGGGATCCATTTCAAGGAAAGGCTCCAAAGCCTGACACTATTAATGATGCTATGGTGTGCTTATAAGCAAGAGCCTAGCATGGCTGCCCTCCAAAGGTCCAACAAGCACCTCAAGGAGTCAGAAGCAGATGTTTACACCCAACTAATGGATAGAAGCTGGATACTCCTGTGGTTGAATTAGGGTAGGGCTGGGAGAAGCTGAGAAGAAGGGCTACCCAAAACAAAACCACCAGTCTCAACCAACCAGAACCCTTGAGATCTCTCAGACACTGAATCACCAACCAAGCAGCATACAACACCTGACATGAGGTTACCCTCAAAAGATAGGTTTGGTTGGTGTGGGGACATCCTCTTGGATACGGGGGAGAAATAGTCTGAGGGTGACTGGTGGGGGAAAATAACTAGTCTGTAAAAAAGAAAAGATTAAAGATTTAAAAAATAACATTTCACTTTGTAAGTGGACAACAACATGAAATTCATTGAATGTTAATGTAGAAGAAAAACTATTTTGGCTAAAAGAAGAGTCAAAGGGGTAAAGGAAGTGGTTGATGAAGAGGGTTAAAATATATGAAAGCCTATTATTATAGCATAATTAATATATGCTAATAAAACATTTGAAAAATAATTAATAATTTAATATATAAAATGAATAACTGATACCATTAATAGAATATGGCTTCAAGAAACATATATTCTGTTATGTTTTAAATCTCTGCCTCCTCAAGTTTGTACATTGTCACAACAGAGATCATACCTTCTGCTCACTTTATAGCTTAATATTGCAGAGAATTTTAACTTCAACATTATCCTCAACCTCTTTTTTTTTCTTTAGAGATTTCAAAATTCTAAATCCACCAGTTGTTGTTCTTTATATTAAATTAGGACATAACGATGCTTATTATTTCAAAATCTTCATAATATTTATACACTATACTAGATACTTCTAAGATACTGAACTGTTACTATATATAAACTTTTTATGGAACAAAAAGAAGCAATTTTAAAGGATGATCAATGCTATTGGCTTTGTCATAAAATTATAAATCATAAGATAAATTGTAACAGTATTATAAGATAATGAATTCCAGTTGTGATTAAACTCTTAAATTTCTTTACTTCTATACTCCCAACCTCTCTTAATCTTGACATTCTCAGTTATAAATAAAAATAATAACATCTATAAGAATCATAGTCCACGCATCACATATGAATTATACGCTAATTGTGATGGTTTGAATGAGATTTCTCCCCTTAGGTTCGTACACTTGAATACTTGATTCTCAGTTGGTATAACTGTTTGGGATTATGAGCTGTGGCCTTGTGTGAAGAGCTGTATCACTAGAGGTGGGCTTTGAGGTTTCAAATGGCTTGTGCAATTCCAGGTAGCTCTCTCTCGGCATCCGATTTGTGGATTAAGATGTAAACCCTCAGCTATTCTGACTGCCATATCTTTGTTCTAAATCATAAACTCTAGCCTCTTGAAGCCATAATTTCAGTTAAATGCCTTCTTTTATAAATTGCTTTGGCCATGATGTTTTGTCTCAATAGAAACTTCACTAAGACACTAAGTATATATACATAGTTCTCACAATTGAAAAAAACTGACCTAATATGCATATATAAAACATAATCTTAAACATTTGTATAATGCACACATATATAGTAGGTAGGAGATAAATAATAAGAGAATAAGGAAGGGCACATTTTAGCTTAGCGTCATGCCTGGTGCAGAATAGGTACTAAGTAAAAATTTTATTTTATTTTTTATTTTATTTTATTTTTTATATTATATTTATTTATTTTATGGTATTTTACTTATTTAAATTTCAAATGTTATCCCCTTCCAGGTTTTCCACAGAAATACCCCATTCCATCCTTCTCCCCTCTGCTTCTATGAGGGTGCTCCCTTGCCCACTCACCAACTCCCAACTCACCGCCTTAGCATTCCCCTAAACTGAGGCATCAAGCCTCCAAAGGAGCAAGAGCCTCCTTTCAATTGATGCTAGGTAAGGCAATCCTCTGCTACATATGCAACTAGAGCCATGGGTCCCTCTATCTGTACCCTTTGCTTGGTGGTTCAGTCCCTGGGAGCTCTGGGAGGTCTGGTTAGTTGATATTTTGTTCTTCCTATGGTGCTTCAAACCCTTCAGCTCGTTCAGTCCTTCCCCTAACTCCCCATTGGGGTCCCAGTGCTCAGTTTAATGGTTGGCTGTGAGCATCTGCATCTGTATTGGTCAGGCTCTGGCAGAGCCTCTCAGGGGACAGCTATACTAGGCTCCTGTCAGCAAGCGATTCTTGGCATCAGCAGTAATGTTTTAGTTTGGTATCTGCAGATGGGATGGCTCCCCAGGTGGGGCAGTCTTTAGATGGCTTTTCATTCAGTCTCTGCTCCACTCATTGTCCCTGCATTTCACTTAGATTTTTGAGATGGGTGAGTGGTCCCATCCCTCACCTAGGGGCCATGACTATGGTCACTACAGGTTCTTGGATATTTCAGATAACACCATCCCTGTTGGGTACTGGAACCTCTTCCATCCCTGGCATCTGGGACATTCTAGTGACTACTGTCAGTTCCACATTACTGGCTCCTACACACCTACACCTCCATTCAAATTCCTAACCCTCTGTACTTCTCCATCTCTTCTCATACATCTCTTTTCACATCTCCTTATCCTGCATACCTTTTCCCCTCCCCCTCCTCTCTCCTTCCTAGGTTCCTCCCTCCCTCTACATTCCATAATTATTTTGTTCCTGCTTCGAAGTAGGAGTGAAGCATCCACACTTTGGTCTTTCTTCTTGAGATTCATATAGTCTGTGAGTTTTATCATGGGGAATGTGAGCTTTTTTGCCTAATATCCACTTATCAGTGAGTACATTCCATGGGTGTTCTTCTGTGAGTGGGACACCTCACTCAGGATGATATTTTGGAGTTCCACCTATCTGCCTGTGAATTTCATGAAGTCTGTTTTTAATAGCTGAGTAGTACTCTGTTGTATAAAGGTAACACATTTTCTCTATCCATTCTTCTGTTGAGGGACATCTGGGTTGTTTCCAGCTTCTAGCTATTATAAATATGCTGCTATGAACATAGTTGAACATGTATCCTTGTTATATGTTGGAACATCTTTTGGGTTTTTTCTAGAAGTGGTGTAGCTAGGTCCTCAGATAGACCTATTTCCAAGTTTTTGAGAAACTGATAGACTGATTTCCAGAATGGTTGCTCCAGTTTGTAATCCCACCAGCTATGGAGGAGTGTTCCTCTTTCTTCACATTCTTGCAGCATCTGCAGTCACCTGAGTTTTTATCTTAGTCATTCTGACTAGTGTGAGGTGGAATCTCAAGGTGTTTTGATTTGCATTTCCATGATGACTAAGGATGTTGAACATTTCTTTAAGTGCTTCTCAGTCATTCGAGATTGCTCAGTCAAGAATTCTTTGTTTAGCTCTGTACCCAATTTTTTTTTTTTTTATTTTTTTTTGGTTTTTCGAGACAGGGTTTCTCTGGTAGCCCAGGCTGTCCTGAACTCACTCTGTAGACCAGCTGGCTCGAACTCAGAAATCCGCCTGCCTCTGCCTCCCAAGTGTGAATAAAGGCGTGCGCCACACGCCCGGCCCCAATTTTTAATAAGGTTATTTGTTTCTCATGTCTAACTCCTTAAGTTTTTTGTATATATTGGATATTGTCTATCTGAGGGTAGTAACATATTTTCGCAATCTGTAGCTGTCATTTTGTCCTGTGATTGTCTTTGCCCATAGAAATTTCAATTTTATGAGGTCCTATTGTCATGTTAATCTTAAGCTGAGCATAGGTGTTCAGTTCAGGAAATTTTCCCCTGTGACAATATGTTCAAAGCTCCTTCCTGCTTCCTCTTCTATTAGATTCAGTGTATCTGGTTTTATTTTCGAGGTCCTTGATCCACTTGATCTTGAGCTTTGTACAAGGATATTAATGGATCAATTTGCACTCTTCTATGTGCCAGCCACCACTTGAACCAGCACCAGTTGTTGAATATGTTGTCTTTCTTCACTAGATGTTTTTGGCTTCTTTGTCAAATATCAGGTGACCATAGTTATGTGGATTCATTTCTGGGTCTTCAATTCTATTCATTGATCTTCCTGCCTGTCTCATGCATGTATCATGTGGTTTTTATCACTATTGCTCTGTAGTACAACTTGAGATTAGGGATGGTGATTCCCCCCTGACTTTCTCTTATTGTTGAGAATAGTTTTCCCTAACCTGGGTTTTTTGTTATTACAGATGAATTTGAGAATTGCTCTATCTCCATGAAGGAATGAGTTGGAATTTTGATGGATATTGCATTGAATTGTAGATTGCCTTTGGTAACATTGCCATTTTTACTATGCTAATCCTGCAGATCCATGAGCATGGGATATCTTTCCATCTTCTAAGGTCTTCAATGTCTTTCTTCAGAGACTTTAAGTTCTTGTCATACAGATTTTCACTTGCTTGGTTAGGGACACACCAAGGTATTTTATATTATTTGTGCCTATTGTGAAGGGTGTCCTTTCCCTAATTTCTTTTTCAGTTCATTTACCATTGAGTAGAGCAAGGCTACAGATTTGTTTGAGTTACTTTTATATTCAGCTACTTTGCTGAAGTCGTTTATCACCTGGAAAAATTCTCTGGGGGAATTTTGGAGCACTTAAGTAAACTATTATCATCCAGAAATAGTGATGTCTTCTTTCTGTCCAATTTGTATTCCTTCGACCTCCTTTTGTTGGTTAATTGCTCTGGCTAGAACTTTGAGTACTATATTCAATAGATAGGGGAAGAGTGGGCAGCAGCCTTATCTAGTCCTTGATTTCAATGGGATTGCTTCAAGTTTCTCTCCATTTAGTTTGATGTTAACTACTTGTTTGCTGTATATTACTTTTATTATGTTTAGGTATGGGCCTTGAATTCCTGGTATGTCCAAGACTTTTAACAAGAAGGGATGTTGTACTTTGTCAAAGGCTTTTTCTGCATCTAATGAGATGATCATGTGGTTATTTCTTTGAGTTTGTTTATATAGTGAATTATGTTGACAGATTTCAATATATTGAATCATCCCTGCATCCCTGAGATCAAGCCTACGAGATCATGTTGAATGATTGCTTTAATGTGTTCTTGGATTTGGTTTGCAAGAATTTTGTTGAGTATTTTTGCATTGATATTAATAAGCAAAATTCGTCTGAAGTACACTTATTTTGTTGGTTCTTTGTGTGGTATAGATATTATTGAAAAGTGGCTTCATGGAACAAATTAGTTAGTGTTCCTTCTGTTACTATTTTTATTGAATAATTTGAAAAGTATTACTATTAGGTCTTTGAAGGTCTGATAGAATTCTGAACTAAAACCATCTGGGCCTGGGCTATTTTAGGTTGGGAGACTTTTAATGACTGTTTCTATTTCTTTAGGGCCTATGGAATGATGACTTATCTGATCCTGATTTAATTTTAGTACCTGTTATTTTTTAGAAACATCATCTGTTTCTTCTGTATTTTCCAGTTTTGTTGAGTATAGGCTTTTGTAGTAGAATCTGATGATATTTTTGAAACTTTTCATTTCTGTTGTTTTATTCTGTCTCCATTTTAATGTCTGCTTTCATTAATTTGGATAGTCTTGGTGTCCTCTGGTTAGTCTGGCTAAGGGTTTTTCTATCTTGTTGATTTTCTCAGAGAACCAACTCCTGGTTTTATTGATTCTTTGTATAGTTCCCTTTGTTTCTATTTGGATGATTTCAGCCCTGAGTTTGATTATTTCCTGCTGTCTACTCCTCTTGGGTGTATTTGCTTCTTTTGTTCAAGAGCTTTCAGATGTACTGTTAAGCTGCTAGTGTATGCTTTCTCCAACTTCTCTATGGAAGCACTTAGTGCTGAGTTTTCCTTTGAGCACTGATTTCCTTGTGTCACATAAGTTTGGGTATGTTGTGTCTTTGTTTTCATTAAATTCTAAAAGTCTTTAATTTCTTTTGTTATTTCTTCCCTGACCAAGTTATCATTGAGTAGAGAGTTATTCAGTTTCCATGTGTATGTGGTTTTTGTTGTTCTTGTTATTGAAGACCATCCTAATTTGTGGCGATCTGATAGGATGTATGGGATTATTTCAATCTTCTTGTATCAGTTGAGGCCTGTTAAGTGTTCATTTTGAAGAAGGTACAATGAGGTGCTGAGAAGAAGTATATATATATATTTGTTTTAGGGTGAAATGTTCTGTAGATATCTGTTCAATCATTTGGTTTATAACTTCTGTTAGTTTAACTGTGTCTCTGTTTAGTTTCTGTTTCCATGATATGTCCATTGGTGAGAGTATGGTTTTGTAGTCTACCTCTATTAGTGTATGAGGTTCAGTGTGTGCTTTGAGCTTTAGTAACATCTTTTACAAATGTGTATGCACTTTCACTTAGGTCATAGACATTCAGAACTGAGAGTTCCTCTTGGTGAATTTTTCCTTTGATGACTATGAAGTGCTCTTCCGCATCTTTTTTTAAACTTTTGGTTGAAAGTCTATTTTATTCATAATTAGAACAGCTATTCCAGTTTGTTTCTTGGAACTATTTGTCTGTAATTTTTTTTCCAACCTCTTACTCTGAGTAGTAGTCTTTGTCACTGAGGTGTGTTTCCTGTATGCAGTAAAATGGGTTCATATCCAGTCTGGTAGTTCATGTCTTTTTATTGTAGAATTGAATACATTGTTAAGAGATATTAAGACTAATGATTGTTGCTTCCTGTTATTTTTGCTGTTAGAGGTGAAATTATGTTTGTGTGTTTCTCTTCTTTTGTATTTGTTGAAAGAATATTAATTTCTTGCTTTGTCATGGGTATAGTTTCCTTTCTTGTGTCAGAGTTTACATTTATTATCCTTTATAGGGCTGGATTTGTGGAAAAATACTGTTTAAATTGATTTTGTCATGGAACATCTTGGTTTCTCCCATCAATGGTAATTGGGAGTTTTTTGGGTATAGTACCTGGGCTGGCATTTTCATTCTCTTAGGGTCTGTATGATATCAGACCAAGATCTTCTGGCTTTTATAGTCTCTGGTGAGAAGACTTGTGTAATTCTGATAGGTCTGCCTTTATATGTTACTTGACCTTTTCCCTTACTGCTTTTAATATTCTTTGTTTTGTGTATTTGGTTTTTTGATAATTGTGTGATGGGAGGAATTTCTTTTCTGGTACAATCTGGTGTTCTGTAGGCTTCTTTTATATTTATGGGCATCTTTTACTCTAAATTAGAGAAGTTTTCTTCTATAAATTTGTTGATGAGTTTACTGGTCCTTTGAGTTGGAATCTTCACTCTCTTCTATAACTAATATTCTTAGGTTTGGTATTTTCAGTCTGTTCTGGATTTTCTGAATGTTTTGGTTTAGGAGATTGTTGCATTTTGTATTTCTATGACTTTTGTGTCAATGTTTTCTATGGTATCTTCTGCACCTGAGATTCTCTCTTCTATCTCTTGTATTCTGTTGGTAATACTTGCATCTATGACTCCTGGTCTCTTTCCTAGGTTTTGTATCTCCAAGATTGTCTTCTTCTGTGATTTCTTTATTGATTCTATTTCATGTTTAGATCCTGGATAGTATTTTTTTTCAATTCCTTCATCAGTTTGTTGTGTTTTCCTGTATTTCTTTAAGGGCTTTATGTGTTTCCTCTTTAAGGGCTTTTACCTGTTCACCTGTGTTCTCTTGATTTCTTTAAGGGAACTATTTATGTCCTTCTTAAAGTCCTCTATCATCATGAGATGTGATTTGAGAACAGTATCTTACTTTTCAGGTGTATTGGGATATACAGGCTTGCTGTGGTGGGAGAACTGGGTTCTGATGATGCCAAGTAGCATTGGTTTCTGTTCCCTATGTATTTTTGCCTTCCTCCAACCATCTGGTTATCTTTTTTGTTAGCTGGCCTTGCTGTCTCTGACTGGATCCTGTCCCTCTTGTGAGCCTACTGAGCCAATGAGCTTGTGTTTGTCAGAACTCTTAGAGTTCAAGCTTTTTTCTGTGAGCCTGTGACCCTGTGAGTCTTGGTGCACGTCAGCACTTCTGGGTGTTAAGCTTTGTCTGGGTGGGATTGGGGTGAGGAAGGCTGTAGCACAGTGTAAGCTCCCAGAAGCAGATGGATACTGGAAGGATCATGTCCCCAGCTGAATGGCTGTTCCTATGTTCCCTAGGTTCCTGGTCAGGTCTCAGTCAGGTCAGGTATTGGGGCAGTAGTGGTGGTCTCATTTGAGCCTGGCTGTGTCAGACTCCTGGGGTCAACCTTTATCTTGTGGGATTGGGATGTGGATGTCTGTTACACAGGGTCAATTCCTGGTGCAGATTGAACACAGCAAGATTCATTTTCTTAAATGATCACATAACCAGAGTCTAGAGCACACAGGTTTGGCAAGCAGAAGTAATAAAACTTTTTCTTTAAAGTATATATATATGGGTTCAAAATCATTTCTCTCACATACTAGCAATATGTTCTTGACCTAATTATACAAAGTTTTAAAAGTAAAATTAAATATTTTTTTCAAAGGGGATTAGAGGACAGAAGTATAAACATAGTATAAATCTGAGATTGATGATAGATGATCGCATCATTGTTTCTGTGATCTTGTGCATGCTGTGTTATCCCCTCATATCTTCCATGATCTTTAAAATATATCAGAACATATAAGAGGCTAGAGAGGTGGCTGAGTCACTGAGGGCATGTACTGCTTTTGTGGAGTACCTGCGAATGGTTGTCACATTCACAATAGGTGGCTCACAATTGAGGATAACTCTAGCTACAGATGATCCTATAGCCTCTTTTGGATACCATTGTTACTTGTACTCATATGTGAAGATCCTCATACACAATACATATAATTAAAATATAAAATGGGCCTAATGTAGGAAGCAGCACTCATAAAATCTCACCATCACAACTGCCTATACATGAGATGAACAATGACAAATCAAAATATATGCCAAAGTAAAAAGGTGAAAGATCTCAAGACCTTACCCCTTCATGAAGGACTATAATAAAGTAAGAAATGCTGAGAATGAAAGAAAGAACCTTCCTCAGGAGAGAACATATCAATTGATTATGCAATACCAAATTATCAGTCCTGAAAACATACACACAAGTAGCATTATACAGTCTGACTGAGTTACATTTTTGATCTCTCTCTCTCTCTCTCTCTCTCTCTCTCTCTCTCTCTCTCTCTCTCTCTCTCGTGTGTGTGTGTGTGTGTGTGTGTGTGTGTGTGTGTGCAATAGCATATTAATGGGAAAGAGGTCATGAGATTAAAAGAAGAATAGGAAGTTTTTGAAGGTTTGAAAGGGGAGTGGACATGATGTAATTATATTATTATTTTAAAAAAGAAAAGATAAAATTATTATAGCCATGTGTAATCTTTTTTTAAAAAATAATAAGAACATTACAATTGGATTTATATAGGTTGCTATATAATGTCAGACAGAGCAGTGTCTTTTCTAGTATCTTTCAGTTCCATGTTAGAAATACACAAAGACACTAGGATAATGTAGATCTGAATATAAACAATATTATCTTGAATATTTGATCTACCAAAAAATCTTAAAATTATGTGGCACACCTAACTCTCACTGATGACCTATTTTCTACTGACATATTTGCCAGGACGGGCAGAAGAACAGGTGGAGGATTACCTTCAGTTTTCAACCTGCTGATTATGCCTCTAGGCTCCATGGATTTTCTCAATCTAAGGGTCACATAGATGAATCAGGATAAACTAAATGGACAATAAACCAAACCTCAGTCATGAATTTGTAAGTCTTTCAAATTCATGGTAAATAGTTAAGATAATGAGTCCATAGGGATGAGATAAAAATAAGAGATGGCGAGATGAATGAATAACTAGAATGTGTTGAATGAATGTTTGAATCTGTCAAAAATTAATTTAGAAGCATTTGCCTATCCACAGTCTAACATTGGACTGAGGTCGGGCACCCTTATGGAAGTTTGGGGGAATGATTGAAGGCCTGGAAGGGGATGGGATCCCCACAGGAAGCCAACAGTGTCATATAACCTGGAACACTGGAGCTCTCAGAGATGAGCCACCAACCAAAGAGTATACATGGGCTGGACCCAGGATCCTAGCACATACATAGCAGACGATGCCTGCTAAGCCTCAGTGGGAGAGGATGTGCTTAATCCTGCAGAGACTGATAGACCAGAGTGTATGAGGAGGAATATCCACAGAAGGACCCCACACCCTTCAGTGTGAAGGGGAGGAGAATAGGGATGATTGGAGGAGCTCAGTGAGGTGGGTCCTGGAGGCAGGGCACCATTTGGTATATAAATGAATTATTTAACTAATAAAAACAGTATTTGCTAAAAGTTACAAAAGCCAAAAAAAATCTCAATACTAAAAAATAAATAGTTGAGAAAAATAATATGTATTTCTGATTCAGACAGAACTTCGACATTTGTAGTTATGGAATCTATAGACTCTAATTTTTAAGCAAGTTAGTGATATGTTGTCATCACTTACTTTTTCCACCCTCATGTCTAACCAACCAATTTGAAAATAGAAAGCATCCAAAACATTGGTTGATAAGAGTAAAGTCCGTCTCAGCAAGTCAGACTCGTGAAAAAACAGGTTTTATCTGAGTATAAGCAACAAACAACTTCCTAAACTAAGCCTTTCATTTCCTCAAATGTCCAATGAACATTATAGACCTGTGTTCCTATGAACTTCCTGATTTAACACTTATTTGCCCATTAAAGTCCTCTCTTTCTTTAGTTTTTAACAAGTTTCCCACTAGGAATTATTTGAATACATTATGTACATCATTGAAAAATTGCCATAGCCCCTGAACCCTAACTTCACCAAGTGTCAGGTCTCAATTTACATGGTCATATGAAATTCATTTTGTGATTGGTTTTACCCTTAAACGCATTGAAGGTAAATAATTAAGATAACTTTTTTCAAACTGAATCTACATATAAATTTGATCATGTTACACTAATACACATGGTGGTGATTTTATATGCCAGAAGAAGCATTAAAAATGTGGACAAAATGAATTCAGAGATTTGGAAAAAGCAAGAGTTGCTAGGAAATCACACTCTAAAATAAAGAGCACTACAGTAGTTAGTGGTCAAAGCAATTACCATATGTGTGTCATGACTGTGACACAAAACTACATACATTTTTTTTAAATCACTTGTGATATAAAATTACTACTAGAACATTTGCTGCTTATATGATTAAAGAGTTACCTTTCAGGGATGTGAAAACTGAATTGTAGAAACAAAAATGCAAAGTTAAAGTGGGGTCAAAACAATGGAAGATCCTCCCTACAGTTAACCAAAATCGTTACTCCTATATAGTACAAAGCATGTCTTTGATACAGTATGTCTCATGACATCTTTGAATTGAATAAAACCACCTCAATTTTTAAAAGAATGTATACTTACAGCTTATATCTCCTATTTATTTGTGTTTTTATACTCATGGAAACAAAGCTTTGAATTAACATGATTGTGATTGGTTGGTAAAATATAGGTGATTTGGTGTTTTAGGGTTCATTTCATATTTTGTATTAAATATATTTGAAAGTTAGGGAGTGAATATAAGATTTCAATACAGAATATCAAATATAAAACAAAATCTGCAGCAACAATGCAATTAGAGTGAACACTTAATATTACTGCTTAAACAATATAAGTTGCTATTTTTATATCGTAAGACTCAAGATACTAACGTTAGAATATTGTATGACAACTATTTTTGTAAAGAGACTATATTAAACTGGCATCAAATAAATTAAGAATTTTCTTGTTCAATAATTCTGGGGAAAAGGACCACATCGAAAGATAATAAACTAACCCATCAAACTGGACTGGTAAAAATCATAACTTGGCATGAATAAGAAGGGGCACATTCCCATTCTTCACACAATTACACACAAACCAAATGACTTCCAAGTGCATAGAGGCGTCACCTTAGTAGGGAGAAAGAAGGTTATGTAAATCAAATACAAATGTATCCTGTTACTAATAATTTTTGCTTCTTTCTAGAGTTTTGTATCAGTTTTCCTGGGAGAGACATTGTCTGAAGAAAAGCTTAAAAAATAAGACATTATAACCTTTTTTCAGAAAAATAATCTAAGAAATAAAATCCTAATAATATTTAACAGGATAACTTCATGTATTATTTAAACCACATTTTCACTTGTAAAACTGTGAAACAAAAATTTGATTAAAATAATAACACTCAGGCAATGAAAAATTATATCTCCAATGTATAGAGAAGGCCAACCTGAGTTAACACTAAATCTGACAGGATGGTATCTTTACACACCAGAAGAGGTACCTATGAAGACTAGTACTTTGGACAGCCCTGCAGACCTAGAGATTTAGAAGCTAACCTCTAGGAATGCAAATCATAGGGCTTAATAAAACCTCTTTACTCTGAGATGAGACCCAGAAGAGTTTAAGCAATGTAAGCACTAAAGGTATAATTGGAGCTATCTAGGTGACTCAGGTGGTAAAGGTACCTACTACCAAGCATGTTTGATTATTCAGACCTACATACTAGAAGGCGAGAATTAAATTCTGCAAGTTGTTTCCTGATCTGACCCCCATATATGTGACATGGTGCATCTGTATACACACACACACACACACACACACACACACACACAGAGAGAGAATGAACATAAATAAGGCTATAGGTTAATATTAAAAATACATGGCTGTAAAAAAATACATGGTTGTACCCAAAATTAAATAGTCTTCATATTACCCCAAATCTACATTAATCCATCTGATCCTTGCGTTTTCAGAGACTCTTTTCCTTTTAATTAAGTTTTCTACAGGATTGTAATGTCAGCCTGCGTATTAAGCTACTTCTATAATGTTACAAATACAACCTACACCATTGAAAATAATAATAGTAATAACAATAATTTGACACACAAGAGACAAGGATGACTTAAAAATTAAGAGAAAATGGCATACAATGTAAAAGAATATAGGAACTCTGAAGCATAGACTTCTAAATTCATGACATGAACTATTAGAAACTATAGATAGACAAAATACTCACTAGTAGAGATACTATATATTGTTTTGGTGTGTGTGTGTGAGTGTGTGTGTGTGTGTGTGTGTGTGTGTGTTGAGTGTGTGTGTGTGTGTGTGTGTGTGTGTGTGAGTGTGTTTGCCACCAATAGAGAATGACTTACCCAAACTTTCACTACAACATCTGTATGATAATAAAATTAAATTGGGCTGGGGAAATGATTGAGTAGGTAAAATGCTTGGTATTCAAGCATGAAGACCATGGTTTGGATTCTCAGACACCCATGTAAGTGTCAGGTGACTGTGGAGCCCCAAATGTATTGCAGCTCCAGAGCAAGTGCGCTAAGAAGACGAGCTATATTTTGGAGCTATATTTTAGACTGAGTGATCCTGCCTTAATGAGTAATGGTAGCGCAATGGAGGATGATTCTCCATATCAATTTCAGCCTCCAAATGCAAGTGCACACACATGTAGGTATACCTGTAAACATGTGTTCTCACCAAAAAATGTGTATACATGTGAGCACATCATATACATATATGAAAAATGGAAAAAGAACAAGATGAAATTGAGGTAGAATTAGTCTGAAAGATATATAGAGCATGCTCAATAAGGAGTTCATATAACAGGTTGGAATTTCTGCTGATGACCAAGATATTCTCATTAGATAGAAGACTTTGAACTAAGAATTTCAAGTAAATTCACACACTGTAGTATTATGATCATCAGTTAGAATGCTTTCTAAACAAAGAATAAATAATAATTATAGAAAATTAAACTATCAAATAGTTTTTCCTTTGCTAAATAATCTCAAAAGCCATACTCCCATTGATTAATTGTAAATTGTAGCATTTTAAGGAGAAAAATCCCTCAAACATTTAAATAATGTTAGATTTTCTTTTCACATAATGACCCATATATAAAAATTAATAGATTAGGTGCTTTTTAATATCTTTAAAATTAATATATGTATAATTAATTACCTTAAAATACTGTAAATTCATTATCAATTGAAGTTATAAGAACTATAAGGTATTGCATTACAATCCATGTAAATTCCATGTTAATATTTCAGCCACTGGACTAGGGAGTTAGTTATAAAGCATTCATAGCATTTCCTTGATTTGCAATTAAGATGTTAAACACATTAGTATGCAAGATGATTGTATGTCATTTTTTCCAACTGTTTCACAATCCTGCTATAATTGCCTCATTATGTAAAACATACTGTTCTCTGAAGTAATGAAGAAAATTTGAGTTTGTTTATCTATGGGATGAAATTCAATGACAATATTTTTAATGAGGGTCACAATTAAAATACAGACACTTAAATACACTGAACCTTCAATAACAGCCTCTAAAAGAAAGAAAATTGTTTTTTTTTTTTCTGATATACCCTTAGCCACATATTCTATTCTTTTCAACACTTCATTATTTTTAAAAGTTAACCCACTACTAAGCAATATGTAGATGTTTTAAACAGAGCAGTAAAACTTATTAGGATAAATTTGTTTTTAACAAAAAATTTTAACTAGATTGTTTATATAAGGATTGTTTCATAAGAGTCAGGAAAATAAAAAAAAAATGGTTGTTTTCTAGTAAAATTACAACATAGCTATTTCAACACCTGCAATAAAAAACAGAAGTGGTTTTAATTTTTTCTTTGTTTAAAATAAAACTAGGTTCTTTCTAAAGAAGAATAAAAAAGAAATGGCTATTACATCTCATTAGTAGGTTTTCATATAGTTAAAAATATTTCATGTAAACCAAGTATAAAAAAGTCCAATGCCATTTTTTTTTAAAAAGAGTAGTCTTAATTAAAGTCCCGCTGGATTAGTTTTTCATAGTTTATTATATAGATATACCTCATTATATATGACTTATATGTATTATCTGAAACAATTCCTTGAGTTTCAAAGGAGAAATCAAAGGCAACCTGTTAGAGATTTACAGAATGAATAAGCAAAAGACCTGCTCATTGGTATTCTAGTTTTATCTCACAATTACCTTGAAAAAAAAAACAAAACAAAAACAAAATCAAACAAGTGAGGGGAAAAAGGATTTTTTATTAAAATTCCAAGCTATTGTGGGAGATGAAATAGTCACACCCACAGTCAAGGTCAGAAAGCAGAACTTCTGCAGTAGATAGCAGATAATACTTAAATCTACAACTGCATAATGTACATAGAACAATTTTGGAGTCTAAACCATAAAGCTCAGGGATCTATGGAGAAGAGGACAAGGGAAGATTTAAATGCCAGAGATGATAAATGATTTTGAAGAAACAGCATCTTCCAGACACCCCAGGACTAATACCTAAATGAGACTGTGGCAACATGCACAAAACCAGCAAAGGCTCAGTCCAAACAAAATCTCAGCATTAAGAATGGAAATGGACACAAAGTTCCATACCTAACCAAGAAGCTATTTCCAAATTCTCTTTACAATTCCAATTTCCAAACTGCTGGGAGAAGGCAAATCAATTTTCTCCAATGGTGTGTCACTGGTACATATATCACACGCTAGGGCAGGCCTCAAGCTAAGAAATAGTTAGCCAACACAGAATGAATTACATGTTTCGTACATATGCATGTATATTTCTGCTCTTTTTGAGTGACAGGGGTCTTACTAATTTTATTTTAGTTTTCCTGTGTTATTTTGTTTCTTCTGTTGTGGTAGAGAAGTGGGGGAACCATTATTACAAGATATATAATAGACCTATGAATACAAAACTATTATTTTGTTTTTAAAAGCTATCTGGCTTGGAACGTTCTTTACAATATAATTATGGAAACATCGATCACTTAAGAGCTCTGCTGCAACAGCCAAGCATTTCTTAGTGAAAGATTTTCTCAATGTGCTTAAAGATGTTCCCCTGGTTCAAACACATGGCAACAACCACCAATCTTATCCTGCCCCCACCACTTTTTCCACCCGCAGTGTCTATTTTTGTTTTCCCTTCAAACAACCTGGCATCCTAGAGGCACACAGAGACTGAACTACCAACCAGAGACATACATGATATTGAAATCAGCCTTCTTCACATAAGTAACAGTTGTACAGCTTAGTCGTCATGTGGGATTTCTAACAATGTGAGCATAGGCTTTCTCTGACGCCATTGGCTGCCTTTGGGACCATTACTCCATACTGGGCTGCCTTGTCAGTCTTCAATAGGGAAAACACACTTACTCATATTGCAACTTGATATGCCAAAGCTGGTTGATATCCAAGAGTAGCCTCTCCTTTTCTGAATAAAAAAAGGGAAGGGGGAGGAAAAATGGAAGAGAGATATGAAAGGATTAAGGAGAGGAAGAAGAGAAAACTGTTGTTTAATTAATTAATTAATTAATTAAACGGGCTGAAACAGAAATTAGGGAAATGCCACCCTTCACAATAGTCACAAATAATATAAAATACCTTGGTGTGAATCTAACCAAGCAAGTGAAAGATCTGTATGACAAGAACTTCAAGTCTCTGAAGAAAGAAATCGAAGAAGATCTCAGAAGATGGAAAACTCTCCCATGCTCATGGATTGGCAGGATTAATATAGTAAAAATGGCCATCTTGCCAATAGTAATCTATAGATTCAACGCAATCTCCATTAAAATCCGAACTCAATTCTTCAAAGAGTTAGAAAGAGAAATTCTCAAATTCATTTGGAATAACAAAAAAACCAGGATAGCAAAAACTATTCTCAATAATAAAAGAACTTTTGGAGGAATCACCATCCCTGACCTCAAGCTGTACTACAGAGCAATAGTGATAAAACTGCATGGTATTGGTACAGAGACAGGCAGGAAGATCAGTGGAATAGAGTTGAAGACCCAGAAATGAACCCACACACCTATGGTCACTTGATCTTTGACAAAGGAGCTAAAACCATCCAGTGGAACAAGGACAGCATTTTCAACAAATGGTGCTGGTTCACCTGGAGTACAACAAGTAGAAGATTCAAATTGATCCATTCTTGTCTCCTTGTACAAAGCTCAAGTCTAAGTTGATAAAGCACCTCCACTTAAAACCAGATACACTGAAACTAATAGAAAGAAGGTGGGGAAGACCCTCGAATACCTAGGCACAGGGAAAAGTTCCTGAACAGAACACCAATGGCTTAAGCTCTAAGATCAAGAATCAACAAATGGAACCTCATAAAACTACAAAGCTTCTGTAAGGCAAAGCACAGTGTCAATAGGACAAAACGGCAAACAACATATTGGGAAAAAGATCTTTACCAACCCCACATTGATAGAGGGCTAATATCCAATATATACAAAGAACTCAGAAATTGGACTCCAGACAACCAAATAACCCTATTAAAAATGGGGGGGATAGAGCTAAACAAAGAATTCTCAACGAGGAAATATGAATGGCTGAGAAACACCTAAAGAAATGTCCAGCATCCTTAGTCATCAGGGAAATGCAAATCAAAACACCCTGAGATTTCCACTTCACACCAGTCAGAATGGCTAAGATCAAAAATCAGGTGATAGTAGATGCTGGTGGGATGTGGAGAAAGGGAAACTCATCCATTGTTGGTGGGATTGCAAGATGGTGCAACCACTTTGGAAATCAGTCTGGCGGTTCTCTCAGAAAATTGGACATAGCATTACCTGAGGATCCATCTATACCACTCCTGGGTATATACCAGAAGATGCTCTAACATATAACGAGGACACATGCTCTACTATGTTCATAGCAGCCTTATTTATATAGCCGAAAGGAAAGGATCATATCGGGAGCCAAACAAAGGAAACTACCTGTTGTTCCAAGAGAGCCTCAGGAAAATTCCCTGCTGTTCTGGGAGGTCTAGTCAGTACCAGGTTGGAGAAAGGAGGTTCTCGGTCTCAGGTCTCAGGAAATTAAGAAATGTCTGGCATTCCCTGAACAGGGCAATAAGCATTCAGTAGTGGGATAGCCCTACGCAATGACCTTCACCTAAACTTCTGGGTTTGATGTGTCTTTATAACCTGCCACCAAAATTAAAGTTTCAGAGCTGATGGAACTCCAGATTTGCCCTCATTCCTTGTGTCTCTTGTCCCTTCATTCTTTCGCCCCTTTCCCTAAGGTCTCATTGAACACCCACGGACGGGTCAGGTGGCACCCAGCATGGCCAAGAGGTATGGACCCTCCATCGGACGGTGTCAACAGAAGTGAAGTCAGCCGAAAAAACCATTATTGAGGCAAGCACAAGACCATTAGCAACAGAAGCCAATATACTTTTGCACATCAGGAAACCAGTTTCCCCAGCATTGCAAGCCCTGGATAAACCCAACACACATGAAAACTACTATGTTGACCTAAAATCCTATTCATGAAGCTAATAGGTCCTCTAAGAAGGATGGAAATAACTCACTGAAAGAAAATACAGGAAAACACAAATAAACAGGTAGAAGCATTTAAAAAGGAAAATAAAATAAATTCCTTAAAGCATACAGGAAAATACAAAGGAATAGGTGAAAGGTATTGAACAAATCTGTTCAGATTTAAAAATTGAATTAGAAACAATAAGAAATAAGAAAGGAAGGCAAAACTAGAGATGAGAAATCTAGAAAGAGATTAGGAGTTACAGATGTAAGCATCACCACCAAATTACAAGATATAGAAGAGAGATCTCAGGCATAGAAGATACCTTTGAAGATATTTACACAACTGTCAAAGAAACTATAAACAAAAAACTCCTAACCCACTTCCAGTTTCCATGTGCACCCAAAGCGCATCCTGTGCTACAGCGCTCCATACCCAAATACCGCTCAGAGAGAGCTGGCCTTCCAGAAGTGTAGACATGCCTGTGAGCACAGGTAAGACCACCACTTCAGCTCTGAGGACCCACGGGCAGACATCTCAGGACACAGGAACCAAGGAGCAGCCTGGGACAGGATCTTTCTGATTTCCATCTGCACCTGGAACTGACCCTGTGCCAAAGCTCTCCATACCCAAATACTCCCTGGGAGAGAGCTGGTTTCCCAGGAGTGCTGAAATACCTTGAGCAACAGGTAAGAGCAAACTTCTGCTTAAATTCCAGGCCAAAGAGTGACTCACCCAGAACCATAAGGACACAGAAACCAAGGAACAGCTGGGGACAGGATCCTTCAGGTTCTGTCTGCACCTTGGAGCTGACCTGTGCCACAGCTCTCCATACCAAATTTCTCTCAGAGAGAACTGGTCTCCCAGGAGTACTGACACACAGGATTGCAGGAGGGACAAGCCACTGTTAGAGACAGCAAAGAACAGTTAACACTAGAGATAACCAGATGGCAAGAGGCAAGGGCAAGAAAATAAGCAACAGAACCAAGGCTACTTGGCTCATCAGAAACCCATGTTCTCCAACCACAGTGAGCGCTGGACACCCATCACACCAGAAAAGCAAGAATATGCTTTAAAAACACAAACTCATGATTATGATAGAGGACTTTAATAAGGACATAAATAACTCCTTAAAGAAATACAGGAGAATAGGTATAGAAGAGAGTGAAGATTCCCAACTTAAAGGGCCAGTAAATATCTTCAACAAAATTATAGAAGAAAACTTCCTTAACCTAAAGAAAGAGATGCCCATAAACATACAAGAAACCTACAGAACTCCACATAGATTGGACCAGAAAAGAAATTCCTCCCATCACACAATTATCAAAAACATCAAATGCACAAAACAAAGAAAGATTATTAAAAGCAGTAAGGGAAAAAAGTCAAGTAACATATAAAGACAGGCCTATCAGAATTATATCAGGCTTCTCACCAGAGACTATGAAAGCTAGATGATCTTGGGCAGATGTCATACAGGTCCTAAGAGAACACAAATGCTAGCCCAGGCTACTATACCCAGAAAAACTCACAATTACCATAGATGGAGAAACCAAAATATTCCATCACAAAACCAAATTTACACAATATCTTTCCACAAATCCAGCCCTACAAAGGATAATACAGGGAAAACTCTAACACAAGAAAGGAAACCACAACCTAGAAAAAGCAAGAAAGTAACCTTTTTTCAACAAACCCAAAAGAAGATACCAACACAAACATAAAAATAACATCAAAAACAACAGGAAGCAACAATCACTTTTCCTTAATATCTCTTAACATCAATGGACTCAATTCCCCAATAAAAAGGCATAGACTAACAGAATGGATACATAAACAAGACCCAGAATTTTGCTGCATATGGGAAACACACCGTAGTGACAAAGACAGTCACTACCTCAGAGTAAAGGGCTAGAAAACAATTTTCCAAGCAAATGGTCCCAAGAAACAAACTGGAGTAACCATTCTAATACCAAATAAAATCAACTTTCAACAAAAAGTTATCAAAAAGGATAAGGAAGGACACTTCATATATATAAAAGAAAAAATCTACCAAGAAGAACTTTCAATTGTGATCATCTATGCCCAAAATGTAAGGGCATCCACATTCATAAAAGAAACTTTACTAAAGCTCAAAGCACATATTGCACCTCACACAGTAAAAGTGAAAGACTTCAACACCCCATTCTCATCAACAGAAATACAAACTAAACAGAGACACAGTGAAGTTAACAGAAGTTATGGATCAAATGGATTTAACAGATATCTATAGAACATTTCATCCGAAAACAAAAGAATATACCTTCTCAGCACCTCATGGTACCTTCTCCAAAACTGAGCATATAATCGAACACAAGACAGGCCTCAACAGATACAATATGATTGAAATAATCCCATGCATCACATCAGATCACCACAGCCTAAGGCTGGTCTTCAATAGCAACAAAAACAACAGAAAGCACACATACACATAGAAGCTGAACAACTCTCTACTAAGTGATATCTTGGTCAGGGAAGAAATAAAGAAAGAAATGAAAGACTTTTTAGAATTTAATGGAAATTAGGACACATCATACTCAAACTTATGGGACACAATAAAAACAGTGCTAAGAGGAAAGCTTATAGATCTGAGTACCTCCAAAAAGAAACTGGAGAGAGCATACAGTAGCAACTTAAGAGCACACCTGAAAGCTCTAGAAAAAAAAAGAAGCAAATACACCTAAGAGGAGTACACAGGAGGAAATAATCAAATTCAGAGCTGAAATCAACCAAGTAGAAACAAAAGAACTACAAAAAGAATAAACAAAAGCAGGAGCTGGTTCTATGAGAAAATCAACATGATAGATAAACTTTTAGTCAGACTAACCAGAGGGCAAAAAGACAGTATCCAAATTAATAAAATCAGAAATGAAAAGGTAGATATAACAACAGAAACTGAAGAAATTCCAAAAATCCTCAGATCCTACTAAAAAAAGGCTATAATCAACAAAACTGGAAAATCTGGATGAAATGGACAATTTTCTAGACAGATACCAGGTACCAAAGTTAAATCAGGATCAGATAAACCATCCAAACATTTCCATAATCCCTAAAGAAATAGCAGCAGTCATTAAAAGTCTCCCAACAAAAAAAGCCCAGGACCAGATGGGTTTAGTACAAAATTCTGTCAGACCTTCAATGGAGACCTATTACCAAGACTCTTCAAACTATTCAACAAAATAGAAACAGAATGAACACTACCCAATTAGTTCTATGAAGCCACAGTTATGCTGATACTAAAACCACACAAAGACCCCAAAAGAAAGAGAACTTCAGACCAATTTCCCTTATGTACACTGATGCAAAAATACTCAGTAAAATTCTGACAAACCAAATCCAAGAACACATCAGAATGATCATTTATCATGATCAAGTAGGCTTCATCCCAGGGATCCAGGGATGGTTCAATATACAGAAATCCATGAATGTAATTTACTACATAAACAAACTCAAAACAAAACAAAAACAAAAACAAAACCACATGATCATTTCATTAGATGATTTAAAGGCATTTGACAAAATTCAACATCCCTTCATGTTAAAAGTCTTAGAATTTAAGACCTATACCTAAACATAGTACAAGCAACATACAACTAATCAGTAGCCAACATCAAATTAAGTTGAGAGAAAATTGAAGCAATCCCACTAAAATCAGGGACCAGACAAAGCTGCTCACCATTTCCCTATCTATTCAATATAGTACTTGAAGATCTAGCTAGAGCAATTAGACAACAAAAGGAGATTTCAATATAAATTGTAAACGAAGAAGTCAAAATATCACTATTTATAGATGATATGATAGTATACTTAGGTCACCCAAAGGATTCCACTGGAGAACTCTTAAACCTGATAAACAACTTCAGCCAAGTGGCCGGATATAAAGTTAGCTCAAACAAATCAGTAGCCTTCCTATACTCAAAAGAAAAATGGGCTGAGAAAGAAATTGGGAACAATAGTTACAAACTATAAAATACCTTGGTATGGCTCTTACCAAACCAGTGAAAGGTCTGTACAACAAGAACTTCAAGTCTCAGAAAAAAAAATTGAAGATCTCAAAAGATGGAATGATCTCCCATGTTCCTGGATTGGCAGGATTAATATAGTAAAAATGGCTACCATGCCAAAAGCAATCTACAGATTCAATGCAATCCCCATCAAAATTCCATCTCAATTCTTCATAGAGTTAGAAAAAGCAATTCTCAAATTCATTTGCAATAACAAAAAACCCAGGATAGTAAAAACTATTCTTACCAATAAAAGAACTTCTGGAGGAATCACCGTCCCTGACCTCAGGTTGTACTACAGAGCAATAGTGATAAAACTGCATGATATTGGTACAGTGACAGATCAATCAATGGAATAGAATTGAAGACCCAGAAATGAATCCACACACCTATGATCACTTGATGTTTGACAAAGGAGCTAAAACCATCCAGTGTGAAAAAGACAGCATTTTCAACAAATGGTGCCGGTTCAACTGGAGGTCAGCATGTAGAAGAATGCAAATTGATCTATACTTATCTCCTTGTACAAAGCTCAAGTCCAAGTGGATCAAGGACCTCCACATAAAACCAGATACACTGAAACTAATAGAGGAGAGAGTAGGGAAAAGCCTCGAATACAAGGGCACAGGGGAAAACTTCCTGAACAGAACATCAGTGGCTTAAGCTCTAAGATCAAGAATCAACAAACAGAACCTCATAAAACTACAAAGCTTCTGTAAGGCAAAGGACACTGACAATAGGACAAAGCAGCAACCAACAGATTGGGAAAAGGTCTTTACCAATCTTACATCTGATAGAGGGCTAATATCCAATATATACAAAGAACTCAAGAAGTTAGGTTCCAGAGAACCAAATAACCCTATTAAAAACTTGGAAACAGAGCTAAAGAGAGGATTCTCAACTGAGGAAATTCGAATGGCCAAGAAGTACCTAAGGAAATGTTCTACATCCTTATTCATCAGGGAAATGCAAATCAAAACAACCCTGAGATTCCACTCACACCAGTCAGAATTCCTAACATCAAAAACTCAGGTGACAGTAGATGCTGGTGAGGATGTGGAGAAAGAGGAACACTCTTCCACTGCTGGTGGGATTGCAAGCAGGTATAACCACTCCAGTAATCAGTCTGGTGGTTCCTCAGGAAATTGGACATAGTACTTCCTGAGTATCCAACTATACCACTCCTGGGCATATACTCAGAAGATGCTCCAACATGTAATAAGGACACATGATCCACTATGTTCATAGCAGCCATATTTATAATAGCCAAAAGCTGGAAAACAACCCAGATGTACCTCAACAGAGGAATGGATATAGAAAATGTGGTACCTTTACACAACGGAATACTACTTAGCTATTGAAAACAATGACTTCATGGGATTTGCAGGCAAATGGGTGGAACTTGAAAATACTATCCTGAGTGAGGTAACTCAGTCACAAAAGAACACACAAGGTATGTACTCACTGATAAATTGATATTAACCCAAAGTTCAGAATATCCAAGATTCAATTCACAGACCATATGAAGCCCAAGAAGAAGGAAGACCAATGTGTTGATGCTTCAGTGCTTCATAGAAGGGGCAACAAAATAATCATACGAGAAAATATGGAGACATAGTATGGAGCAGAGACTGACAGTAAGGCCATCCATAGACTGCCCCACCTGGGAATCCATCCCATGAATATTTGCCAAACCTGGACATTATTGTGGATGCTCTGAAGTACTTGCTGACAGGAGCCTGATATGGCTGTCTCCTGAGTGGGTCTGCCAGATCCTGACAAATAGAGGCAGATTCTCACAGCCAACCATTTGACTGAGTAAGGTGTCTCAGATGGAGGAGTTTGAGAAGGGACTGAAGGAGCTGAGGAGGTTGCATCCCATTGGGGGAGCAACAGTATCAGACCCCCGGATCTCCAGGGACTGGACCACCAGCTAAAGACTACACATGGAGGGACCAATGGCTCAGTCCTCATATGTTGCAGAGGATGGCCTTGTTGTATGTCAGTGGGAGGAGCAGCACTTGGGCCTGAGGGTCTTAGATGCCCCAGTGTAGGGGAATGCCAGGGTGGGAAGAAATCTCTAGAAAGTACCAGAGACCTGTGAGATTAGAGACACTCAGGACTCAAATGGAGGGACCTTAGTTGAAATATCCTACAGCGTGGAGAGGAAACTTGTAGAGCCCACCTCCTGTAGAAAGACAGGACATCAAGTGGATGGATAGGATTGCCATCCCATAGTCAAAAACTCTGACCCAGAACTGTTCCTGTCTAAAAGAACTGCAATGAAAAAATGGAGAGGAGACTGAGGGAAAAAGGGTTCAGTGACCTGCCCAACTTGGGATCCATCTCAAGAGGAGGCTCCAAGGCCTGACACTATTACTGATGCTATGGTGTGCTTACAGGCAGGAGCCTAGTATGACTGTCCTCTGAGAGGCCCAATAAGCAGCTGAATGACACAGATGCAGATACTTACAACCAACTATTGGAGTTAGGGAAAGTCTGCAATAAGCTGAGTAGGAGGGGGACCTATAGGAAGACTAGCAGTGTCAACTAACCAAGACCCCTGAGATCTCTCAGACACTGGTCCACAAACCAAGCATCATACTGGAGCTGGTTAGAGCCCCTGGACTCATATACAGCAGAGAACTCCCTGGTCTGGCTTCAGTGGATGAAGAGCCTAACCCTGGAGAGTCTTGAGGCCCCAGGGAGTGGGGAGGCCTGGACAGGTAGTGGGATATCTTCTGGAGACAGAGAAAAAGATAAATCCAAGGAAGGAACTGTGGGAGGATAGACCAGGGAGTAAGTACTGGAATATAAAAGAATAAAAATAATTAAAAACAAACAAAACAAAACATAAACCTACCACTTTAATAGTTTTAAATGGAGAAGTTATTTGGGTGGTTTAGTTTGACATTACCCAGGAACTAGAAACATTCATATTTGTGAAGCCTCTTTCCTGGTAAACTAGTGGTTAAACAAACTTTTCTAAAAGTTTCTAAATATTTTCTAAAAATTCAAGCATTTTTCTAAGTATGAGGGATCTATTTGTCAAGGATATGTAGTAATAGAAATTCTGGTGCCATTCACTGCATTTTGGCAGTAATGCAATTAGATTAACTCAATCATTCCTGGAGACTGCCTGTAAGTTGCAGGGAGCCATTTATTTGTACAAGACAATAATACTACTAATAAAATTGCAATACCCAGATGGTAAGTCTGCTGATGTTTTCAAGTTTCTTTGGTAGGTGTTTCTAAGAAGCAAGCTCTACCACACACAAATATGGAGGGGGGGGGGATGACAAAATTCTGAGGTCCAGAGCCTTATTTATTATTGCTTTGGCTAGATCTGAGATTCTGATTTTCTCCATCATTTTAATGTAGTAATTGATGCGCGGACATTAAGGTCGTCTTCTTGGTCAAATCCTTTCATTCTTTCTACAGTTCATGGTAAATTTTTCTTCCACTTACCTTTCCTGTTTTGAACACCCTGGCCTATGAATTAGCGTTAGTTGTTCCCTGTCCTGTCTAGACTATAAGGAGTATAATTCAGAAGAGAATTTCTGAATAGCAATACTTCTTCCCCAGAAAAAGGTTCATTAAAAGGGGTATCTGCTTGTTCACATTGGCTTGTTAAGGTTACCTGAATGGGTCTTCCATCAGGAGTCAGAACCTCTTCTGAAAGCTCCATCATCTTTAAGGCCATCAGAGCAATGGGCTTCGCATGGCATAAGCTTTTCCGGTGCAGCCCTGATGCAACACAGTATGCATCACCTATGGTTTCCACCTGCAGTAATCAGACAAATCAAATGCAAACATATAATGAATCAGAAATAAATGATGAATGATCTGAAGTCACAAACGATGCTTAAAATACGTCAAGGAAGCATCAATAAGCAATTAGACAACTCAGTGTAATCACAGTAGAGTTTGCAAACAGCTACAATCAAATACTGACATCTCACTCCAGGTTATTCATTATCACTATAGATGATTATTGAAATTAGGAGTGACTGTAATATGATTACTCCTCTAAAACCAGAGTTGAATACCTAGATGGTGTTCAAATGATAATTTTTTCAAGAGGCATCATTTTATCTTCTTCAAACTTTTGGTAGTCCTTTGAAAAGCTTTTGTTTCTTATCTTCAATTTTTCTACCTTCTCAATTGCCCCAGACTTGTACATTGCATGCATCTGTAATCTGAAGTCAAGTCTGTTTTCACTCATTCTTAATAATTATAATACTAAAATTATTACATTTATACTTCATGTCATTAATCATTTAAGTAATTTATATACATTACCTGATATTAAATGAAATAGACTGACATGAGAAATCATTATATTTGATTTAAGAAATGTGAAATAGGAAGGTAAAAAAACAGCCACAACTATACAATAAAATAAATATCAGTCCCTGTTAAGGTATTCTTCTGGCTCTAATCTAATTCCATTGTCAGGTTCATTCTAATTGGATGCTTATATTTAATTATTTAAAATATTTTTCCAGTATTAAATGCCTCAAATATCCAAAGCTTTGTTGTGAGGTCATCAACAGTTCTTCCTATTGGAGTTACATGTAGATTCCTGTGTCCTTGAATAGGATCTAAAGATCCAAACTCGGACCATAGAACAGTATGTACTGTGATCCAGTGTGCTTACTCCCAACCCTGATCCTTTTTATTTTTACACATTTTTAAAATTTTAGATAGCTGTCAGCTATGAACTTTGAAATTAATTTGTGATTTTTTTATGAATCAAAATTGAAAGTTAGTAATTTATTCATATGAACTGCATGGCTTTGCAGCCCGTTTGAAATAATTCTCTTGATTCACAACTTCTTAGAATTTTTGTCATCATCACCTTCATTAGCATTTTCACCAAATTTCCAGAAAAATAGCAGATGTTTTTAAACATAGGTTTCTATAATTTGTATTACAAGACTTTGTAACTCATAAAGACGGCTTGGGCACTAGCACTGTTGATGAAGAGCATGAGAAGCTGAGAACTCCAAAGAACCCCCATAAAAAGCGAGGCATGATGACATGTATTTACAATCTCAGTGCCAGGGTGGAAAACATGTTGATATTTGAGCAATGATTGACAGCTAGCCTAGTTAAATCTATGTCCAACAGAGCAATGGATTCCCTCTCTCAAATAAACAAGATGGATCATTCCTAGTATCTGAAGCTAACACATGTACACATGTCCATGCACAGCTCACATGTGTATAGCCACATAAACATGCTCCACTTTCTCACACACAGAAAAACATTGATAAAGATTGATTATATAGGCATTCCCTCTTTAAGGGGAAAATGCAATAGCATGAAGTGAACTAATGTTACCAGTTGATATGCTGTATAAACACACTATAAAATTGAAGATGAAATAAATTTTATAGAACATACATGAGTTCATTAAATTCATGTTTAGTTGTATACTTCATACCATGTAAATATTTCAAAACTTTTGGTTTCCAAATTTATAATAGTTATCATAAATAACAAGATTAAGAACTGGACAAAATACACCACACCAGCCCTGGAGAGATTTCTCATAGTACTTAAGAGCCCTGGCTGTTCATCCTCAGGACCAGGTTTTAATTCCCAGCATCCACATAATGGTTTACAGCCAGCTATCACTCAAGTTCTAGTATTTCTGATGCCTAGTTTGTTTCTGCAAGTGCCATATACAACTTCAAATGTACATGCTTGCAAAACTTGTATACACATAAAAGTTTAAAGCTAAAAAGTAAAATGTAAAGCATAGCAAGAAAGTGACATATGTTATGACACAACTCTTAAATTTATTTATAAACAATTGTTCTGGAGAAATAGGAGCTCTAAATACTGTTGATTGTATTTCTTGATTAAATCATCATGAGATAGTAATGTGACCTCACAATCTAAAGTAACAGTTATTTCTCATCCATGTTTAAAGATTCATTCAGGTTAGAGGATTGAGTGGAGAAGAGAAATCTTTGGCTCTTCACACTGAGATGGGACAGAGGCAACTTCTAAGGAATCAAGTCGATAGGGATCCATTTCACATGAAGGATATGGGAAAACAGGAACTTCCTTTTGCACAGGAGAAATAAAATTATTTGGTACTAGAATTCATGAGAACAAGAACAAATATCTAGATGTTTGCTTTATGAAATGGAATAATCTTCATAGTGTTCTGTTCTGGATTACACTGCCTGCTGTGTTCCATGAAAGCTTGATTTCCCTCTTCTGTCTTCATGAAAACAGCTTCCTGCACACTGAGGAAAAATATACATGTGTGGACACTTTTGTGGATCCTCTTCACAATAACTAGTTGCCAAGGTTTGTGAGCCATAGAAGTGCAAACATCATGATATCAATGTCAAATACTCTTGTGGATTATTTAAACTAAACTGAAATGAAGCAAGCAAACATTGAAAGCGATGACACAGTAACTGTTCAAAAGTTGTCTGTGTTTTGAGTCTCTTTATCATTCCTTTTGTAATTTTTACATAGTTTTAAGTACAACAAACACTATAAAAAAAATAGTGCCTCTCATTTATTTTCTTGCTTTGCAACTTGCTCCAGAAGAACAAAGATAGTTCAATAAATCAGGGAGTTGAAGATAGAGTAGCACTCAGAAACACAAGGAAAACAAATAAACCAACAACAACAAAAAAAAACAAAACCTTCTATCTTTCCCTAAATATGTGAGAGGAGGCTAGGACAAGATCAATGCGTATATGACTGCTGTTCACCATACGACCACGGTGGCTTTTATAAAGAGTTCACTTATCTCCATACAGCTCTTTTTAAAATTTACATTTGGTTTTGCACCTGGACCCAGGAATGGACTTTGGGCTCTGGCTCTCCAGTCACTTCACCTACACCCAGAGGCAGCTTGATTGCAGGAGTTCTAAATCATCACAGAATCACAGGGCGAGCAGAGCCCCAGGAATTCTGACAAAACAAGGCTCACAGGCTCACAGGAGGATCAGGGTCCAGCCAGAGACAGCAAGACCAATTAGCACCAAAGATAAATATGTAAGAGGCAAGCACAAGAACATAAGTAACAGAACCATGTTACTTGGCAACATCAGAATCCAGTTCTCCCACTACAGCATACCCTGGATACTCCAACACACTGAAAAGCGAGATTCAGATCTAAAATTCCATCTCATGAAGATGATAGAGGACTTAAGAAGGACATAAATAACTCCCTTAAAGAATACAGTAGAACACAGGTAAACAGGTAGAAGCCCGTAAAATGGAAACACATAAATCACTTAAAGAAAGACAGGAAAACACAATGAAACAGGTGAAGAAATTAAACAAAACCATCCACAATCTAAAATGGGAATAGAAATATTAAAGAATACGCAAAGGAAGACAAACTTGAGATGGAAAACCTGGAAAGAGAGCAGGAGTCACAGATGCAAGAATCACCAACAGAATACATTAAATAGAAGAGAGAATCTCAGGCATAAAAGATACCATAAAAGGCATTGATTGACACAACAGTCAAAATAAAAATACAAAAAGCAAAAAGCTCCTAAGCTAAAATGTTCAAGAATTCCAGGACACCACAAAAAGACCAAACTTAAGAAAAATGGGTATACAAGAGAGTGAAGATTCCTAACTCAAAGGGACAGTAAACATCTTTAACAAATTAATAAAAGAAGACTTCCCTAATCTAAAGAAAGAGAGGCCCATAAACATAAAAGAAGCCTACAGGACACCAAACAGATTGGACCTGAAAAGAAATTCCTCTCACCACATAATAATCAAAACATCAAATGCAGGAGACAAAGTAAGATTATTAGAAGCTATAAGGGAAAATGGTCAAGGCAGACATATCAGAATCACACCAGACTTCTCAACAAGGACTTTAAAACCAGAAGATCTTGGGCAGATATCATACAGACCCTAAAAGAACAAAATGCCAGCCCAGGAAACTATATCCAGCAAAACTCTCAATCACTGAGAAAGAATAGAATATACCTTCTTCTCAGTACCTCATGGTACCTTCTCCAAAATTTGCAACATAATTGTACAGATAACAAGCTTCAACAGATACAAGAACACTGAATTAATCCCATGTATTCTATCTGACCACCACAGACAAAGGCTGTTCTTCAATAACAACAAAAATACCAAAAAGCCCACATACACATATAAGTTGAACAACTCTCTACTCAATGATAGCTTGGTCAGGGAAGAAATAAACAAATTAAAGACTTTTTAGAATTAAAAAAAAAAACAACAAAGAGACAACATACCCAAACTTATGGGACACAAACAAAAACAGTACTAAGAGGAAAAACCATAGCTCTGAGTGCTTCCATAACAATATTGGAGAGCATACACTGGCAGCATAACACCACATCTGAAAGCTCTAGAACAAGAAGAGGCAAGTACACCCAAGAAGAGTAGATAGCAGGAAATAATCAAACTCAGGTCTGAAATCACCCAACTAGAAACAAAGATAACTATACAAAGAATCAACAAAACTAGGAGATGATTCTTTGAGAAAATCAACAAAATATGTAAACCCTTAGCCAAACTAATTATAGGGCACAGAGGCAGTATCCAAATTAACTGTGAACGCAGCATGTACAGAGCATGGGCGTGAGCTAGAAAACCTCAAGGCCTGCCCCAGTGACCCACTTCCTTCAGCAAGCTCCACCTTTGCAAAGAGCCACACCCTTCCAGAGCAGCACCACCAGCTGGAGATGAACTGTCCTCCTGTGAGGAATTCGTTCACACTCAAACAACCACAGACCAGTTCAAAATTAACAACAGATAATAATAATTAATTCAAATTATAGTAATATTATACTATAATAAAAGTTGTTTTTATTTGGGGGATTTTCCATCTAATTCCTAGTGTCACAAAAATTGTAAAGTAAATAAATTAAAATAAAGAATATATAGTTGGGGGAAGAAGGATTGAGGGAGCCAGAGAAGTCAAGGACACCACAAGAATGGAGACTGAACTGCCAACCAGAGAGCACGACTCAGATGGACCAAGGCCCTCTGCACAAGTGTAACAGTTGTGTAACTGGGTCTTCATGTAGGACTCCTGAAGTGGGAGCAGAGACTGTCTCTGACTATATTGCCTGCCTTTAGATCACTTTCCCCTAACTGGGCTACCTTGTCTAGCCTTAGTGGAAGAGGATATGCCTAGTCTTCATATACTGTGGCCGGTTGACGGCCATGGGAGGCCTCCCTTTTTCTGGGGAAATGGGGAGGAGGGATTGGGCAGAGGGTAGGGGAAAGAGAGGAACTGGGAGGAGAAGAGAGAGAAAGCTTCAATCAGGACATAAAATGAATAAATAACTTAGCCATTAAAAAGAAAACTAAATAAAAAAAATCAAAAATGAAAAGGGAGATATAACAACAGAAAATGAGGAAATTCCAAAAATCACCAGATCCTACTACAAAAGCCTATACTCAACAAAACTGGAAAATATAAATGAAGTGTTTTCTAGAACAAACCAGATACCACAGTTAAATCAGGGCAAGTTAAAGCATCTAAACAGTCCCATAACCCTGTAGAAATAGAAGAAGTCATTAAAAGCCTTCCAACAACAACAACAACAACAACAAAGCCCATGGATACATGGTTTCAGACCAGACCTTCAAAGAAAACCTAATACCAATCCTTCTCAAACTACTTCACAAAATACAAATGGAAGGAACGCTACTCATTTCGTTCTATGAAGCCACAGTTACACTAATATTTAAACCACAGAAAGACACAGCAAAGAAAGGGAACTTCAACCAATTTCCCTTGTGAACATCAATGCAAAAATACTCAATAAAGTTCTCACAAACTGAGTCCAAGAGCACATCAAAACAATCATTCACCATGTTCAAGTAGGCTTCATTCCAGGAATACAGGGATGGTTCAATATACAGAAATCCATCAACTATCCACTGTCTATTCAATATAGTACTCGAAGTTCTAGCCAGAGCAATTAGACAACAAAAAGAGATCTAAGGGATATAAATTGGAAAGTAGGAAGTCAAGATACCACTATCTGAAGATTATATGATAGTATACATAAGCAACCCCAAAAATTCCACCAGAGGACTCCTACAACTTCAGCAAAGTAGTTGGATATAAAATTAAACTTGTTGGATATAAAAAATAGTTGGATATAAAATTACAAATCAGTAGGCTTGCTCACCTAATGGATAAATGGGCTAAGATAGAAATTAGGGAAACGATATCCTTCATAATAGTCACAAATAATATAAAATATCTTGGTGTGACTCTAAACAAGCAAGTGAAAGATCTGTATGACAAGAACTTGAAGTCTCTGAAGAAAGAAACTGAAGAAGTCCTCAGAAGATGGAAATATCTCCCATGCTCATGGAATAGTAGGATTAGCATAGTAAAAATGGCCATCATACCAAAAGCAATCTACAGATTCAATGCAATATCTTTCAAAATTCCAACAGAATTCTTCAGAGACATCGAAAGAGCAATTCTCAAATTCATCTGGAATTACAAAAAAAAAAAAAAAAAAAAAAAAAAAAAAAAAAACCAGTATAGTGAGAGTACTTTTCAACAGTAAGAGTACTTTTGGGGTAAATCTCCATTCTAGACCTAAAGCTGTACTACAAAGCAATATTGAAAAAAACCTTATGGTATTTATACAGAGACAGGCAGGTAGATCAATGGAATAGAATTGAAGACACAGACATAAACCCACACACCTCTGGTAACTTGATCTTTAACCAAAATCATCCAGTGAAAAAGGACAACATTTTCAACAAATGTTTCTGGTTTCACTGGTAGTCGGCATGTAGAAGAATGCAAATCTAATCATTCTTATATCCTTGTACAATGCTCAAGTCCAAATACATCAAGGTCTTACACATAAAACCAGAAATGCTGAATCGAATAGAAGAGAAAGTGGGAAAAAAAAACAAAACCAAAAAAATCAACAACAACAACAAAAAAAACCTCTGTCACATTTCGCAAAGAGGATAATTTCCTGAACAGAACACTAATGGTTCATGCTCTAAGATCAACAATTAACAAATGGGAGCTCATAAAATTGAGAAACTTCTGTAAGGCAAAGAACACTGTCAATAGGACAAAATGGCAACCCACAGACTCAAAAGTGATCTTTACCAACCCTACATCTGATAGAGGGCTAATATCCAAAATATACAAAGAACTCAAGAAGTTAGACTCCAGAGAACAAAATATCCCTGAGGAGTTAGAGAAAAGACTGAGGGAGCTGAACCTTCATACCCCATAGGAAAAACAACAATATCAACCAACTAGACCCCCCCCATAGCTCCCAGGGACTAAACCACCAACCAAAGAGTACACATGGAGGGATCTATGGGTTCAGCTGCTTATGTAGCAGGGGATGGCTTTGTCAAGCATCCGTGGGAGGAGAGGCCCTTGGTCCTGTGAATGCTCAATGCCCCAGTGTAGGGGAACGCCAGAGCAGAGAGGCATGAGTGGGTGGGTGAGGGAACACCCTCATAGTTGAAGCAGGAGGGGGAATGGGATAGGAGATTTCCAGGAGTAGGGGAAAACAGGAAATGTAAATAAAGAAAATATCCAATAAAAATTATAAAATAAAATAAAATAAAATAGAATAGTTGGGGTAAAGGGCTAAATAAAAAATTCTCAACTGAGGTATTCGGAATAGCTGAAAAGAACTTAAAGAAATTTAGGGTTAGGTATGGGAAAGCAGAGGGGATGGCCAGATAGTCATGAGAATGGATGGAAATCGCCACTGGGTGGAGGAGGGGGCATGTCCAGGAAAAGATGGAGACCTGGGATAGGAGAAGTGCCTAAGAATCACCTGGGATGTTTTTAGCTGTGACTCACGGCATTGGGGCTACCTAGGAGACTGCTTTATGTGGCCAGAAAGAAATCCTGGTAGACAATACGGATATCAACCCACCCAGAAAACTTTCAATCCAAAATATATCCTCTCTATAAGAAATTTGGGAATTGAGAATGGAGCCTAGACTGAGGGAATAGTCAACCAATAACAAGCCCCACTTGAAACTGATCCCATGGACAGGACAGCACCAACACTGAACACTAACAATGGTACTGAATACTATTGATGGCTTGCAGACAGGAATCTATTATGGCTGTCCTCTGTGAGGCTCCACCAGCCAACTGACTCACAGGCATATAGACACCCACAACCATATAGTGGATGGAGCTTGGGCACTCTTAGGAAAAATAGGAGGAAGGATTACATGCCCTAAGGGGATAGGACCTCTACCAGAAGACCAAGAGAATCAACTAACCTGGACCCTTGGGGCTCTCAGAGACTGAACCACCAACCCAAGAACATAGTTGGGCAGGACCTAGGCCTCCCTGCACCTATGTAGCATATGTGTACCTTGGTCTTCTTGTGGGTCCTGAACAACTAGAGCAAGGATTATCCCAAAAGCTGTTGCCTGTATATGGGATGTGTTCTAACTGGGATGCCTTGCCTCAATGGGAGAGGATGCACCTAGCTTTGCAGAGACTTGAAGTGTAGGAAGAGGGGAAACTCAAGGTAGGCCCACCTGCTCAAAGGAGTAGGGAAGAGAAGATGGGGGAAGGAATTTGAGAGTGTGGTGGTGGGTGACAGGAGGGGCAGTGAAGGGTGTTTAAAGTGAATTAGTAATAAATTAAATAAATATAAATAAAAAGAAAAAAAAGGAAATATTCAACACCTTTAGTCATCGGGAAAATGAAAATCAAAACAACCCTGAGATCCCACCTCACACCAATCACAATGGCTAAGATCAAAAACTTAGGTGACACCAGATGCTGGCAAGGATGTGGAGAGAGAGGAACACTCCTCCATTACAGCAGCCTTATTTATAATAGTCAGAAGCTGGAAACAACCCAGATGTCCTTCAACAGAGGAATGGATACAGAGAATGTGGTACATTTACACAATGGAGTACTGCTCAGCTACTAAACACAATGACTTCATGAAATTCACAGGCAAATAGATGGATCTAGAAAATATCATCCTAAATGAGGTAACTCAGTCACAGAAGACCACACATGGTATGTACTCACTGATAAGTAGATATTAGCCCATAAGCTCAGAATACTCAGGATACAATCCACAAACTATATGGAGATTAAGAAAAAGGAATATCAAAGTGTGGATGCTTCAATCCTACATAGAATTGGAAAAAAAATAATCAGAGGTGGTAGAGGGAAGGAGGGACCTGGGAGGGAGAAAGGAGGGAGAGGAAAAATTTGGGGCAGGATCAGGCATTGGAAGGGACAGGGAGAATACAGAATATAAGAAAATTGAATAGAAACATGAAGCAGGGGGATGTGGAACTGGGGGTATCCACTAGAAAGTCCCAGACTCCAGAGAAGCAAGAGGCTCCTAAGACCCAATGGGATGACTTTTGCCAAAATACCCAACAAAGAGTAGATACAACTTGTAGTGATTACCTCCAGTAGATGGGCATGGCCTCCAGTTGATGGACGGGGCCACCCACATATCTCAAAACTTTTACCTCAGAAATGTTCCTGTCCACAGGAAAGACAAGGACAAAAACTAGAACAGAGACTGAAGGAAAGGCCATTCAGAGACTGCCCCACATACAGATCCTTCCCATCTGCAGACACCGAACACCTACACTATTGTTGATGCCAAGAAGCACTCGCTGACAGGAACCTGGTATAGCTGTTCACTGAGAGGTTCTACCAGCACCTGACTAATACATATGCAGATACTCACAGTCAACCATCAGACTGAGCTCCAGGACCCCAATGGAAGAGCTAGAGGAAGGACTGAAGGGGCTTAAGGAGCACTCCCATAGGAAGAACAGTATCAACTAACTAGACTATTCAGAGTTTCCAAGGATTAAACCACCAACCAAAGAGTATACATGGAGGGAGCCAAGGCTATAGTTCTATTTAGCAGAGGATGGTCTTATCTGACATCAGTGGGGAGGGGGGCCTTGGTCCTATGGGTGCTTAATCCCAGTGTAGGGGGATGCAAGAGTAGTGAGGCAGGAGTGGATGAGTGGATGGAGGAGCACCCTCATAGAGGCAAATGGAAGGGGGAGAGACAAGATGGGATGTGTGGTTGGGTAACAGGTAAGGGGGATATCATGTAGATAAATGTAAATGAATGAAAACGAATTTGTTTGAAATGTAAAGGAATAAAATGATTAATAAAAAATAAATAACATAAAATGTATATTTACAAAGATTTACATTGCTCTAGAAACAAAGTGTCATAAACACATTTCTGAGAGCTGTGAATCCATTTCCTTTATTTAATATCACTTACAAAAGTTTATTCATCTCCCACCTCACTTGCATTGACTGACAGTCTACTTGTTCTATCCAAGTTAATGGTTAAGCATTATCTTGGGGTGTAGAGTGTGAAGAGCAATTTTCTTGGATCCATTTGTGAAGGAAAATTTCCCGTTCCTATCATGAAGTAAATTATGTGTGTGTGAGCATGCCCCCCTTCATGTGGGCGCAAAAGTATACAAGTGTGTGCATACACCTGTGTGCATGTGCTTATATCCAGACTCTACAAATATTGGATACTGATTTGACATCTGCCCACCAGCTCAGTATCAAGCTGCCTAATAATTTTTACTAAATGCATTCAATTACAATCATTTCTAACACTTACTGAATAGTAATGTCTAATGACAACAACATATGCGTTTCAAATGTTAAGCTCAGGACTATATTTAACATTCCCTAACTTTTATTAAGGTTCAGTTAGCTATGTTTTCACAAGCTGCAAGACATTTTAAAAATGATTTCACAAAAAAGCATGATATGAGATAAAAATACTATAATGTTCCTTCACTGTTTTATCTTGTCTAAAGGAGAAGGGCAGTCCAACTTAGAGTCCCTCCTAAGCTCTTCTCTGTCTTCCAATCTGTTTACAACAGAATCAAACTTTTCCAGATTCTTTAGCTTTTAAGATTACAATGACTAGGTCAAACAAACATACCCATAAGCATAAGTGTACACACACACATACACACACACATACACACACAGAGGCATACACATGTGCATACTCAGATACACATATAATATTTGCACACACATGCGCTGTCATGCACACACATGCATACAGGCATGTGCATACACTCATACATGCTAATGCACATCCCAACTACTGAGAAAGCTGTGGCACAGTATAATGTCAATGATCCTAAGTTCATTGAGTTCCATTAAATATATCCAAGTAAATTACACATGATGATTTAGGGTTTGAAAGGAAGTAATTTTAACTAAATGCTGACTGATAGGGCTTCCTCAAAAACATCCTTTCCTTTCCTTAAAACAATAAATCTAATTACAGTTATTTTGGTTGATGTTTCTGACCCAAATACTGCCTTTAAGGGTGTCTTTAGAGCATTTACTAGATACAGCAGCCTAAAGGAGGTCATGGATATAAATAGGACAGTAATTTGGCCTAGGAACTATTCCCAAGTGTTTGCCATGTATTCCAAATGACTGCCTATGACAGAGAGAGCTCTTTTCCTGATAAACTTTCGGTAAGTATATCTACCTTCAGACCCATAATAGGAATCTCAATCATGTATAAGATATTCATGCCAGGGTCCAGATTGCTAATCATAAGTATCAGTGAATACTGAATCATGTTAGAAAAAAATACACTGTAATATCCAGTGAAATTTTGTTTTAAATTTTAAGTTCGATATGGGAGATTCAAGTTTTCTGTTGTTCATTGTCAGTCTTATAAGATTTTCAACAACTAGACACTAATTTTCAGACTCCCTAACCACCATCACTATAGTTTTCTACATGTTCCTATCAAAATGAAGAGCACGATGTTCTTTGCAAACTCTCTTTACCTACTACTACTGTGTCTATACTAAAACAATTGTTCTGGCTGGAGTCTACCCATCATCCTGTACAAAAGAAATCTCAAGGACAAAACAAGTAAGACAAGTAATACAGTAAGACAAGGCAAAGCCCTCATAATCAGGCTGGACAAGAAAATCAAATAGGAGAAAAAGAGTCTCAAGAACAGGCAAAAGAGCAAGAAATACACCCATTCCCACTTTAGGAGTCCCATGTTCTAGTATAGTAGTTAGAATTATGATATATCTTAGTCATAAAATAAGACAATACAGGCAGTGTTATGAAATATTTCAATGTGAAATGTACCCAATAGGCCCCAGTTTGAGCATTTGTTTTCCATATGATGCTGCTTTTGAAGGAGGTTATCAAATTTTTAGGCAGTGGCTTCTTGTTGAAAAAAGGACAACACTCTGAGTGGACCTAGAGGCTTAATAGTCTGGCCTTACTTCTTTTTTCCTTCTCTCCGCTTCTTGATTGCCCGTGTAGTGTGACCAGCTGGTATCATGTTCCTGTTTTCATGCCTTCCCTGCCATGATAAATGTATTTTCATGAAACTGATGGCTAAAATAAATTCTGTCTTATGTTGCACTGGTCAAATATTGTGTTTATAATATGTATAAAGTAAATACGACAGTGTAAATTACTTTTGAAAACAGTTATTTTTCCATGTTTCTAAATGAAATATTATCTAGTCAACTCTAATTTTCCATGTGGGATGCCTAAACAACATACTGAAGTGACTCGGCTATCTGCATAAATGGTGGCATAGAAATGTTTCTGTCATTAAATAGACAACGCTGGATACATTCTCTGGGCTCTTGTACATCCAAGTTCTGCTATCAACGTCTGTCATCTGAGTTATGTCAATATGGTCAGTATCAACTGTCTACTCTAATCTATTTCCTACCCTACATTGTCTGTTAGAAAGCAAATCTATTTGTTACTCTGTTGCGTGTAATTTTAAAAGCATGCTACTGCCTTTGCCCAGGAGCTGCCAACGCACTCTGACCCCTCCCAGTTTCCTATCGCTTCATCCAGATTAGCCCAGGATTGACAGCAACCATTTCCCAACCGGACTTCTCTCTCTATCCACCTTTGCTCCGCGTATGAAAAACACTCAAGACAGCTTTACTACTTTAGAATTTGCTTGCTAGCACAATTGCTAGGCTCTAATACCTCCCTCCTGGAAATGTGTGTCCTTACCAATGTATTACCTCATCTCTCCTTCTGCCCTAAGCTTAATGGTTTTTATCAGCTTGCTTCCCCCACCCCACCACCCCGCCAACCTCTTTGGCCATCCACTGGTAGCAGAGGTTGCTGGTTCTAGCTCCCCAATATCTTATATGATAGTTGCATGCTACATGTTCCAAAGCCTGACTGAAAAGCCCCTCTTTTCCTATGTCTCCATCTGTAAATTCTATCCAGCAATTGGCTTCAGGCCTTCTTTATTGACAAAATCAAGAAGTAATTAGGGAACCAGATCTTAATATCAGCACCTTCCCTACATTACTCATTTTTTATTTCTTCTGTTTACTTAATCTTTTTTTTTTTTTTTACAATCCAGATTTTATTCCTCTCCCAGTCCACCCTCCAACTGTTCCACATCACATACCTCCTGCCCGCCCCCTGTCTCTACAGGGATGTCCCCATTCCCTGACCCTGCACCCTCCAGACTTCTAAACTCTCTGGGGGTTCCAGTCTCTTGAGGATTGGTGCATTTTCTCTGACTGAACCAAGACCTGGCAGTCCTTTACTGTGGAATTAGAAAATATGGTACTCCTTTTAAAATTCTATAAGGACTTACCCTCGTTCATAAAAATCAAATGAAAATCTTTAAGATGCCTAAGATTTCCATATAGTGCAGCATATACTGACTTTTGCATCTGTATCTCACTCTACTGGATTCCATCATTCTTATGAGGTTGGGTTTTTTTTTTTTCTGATTCAGAATCCAATTCCACTGCTGCTTAGAATACTCTTTTATCACTCTTCTAGCTTGCTAATGTCTACAATGCCTTTTTTTTTGTCTTCCTTATCTGCAGTCCATGTTTGACAAAAGCAGGACAAAACTTCACTGGTAATTTTTAAAGCCCTGTGGACCTTTGAAACTGACAAAATAATTCACCTAGCAATACAATTGTTAGAACAGAATATTTATTTGTGACTTCCACCTCACCTTCAATCACATGGAAACTAGCTCTTCTCTAATCATAGCACCATGCTCAAATGCATATTTCCATAACATTTGTTACCATCCATGGGCATCTGCTCTCTTATTAAAGAAGTTATAAATACTTTTACAAATACCAAGAAACTCTTCTAACTTACTGGCAAGAAACTGCTACTCTCTGTCTAATCAAGTAGTAGCAACTGTAATGTAAACGACAGTACTGAATGAGGTTATTGGAAAAGTGAGTATAAGTCTTTAACAGTGTTTAATTTCAAAAGTTTCTCCACTGACAACAAAAGCACAAAATATGTAACTCCCAGGAGACCGTAAGTGTGACTGTAATTTCATTTAGGGAAGCAGAATAACATGATGCATATGTATTTATAACATTTCAGTAATAAATAAGTAATTTGAAAAATTCTCTGGTTTGTTAGAAACAAAGAAAAATAAAGCATTTTATTCTTAATGTAAAATCTGAGTCTAGCTGAAGTAATACATCCTTAAGGTTATGGTTCACTCCCCAAAGGGTGGCCTAGATCCAGTGGACAGGCAGATTTAGCAGCCTGTTTGTTAAGTGTAAAACAAAACAAAATCTTTGAGACAAAAAGTGCCATAGACAGAACTTTGTGTGAAAAAAGTCTGTTTTACTATCTTATAAATGAGGTTATAAATGAAACCATTTAAGTTTCCTATATAGTGCCTTATCCAAAATGTACATTTGGGTTCTCCAAATGTGTCTTATGTATGAAGCATGAATGATTGTCACCAACATATTTTCCTGGCTTTCATCTTCCCTAAAATACAAACAAACACACTTAAAAGTGTGGTTTGGCACATTTGCTCAGTGGGTAATATTTGCTATCAAGACTGACAGCCAGAGTTCAATTCTTAATACGAACTTGGTAAGCAGAAAAAAATCAATTCCTGAATTTGTCCTCTGACCTCCAATATATACTTGGCACTCATATGCAAAAACACACACATAATAAATACACAGGCAAGCAAACAAACACATGTAATTTTAATAGTGCACGCTGATAATTTTCTATGAAAAAGGTTTTATTATGGACATTTATCTCTATTTACTTCTGAATTCTGTGTTTATGTATTGATGTGAATGTCTCAAAACTCATCCTTTGAAAAAATAAAATATTAACCCTTAAAACAACATTATGAGGAGTCAGAGCCTAATAGAAAGTACGTGTCTTTGGAAGTCTCCAGTCCTAGGAACTGATTAAAGATAAACTGAAAATTGATTGTGGTGATGGCTTGGCTTTTTCTTTTCCAATGTCTTTGTAGTGTGAACACATAGTAGGAAGCCTACACCAGATGCTGATGTCTTAATATTGATTTTTTTTTTAATTTGGGTTTGAGTTTTGGTGGGTTTTTTGTTTGTTTGTTTTGCTGTTTTTACCTACAGAACTGATGTAGACTATATTTATCTTCTTTAAAAAAACCATGCTCAAACAATCTGTTATAACAGTAGAAAGCATACAAAGATATCCTGACAGTAGTTAAGAAACTGTAACTATCTTTAGGCAATAGTATATGTGTGTGGTGGACTATGTTATCCTCTACCTAAGCAAAGGAAATGTTTCTTTAAGTTGAACAAAGGCTTCAACAGGTGTCAAATTCTTAAGTCATACCCTTTGCTTATCAGGTCCTAAGAGACATAAAAAGGTGCACATTGAGTCTCCTCTCCAATTCTGTTACAATAATAAACAGAGTTAGGGCCAGCTTTGTAGAACAAGATTCCTGGAACCAACTGGACCAATTTCTTGTTTAAAACTATTAATGAAGCCTCTGACTTCAACGAGTATATCTTAAACTGGAAAGTGGCTAACTTAAGTCTGACTTTTTTTTTTTTAAGTCACAAAGTTATAAAAACCAGCCAATGTAAATTTTAAGTTAAAAAATGTGTATGTGTAAAAAAAAAAAAAAAGACTTTATCTTTGGGGTACAAGATTTCTTAGTGAGTGAAGCATTGACCATGCAAGTGTAAGGAAGTATGTCTAGACACCTAAAATATAAATTCAGGCGAATAAAGTGTTTCTGTACTCATAACTTAAATATTTGAAATTCTCAATCTTATAAATCATTAATATTGTTCAATTTCAAAAGCTGGTTCCATGAAAAATTCAAGTATTGAGAAATAGAAAACTAATTATGTACAGTTTGTAACCTAAAGCAGAACAACCTGGGGAAGCTCCAGGGGGGCTACAAACTCTCTGGCTTAGGTTCTATTGGATAGAGCAAACTTCATCCTACCTCAGAGCTAGTGCTTCTCTTTTCAGCTGCAGAAAGAAGAGATAAAACATCTATATTCTGGGTCTGATTCCTGACGACAGTGTAGGAACATCCATGGTCACAAATACTCAGTTAGAAACATGCTCAAGGCTGCTAGGCCCGCCTGTTTCTAAATCCCACCACTGCCTCCTGCTAGCATCATTATTGCTGTGGCTTAGGTATTCAGAGTAGTAGTGAATTGTTGCCTCTGATTCCATCAAAATAAAATTTCAAAACCTTAAAAAAAATAGGAAGAAATAAGATTCATATTCTTATTATTTTCTGAAGTGCTCAAGTTTTCTAACTTGTCAGAAATGTAGTTTTGTTTTGATACAATAGGGATGCTGTGGTGAGTCTCATCGTTTACATTTTTTCATTTCTAATAAATGCTGAATACACTCAATTAAGGGATATGCATAGATTTTTAGACATAACACATAGCTCCCCAGCCATATACCTAAGTACACATGTCTAAAACAATAGAAACAGCTAACATTATATTTATTTTGTACTAGACACTGTTATAATTTCACTTTCTAGGGTATGGTACTAAAGAAAAACACAATTAAGAAAGCTATTGATAGTAAAAATGATAATGAGTGGGGGATCCAGCTTTCCCTCTGCTTCTTTCTTACCTCTTACCAAATTTGTTGTTAAAGTCAAAGCAGAGAAGTAAAACTTCCATTGTTGTGCCACTCTCCAAAGTCCCTACCACTCTTCCTATTGACAACAGACATTAATTTAAATAAGTTAGAATTACCAGTCCTTTACTGTTTGCTTTCTACACATTATCAAACTTCACAATGTAGGCCCTAGTACATTATTAATGTTACCCTTTTGCTGACCCTGTCTATCTAATTACAAAGGGGTAGAAATTATAACATCTGTTTTCTCCAAATTACTTGGTTCTTCCTCAGTATTCACGTACCTGTAAAAATCATGGCAGCCAAGCCCATGAAAAACCTTTAACTTTCTCATGGCTTAAAATGTGCTCAGTGGAATGCACAGCTTCTTCCCACCCCTCCCACATTATAAAACTGTGAATTTTTTAGCAGAATCTTCTTAACATGGCCTACATGTGCTGAATTCTTCCACTCCAATTATAATTCATCACTGCTTCTCTGTAATGATAGTGAAAGACTAAAAGGTGAGGTGGCCAGGCACACGTATAGAGACTGGGTATTATAGTGTCAACTTGGAGTGTATCTTTCAGATAACTCCTTCTACATTGTTTCCTACTTATATTCCACTTTATCTGCTTTGTAATATAAACAAGGCTTGCACATTTTTCCTCTGCAAACTTTCTATTCAAAACTTACCCACACTTTAAACCTAACAACTGTCTTACATTTTGTAAATCAACAAGGTTGCTTAAAAAATGGCCTTTGGGATTTAATATTTTTCAATAGCAGGTAATATATGCATGCGACTTATGTTATAAATAGCCAACAGTTCATAGCATGTAGTAGTAATTCTAGGGACTACAACATAGTGCAAATATGCTTAAAAATAAACATGAATGATAGAAACTAAGAAGGTCAGACTAAGAACTGGTTATTTATATTCTTTCTCATTTATTTCTCACAATGTACTTGTTTATCCTATTCCTTTCCCCATCCCTTTAAAAATAATTTGTGTGTGTATGTGTGTGTGTGTGCATGTGTGCATGTGTGCACTCATTTGCATGCACATGTACTTATGAATGGCAGATGTTAACTTCAAGCATCTTACTTTATCATTCTCTGCCATAATATTTTGAGACTCTCTCATTGAACCTATAACTTCATGGTCTAGCTACCCAGCAAAACAGTCCATCAGAATCCACCTGTTTCCGCTCTCCCAGCAGCAGGGTTACAAATGCACTCCAGTCTTACTGGATATTGTGTGAGTGCTGAGGACCTAGAGTCGGGTCCTCATGCTTCAACAACAAGCACTCTTTGTCTTAGTTATCTTAGCCCCATCTTTCCCTTTCTTCATCCTCATCATCCTCATAACATCAGCACATATTGTATCTGGATTGACAAAATGCATTTTTTTTTTAAAAACAAAATGAATAGCTAAAGCTGTCTCATCTTCCTATTGCAGATCCACATATCCCTAGCATTGAATATGTTAAAAACAAATATCCCTGGAATTGTATAAGTTCATACTTTATTACTTAAATTTGAGAAGCAAGCTTATTTAAAAAATTTGTTATTTGTATTGGTTTTGTTTAATTTTAAATATATATACACTCATACAGGAGAGATATACAGTGCAGTTAAGAATTACATCAAGAAAATCATTTTGCAAGATAAAACTTGCTGCTAATTATTCATGCCTATAGGTTTAATAACCTATAATATATATATATATAATATATATATATATATATATATATATATATATATATATAATATATATAATATATAATAATGCCTATAGGTTTAATAACATACAAGAAAATATGAAGATCACGTCATATTTTCACAGACTTATTTTCCAAGATGTCTATGAAAGGTCATTATATTTTTAAGCTTAAGAACTACTTTGCTAACCCCAGAAGGCATCACATTTCTTCCTATACCTCTTTTCAAAGCCTCACGTATATCTTCTTTAAATTATAGACTGAACAAAGTGAATCTATTTATCTGTCTTTTCCACTTAGTTATGTAATCTTAGAATTAAAAAATGTAAGCTGGAAGAGGCTCGCACTGAAATTCAGTGAGTTAAACAGTGAGACTAGTGATCCTAATAAAATGTAAGAAGAAGTTTGAAGGAAGAAAGTACAGGCAAACTTGTTCTGATTTCTTCATTTTAGGAAATGTCACTGCACAAGAGCGACAGGATTAGGGTGTCCCTCTAACTTAGAACTTAGAACACTGGGCTACTCTTATTACAAGTTATACAACAATAAATTATAGAGAGGCTAAAGGCAATTTGTAAAAACTCTATTTTATATAACAAAGCATATTGCTTAGCATCCTCCACACAAAATACTTACCACTCAGAGACTAAGTGAGCATCTGCTACGTGTTTGATATAATTATTCTATATAGTCTCCTTTTTTCAGGGAGACACATCTTACTATGAATGTCTCATGAATCATAATCTGAGGGGGGAAAAAAGCACATAAATTCCATCCAAATCTGTTTACATGCAGCTTAGATAATGAAAAGGAGCAGCTGCTCAAATTTTCTGAGTCTATTAAAACCCTGTCATTCACCATTTGCTTAAATTAAATGTCCCTGCTGACCTTCATGTAAAAATCCAGGGACTCTGACATTACATAATCTGTGTAAAAGTCCTTGCAAACTGTTCATTTATTAAGTAGGTAGAAGGTTGAACTTCTGAAAGTATGGCTGCAACTTTAACAACAAGTTCATACAGAGTTTGCCGAAACCAAATAAATAAATGGTGATTCTTACACACGTGTGATTTGCCACCATTTCAAAGCTAAGAATATAAAGGTTCTGACTGAGAACTATTGACCATGTAGGAAAGAGTGAGAATTCTTGCATATATTCTTTTAGAATTAAAGGATCTCACTTCATTGTGAAAAAGCTGATTACTCAAAGGTAAATAATATAAACCGCATTTTAATATCACTTGTCATTTTTCCATTAAAAATAAAGATTCTTAATATATATTGTAGTCTCACTCTCTAAGCAAAAACTAATTATATTTTCAAATGTGCTTAGTATTGTAAGTTTTAAATAAAAAGAAGTAGTTGTGCAGGACTATCTTTTTAAAACTGCAATATCAGAGTTTCTGAAGTCAATACTTTAAGATGAAATAATGAACTTTTGCTAAGATAGTAGAAAGATGTGTATTCTATAAAAAGATTTATCTATCTCTACATATGTATATATCAAATATCACATGTATAAAGCATATATATATATATATATATATATATAAATTCATCATCAAGTTCAAATTAGTATGCATTCTTGTGAGTTGAGAATTTGTTCTTAAAGTACATCTATGTAAGTAGCTCATCTCCATTACCTTGTAAATATCCAAAAAGCCACACTGGTGATCAAATCGCGTGTAGAGTTCGTTGAGCATGCTGATCACCTGCATGGGAGTACACTGTGCACATATGGCCGTGAAGCCCACAATGTCAGAGAAGAGCATGGTGACATCATCAAACTTCCTGGCCTGTACTTGCTGTCCTTGCCACAACTGCTGCGCTACATCACCAGGGAAAATGGAATACAGCAGATCCACTGTCTTCTTTTTTTCTTCTTCCAGGGCCTGGTGAGTTCTTTCTAAGGTGGCCTTTAATTTATCCATCCTCTTCTTCAAGCCATCCTGGGCCTTTGCTTGCTCTCCAACTAAAATGACATCTCGGGTAGCATCATGAATAGGGATGTCTGAGAGATGCAGTCCTCGGCCCATGAGTTCATCCAACTTGTCCACACATGGAGAGCCCAAAAACAAAATGGCACTTGATTCTGGGACATGGATCATTTGTCCTTTAATTTCCATCACCTGTGAAATGAACATGGAAATTTGATCAGTCCTCCTCACAAGCTGGCTGAAACAATGATGTAATACCTGATGACTAAGAGGAAGAAAATTGTTTTCTTAGCTGTATGAATTGCTGTTTTCACACTAGGAAGTCTTCAACTGATTCGAAGCCCTTACAAACTTCGTGGTTCAGAATAGAAATAACTGTTTTGCATCTTATTGTACAGACAATGATGAAATACAAAACTTTTGAGAAAATAAAACAGGAAAACATTTTTATTCAAGATGGAATTATTACCAGGTATATTGTTGAGCTAGCTTATGAACTAACTCATAGGACTTCAGCTTAATAGTAAGAGAATCAGAATAAATTAGTGATCCTTCTGTTTCTATTCTGTGAAATAGCTTGAAGAGAATTAGTATTAGGTCGTCCTTGAAGTTCTGATAGAATTCTGCACTGAAACCATCTGGTCCTGGACTTTTATTGGTGGGGAGACTTTTAATGACTGCTGCTATTTCTTTAGGGGTTATGGAACTGTTTTGATGGTTTATTTACTCCTGATTTAATTTTGATACCTGGTATCTGTCTAGAAAACTGTCCATTTCATCCAGATTTTCCAATTTTGTTGATATAGACCTTTGTAGTAGGATCTGATGATTTTTTTAATTTACTTAGTTTCTGTTGTTATGTCTCCCTTTTCCATTCTGATTTTATTAACTTGGAGACTGTTTCTGTGCCCTCTGCTTAGTCTGAATAATTCCACCTCACACCAGTCAGAATGACTAAGATCAAAAACTGTGACAGTAGATGCTGGCGAAGATGTGGAGAAAGGGGAGCAATCCTCCTGAAAATCAGTCTGTCGGTTCCTCAGAAAATTGGACATGGCATATACCCAGAAGATGCTCCAACATATAACAAGGACATATGCTACATTATGCTCATAGCTGCCTTATTTATAATAGCTAAAAGCTGGAAAGAACCCAGATATCCTTCAACAGAGGAATTGATACAAAAAATGTGGTACATTTACACAATGGAGTATTACTCAGCTATTAAAAACAATGAATTTGGGAAATTCTTAGGTAAAAGGATGGAACTAGAAAATATCATCCTGAGTGGGGTAAACCAATCACAAAAGAACACACATGATATTCACTCATTGATAAGTGGATATTAGCCCAGAAACTTAAAATAGCCAAGATTCAACTCACAGACCACATGAAGTGCATGAAGAAGGAAAACCAAGCATGGATGCTTCGGTCCTTCTTAGAAGGAGTAACAAAATACTCAAGGGAGCAAATATGGAGACAAAGTGTGGGACAGAAACTGAAAGAGGGGCCATCTAGAGACCATTCCACCTGGGTATCCATCCCATGTGCAGTCACCAAAGGTAGATGCTGACGTGGATGTCAGGAAGTGCATGCTGATAAGAGCCTGATATAGCTGTCTCCTTAGAGGTCTGCCAGAGTCTGACATATTCAGAGGCAGATGCTCACAGCTAACAGTTGAATTGATCAAGGAGTTCCCAATGGAGGAGTTAGAGTGAAGACTGAAGGAGTTGAAAGGGTGTGTGGCCGCATGAGGAGAGCAACAATACCAACCAACCAGAGCTCCCCAGGGTCTAAACCAGCAACCTGGGAACACATAGGGAGGGATCCATGACTCCAGCTGTATATGTAGGGGAGGATGGCCTTGTTGGGCATAGGAGGGAAGGAGATCCTTGGTTCGATGAAGGCTGGACACTGAGTGTGGGGGAATTCGAGGGTGGGGAGGTGGGAGTGGGGGAGTAGGTGGGGGAACATCCTCATAGAAGAAGGAGGATGGGGGATGGGATAAGGGGTTCCTGGGTAATAGGAGTGGAATGGGGTAAGGGGATAACATTTGAAATGTAAATATAATATCCAATAAAAAAAATTAAAAAAACAGAATAAATTAAATTGTCAAAATACCTGTACATAACTCAATAAAATAAAACTCCCTTCAAAAACTAAATCTTGGAGCTTATGATAAATCATAAAATTATTTAGTGTTAGGTACACAGTAATTGGGAAAAGTAACAATCGACATGATGACAAGATTAGTGGGCAGTTAAGTAAGCTGAATTTAAAGAATTTAAACCAGGAATCTGTCACTAAGCCATCGTGTTAGCAGGAAGTGGATATTCATAAAGAAAAACATACTCTAAAGACACCAAATTAGAATATCATTAAGCCAGTTAAGAACATAGAATGTAGGGACAAGTAAAGTAATGTCATCCTTCCCTTTTGTGACTTTTCACAGATATGAGGACATTGGCATTTAATGAAAAAAGAATACTGAAACCAGGATTCTGCTACCTCAGCTTGAAATCCTACTAAAAATGGCAGAGTTGCAGAGTGCAGCCATAAGGCATGACTTCTCTGGTAGAGTTATTTGGGTTAGACCAATATGTTCCAGTACAATTGGTCAGAAAGAAAGCTGGAAGCATCTGGGAGGATAAGTAGGACCAAGTGTGATCAATCTGAGTCTGCAATGTTCCCATGTATTCTCACACAGAACGTACCTCATACATTTATTCTCCATTACTATTTATAAAAAGCCACAGGCTACTTTATCATGCTAGAGTCTAAAATACTCACCATTTACCCCAATCTCAGGGAAAATAAACTCAACAGAGACTTGATGCTATAGGCTTAAAGCAAAGAGCTCTAACTAAGTTCTTGTTCTACAGTTTCTGCTGTAGTTCAGAGTTTCGTGCATTCATTCAGTGCTATGCTTCAGTCTGGAGCAGATATTGAATGCTTTTATTTACTAATTCTGCTCTGGGCCATAAAGATAAATGAATAATAAAATAACATTTTTCCAAACTTTTTATAGTACATTAAGGAACCCAAACTATATAAAGCAGAAAGTAATGTGATCAGAAGCCATTCCCAGTTCCACACATCAGGTGAGGATGACAGGATCATTGTCTTGTGAAGAATTTCTGTGTTGTTGCCCACATTCCTGATATGCACTTTGTGTCAAAAGTGTTGTTAATGTCGTATAGTTTCTTATTGAAGGATAGTAAGGGCAGGAAAGGAATAGTCATATAATTTATATTCTCATAGTTAAAAAAAAAATGTATACTTCCTGTCTGCTACTGGGATCCTTTGCTCCTGTTGTTTACTTCAACAGATATCTTTTCCTTCATCTTATATTTTATCTTGCTATATTTTGGTTGTTATCCCTCAGAATCCTGTTTTATCCAATTAGAGAAAGAAAGGGAGCAGATTTGGAGGGAAAGGATGTGAGAAGGGACTAGGAGGAATAGAGGGAAGGGAAATTATAGTCAGGATATATTGTCAGAAAAAAAGAATCTATCTTCAATGAAAGAAAAAAAGTACTATATTGACTATTTACTTATAATTTAACAAATATGGCCAAAACAAACTGTACAAAATTTTCAAAGAATTAATATATATATATATATATATATATATTATATATATCAAAAATATTTTTTATTTATAAGTGGCTAATTGTTAATATTCTGACATGACATTCTCTAACTTCTATGGGCTTTGGGAGAAAAAATATTCACTATCTATATTACAGGATGATTACATGGAAGAGAGAAACTGAAATAAATAAATTCTTTTTAAAATAATTTTTGTTGGTGAATTCTTATCTTATTTAATTAATGGACAAATTCATTTAGAACATTTCTGTCACTGTCATAAATATATTTCTCCAGTTGGAAAACAATACAAATTGTTCTTCCTAAATTATTTTTTTAACTTTAAGTTCTTAAACTGGCTATTTGCATTTACAAATTTAGTAATGAAAAAATACCTCTAGAAACCACATTTCTTTTACTGAGTAACAAGAGTCATAGAAAACTGTCTCAAATATAAAATTTTATTATAAACCCAGTAATATTAGAGATTTATGAGATAATAGCCATAACAAAATTAAGAACTTTGCAAAATCTAAAATTTCAGAAACTAGAAAACATAAAAAAGGGATTATTTGATACTGAATTGTAATAAAGGATTGAAAAACATTAAATTGGAATTTTAGCTCGGTTCAGCCCAGTTAGTCAACTTTTAAACTCTAGGTTTCATTATGCTTAAATTAGAGATGCTGGTAATGATTCTGATGAAGATGGTGTCTATAACTATACATCTTCTGCGTACATGCTTTTAAGCAATGCACAGCACAGAGAAAGCTTAATAGTTGGGGGATAGAGAGAAGGGCAATGGACCACGCCACCAGTAAGAACTAGTAAGGTAGTATCAAGTGCAGAACCCCACTAAATCTCATAATTGAGAATGGAAGGAATTCCAACCAGTTCCTCACCGGTTCCTGTCCTGGAGTATGTGATTCCAACAGTCCATAATAACCAGTCTCATACTATAGAACCTAGAGTTCTCCATGCTAATGAGGTCTCAATTGTTTAGCCAATGATCTTCCCTTCCTAGGTATCCCTTCCCGCAAAAGGTATTTAATCACTGGTTCACCCAGTGTATGCATATGCATCTTCATCCACTGTGAATAAAATAGTTGGGACAAGCAAGGACTGTCTCCTTCATCACGGACTGCAGGGTTGGGAGGAGGGAGTAGGCCTTCATCTTACAGATCTACACCTAAGTATCCCATAGAAGGCTTGCCCTACTCCTGGCACTCACTAAGAGCTAAGCACTGGATCCCCCACATTCACACACACTCTGTTCATTGCAGACCCTCTGCTCCATTCTCAGCTATTTCTTCGAGCCTCACAGTGGCAACAGGGTGCAAAGGAGTTTGAGAAGCACAACATCCCCTCCAGTCTCACCTGGAGAAACATGGGCTAGGACCCCTATCCTAGACTACATGTTGCCTTCCCTGAGCAGCATGTTTGCAGATTGGCATCCTAGCAGTGAGTTGGAAACACAGACTGACAGAACAATTATAATTCTAAGTATAATTAATGTGAGGAAATTAAAAAAAAAACATTCTCAACAAGCAGTTAAGAGAACAATAATGGTTATCGATATTGATAAAGTATTCATTCACCTTATTATCTAGTCACATTCTGGATATGGTTTTGATTGTTTAGATCTCCGAGATAAAATTAATGAAGCACAAAAAGTTGTATGTCATTGGATCCTTAAGATCAGGCCTGGTTTCTGTTCTTAAAGAGTAATGATAACTTGCAAGACACTAGCTCTCTTGAAAAAAATAATAAAATACATAAAGTGTCGAGGAGAGAACCTTCTTTTGTGTATTACATTTCTTTCTTTCATCTGCTAACACCCTCACCATTTTGCCTGGCTAAGGACACAAGAAAGGAATAGTCTGACACTAGAGGTACTCAGCAAGAAGTACCCTTTACATAGGTTGGAATGTCCTTCTTTCATTTAAAGATACCAAGACACTGGATGGGCAAAATGTATTCTATATTCTCTAGCATCAATACCAAGGACAAATTGGAACAAAGAAGCATGATACTATGAAATGAGATAATAGTACAAGACAGATTTTAAAAGTTGAGGTATGACTGAAATTAGAACCCATAAAAGCCATCCAAACAGACTATAGTGAACATAATGGAAATATAAACTGATATAAGGGCCAGGATAATCACAACTTGAAATGAAAAGACAATCAACTGATGCCAACACTAAATTGAATCAGGTACAGGAATTACCTAAAAAGAATTTTCAATGAAAAAGGAGACTTTTTAAAAACTGGACCTGTTGAGAGAGCTCAGATGTTAAGAATACTTGGTGTTATTACAGAGGACAGATACGTTTCCTAGCACTCACTTGGTTGCTTAAAATGTCCTGTCACTCAAGATCTTAAAGATCTGACATCATCTTCAGACTGCTGCAGACACCAGAATCACACATGGTGTACATAGTGTATACACACAGGAAAAAAAAAAAACAAGCAAAATTAAGGTATTTTTTACAAAGAATTTTAAAGACAACAGTAATGTGCTTCAGGAGGAAATTACAAAATATCTTTACAAAAAATTTTTTAAAATGTCCAGAAAATCTCAGTAAAGCAATAAAAGATACAATCTAAACTAAATGGAAATTATAGAATGGAAAAAAATGAAGTAATCTAAATAGAAACCTTCTTGAGAGTGGTCAAAAATAGAATGAAGATGACAGGGAAATTTACTCAGTCTAAAGAACTGAGAGAAAACATATATTTTAAGAAGAAAACCTTCCTGGAATCTGCAGGACAATACAGAGCAAACTTTTACATATATATCTCAATTTATACAGTGAGAGGCCTGTATATACAGGTAAAGAGGGTAAAATTAAGACTGTATTAGAAGAAATGATAGTTTCAAAAGGTAAAAATGTAATGAAAGTCCAAAAAATGAGGTTCAACATGCTAAATAGATCATAAATATGTATGTGTGTATATATATATATATATATTTTATGTATATATTTATGTAAATATATAAATATGTATGAGTGTATATATATATATATATATATATATATATATATATATCAAAGGACTCAGTAAAATTGATATTTTTGAAGACAAAATACAAAGAACACCTGAAATTAGCCAGAGAAAAATAAAACATTTCTTATAGGCAACAAGTTTAATTATTATTTTTTCCTCTTAATTCATGGAACCTAAAAGAAATTAGGATGTCATTTTTCAAATATTAAAAGAAAAACACATTCTATCAACTGAATTATATTACTGGAAGCCATCCATCAATAGTGATGAGTAAATTAAAAACAGGGATACATACATTTATATTTATGTATAAAGCTATAATACATGATACTGCCACATATAAAGACTGTGGAATCTGAACAGTTTCTTTTACCGAAGTTCACACCAATTATGTAGACCAATCTTCAGCAGAAGTGTGAATAAGATACAATGGGGAAAGGATCTTCCGTTTAGTAATTCTGTTGGGGAAATTGGATATTATGTAAATAAGCACTCAAAAAGTCCATTTGAAGTGATTTGGACTTAATCATAAGATGAAAAATGTGAAATCAGGCAGAACACACATTACAGGTATCCTTTGCTCTTGGTTTGGGTAATAACATTTTGGATATAATCCTCCAAGTATGAGCATCAAAAGCAAGAATGGACAAATGCAATTATAACAAACTAACAAGCTTCTTTACAACAAATAAACACTCCATAGAATGGAAGGAAAAACTAAAGACTGGTTAAAAAATTATAAGTCATACACCTAATAATTGCTTCAGATCAAAATATATAAGGATATAAAGTAATAAATAAATAAATGTAGAAAAGTTCTAAGTAAGCATTCACCAAAAGAAAATGTACAAATTTTGTACACATTTGTGTACAAATGTGAAGTCATGCATCTTTTCCATTAACATAGGGTAACATACAATGGTAAATAAAATTATTCAGAAAATAATTCTCCAGAATAGCATTTGAATAAAATTCAGGTGAAATAAGACACAGAAAATCAAACCCCAGTACCCAATCTGTTTATGCACTCAGTAACTAGCAGCAATTATTACTGTGGCTAAGCATTACAACAGTGGTGGTGAACAGAGCTGACACATGGGAGACACAGGAAATAGAATTACATTGAGAAGGTGTGTGTGTGTGTGTGTGTGTGTGTGTGTGTGTGTGTGTGTGTTCAATTTGCAATGCTGGGAATTGAAGTCGGGACTCTGTACATATTATGCAAACACTCTACCATTGGTCTAATCCAGACCAATGATATATGATATTATTTCATAAAGTTCCACTGAAAAGGCACGGAATGTCCATGCACTAAAATATACTGGAACATTAAAGTCATGGTGAAAACCTAGAACTAAATGTCTACAGGTATGTTCCAGCTTAGTTTTATCAATTACAAAAGAAGTTTCACAGACCATACAAAATATGGCATGAATTAGTCTATGATGATGAATGCTGAGTTTGCATTGGTAAATTGTTTTTCACACATAGGTCTTCAGACTATGTTCTCCAGAGCATTCCTATGAATATAAACAATGTATAAAAACCACATAAGATGAATCAGCTGTAGAAACAACTCTTAGAAGTTGGCTATGACTGTGAAAATCACGTGGGTTAATGAAATAACAATGGGAGATAGAGGAAAGATAAAAGTCCAGGGTGAAAAGCAGCAAATCTGATTATGACAGAGATTAAAGGAGAAAGGGATTAACCTATGTGCACTAGAGTTAAGTACATGTTATTATGTTATAATCATTGGAATGCAAACCTGGTCTATAGGATTCTTTCTCCACTCTCTAAAGTAATCACTGACTCTGTGTCTCAGGTGATAGATCACATTATAGATGGAGAGCATGCCTAATTCAGTCTTTTCTGTAGCTGAAATTACCAGGGGAAATGCCTATATTGGGAGTAAAAAGAACATATGCAAATACAAACACTCACAGGCATGAAATTCTTAATAGTTGACATGATTGTAAGGTACTTTTGGTATATCATTTTGGGCATTAACCAATTTAAAATTATTCTATTTTTGTAATATGTTTAATAAAGAACATTGCACAGCAAAACATAAGAACTGAGAATGATCAAGCTATTTTCCTATATTGAAATTAAAAATTGAATTAAATTTTAACAAAAATGTCTTTCTCTATGTATTCTTTTAGAGACATCAGAAACAGGCAATCAGGGTTTAGTTGAATATAATATCAGCTCAATATTTTATATTGGTATTTTCCCACTCGTTTGAGTGGTTCATTATTCATAAGGTTCAGTAACTTTTCATGGCTTAGGGATAAAGATCACGCAGCACATTCCCATAGATATCTACTCCAGTTACAAAGGCTACCTTCAGGTTTTGAACTATGTTATCATTTATGATTCCCCATCTGAGCTTCTTAGATTATGTGATCTGCCCTACCTAGGTTATTACTGAAAGATTGGAAACCAATGATGGAAGGGGATGTCTCAGCGTGCCCAAGCGGAGGCATCTCTTTCACTCTGAGGACCAGCCACAGGACAGTATAGCATAGAATAGAGTTTATTCAGGGAATGGAGAGGGGAGCCAGGCGGGTAGTAGAGGCAGAGAGAGAGAGAGAGAGAGAGAGAGAGAGAGAGAGAGAGAGAGAGAGAGAGAGAGAGAGAAGGAGAGAGAAGTAGAGGTAGAGGCAGGCCATGACCACATGGAGAGAGGGGGAAGGGAAGCGGGGAGGGGCAGAGAGAAGCTAGAGGGAAGAGCTCAAGAGAAGAAGAGGAAGAGGAGGGGGCAGACAGCCCCTTTTATAGTGGGCAGGCCTACCTGGCTGTTGCCAGGTAACTGTGGGGAGGAGTATACCTGGCGTTGCCAGATAGCTGTGGAGTAGAGTTTAGAAGAATACTAACAATTACCACTGTGTCTTTCCTAATGCCTCACAGTCAAACATGCCCACCTCTATTCTGTCTTCACAGTACTACCCCATTGCTTGCTTAACTTCCTTCTTATACTTTAGATCTCAAATGTCTCATGGAGTCTGTGTTTGGCTCTCTGTTCTAAGTTATCTGTTTAAATTCACAAATAACTGCATGAAAGGCCGGGAGACAAGGCTACAAGGACTATAGTATTTTACTTCTATCTTGTTTACATATTATACTTGGAAATAAGACTCAGTCAAGGATTTTTTTAAAAATTGTAATCCACTAAAATACTAGCTTGGTATTAATGTCAAGTCAGTAAGTAGGATGACTTGGCAACAATTTCTAGCTAATTTAAAATAGAAACAATTAGAAATGTTACAGAGTCCAAAGGAAGACTGTTTGCCAAGCACATTATGACACCATAAGTTCCAATGAAGCACCTGTGCCTCCCCAATACAATTATCTCTACATTTTCATAGTTACTTATTATTGTCCCTAATTTTTATTTTTTCCTGATTTTTATTTTTAATCCTAGTCTTCTCCTTTATATTTCTGATGTTATTCCTAAAACATAAGAAGGACCTTGTTTATTTTATATAGGATGTTGATACTCATTCCTACAGAATATATGAAATTTTCTAGGAAAAGGACATGACATTTGGGTGACCATGTTCCTGTCACATGGGAGGTACTTCTAAGGAAATCATCTCCTTAAAAGGAACTCCTAAACCATGTTTGCAAGTACAGTAAATAACAACAGCATTTTATCTTTTAGACTTAGTTAGCATTGCTTTGTCACTGTGTTGTGGAATCCATGGATATAAACCTGTTTAGCCTCAGGTGCCAATTTAGATTTCCATTTTACAGCAGCCAAAACTGAAGTCCATGCTGTGTGGGATGTTGCCTATATAATTTCTCGAAAATATAAGAACAGCAAACATTCCCACAAATTTGCTTTCATTCTGTGTGTACTTTCAGATTAAGAATATGTACAGGCCTCAGAGACAGATATTATACTTGACAAATCCAATAGGACATATGGGTTATCAATATTTATACATGTTCATCTTCAATTTGATATTCTTCATGAGTATCAAAGTTAAAATGTTACTGTGATCAGAAGCTCTGAAAAAGCTAATTTTATGCCTTTCATCTGACAGCTCTCTGTGACTCATAGTCCCTAATTACTATTCTTTCAGTGTATTTACAGCGTGCTTCTTGTGTCTGATAACCAGTGTTTACAGAAGCCTGTGGTCAAAGCACAGTGAAAACATAGATTATAATTTTTTGTTGCTCCTTTTTAATCTTATTGCTGTATCAAACACATTTTCAATAAACTATGTTTTGCTTAATATCTTGTCAGACAAAAGAGGGAGTAATTTTCTTTACAAATGGATATAATAGGATTGGAATGAATGGGGCTCATTATATTGCGATGATTAGCTGTGGAACACCATGGAAAACAGCACATTCCTCTTATGATCGTAGAAATACTTCTTCCTATGATTCTTACAAATTAGTCTATGTTACTGCTCCATTCCTCAAGTTATCTTTCACTCAACAAGTCAAAAAGGGAAAAAAGCCCTATATACAAATAAGAGTAACAAATCCATGCCATCAGTATGCTATATTCTCCACTCAGAGTTACATCTCCTGGGCTCATATCTAATCCACACCTTTTAAGCTAGAGTTACCTAGTCCTGTCACAAGTTATTTTCTCAGGCTGCCCGTAACATTATCTAGAGAAACAATAAAATATCAATACACAGACTAGTCCCCAGAGAAAACATCCATCTTAAATTTAAGATTGCTATTTAAAACAAAACACAAAAAGCTCAAGGTATGTTTTTAAAACATAGACTTTATTCCTCCAAAAAAGTCAATTATACAACACTTAAGGTAGTGCTCTTAATATTTTTTATGACATTTTATATCTTAGACTAGCACTTCCTATATTTGTATATTATTTTATCTGTGGAATTAGATTTTTTTTTCCGAAGATTTTACTTTACAGAATTAAAACATACCCACAACTTGGTGCTTAAAATGATTTGGGAATAGAACTGGACTAACAAAATAATTTAAAAAGTCACTATATTGTTCAAATAAATCATAGATCACATAGTAATTAACAGATGAAGATTTCAGTAGCAGATACCTTCACAAAGTAATTGTAAATAAAATAAGAAGGAAAAGCAGAGCATACTGGGACACTTCTAATCCCAACTCTAAATTTTGAGTCAGGAATTACAGAAGTTCAAAGTGGATTATATAATGGACTCTGTCTTGGAGTACAAAACAATAACGCTCAGCTTGCTGCTATGCAGCAGGACTATCACAGTCTAAAACTTTAGCATTCAAGCTAAAAGGGCCAATGTAATCAAGTCATATAAAATGTAGACGACAAATTTTTAAGAGATCACAAAAAAAAGAGTCTATACAGAAGAAAGGATGAAAAAGAAATCCAAAATTGATTGTTTAATAGAAATTGAACTCTAAGAAAAATAACCTACAAATAGAATTCTTGAGGTAACTGGGAATTTTTGATGACAATTTTATACTTAGGATATATGCTCAAAGATAATTGTTGTGTTTTAGTAATGGGATTCTAAACTGTGCAGATGAATTTTGCTCTTAAAAAAAATAGAAACTAAGTGTCAGGAAATTGAATAGAAAAATATGTAGCAGTGGGAGATGGAGAACTAGGGGTATCCACTAGAAAGTCCCATACTCCAGGGAAGTGAAAGGCTCCCAGAATACAATGGTGATGATATTAGCTGAAATACCCAGCAAAGGGGAAATACAACCTTTAGAGAACACTTCCAGTAGATAGGCACAGCCTTCAGTTGAGGGATTGGGCCACCAACACATCTCAAAATTTTTAACCCAGAAATGTTCCTGTTCAAGGACAGATAAGGACCAAAAAAAAAAAAAAAAAACAAAACAAAACAACAACAACAAAAAAACAAACAAACAAAAAAACAACCAGGAACAGAGACTGCAAGAAAAAGTCATTTAGAGACTGCCTCACCTAGGGATCTATCCCATCTGTAGACACCAAACCCCCACACTATTGCTGATGCCAAGAAGCACTTGCTGACAGGAGCCTGTTATGGCTGTTCACTGAGAGGTTCTACCAGCACCTAATACATATGCAGATACTCACATCCAACTATCAGAAGGAGTCCCAGGACACCAATGGAAGAGCTAGGGGAAGGACTGAAGCTTAAGGGAATTGCAACCCCTTATGAAGAACAATATCAACTCACTGGACCACCCAAAGTTCCCAGGTACTAACCCATCAACCAGAGTATACATGGAGGAAGCCATGGCTCCAGACACATATGTAGCAGAGGATAGCCTTATCTGACATCAATTGGAGGACAGGCCCGAGGTTCTAGAGGCTTGATGCTCCAGCATTGGGGGATGCTAGAGTGGTGAGGTGGGAGTGGGTGAGTGTGGGTGGAGGATCACCCTCATAGAGACAAAGGGGAGGGGAGAGAGGGGATTGGATATGGAATTTGAGGAGGGGTAACCGGGGAAGAGGGATATCATTTGAAATGTAAATGAATAAAATGATTAAGAAAAGAGAAAAAGAAAGAAAAAAAAATAGAAACTAAAATTTTAGACCTAATTATAGAAATTTGATTTCAAATAGTAAAGTTTTAATAACTGAGGAAAATTTGAAGATACATTTTGCTAGTTTGCAACTTCTTTATGATCTTGAATATTCATAGTTCAAGCAAATTGACACCTACCTGAGATCCCAACACATGAAAACAAGAGAACTCAAGCTTGAGGGCTGAAACTCAAGCTTGAGAGCAAAAAACATTGCTCAAAAAAATAAAACAAAATAGCTACAATATGAAGTTTAAAATATAAGGGACTTGTCAGTATCTCCTACTTTAAAGGAAACTGGAGATAAATATGGGATTTTGTAAACTGGTTTAAGATATAAAGGACTTGCCAGTATCTCATAGTTTAAAAGAAAACAGAAGTAAATGTGGGATTTTGTGGGCTGATGATGTAACCCAGTTGATAATACGCTTACTTAGCCACACAAAATTGTGTGTTTAATCACCACCACCTCATAAGTTGGTTAGAATGTCACAAGCCACAGGTGAGGGTGGGTAGAAATGTCTGTGCAGGAGGAAGATTTTGCTGGTGAGCTAGTCTTTCAACTGAAAGATGTTGATAGAGGAAGACACAAAACTTTTCTCCTCTGGCTGCTGCACATGCTCATACTTAAACACACATGTGTACACCTGTATACATATCAATCACATGTCATACTTATATCACATAATTATGGAATAAATTTTAAAAATGTCATTAGGGAAAATACTATGATTTTAGAAACTGAACATCTCAAATTTAAACCTCCAAATTGGGAATACTAAAACTGTGAGATTTTGAGCAAAAACAGGATGCTGAGAATGGGATTTCACACATGACCCCAAGTGACAAGTCCTATTTCATGTCAGTCATAATAAATATACCATATAAAGCTGCCTCCACACTACACTTATAAGGTACAGGTCATAAATGATATTTTATATTTACATTAATTTCATTTACTGGTGTCCAACCTTTTGACACAAAATAGTTATTTACAAAGTTCAATCTCAAGAATCATACAGTTCAATTCCAAGAAAGTATGAAAGAGTAAGAAAGAAGAAGGAAGAGGAAGGGAGGGAGGGAGGGAGGGAGGGAGGGAGGAGGGAGGGAGGGAGGGAGGACAAAATAAAGAAAGGAAACTCTCCAATCTGCTTTGCATTCTCCATGACTACCAAAAGCAGGGATCCCTGGGCTGGAGGCAGACCAATGCTGTACATGAAGGAGTCTTCTATTTATCTTGGAGATGTTAAAAAACAATCTATATTGGCAAAATATAATCTCATAATGCAGTAAATAAATATACCATTTTGTATTGAGTTACATACACAGCAATCTTAAGCGCCATGCAGCCCACAGACCACAGTTTGGGCATGTCTGTTATGTACATATTCCCAACTGAAATATCTAAAACCCAAAACACCTCTAATCATATTTATTATATATGATTATGATACAGTACTTATAAGAAATAAATAAGAGATCATATATATATATAAAACCTTGAATCAACAGAAGAATGGTCCTAGAATTTGTCAAAGGCAGTATAAACTATTTCTCTTATTTTTAAATAAATGTGCTTAATTTTTATGGAATAAGTAAGGGAAAATGAGATAAAATAATACGTTTAGTTTAGAGGGACAGTTGCAGAAATAAGAAACGTTTCTAAGGTTCTAAGTCTGTGTACAAGAACTGTACAGGATTAAGCTACACAAATCTCTGAATATATGGTAGAGAAGGCCAAGAAGTTCCATGACTAGCTAGCTGAGGAGTTATTGTAACCAGTGGCTGCAGGGGTAGGAAAAAATCAGTTTTCCCTTCCGACCTGCATCTTCTACCCAGGCAGATCACCATCTTGGCTGTTCCTCTAAAGACACCACAGTCTGAAGGCCTCCCAGGAGAACAGCTACACACAGGGCAACAGCTTGAAGATGCAACTGTCTAAAGGACTCTCAGGAGATCTACTGCAGCCAGGATAAAAGATCAGGAGTTTTTCTGCCACTCTGAAGACACCACAGTCTGAAGGCCTCACAGAAGGTCTGCTATAGCAAGAACTCCCAGGAGACCTGCAGCAACCCAGGGATACAGAGGAAGGATCCACACATAGACATCCAGACCAGCTAACACCAGAGATAACCAGATTGTGAGAGGCAAGCACAGACCATAAGCAACAGAAGCCAATATACTTTGGCATCATCAGAACCCAATTCTCTTAGCACAACAAGCCCTAGATATACCAACACACCTAAAAATTAGGAAGCTGATGTAAAATCCTATCTCAGGAAGATAATAGAGTCTTTTAAGGAAGATATAAATAACTCACTGAAATAAATACAGAAAAATACAGGTCAACAGTTAGAGCACTTAAAGAGGAAACAAATCCATTAAAGAAATACAGGAAAACACAATCAAAAAAGTAAAGGAACGGAACAAAGCCATCCAAGACCTAAAAGTAGAAGTAGAAACAATAAAAGACAAAACAAACAGAAAAAAAAAAAAAACAGAAATGGAGACAATCCTGGAAATGTAAAACCAGGAAATAAGTCAGTAATTCATATGCAAGTATCACCAAAAGAATATACAAGAGATAGAAGAGAGAATCTCAGGTGTAGAAAATACCTGAGAAGATATCGACACAATGGTCACAGAAAATTCAAAACATAAAATTCTCCTAACCCAAAACACCCAGGAAATCAAAGGTACAATGAAAAGACCAAATCTAAGAATAATAGGAATAGAGGAAAGTTAAGATTTCCAGCTCAAAGGACCTGAAAATTTCTTCAACAAAACCATAGAAGAAAATTTCCCAACCTAAAGAAAGAGATGGCCATAAATGTACAAGAAGCCTATTGGCCACCAATAGATTAGACCAAAAAGAAAATCCTCTCATCACATAATAATCAAAATACTAAATGCACAGAACAAAGAAAGAATATGAAAAACTGTAAGGGAAAAAGGCCAAGTAGCATATAAAGGCACATCAATCAGAATTAAACCAGACTTCTCACAGAGACCCTTAAAGCCAGTAAGAGCCTGGACAGAACAGAGATCATTAAGACCCTAAGAGAACACAAATGCCAGCACAGGCTAATATACCCAGCAAAACTCTCAATCAACATAGATGGAGAAACCAAAATTTTCCAGAACAAAACTAAATTCTACCAATCCAAACTACAGAGGATCCTAGAAGAAAAAAATCCAACACAAGGAGGGTACCTACATCAAAGAAAAAAGCAATAAATTATCTCACAACAAAGCCAAAAGAAAAGAATCACAAGCATTAATGCTACCTACAAACACAAATTAACAGGAGCTAACAATCAATTGTCTTTAATATATCTCAATATCCATGTACTAATTCCTCAATAAAAGACAGAAGCTAACAAACTGCATTTGCAAACAGGATCCAGAATTTTACTGCATACAAGAAACGTGCATCAATAATAAAAACAGATACTACTAAGAGTAAAAAGCTGGAAAAGTCTTCACAGCAAATGGTCCCAAGAAACAAGCAGCAGTTGCCATACTAATGTCCAATAAAATAGACTTTTAACGAAAAGTTATCAAGTGAGATGGGGAAAAACAGTTCATATTCATCAGAGAAAAAAAATCCACCAAGAAAAACTCAATTCTGAATATCTATACCCCAAATGCAAGGGCAAACGCATTCATAAAGGAACCTTTAATAAAGCTCAAAACACACATTGAACCCCACACAATGATAGTGGAAGACTTTAATCACCCCAATTTCACTAATGGACAGGTCATTGGAAAAGAAATTAAGCAAAGACACAATGAAATTAATAGAGGTTTTGAAGCCAAATGAATTTAACCTGTATACAGAACATTTCACTCTAAAACAAAAGAATATACCTTTTTCTCACCAACTCATGGTACCTTCTCCAAAACTGACCACATAATCAGACACAAAACCAGCCTCAACTGATACAAGAAGATTGAAACAATCTCATGCATCCTATCAGATCACCATGGATTAAGGCTAGCTTCATAACAACAAAAATAATAGAAAACTCCACATACCGATGGAAACTGAACAACTCTTTACTCAATGATAATTTGGTCAGGGAAGAAATAAAGAATGGAATTAAAGCCTTCCTGGAATCAATGAAAATGGTCACACAGCATACCCAAATTTATGGGTACACAATGAAAGCAGTGCTAAGAGGAAAATTCATAGCACTAAGTGCCCGGTAAAGAAATTGGAGACATCCTACACTAGCAACGTAACAACACAACTGAGAGCTCTTGAACGAAAAGAACCTAACACACTTGGGCATATACCCAAAAGATGCCCCATCATGCTACAGGGGCACATGTTCCACTATGTTCATAGTGGCCTTACTTGTGATAGCCAGAAGCTGGAAACAACCCTGATGCCCCACAATGGAAGAATGGATACAGAAAATGTTGGTCTTTACACTATGGAATACTACTCAGCTATTAAGAAGGAAGACTTCATGATTTTGAAGGCAAAAAATGGAAGTAGAAAATATCATGCTAAGTAAGGTAACTCAGAGCCAAAAAGATATACATGATATACAGTGGATATTAACCAAAAAAAAGTACAGAATACCCAGGATACAATCTCTGAACTCAAGAAAGTTAACAAGCGAAGGGACCAAGTGATATTCACTTGGCCTAATCCCACTTTCGAGGAGAAAGAAAGCAAACATGGGAGTCCGAGAGGGGAAGGATCTGGGTGGGAGAGGGAATGGAGTGGTCAAAGGGGGAACATGATCAGGTATTGTTGGGCCAGAGAACAAGGACTGAAGCTCTGGGGGCCAGCAGAAAGAATGGAAACAGGCAACCTCTGGAGCTAGGAGTTGTAAGGATCTGGGAGGTGAGAGACTCTCAGGACACAAAGCAAGGGACCTTAGATGAAATCCTACAGCTGGGAGAGGGAACTTGTAGAGTCGACCTCCAGTAGAAAGACAGTACATCCAGTGGAGGGATGTGGATATCATCTCACAGTAAAAAACTCTGACCCAGAATTGTTTCTGTCTAAATGAACTGCAGGGAAAAAAAGTGGAGAAAAGCCTGAGGGAAAGGAGGATCCACAGACAGGCCTAAATTGAGATCCAGCTCAAGGGGAGGCTTCAAGGCCTGATACTATTACTGATAGTGAGATGTACTTACAGACAGGAGCCTAGCATGACTTCCCTCTGAGGCCCAACAAGCAACTGAAAGAATCAGATTTAGATACTTACACCCAAACAATGGATCAAAGGCATGACCCCTGTGGTTGAATTAGGGAAAACTGGAAGAAGCTGAGGAGAAGGGTGACCTCATAGGAAGACCAGCAGTCTCAGTAACCTGGACCCCTGAGATTTCTCAGACACTGAGCCACCAACCAAGCAGCATACGCCAGCTGATATGAGGGTTCTGACACATATACAGCAGAGGATTGCCTTGTCTGGCCCGAGTGAAAGAGATGCACATAACCCTTAAGAGACTTGAGGCCCCAGGCAGTGGGGAAGTTTGATGGGGTAGGGTGGAGGTATAACATCCTTATAAGCCAGGAAGGAGGTATGGGATGTGGAACAGTCAGGGGGCAGATGGGAGGGGGATAATGACTGGACTATAAAAAAAAAAAAAAGATTAAAGAAAAAAGAAAAATCAGTTTTCTTTACAGATGCAGTCCCCAACTAGGCAGGAGTTGATACTCTTACAGTGGGAACATACTGGTACCATTAAGGGAACTAACGTTTACAAAAAATAAAACAAACAAACAAAATACCTAATATTGGGAGCAAAAGGTAGTTGGGCAGGGTAGAAATTCAAGGAGCGTATGGGCTTTATTAAAATGTATTATATGAATGTTTGAAATTATTAAACAATAAAAATTTCAATATTTTAAAAGAAAACTTACAAATACCATATCATTTATCAAATGTGTAAGTAAAAGGGTATGTAATTAATGGATCTGATAAACCATATATTAACAAAATTTTATAGATCAATATGTACAGAGATCAGTTCTAATCCAATTACCACAGTAGCACCAGTGCAATAAAAATGCAGAAAGCCACAAGGAAATAGGAAACATTTTGAACACCGATGACTTAAACTAATTTGAGGTAGAGAAATTTACAATTTTAATAATTTTTACTTTGTAGACATGTTAAAATGGGCTAGTAAAGCATAAAGCTCAGTCAAACACAGAAGGCATGGGAGGTTGGCAAAAAAGCCCAAGCCAGTTTTCTCCCAACTCCTGGTTAGTGTCTGTTCTCACCATTAGGCAAAAGGTAAATAAATGAATAGACACAGCCAAATTAGGGTTAAAAACCACATTGTATACTAGGAAAAATATGAGTTCAAACAGAAAACATAGAGATAAATATTAAAACCAGAATTATGTAATAATTGGCTTTCATGAAACATACAGAGATATGTCAGTGTAGTATGTATATGAAGGTCATATAATTTATTAATGTATCACTTATTCAACTAATATTTACTTAGATGTTTAACATATGTCTGATAGTAAGCCAAGATACACATTTGCTATAATTGCTCTCTGAAACATCATATCTGTACATGGTAGCTGTCTTCCTGTTGCAAGGATTGATGCAAATTTTTTTTTTTTTTTTGCTCTAAGAAGACTGTGACCTAACCCTACAAGAGAGAATTTGATTTATTTGGTGAAAATAATTTTGGATACAACCAATATATTATTGAAATGTTCAAGATCAAGGGATGAAAAGATGGCTCCGCAGTTAAGAGCACTGCCTGCTCATGCAGTGGATCTGGGTTTGATTACTAGTATTCTCCAAGTGCCTCCAACAGTATGTAATTCTATGTCCAGTGAAGCAGAAGTCTTATCAGGCACTGCATGCATATGGTGCACAAATGATTATACATGCAGGCAAAATACCCACATATAAAACTAAGAAAGAACCAAATTTTGTCTACTTCATTTATATACTCTGAGACTTCCAAAAGAATAGCTGCATCATGTTTTTATAACAGCAACATCAGTGGATAAAATGTTCTAAAAAGGACCTTCTCTAAAAGACACTTATTTGAATGTTTGAGGAGGGAGGAGAAACAGACAGGAGGAGGAGACAGACAACTAAAACTAAAAATCATCTGAGGAATCATATAGAAAACTACTACACTAGGAACTTCACACACACACAAACAAACAGAAATTTAAATCACAAAACAACAGAAGACAAATCCTTATTCATCTCTTGACACCAAATGAACCTGCCAATGCCAGTAATGTTTACATGTATTTGTTGTTTGTCAAAGGACACCAGTGGAAACTCCTAAACAACTCATACTATTGTCAAGGCTATTGGTTTGCTCCCTACAAACTGATAGTAAGATCCTATTTCTAAGGACAACATCTACTTATTTCATTGAACATGGAGAAATTGAACGGATTCCAACCTAGAACCTTTTCCCCTACTGAATAATGTTCTGTATATATTACAGAAAAGGCATTTTTCAGGCTATAGAAGAAAAAGATAAACACCAATACAGCTGTAAACCCTAAATTTACAATGGTGATCTTCCTACATTACTTTGTACCATAGTGGCACAAAAATTGTAGGAGTAATAAAACACTATCGGATTGGATTTAATGCTTATTCCATGAATTGGAATCCATGACTCATGATGCTTGGGTGACCAAGAACCTGACACTAGATAGGACATTGACCTAGGGAGAAAACAAATATATTATTCTGCTAAATAAATTCTATATGCATAAATCATCACCTTGCTCAACATTATGGAACTTTCCACTTGCAGTGGAAGAGAACGAATATAGAATATGTGCCATGCATGAGAGACCTTGGACTAGTGTACCCTTCAATGAGTTGTCTCCATCAAATTCTACTCCTCAAGGCTCAGATAACCTTTAGGAAAAGGAAGCAGAAAGACTGTAAATGCCAGTGAGGTAGATGACATCAGGGATATACTGCCTTCCAGATACAACACAACTGATTCATATATGAACTCACACAGTCTGTGGCAGCACACACAAGGCCCGCGTAGGTTCAAGATGGGAGGTGTCCCAGCACTGACACAGGGAAATGGACATGACCTCCTATCCCTGGACTACAAGCTATCTTCTATTAACAAATGCTCTTAAAGAAAAAACTAGTTTTCCTCAATAGAGCATACAAACTACATTCAAATGCAGGCCCTTGCTGAGCAGTAGACATCAAAACAAAATTAATTACTTTGAACAATTTTTTTAACCTCATAATATATTGTTTGAAAGTTTTTGGTTTTTATTGTAAATTATGTTTATGATTTTCTGGGTTTTCTGTGTGTGCATGTGTTTCTCTATATAAACTTATCTGCTATTCTTTCTTTTTACTTTGTTTTGTTCTATTGTTTTTTTTTATGTTGGTCCCTTTGTTTTTGAGAAAGAGAGAGGGGAAGAACGGAGACAGAAAGAGAGAGTGGGGAGAAGAGAGAGAACTTGGGATAGGATTCATGAAGAGAAAAAGTATCTAGGCAGAAATGGAAGAAAGGAAATCATAATCAGAATATATTCTTTGAAAAAAATGTTTCATTAATGTGGTATTAAAGGAGAATAGTTCCTATATGCTCACAGATTTAAATGGATGTTTGCCAAGAAGTGTCACTACCTGAAATATTTAGGAGGAAATTTGTCACTGGAAGTGTGCTTTGAGGTTTTCAGAATCGCAAGCCAGCCCAGTGTCTTGCTTTTCTTGTTTGCAGGTCCAAGTGGAGAGCTCTCGGGTCCTTCTCTAACACCATGTCTGTTGGCCTACTGTCATGTCCCTTGTCATGATGTCAATAGATTAAACCTCTAAAACAGTAAGCAATCCCAAAGCAAATGTTTTCCTCTGTAAGATACACACACACACACTCATACACAATTGAAATGAACAATTTCATTTCCAGGACCCGTTCTCCATTCTAAATCTGACAATGTATACAAAAGATAGTTATATTAAAGATTTACTATAATAAACTTTCTCCATTTTCCCCAAACCAAAACAACAATAACAATAAGCAAAAAGAAAACTTTATATTATTACTTTATTAAACATCCCATATGTGTAATATGGTAAGTGTTTCTACCATCTGAAGCATTTTCTGGATTTTTTTTCTTTTAACTTCAAAAAATCTATAAAGAGGATTCATGTTCTTAATGTTACACAAAATTCAAAGAAATCAATGTCTTCTAGACCAAGAATGTTTTAAAAGGGTACTGGCATTCTGGATGGAAACTGTTGTTTAAAAAAAAAAACGACGGCGGCAGAGGGTTCCAGGAGGAGAAGTTTATTTAGGGCAGAGGGGAGAGCAGAGAGAGGAGGCCGGCCATGACCATGTGGAGGGGGAGGGGAAGGGGAAAGGGTCAGATACAACCTGCAGGTGCAAGAGAGCAAGAGAGCAAGAGAGCAAGAGAGAGAGGAGGGGCCAGACAGCCCCTCTTATAATAGTGGGCAGGGCTACCTGGCCGTTCCCAGGTAGCTTTGGGGAGGAGCATACCTAGCTGTTGCTAGGTATAACTGTGGAGGTGGAGTTTAATAAAATGCTAACAGAAACTACTTAAGGATGAGTCTTGTAGAGTACAGAATATCCCTAATCCTAACAATTCTACAGTTTTCTGAATTGCTGATAGATCGCACCCCCAAGGACTATTATCCAATCTCTCCTCTCTGATGTAGACTGGTATGCAATTACTCAACTAGAAACACACTTGAATTGATATCGTTAGGGAACTGTGTTAGGTCTTTAGCTGAAGAAAAATGTTCTGTCTTTGACTTTAAAAGTTGAACCAAATATTTACAATAAGTGTTTACATAATTATTTTTCTATGGTTTATAAATTAATATGTATGGACAACTCTGTTAAAGAAAACCATCCCAGAGGTTATGAAAGACTCCAGATCAAGAACGTCACAGTAGATCCTTTTTTTTTTTTTTTAATGCTTCAATAAGAAAACAAAGGAAAAGAATTAGCACCCCAGTACAAGAAGCTATTAATGTGTGTCTTATTGCTGTATATTTATTTTTGTTTTCTGAAATTTTCCTATGAATGGAATCAACTCTTGTGTTTTAGTTTGTGATGTTTACAATTTTAGAAATTTAATTTAGGCCTGTGATCCATTTGGATTAAATTTTTGTTCATGTTATAAGGTAGGGATCCAAATTTATCTTTTCTCGTGAAGATAATTAGTTGTCCCTCCTTAAGAATTTGCTGGTAAAAGGCTATCCTTTCTCTCTGAATTGTATTAACATCTTTCGAAAAATCAATATATTACATGTGTAAGACTCTGACTTTCATCTTACTGATTTCTGGTTGATTCTCATTTCAGCACTACATGGCCTTGATTTTCGTAGCTTTGCAATAAATTTTATTATCATTAAATATAAATCCTTCATATTTCAAAAGACTTTAATTCCTTGGACTTTTTATATCAAAATAAATATTTTAAGATATAGTGTACTACATAGTCAATAGTTCAAAACAATGTCCTATAAAAGCTTCAGTTTTATAGCAAAAGCACTGAAGCTGTAGCTTATTTGGGGTAATTTTCCATCTTGTCAACTTCAAGACTTAAACTTCACTAAGTCAGATAGTCTTACATTATATAGAAGTTTAGTTTCTTTTAATATTTGTGTATACGTCTTGAATTTCCTTGGTTAAATTTATTTCAATTATTTTTTGATGCTATTATAAATAAAATGTACATTATAATTTTCTTTCTTTTTTTATTACTTTATTTTTTTTTACAATCTAGTCATTGCCCCCCACCAGGTGCACCTTTCCACAGTTCCTCATCCCATTCCTTCTCCCCTGTCTACAAGAGGATGTCCCCTCTACCCCAGCAGGCCTCTCCCATCCCTGGGGCCTCAAGTCTCTTGAGCATTAAGCACATCTTCTCTCACTGAGACCAGAGTAGGCAATTCTCTACTGTATATGTGCTTGGGGCCTCAGACAAGCTAGTGTAGGATGCCTGAATGGTTGCTCAATGTCTGAGAGATCTCAGGGGTCCAGGTTAGTTGAGCCTGCTGGTCTTCCTATGAGGTCACCCTCCTCCTCAGCTTCTTTCAGCCTTTACCTATTTCAACCACACGGTCCCTGACTTCAGTCCATTGGTTGGGTGTAAGTATCTGTATACCTTTCAGTTACCGCTTTTTGGGCCTTTCAGAGGAAAGCCAGGCTAGGCTCCTGTCTGCAAGTACACCATAACATCAGTAATCCTGTCAGGTCTTGGAGCCTCCCCTTAAGATGGATCCCAAGTTGGGCCTGTCACAGGACATCCTTTCCTTCAGTCTCTTTTTCATTTTTATCTCTGCAGTTTTTTTTAGACAGGAACTATTCTGGGTCAGAGTTTTGGACTGTGGAATAATAACCTCATCCTTCCACTTGATGCCTTATACTGGAGATAGACTCTATGAGTTTCCTTTCCCCACTGTTGGGCATTTCATCTAAGGTCTTTTGAGTCTTGAGAGTTTCTCACCTCCCAAGTCTCTGCTACTTTCTAGAGGGTCCATCAACCTCCCACCCCTGTGGTTGCATATTTCTAATCATTATGCTGGCATTCAGCACTTCTCTCCTCCCTCCCCCCATACTTGATCATGTTCCCTTTTTGCCCTTCCCTTTTCTTTTTGAGTTGTTCTGATATTGATACTTATAGAAATTGTACTGATACTGTATAGAAATATAATTTTGATGAGCAAGTGACATTGGATCATGTGGCATTGAGAGGTTATTGATACTTTTAAAAATTATTTTCATAGACTCCTTTAAAAATCCCTAAAAAGAACATTAAATCATATGAGAATACAGACAGTTTTATATTTTCAATTTAAAGAACCTTTGCTAGTTCCCTAAATAATTGTACAAATAAGATTCCCTTGTGAAATGGAGAATAAAGGGAAGTGTATCCATGCTCAAGTACCTCATGAATTTAAGAGGAAAACATTCCATATTTTACATTAATAATAATGTTGGGTGTGAGTCTTTCCAGCTACCCATTAGCAAATTGAGCAAAAAATACTCTGTCACTATTTTAGTGAATGTTTTGTTATGAAACAAATGTGACAAGATTTTCGCCACCTCAATCTGTGAGAGATATTATGGTTTTTTATTCTTTCTTGAATTAGCAAGTTTCTATGATTGTATTTTAGAGGTTAAAAAGAGGCAATTCTTCAACAACTACCAAGATTAGATTTCAGAAAATAACCTCTACTTCTCAAAGACCAAAATAATTCTTAAAGAGTTTTGATTACCAGTTGCTTTTTTATTAAAAATTAATATTGAATCACTTCTGTATTCTACATATACACTAGCTTATCTTGAGTGAATGGAATGAATAAATGAATGACTATCAAGAAATGAAAAGTAGTCAAAATTGTTTTGAATGAGGAGCAATTTATAAAGATAAAAATCTTTGACAGTATACTATAGTCAAGAATTCAAGGCACTACAACGGTTACAAGTACTACCTATCAAGTGTGTTCTAGGCACAATTCTGAATGAACTATTTTATTTAATTCTCAAGAAAACTCTATGGTATTGATACAATTTTATATTTATTTTGTATGAAAGAAAACTGATAGTAAAGCACAAATAATCAAAAATATATGAACAAAAGTTCAATATCTTTAACCATAATGTAAATCAAAACTACACTGGCATTTTGTCTGTCTCCAGTTAAGCAAACAAAACCCAGAAGCTTCCGATGAGTAGGAGGACAAGATAATGAATATCATTTACTGTTCTTGGTAGATTACTTCAGCCACCGTGGCTAATTAGAATGGAAGTTCCTCCTAAAATTAGAACTAGGACTTCCTTATGATCCAGATACACCAGTCCTGCCTGAGGATGTACATGTTTTAGTCAGTGTCTATTGCTCTGAAGAGAAAGCATGAATACACCAACTCTTATAAAAGAAAGTATTTAGGTAGAGCATACTTACATTTTCAGAGGTTTACTCTGTTATTATGGTAGGGATCATAGCAGCATGATAGTGGAGCAGCAGCTGAGAGTTCTACATTCAAATCCACAAGTAGTAGGAAGAGAGCAACCATGCTTGGCTTAGTTTTGAAACCTCAAGACCCAGTGACACACTTTATCCAACAAGGCCACACCTACCACGCCTACCAACATGACCACACCTCCTAATCCTCTCATGTAGTGCTACACTTATGACTAAGCATTCAAATATATGAGTCCACATTGTGGGATGGGCATTCTTACTCAAACAATCGTAATGCCTAAAACAAGCAAGGCAGCCTACTCCACATCCATTGTACAGTATTCATAATAGCAAAGAAATGAAACCAGCCTAGATACCTATCAACAGAGGAATGGATAAAGAAAATGTGGCATGAACACACAATGGACTTTTAATAAACTGTGAAGAGGAAAGAAATTATGTATTTGCTGGAGGTTAGAGATCATCATGCTAAGTAACATATGAACAAATTATATCATACACATATAAGAAATAAAGAAACGAACTCATTATTCTAAAAAATTAATATGTAGCTTTCTCTATGCTATGACAGAACACTGACTAAATTCAACTTGGAGATCAAGGGCCTATTTTTCCTTTAAATAAAGTAAACAGTCCATCATTGCCATGGTAAAAGCTAAAACAGGAACCATGAAGGATCAGTTTATGGCTTAATGCTCCCTCTACTTGTTCTGATTGTCATATATCCTAGGTCCACATGTCAAAACCTGTCACTGTTGGTACTGGTATAGGCCTGCCTAAATCACTTAGAAATAAAGGAAATGCCCCATATGCACACAGGTCAGTTGACTAGAGACAGTTATTCAGTTGAAATTCCCTCGTAACAGGTGTGTCAGTTGACAACCAAGAGTAATTTTTTTTAAATGGTAAAAAAAAGGGAAATTTTGTTCAAGAGTTCACCATCATTTGGGAGCTGTGAAGTAACTCCACTTAAAGTCAGAACTAGAGGTCCTGAACCTCTATGACAACTGGTCATGAAAGTGTCCAGGACTAAGAAGAGTATAACTTACAAGGATAAAGTGCAAAAATTGTAGCAACATTTCACCAAAACTCACTGCTCAGATATTATTCCAGCCCAAAGAACTAATACCATGCAATTTTTATCACTATTGCTCTGTAGTATAGTTTGAGGTCAGGGATGGGTGATTCGCCCAGAAGTTCTATTATTGTTGAGAATAATTCTTGCTATCCTGGTTTTTTTGTTATTCCAAATGAATTTGCAAATTGCTCTTTCTATCTCTATGAAGAATTGATTTGGAATTTTGATGGGCATATACCCAGAAGATGCTCCAACATATAACAAGGACATATGATACACTATGTTCATAGCAGCTGCATTTATAATAGCCAGAAGATGGAGACAACCCAGATGCCCTTCAACAGAGGAATGGATACAAAAAATGTGGTACATTTACACAATGGAGTATTACTCAGCTATTAAAAACAATGAATTTGGGAAATTCTTAGGTAAATGGATGAAACTAGAAAATATCATCCTGAGTGAGGTAACCCAATCACAAAAGAGCACACATGGTATTCACTCACTGATAAGTGGATATTATCCCAGAAACTTAAAATAGCCAAGATTCAACTCACAGACCACATGAAGCTCATGAAGAAGGAAGACCAAGTGTGGGTGCTTTGGTCCTTCTTAGAAGGAGTAACAAAATACTCATGGGAGCAAATATGGAGACAAAGTGTGGGACAGAAACTGAAGGAGGAGCTGTCTGGAGACCATTCCACCTGGGTATCCATCCCATGTGCAGTCACCAAAGGTAGACCCTGATGTGGATGTCAGGAAGTGCATGCTGACAAGACCCTGATATAGCTGTCTCCTTAGAGGTCTGCCAAAGTCCGACATATTCAGAGGGGGATGCTCACAGCTAACCATTGAACTGATCAAGGGGTTCCCAATGGAGGAATTAGAGAGATTGAAGGAGTTGAAAGGGTTTGTGGTCCTATGAGGAGAGCAACAATACCAACCAACCAGAGCTCCCCAGGGTCTAAACCACCAGCCTGGGAGCACTTAGGGAGGGATCCATGATTCCAGCTGATATGAAAGAGAGGATGGCCCTGTCAGGAATAGGTGGGAAAGGGGATCCTTGGTTCGATGAAGGCTGGACACTAAGTGTGGGGGAATTCGAGGGTGGGGAGGTGGGAGTGGGGGAGTAGGGGGGGAATATCCTCATAGAAGCAGGAGGAGGGGGAATGGGGATAAGGGCAGGGGGATAACATCTGAAATGTAAATATAATATCCAATAAAAAAATGTTGAGCACAATGCAGACAATGGGTATCTGACTTTAAAGTTTCAGAGAGATGTTTGAAGACTCTATTCATACCAGTAGTTATTTGAATTAAGTTTCTTTAGTTCTGGTTATTTGGGGCTGAAGGATAAGAGTTGAAGAAGAAGATACCACAACTACTAAAGTGAAAACAATCCTTTGCTGGGATACTTGATGTTAGTCAGCAAGAGCTGACTGGTGGTGATTAGAAGGTGAAACATTTCCTGAGACTCACCACATGTAAGCTGTGTTCTAGACATTGCCAAGGCTATAGCTGAAAGGACCACCCAGACAGTGCTGGGTTTGAAAGCATAAAGGGATCATGGAGAGAACCTGGGGTTTGGCACTGTGTGGCAGGGTTTTATTCCCTGAGAAAAGTTCAGAAGAGGATACTGATGAAAAGCACAGCCCAGTTTCAACAGAAGACACCAGCATTTTGAAGATGTTAGTATCATGGATGACCACCAAGAATAGCAGCAGCAGGAGAGTGAAGCCATCCAAAGCTTCGAAGACAAGCTGTGTGATATGCAGAGGGAAGGACTGAAGAAATGATTTAAACCTTTTGGTTGAGCCCAAGAGATCATGAGTAGATCCTAAACATTAAACATTGCATTATTAAAGCATTGGATGTTTGCTTTTGTTTTGATTTGATTGTGATTGTACCCTATTTCTTTCCTTTTGAAGTAAGAAAGTATTTAATTTAGTTTTGATTTTTAAGGAGCCCACAGTTAAGAGATTTTGAACATTTATAACAGTTTCTGGATTTTTAAAGAGACTGGGTATTTTAAAGGACTGAATATGTAATGTGTTTGATTTGCAGACTGTAGGAGTTTTAAAGTTTTTATGTTATTAATTTATGATCTTCAACACAAATGAGAAAGAAAAGATAGTGGGTTAATGGTGATATGTTAGTGGGTCAAGTTGACAAGAAACCATTGTGATGGATAGTTTTATGCAAACTTGACACAAGATAAAGATATCCAAGAAGAAGAAACCTAAATTGAGAAAAAGTCCACACATGATCAGACTATAAGCAAGCACGTTGTAGGGCATTTTTAAAATTAGTGATTGTTGAGGGAGGGTCCATTGTGCATGATGCCATCCCTGGGCTGTTGGTCCCTGGGTTATATTAAAAAAAAATAAAAGGTAGCAGAGAATGCCAGAGGAAGCAAGTAAGTAAGCAATACTTTTCCATGGCCTCTGCATCAGCTTTCATTCCCAGGTTCCTACTCTGTCTGAGTTTCTATCCTGACTTCCTTTGATGCTGAACAGTGATGTGGAAATCTAAGGGGAATGAACCCTTTCCTCTCCAAGTTGCTTTGGTCATGGTGTTTCATCAGGTAAATAGTAATTCTAACTTTAACTAAGAAGATCATTTGTGCTGCTTGGGAAGGTTATAGAACCATAGGAGATACAACCTCACTGGATGAAGTGGCTCACTGGGCAAAGCCTTGAACATTATAGCCTAGACCCACTCCTTGCTCAGGTTCTGCATCATGAAGGTGGGTGCAATGTGACAAACCACTGTTTTGCTCTGGTCACCATGTCTTCTTTCCATCATGGACTCTATCCCACAGGATGTGTAAGCCATAAAAAAAATCTTTCCCCACTTGAGTTGCTTTAGTCAAGTTATACTCTTAGACCGACCTGATTTAGGAAATTACCCTACATTACCAATGATAATTACCCTAAATTATATTTGAGGATAAGTAGATATAAAACCTACAAACCATAAATTAAAATTTATCTGCACTTCTTTTGCAGTAGAATCATAGACATTGTGATTTGGGTTTTTATAAAAACATGTGTATAACTGATATTTCATAAAATTAATAATGTCAGATAAGAATGCAATAATTATAAACATTCCTATATCTAAAATAACTAGGCACTATGTATGAGTCACAGTTGTGCTGAACCAGACAGCTTTAAATTTGAATTACATTTTGTATTAAGGCATAGATTTTCATGAACATTTAAGCTTCTTTACAGAGTGGTATTGTCTACTTCTCACATTTATTCTGCTGAATATCATGTGGATATTACCCCCTTTCTTTATAAGAATCAAGGTAAAACAAAAAAACAGAGTGACAAGGAAAGTTAAAATTGATTTGATTACTTATTAGTTCTATAAACACATAATCATAAAAGGCTACACCTCAAACTAATTCTTGTCTTCAAGAAACTACGTCTTAAAAAAATAATATATTATAGAAAATTAATAAAAGTCATAATATAAGCTAACCTAAGAGTGATGAGAAGAATTATATCTGGTTCAGGACAATTATATGAAAGAGCATGATGCAGGTCAGATTCCCTTCCTGTACTGATCTTTCTGGCACACTGAGTCCTCTGGGACACCCAAGCTGTCATAAGCCACCTGCTATACATGGCAGACCTCTATTATCCTGCCACTTCTCAGCCCACCATCTTCAGACATGCCAATCCAGATGCATGCAGGGTAGATTCCCTTCCTGTACCCATCTTCCCGACCTGCTGAGTCATCTGAGACACTACCAGATACCCTGAGATTCCTGATATTTAAGGTGGAACTCAATTGTCTCTGACCACTTTCATCAGATGTGTTGATATAGAACCAGACAGCTCAAGAACTGTGGCATCAGAGGCCTGCCACACCAGAATCATCAAGGTTAGGCACCCTCCTAATACCTACTACAACAAGAACATCTAGGAGCCAAAGCCATCCAGATGCCTAAAGGCCCTTGGAAGAACACATTCAATAAAAGCTAGGGCAATATGACACCTTCAGAGGACAGCAAGCCCTGGATATGCTAAGAAAATGACCTTAAATCCAATATTATAAAGATGATATATATTCCTATCTTCAATACAGTACTTGACGGCCTAGTCAGAGTGATAAGACAACTAAAGGAGATCAAGGAGATACAAATTGGAAAGGAAGAAGCCAAAGTATTGCTATTTTTAGATGATATGACAGTATACATAAGAGTCTCAAAAAAATTCGACCAGAGAATGCCTACAACTGATAAATACCTTCAGGAGAGTGACTGAATATAAAAGTAACTCAAAGATATCAGTGGCTCTCCTTTATACAAACGAAAAATAGGATGAGAAAGAAAGTAGGGAAACAACACGCTTTACAATAGCCACATGTAATATAAAATATCTTGGTATAAGCAAGTAAAAGATAGGTATGACAAAAATTTCAATTCACTGAAGAAAAAAATTTTAGAAGATATCAGAAGATTGAAAGATCTTCCATTCTCATGAATAGGGTAGGATTAGCATAATGAAATTGTCATCTTACCAAAAGCAATCTACAGATTCAATGCAATCCTCATCAAAATCTCAGCACATTTTTTATAGACCTGTGAGGAACAATTCTCAACTTTATATGAGAAATAAAAAAAAAAAAAAAAAAAAACCAGGATAGCCAAACAATCCTGAACAACAAAAGGACTTCAGGTGGAATCACTATCCTTAACCTTGAGTTGTATTACAGAGCAGAAATCTACTACAGTGATAAAATCTGCATGGTATTGACATAGAAACAGGCAGGTTGATCAAGGGAACTGAATTGAGGTCCAGGAATAAACCCATACACCTATAGAAACTTGATATTTGATAAATAAGCCAAAACCTTACTACAGAAAAAAGAATACATCTTTAACAAGCGGTGCTGGAGTCACTGAATGTCTACATATGGAAGAACGCAAATATATCCATATTTTCCTGCACAAAAGTCAAATCCTAGTGGATTAAGGCCCTCAACATAATACCTGATACACTAAATCTAAGAGAAGAGAAAATGAGAAATACCCTTGACCACATGGTACCAAATACAATATCCTGAAATTTTATATCAATGGCTCAGATTCTAAGACTAAAAATTCATAAATGGGACCTCATGAAACTGCAAAGCTTCTGTAAGGCAAAGGACACTGTCAATAGGGTAAAATGGCAGCTTACAGATTAGTAAAGAGTCTTTACCAACTCTACATCTGACAGAGGGCTAATATCAAAAATTTATAAAGAACTCAACAACCTATATAACCCAATTTAAAAATGGGGTACAGAATTCTCAACAGAGAATCTTGAATGACTGAGAAGTACTTCAAGAGGAAAGGCCCTTGGTCCTGTGAAGGTTCAGTGCCCAAGTGTAGGAGAATGCCAGGGTGGGGAGGCAGGAGTGGGTAGGTGAGTGAGGGAATACACTCATAGAAGCAGGAGGAGGGGGGATAAGATAAGAGATTCCCAGGGTGGAAAGTGGGAAAGGGGAAATGTAAATACAGAAAATATCCAATGAAGAAAATAAGAGAACTATAAGCCATGATAGAATTTTCAAAACATATAATTTTTAGTTACAAACATTTACAATAATTCATAACACTGCCTTCAATGTTGCAAATTCTTCACAAGCAATCTTATACAAAGTGGAGCAAGAACATCTGAATTCTCCCATAGGTTCTTCTAAGTTATTTCTCTTTATGACTCACAAAATTGCTTTAAAAGCTTCTTCAAACATGTGGGGACTATTTAATATAACACAGTTAATAAAATTCTCATTTTAAGACTTTTTTTTTTAAAGAAATGTTCAAGGTCCTTAGTCATCAGGGAAATGCAAATCAAAACAACTCCAAGGTTCTATTTTACACTCATCAGAATGGCTAAGTTGAAAAACTCAAGAGATAGCACATGCTGGTGAGGATGTGGAGCAAAGGGAACACTCCTCCATTCCTGCTGGGAGTGCAAACTCCTACAACCACATTGAAATCAATTTGGCAGTTTCTTTGAAAACTGGGAATAATTCTACCTCAACATCCAGCTATACCACTCCTAGATATATACCCAAAAGATGCTCTACCATCCCACAAAGACATTTTCTGGTTTTGACCTGAGTTTGATCCCCTAGCATTCTCTTAGAGGAAGGAAAGAAATGAGACTGCTTCAAATTCTACTCTGACATTCACATGTGTCTCGTGGCATATATACACATGTAAACACACACAGAGGAAAGAGAAGAGAGAGAGAGAGAGAGAGAGAGAGAGAGAGAGAGAGAGAGAGAGAGGAGAGAGAGAGAGAGAGAGAGAGAGAGCATTTTGTCTTGACATGTGTGGTCATAAGAATATTGTACTCTTACTCAAGCCTTATCCTAGCTAAAATGACTCGTCACAAATCAGAAAAGGAAAGTTCCAGTCATCTTATAGTAAGAAAAATATATTGACAAAAATTTATTTGCTTATACAGAATGAAAAGAGACAACTTCCCTTATTTTTCCTCTTGGAAGGACTCCAAGTTCATACTTGAAGGTATTAAAAGGAAAATAGATTTCTTTTGTACTCTGAAAAATCTAGTCTTTTTAGTTGTAGTCTATCTGTCTATTATCTATCTATCTATCTATCTATCTATCTATCACTTATCTATTTATCTATCTACATGGTGTCAGGGTATTAAATATCCCATACTGTCCGCAAACTCATTATGCAGCTGATGATCACCGTAAACACCTTCTTCTCCTGCAGGGTTTCTGCATGCTAAGGCAAGTATTGCAAGCTTAGATTTTTTTTTTAAATCTACTTTATTTAAGGTTCTAAAATGCTTTATCTTCCCTTCAAGTCCACTGAACCTAAGAGGTAGGATACAAAGAAGGTTAATAATAGAAAAAAAGGGGTTGTGCCCCTATTTAGATGTAGTTCCTTAGGGCTCTTCATTATCAAGATACCAACAGTCTAGTTTAATATCAAACACCAAACAGGAATCAGTAAAGCAGCTTGATCTAACAGAAACACCAAAGACACTAGAAGCAGTCAGAAGGAACCAGAATACTACGAATTCTCTGGCGAATTTCTCTCTCTGGCATGAAGACCAGTGAAGACCAGCAAAGACCAGCAAAATCAGTGAAGAAGTGTTGCAAGGTGTAGCAATGCAAGAATGTCCTCTCACTGATTGTGAGGTTCTATTTATGTTCTTTCTAAACATCACATGCCTCTCAAGTGTCTGTTCAGCAAACCATCACATGGCCTCTGATAAGAGAGCTTCCTGAAAAACATCATATGACGCAACTGAGTTGGTAAAGAAACCAGAAATTTCCACTTCAAAGCACTCTACCAACGGAGCTACATATAGCTTCTGATCACCAGCATACACACCCCTAGTCGTATGTTTCAAAATGTCTCCAAGATTGTCAGTCTTATAGCATTTTGAAGTAGAAGGCCACAGACTTTGAGATATCCTACTGTCTGTCTTGAGATTTAACTGCTGAAGTTGCCAATGTATTTTTTTCTGCTTTGCAGAATGGACTCTGGGAGATGTTGTCTGGTGCCCTAGTTTCTATGGACTATCAAAGTGCATGTACATGTTGCATTTACCAGTTATCAAATGTTCTGTTTGTATCAACACGAGTTGGTTTCCATTTGTTGGTAGCATTTTGACTTGAACATATACTTCCCAACTTGTCTGCCAGTGAAATTAAAAGCAGCTGATGCTGTTATTAATATCAATATTATTATCACAAAGCTATCTTTATTAGTTCATCCAGAGTGACCCACATCTCCTTCAGAGAGCTATTGAATTCTATTTATTTGACTATTTATTTTATATTTACTTATTGAATTTAAAAGAAAACAGGAGAATGAACCCCTCTCTCCTTTGAATTCATTCATAAACTCTTGATGACTATCACACATACGATTTTTATGTTCTCTAGTAGAATGTAAATGATTTGAGGAAATTATACTTGTCTCATTTACCCTGACTTCCTCTATAGTATCTATCATATCTTACACATAATAACTGCTTATATGTGTTAAGGCTTCCCGGGATAATTTGTACTCTCATTATCATACATGCATTCTTAGGAAGTGCTACATTTAGAGCTGAAAAACATTATGAGGAGCATCAACATGCTAGCTCTTATTCTGAACTAGCATGAGTGTTCTTATTCTGAATATTCCTGAATTTCTGTGTCTTGGGTTCTTCAAATGAAAATGTTACGTGGAATTATTTCCAATCTAACTTGAAGTTCTAAAACAAGAAAAGGAAGAAAGGGGTTGAAGATAGCTTTATGTGTCATGTGTTTGTTGCATAAGAAAGGCGGTCTGAGTGTACATCCACAGCAGCACTCAGGTAAAAAGCCTAGCCCAGTGGTTTCCTACTGTGATCTCTGTTGGGAGCCAAGTCCTAGCAGAAAGCAGCTATCATCTTTGCAGCCATCTCGGACTATATACCCTGACAAGAGACTTGTTTTTCAACAGCCCACAACAGCTGAGCTCACTCTGATAAACGTCTTGATTTTCTCACATATCTTGCTTTGTTGTTTAGTGTCCACAGCTGCAAGGAACACGTGGTAAAGTGTCTTCAGCTGCATTCCCCTGCTTGTGCTTATATATACCCATGATTTCCTTTCAAGAAACAGGACTTGAACAGACTCTCTGTCTTGTCTCCATTCTTCACGTCTCTTGCCCCTCCATCCCCACTCTCCTTGGCAGACCCTGTTGACTGACCTGAATACTGTGCCACCTGGTGCCCAAAGGTGGGGCAGTGCGGGTCAGGACAGATCTCAGTGCTAGTGAGTGGAGAAAGGAGGATTTCAGCATCTCACTGGTTAGCCAGCCTAGCCAAAGTATGTGATTCCAAACAGTGAGAGACCCTGTTCCAAAAACAAAATAATGTTGACAGCCATCCAAGCAAACAACTAACATTGACTTCTGGCTTTGCACAAATACATCTTTTCAAATCACACACATTCCCCAAACGGAGTTATGAAGGAAAGAAGGGATAGAGGTGGAGAGAGGGCTACTTCTATATGGCTTCTAAATCGCAGGAAAGCATACTTATCATTTATAGGCTATGAGACAGAGTTTGGGAATGTGGAGGTTGAACTGTTAGTGTTTTACTATGGATAGATTTTGGTGACATGAACAGAATTTGAAGAAAGAATAATCCATTAATGATCCATGCCAATTCTTAGTCCCTTCCTATAAATTAACCCATACTGTTTTATCACATCTGATTCCTGCTGTAGCCTGTAGGGACCACAAAATTTCCCTTTGGTTGCTAAGCCTGACTGTGTTCACAGCCTCTAATCTTTGTAATTCTGAAGGAGAAGAGCCAAATGTGTCTATTAATGTACTGATCAGTCGCTGTGTATTTCACTGATTTGGAAATGTTATTGGTTGCTTCTTGGAATAACATAGGAGAGTCTTTTCTGAAAGAAAGATAGCAAGAATTGTATCTTGCAATAGTGACCTCTAGCAGTGAGTTACATTGCTGGAAGCTGATAATGCAGACCCACTTCCAATCTATAAAATCTATTTGAAAAGACAGCACAAATTGTATCTGCCTATAAAACTTTCACTAGGCCTAAATAAGGTCTTCTCTGAAGTTTAACCTCCAACTCACTTTAATACCCACTATTTTCTCATTGATTAATTAAAATGCATTAAAGAAAAATACACTTCTGGACTTGCTCTCCTTTAAAACACTAAAATAACTAATAATTCTCAGGGTGGGGAAGTAACCCAGCATTTAGTAGAATTAATGCTCTACAGTAATATGTGATTTATTTGTAAGCATTAATCAAATGAAATAATGTGGTAAGCACCTTACAGAGAAATGAAAAAGACATAAGTATATTTATTAGACTATTGTCAGAATCTTAGAATTTCTGATAACATGCAGAAACCATTGGGTCTGGAAAATACTTATATGTCAGACACAAATTTAAATTATGAACAATACTGGAAAACAGAGTCAGCAATAACAAACATAGCATATATTTTATACAAAGTTAATTTTTAAGGTAAAATTAAATTAAAAGTTATTTTAATTTTTCAGTGTAGTCTGAATCACTTAAAAGTAAAAAAGTTACTCAAGCTGCCTAATTCTTAGTATTTCATCATATAAGTCCCAAACTAACAAATTACGTTCATTTAAGGAAAAAGAAGATATGAGTGAACAAATCAATGAAAATACAAGATCACAACCTGAGTGAGAAGGAAATTTCAAGAACTTTAGGAGCAAACCTATAAGATAATCTCTTTAGAACAATTTAAAACTTCAAAATGAAATGCCTTTCATGTTACCTACTACAAAGGTGATTATATATCACATAGTAGAATAACAATGTTCTAGCTTAACTATCTTGTCTGTATAACAGCTTTTTGGTATGGAGTTATACAATAACATAAATTCCAATTTTTTCTTGAGCCTATCTTATTTTCTTGACCAAATTTTTGCTTCAATACTCACCCAAAAATAAATATTAAAATCATTTCATAGTCTAGTTGGAGACAATGTAACATACATAAAAACAAAACCTTAGATTTCTAACCCTTTGGTAGGCCACAAGAATAGTTTGTATCACACACACACACACACACACACACACACACACACATTTACATCGAAAGTACCACACTGTTTCAATTAATGGAACAAGGATAAGGATAAGGGATATTACTAAAATGAAACAAAGGTCTAATAAAAAAATTCTAAAAATTATGGAACAGTATGTGCAATTTAGTTATCAAAAATTTTAATGAAATTGTAAAGTTGTTTGTTTTGTGGGATGTTTATAAATGCATTTTAATATTCAATTGTGCATCAATTGTATATACACAAATTCAAAATTTTATGTTAAATCATAACTGATCAATATTAAGAAATAATTTGTTGGTAATAAAAATTTTACTTTCCTCTGGGGGTAATTTTTCTATCCTTAAGTAAAGATTGCTTTGTTAAAGATCTGAAGTGATTTAGAACCATTTTGTGACCAGCTCTATGACCTGAAGGAAGAAACTCAGATTCTGCCCAATATTTCCCAGTTTCATCTCTTCCCTGCCTGTACATTCATCTTGTGAGTTTAAATATATTTCCTTGCCTAGATTTTGAGGTAGCATGCTCTTCACTCATATTTGCATGATATATAATGCTCTTTCTGTTTTATTTTTAACTCATTGAAAAGTTTCCTTTGAAATGGGTTGCCAATTATCACACTTCATATTGCATTAGCCCTAATCTCAGTGCTATGTAAGTTTCTCTTGCTGGACCCTAGTACCAGTGTACTCACATTCATTACACCTGTCAGCATATATTTGGAACTGATGTGTTGATTTGCCAAATAATATCACTTATCTAAATGACTTGAATCCAAGACATATATTTTCTACTGTCTAGCTTACTCTAAATACATCATTTACAATTAATAAATGTCTTTAAATGTGTGTACTGTGGGATGACCAAGCACTTGCACACTTAAAAGTTACATTAAAACACATAAAATATATTTTGAAATACCAAAATATGTTGAAAACATGACTACTAATCTACTTTCAATAATATTTTAAGGAAAAATAGAAAACTAACATATCACTACAAGAATTGAAACAGACATATTTATCTAATTTTTAAATGGGGTGATTGTGAATTGTGGACATCTAGAACCATATGGAGATACATTCATTCTTTATAGACTGGATATTTTAAAGCAACAAAAGCTTTTAAAATGAATTTTCTAATAGTTCTGGAAGCTATAATTCCAAAACTAAAGCTCTATCCCAGTGATGATCTGCTTAAAATCTCCAGTCAAAAAACTGTTTTTTTTTTTTTTCTTCATCTTAGCCTCAATTGCTGCATGAAATCCTTTATGATTTCACAGGGACCAGAGCATAATCCTGGACATAAGGAGTTTTCCGTGTGTGTGTTTGTGTCTCTCACAAAAACACCACCCACATCCTAATAAGCCTGTCTTACTTGGATTATATCTACAAAGAGTACATTTCCATATAAAATACTGTATAAAGAAAATAAGATGAAAATTTGTTACTTAACAAATTCATTAAGAGAAAATGAATATCAAAAAACTAACCTTACCTTCATTCACTTTAATGGGAAATATCAAGGAAATTGTGTTCTTTGATTTAACTTATTTAATATAGTCATTAGGAGTTAAGGTGATACAGAACTATCACCTAGTTAAAGGGAACAAAGCTAATTAGTAAAGTCCCCAATGGGTTACATATTGCATATTTTATATCTTAGGAGATTAGAGCTCTAGCACAGGATACTATAAAGTCCTCTTTGAAGTTCTATCTGCTACCAGAAAAAATTAACTATATTAAAATTGTTTGCAAAAAACAAAATAATGATTTGGTAATTTTTTTTTAAAAAAGTAGAATGGGGATAGGCATGGCAGTCCACACCTGTAATCTCAGCCCAAGTGTGGTTCAACCAATGGAGTCATAAGTCAGCAGCTGGCCTGTTCTACATAGCAAGATGTTGTCATGAAACCAACACAGTAGCAAAAAAACATAAACAAATAGAAAAAGAGAATGTGAATTTAAGTATTTCAATTGAAAAGAAAACTGTGTTATGACAAAACTAAATACAACTAAATTGACCAAGAAAAATTTTAAATTATACTTGCTATTTTCAAACTACTGAAATGAAAAGAGGTAATTGAACTAAAGTCAAAATCTCTGCTCAAATATTTATGTGTGTGTGTGTGTGTGTGTGTGTGTGTGTGTGTGTGTGTGAGACAATACGAAAAAATAAGAGGCCATGGATTTAAAAATTAATCATTGGAAGGCAAAGTAGAATTTCGAGGTGGGAATAGAGGAAGGAAAGTAATGTAAATACAAGTACTCGTATGTAAAATTCTCAGAAAATTAATTAAAAATATATTCATTCCTATGCAGATTGAGTGAGAACCATAAATAATTCTTATGAATTACTAGATCACAAAGTCAGGTATCCCTGAAGACTCAAAGTAAATCAGCAAATAGAAGCCCATATCACAAGCAAGGTATAAGCAATCACTGACACATAAAACCTTGATCACACTCAGAAATAGACACACACACACACACACCAGACATTCATAAATAACAATAATAGTAATATTATATACCTGAGAAAGACTATTACTCCCACTACCAGCATTCACTAGTTACCCTTAGTTCTTTGTATTTCTCAACCTTATGAATGATGCTTTTTCCATCTATGTCAGCAGGTCTATTGTTGTTGTCTTTGTTCATTTTTAGCAGTCATGTTGGTCACACTTTTCAAGTGTAACTTCAGACATTCCTAGGAGACACAATCTCATAGCATAATCTCCAATTCTCTGGCTCTTACAAAATTCCCATCTCTTCTTATTCAGTGTTTCCTAAGCCTTAAACAGGTTTGTCAATTCCTTTATCGTAGAGTATCTTTGAGCCTTATTTTAGACTAAAGTTCACTTTGAATACATAGGAGAATAGAATATCTAAGCATTCCAGAATACTTCAGAATAAATAGAAGGTATTTCCATCTGTTATTTAGAACTATAAAATATACTACTGGTTCAGAAATGTTTAATATACACTTCATGTTTGAAAAATATTGCATTAGACACTAAGAGTTTATTTGTAAAAGAGAAACATGTCTTCTGTGCCAATGTATGCATGTGCTTTCTTTTTTTAAGATCTCTTTTTGTTCCATGTAGTTTTTTATGTTCTGTGCGTTAAGAAGTGGATGATGCTGTGGATGACACCCTGGCAATTTAACCAACTACTTTCAAGGAAATATTTCTGAATGATCAAATGAAATGTAAAAGCTAACAATCTGTCAGTGTATGATTTAGAGAAAATGCTCCCTCTCGCTATGCAACCCTATAGCCTCCCCACACATACACAAACACATACATTTTCTACTAACAGGGGATAAGGAAGAATCAGAAGTGGTGGAGATGATAGGGTGTTTGGAAAGATTTAAGAGGGAAGAAAACCCTGCAACTGTCCATATACGATCACTGAGTGGTAAAAATTGAACTCATAAAGTATGCCAAGAAGGAACAAGTAGTTTTTGAAAAATGAAAACAAGAACAAAAGTCAAAACATCAAAGGAGTGATACAAGAAGGGAGAATTACCAACCACAGTTAATATTTCTGAAAAGAGATGCATGATGATAACTAACAGACATCCTAAAGTTTATTGATAGCAGCACAAAAAGCACTTACTAGTATCTATGATTTATACCTTTTTAAAATTAATGACAGGTCATGCCAGACTGCCTTATTTTAACTCGTGTCTCATGGTCAGAGTTTACATATTTCCCAAATGAGAACTTAATAAGGAAATGCCACTTGAGATTTCAACTGAAAATTCTTTTTGTGTTTTCCAATAGAATGAACGACTCAACATATGACTTAATCACTGCCTCCATGGCAGCCACATCATATCATTGCTATCGTTAAGACAAGGCTATTCCCTTAGAAAAAGACTGGAAGATCCCTGTAGGAACTGGAGAAAGAATATCAGTAAGGGGAAAAGGTCAAGTAACATATAAAGGCAGACCTATCAGAATTACACCAGACTTCTCACCAGAAACTATGAAAGCTAGAAGATCCTGGACTGATATTATACAGACGCTAAGAGAAAACAAATGCCAGCCCAGGCTACTATACCCAGCAAAACTCACAATTACCATAGATGGAGAAACCAAGATATTCCTTGACAAAACCAAATTTGCACAATATCTTTCCACAAATCCAACCCTACAAAGGACAACAGATGAAAAATGCCAACACAAGAAGGGAAATCACACCCTAGAAAAAGCAAGAGAATAGTATTCTTTCAGTAACCCCAAAACAAGATAGCCACACAGACATAACAATAACATCAAAAACAATAGAAAGCAACAATCACTATTCCTTAATATCTCTTAACATCAGTAGACTCAATTCCCCAGCGAAATGACATAGACTAACAGACTAGATACATAAAGAGGCCTCAGCATTTTGCTGCACACAGGAAATTCACAACACAGTAGCAAAAAACCATAAACAAATAGAAAAAGAGAATGTCAATTTTAGTATTTCAATTAAAAAGAAAACTGTGTTATGACAAAACTAAATATAACTAAATTGACCAAGAAAAATTTTAAATTATACTTGCTATTTTCAAACTACTGAAATGAAAAGAGGTAACAAAAGACAGACACTACCTCAGAGTAAAGGGCTGGAAAAAAAAAATTTCCAAGCAAATGGTCACAAGAGACAAGCTGGTGTAGCCATTCTAATATAGAATGAAATTGACTTTCAACCAAAAGTTATTTAAAAAGATAAGGAAGGATACTTCATATTCATCAAAGGAAAAAGTCTACCAAGAAGAACTCTCAATTCTGAACATCTATGCTCCAAATGCTAGGGTACCCACATTCATAAAAGAAATGTTACAAAAGCTCAAAGTACATATTGCACCACATACAATAATAGTAGGAGACTTCAACACCCTACTCTCATCATTGGTTAGATCATGGAAGCAGAAACTAAACAGAGACCACAGTGAAACTAACAGAGGTTATGGACTAAATGGATTTAACATATATCTATAGAACAGTTCATCCTAAAACAAAAAAAAAAAAAAACAAAAAACACACTTCTTCTTAGCACCTAATGGTACCTTCTCCAAACCTGACCATATAATCGGTCACAAAACCATCCTCAACTGGTACAAGTAGATTGAAGTAATCCCATGCATCTATCAAATCACCACGTACTAAGGCTGATCTTCAATAACAACAAAAACAACAGAATGCCCACATACACATGGAAGCTGAACAACGCCCTATTCAATGATAACTTGGTCAAGGAAGAAATAAAGAAAGAAATTAAAGATTTTTTAAAATTTAATGAAAATGAAGGCGCAACATAACCAAACTTATGAAACACAATGACAGCAGTGCTAAGAGGAAAACTCATAGCTCTGAATGCCTCCAAAAAGAAACTGGAGAGAGCATAGACTAGCAGCTGAAGAACACACTTGAAAGCTCTAGAACAAAAAGAAGCAAATAACACCCAAGAGGAGTAGATGGCAGAAAATAACCAAACTCAAGGCTGAAATAAACTTAGTAGAAACAAAAAGAACTATACAAAGAATCAACAAAACCAGGAGCTGGTTCCTTGAGAAAATCTTTCCTTCCTGCCTGCAGGAAATCTTTCCTTTCTTTCTTTCTTCTTTCTTTCTTTCTTTTCTTTCTTTCTTTCTTTTTTCTTTCTTTCTTTCTTTCTTCTTCTTCTTCTTTCTTTCCTCTCTCTCTCTCTCTCTCTCTCTCTCTCTTTCTTCTTTCTTTTGTTATTTGTTTTTTTTTAATCAAATGTAGTCTAACAGTAATCAAACAGAAAAAGGAAACTTCAGCTGAGAAAATGTCTTGATCAGATTGTCTACCAGGCAAAAGATCATTGAGTATTTATTCACTGATGATTTTACTATTGCAAGTGACATTCCTGAACAGCCGGAATAAGAAAACAGTCTGTTCCTTCATTATTACATCTTCGTCAGTGCCTGCCTCCAAGTTCATACTTGATCTCCTGTCCTGACTACCATTCATAATGTACCATAAGACATAAGATGAAATAAACTTTTTCCTCTCCAAAAAAAAGAGAGAGAGAAAGAGAGAGAGAGAGAGAGAGAGAGAGAGAGAAAGCAAATTGGAAGTACTTAGTCCCTATGCCCTTAGGTTTCAGCTAATATTAAAGACTTATGTGAATTCAAAATAAAAAAGTATACCTATGCTGGAAAAAAAAGAAAATAGCAATTAAGTTATAATCACTTCACATTGCTAGTGCAGGATAGTGATTGTTGAGTAAATTTATCAATTGCGTTTATATTTACTAGACAATACTACAAGAATGAGGTATTACTTTAGGAAAACGAATAAGAAAACAAATGATATCTGAGGCTGGCCAAAATCCAAATTCCTGCGTGAGCAAAAGGAACATCATTTCCTTCAGTGCTGTGTTTACTAGCAAACAAGTTTGAATAACATTGAAATTGATTTCCAGTTCCTTGTTCTATAAAACCATGACACTACTCTTCTTTTATACATAGATCTGAAGAAATTCATGAATGGCAATCCCAGCTTCAATATCAAGCCACAAAATTCTGTCTCTCAAATTATGAATGGGTACAGGATCCTCTTCCTATTTATTTTAGAAATGATATGTGGGATAAATGAGATTTTGAAGTCAAATTAACTTTGTATGAATTCTGAAAGCTTTATAGAACTGCAACACTACAATAATTACAGATATGATATCCTAAGCCAAAATGCTTATGCACTCACTTAGGCATGCAACAAGCTGTGCTGATTGTTATGTTATAGTAATAAAACAGCAAAAAACCTACCAACTACATATTTGAATATCTATAGGTCTTCTAGAGACATTTATTGGAGAGCATAAAAGTATTATCAGTCATTTATGGTATGGCTAGTTCTCACATTGTATTTCTTTACTTCATACTCATAGAGAGATACCATATAAGCCATGTAAATTGCCATCCAGATGGGATAATTTTTAAAATTGTTTTTATTATTTTACATGTATGAGTGTTTTGTTTGCATGTATGCCTGTGCACAATGTGTATACAGTGCTCATGTAAATAAGGAAAGAAAGTCCGATGCTTTAGAACCATACTTACAGATGATTGTGAGCCAACATGTGGGTGCTGGCAACCAATCCCAAGTCTTCTGGAAGAGAAACCAGTACTCTTAACAGTACAGCCCACTCTGTAGCCCCAGCTTTGTAATTTTTCTTTTTTTGCAGTCAAGTGTGGCTCCTGTTCTAAATTCCAATATAAGTTATAATATCTATATTATATTTTATATATTTATATGTTATAAAATTATAAATGTTATATTTTATATTATACACAATTCATTATATTAGAAGGATTATAAGTTGAAAGACATGCTAAAAAGAGTTGAGCAGTCCTTATGTGAAGGGTATACATTTGTCTATTTTTTCTTCTTTCCTGTTATTTAGCTTATTTCTTCAGAGGCAAGAGACAGAAAGACAGAGATGCTGGAAATCAAGCAGACATTACAGCTCTAGAAAAAACAATCTGTATTCCACGGACTATAGAACAAAAGGACAATAATTATCTATGTTCCTGAAACAAAAATGCCAACTATAAGTGGACCACATTTCATATAGAAATAAACTTCTACTATTTTGGTTTTTTATTTTGGCAATGAAATATCTCATATTATCATATTATTGTCTCTCTCTCCTTTTCTCACTACCCTCTCTTTGTGTGTGTGTGTGTGTGTGTGTGTGTGTGTGTGTGTGTGTGTGTGTGTGTATTGTGTGTGTACAGGTGTGGACTTGTACACACATATACACATAAATGTACACTGTCTGATATATTATTATCACTTTATAAAGAAAAAATAATCTGATACACTATCACTTTGTGAAGAAAAGATATGTACAAGTATTTATAAATTTATAAAATTCTATTTTATATATAATAAATTTGACCTATAACTAAAAATATGAGCTATTTCACTATAAAATATGAAGGAACAGTCTAAAGGGAATAGACTATTACCCTTGTTGACATAATCTACAGTGTCAATAACAACTCTTCAGAATATAAGTTCCAAATTGAATCCCCAACAGTCCATGAAGTCTCCAGTGGTTTCCATTTCTTTTAGCACAAAGTTCAAGTGAAGCAGCCCCTCTTAAGGGAGCCTCCTCTTCTCTGTGCTGTCTAACCTGTATTCCAGCTTACAGTGATTCTCTGCCTCCATAGGGATTTTGGTCTCTTTTAGTTGAGATGTCCTCAACTCCAGCTCTGGTCTTTTCCTAATAACTCACTCACATTAAAATTTTTATCTCAGTTGTTATCTATTTAGATAACCATGACATAATCACACCTATCTTCCCATGGTCCTGATTGTGTTCATTTTTTCAAATTTTCTTTGGATTTCATGAACTAATTTATTATTTTGGAAACACTTAAGGACCTACGGAACAACAGCCACTATCTACCTCTACTAAAACACATCAAGCATATTTTTACATTTGAAAATATGTTCCCTAAAGCCTAGCGGATGTAAATAGTAGGTTTTCAATGGTTAATTCTTTATGCCTTAAACAGTGTTTAGTAAGTGGCAGATTATTAAAAGCATGCCTTTTTCTTTGTTCAACAGAGTGTTCAATTACCCTTCTGTTAGAGTTCCTTGATTTCATTGACTCACCTCTTCCATTTTCTGCCCTGATTTTAGATGATAGTTTTGCAGAGGGAAAAGCATCTTGAATATTAAAATCCAAATACCCTTCTTTCTCAACCATAACATAACACCCACTGTTCCACTACCCACACATAAAAATTCAGTCTCATAAATGCTTCTGCCTAGTTACCAAATATTTGTCTGACTCTTCTTAGTTCCCATAGCATCAACAGGACCCCATACTACTCCTTTAGTTCACTCTCAATGATATAAATAAATCTTCTCTCCTTTTATTCCCATGTTGTATCACACCAACTCCAAGAGTCATTCTAGATGGATCCAAATAATTTTCTGTTCATACTCCTTGGTGCTGATAGCAAAGAAAAGTGAAGCTATGACAGATATGGAGGTGACTCGGTTAAGTGATGTGCTTCATATTAGATAATATTTCATTAGCTATTCCATGTAATTAGACTAGTAAACACCGTGGAATTTGGTCTTGCAATAAGAAATAATTCATCTTTTATTTCTGTTACTATATTAGCAACTGTCTACAGCTATAATTTAGTTTTTATATTGTTTTATTTATCTACATTCCAAATGTTGCCTTCCTTCCCAGACCCCCCTCCAAGAATTCTTCGCCCATCCCCCTGACCTTTTTCATCTGAAAGGGTGCTCCCATACCCACCCCACCAATGCCCCTCATGCACCCATCCACCCCAACCTCATACCCCTCTTATCCCCTGGGGCATCAAGTCTCTACAGTTTTAAGTACATCCTCTCTCACTGAGGCCAGACAAGGAAGCCCTCTGCTATATATGTGCCTGGGCCACAGACTGTGTATGCTGTTTGGTTGGTGGCTTAGTCTCTGGGAACTCCAAGGGGTCTAGGTTAGTTGATACTTTTGGTTGTCTTATGGGGTTGCTATCTCCTTCAGTTTCTTCAATCCTTCCCTTAACTCTTCCATAGGGGTCCACAACCTCATTCCAATGGCTGGCTGTAAGCAATTTTAAAATGGTGTTTTCTATTCTTCTATTCATCTTTGGCCAGTAGGAATAAAATATCATGCAATTATTCCTTAGACTTTAGGAATTATTTACAGGAATTATGAATGAATTACTTCAGAACTTACTTGATAAAGTTTCTTTGTGAAGTATGTATTAGGAAATGATAAAGTAGCTGTGTCTAACTACTCTATTCTGATGACAATGTTTAAAATTTTTTTAAAGATGCTAAAAACTAAAAGTGAATCTGAATGAATAACTTACTCTTATTTCAAAGGCTTTGGATGAGAAATTCACTGCCATACCCTTTTGGGAAAACAGATTACTTTCATTTCCCTTGCCTTCTAATTTCACTTTAGGACTGTATGTTTTTCTTTTATACACAACAGGTGTTTCTAATACAATAAGTGTAATGAATTAATAAACATCTAATGCATCATTTCTGAGCACTGGGTAACAAAGAGAAGGTAATTGCTAAGATTAGATGGAAGCATTTCTTTTCTTTAGTAGTACATTATTCTCTTTGATCATTGATAATTGACTTCCTTTTCAATTAAAAATCTTAATATATATTTCTACTTTGACCCATTGTCTAGTTTTGAACAATAAATCACTAAAGTCTCAATTAGTAAGAACCAAAGACATTAGGAAATTTTGTTTAAGACAGGCAGAAAATCCCATCCCAAAGACACAGCATAAAATAATTAAATTGTATTAAAAATAAATACAATACTCAATTTTAGGAATTTCAAATTATAAATTAAATAAAGAGTATTTTAAGCGTACAATGGCAATTCTTTGCATAATAGATATTGAATACAAACTGGGTCTCATAATATCTTTTCACATAGGCTTGCGTTTTTAATCCTTTATGTCTGTTGGTAATTATTTAAGTACATTATATGTTTCCTAGTTTATGCCTGTAGTTTTTAGTATGTTTTTTAGTATCTTTTTTCCTCCAGAGCAAGCTCCTCTATGTTTAAAACAATCCCTAGAAAATCAAAGAGAAGAAAATTCATGAAGGAGAATCACAAACATGTTAAAGGACAGAAAAAAAAATCACTATGTGGGTATCCATTCTCTTAAGCATCTGAAAACGAGTTTTCTCATCCAGATATTCTCATAACAGCACTTCAAAGTTCATTACTTAGCTGGGATGAATCCAGAAGTAATCCATTTGTTATAGGACTTCTAAAACCTGAGTACTTTAGAGCAAAAATGAATCTTATAATTTTTTACTCCTATTAAAGTGGTTAATTTATTGATATTATTATAAAACCTATGAAACAACTCTTTAAAACAATTAAGTAAAATAGCCATGTTTATTTCACTACATCATTATTTGGGCTTAGAGACTACAAGTGTAAGAGGAAAATACATTTTCTTATAAGAAAATAACAACAAAAAAATTTCCTGCAAAAAAAATGATATTCTCATTGAATTCTTCTTTTTAGAAAATAGAGGGAAGGATAAGTGTTGATTTTAAAGCATCTGTACTTTTTTTGACATGTATACAAACTGTAATCAGATAAATAATCTTACAAAATCCTTCCCCTGAAAACCTCTGAAACTGCAGAGAACTTGTTAGACATGTGTAATATAATTTTAGGCCAGATAAGCAAAAGATTTGGCAATGTCGGACACCACATATATTTTTCTCATTATGAACTTATAAATGATTTGGCTACAAGAATTTGGCCTAAACTCAAAATCTACAAAATCACATAGATTGAAAATTATCTGGTGTTTGAAAAATAGTTAAAGATGCTTCATATTTAAAGGAAGAAAATAAACCAATTAATATGCTTGTTTATTATCTCTGCTATGTAATATCCTCAGACAAAAATATAATTAATATGTATCAAAACCAAAACTATAGATCACAATAAGAGACACACATATGAGAGGTACAGGCTGGAGACTTAGCTTCACACAAATGCTCAGAATTCATACAAAAATTGGATTGGCATATAGGCCTGCTTGTAGTCCTAGATTATTGAAAGCAGAGATTGAATCCTCCTAGTAAGCTGGTCACAGGGTAGGCAGAAATGTGAGCTGCAGATTCAGTGAGAATCCCTACCTCATTATATAAAGATGAAAAGGGCTCAAGGAAGACATTCCAGCTTAACCTTGGGCCCGTACACGCATGTGTGGTCACATGTGCCTGCACACTACATGAAAAGACACATACACACATGCACATACAAATACACATATGGTGGACATAGTGGGTGGTAAATTTCAGTTTATGGTCCAGAGTGTGAGGAGATTGAATGGTATAATCCCTTGCTAATTGCACATGAAAAATCTAAACAAAGTGAAACAACAAACAATGCTTCTGAAACCCAAAACAGAGCTAGCTCTCCCTAAGTTTCAGGCTAGATCATGTCTCTAAACATACTGAAGAAAATCATCTGATGAAACTACCAGTGAGAGGGAAGAAAGGAGCACAGCTGAAATCTCCTAAAGCAGTTTGCTCTTCCTGACCAGGTTTGCACTCAGAAGAAATGAAGCAGATAGAGACGGAGCTTCTTCAATTGCCACAGAGCCTTACTGATCCAGAAGAGAAACACAAATTTCACTCAGCTTGATTCTTTCCTGGAGAGAATGGAAAACCCAACGAACAAATAATAGAGCAAGGGAATTTACCAGAAATAATGCAGGATTTACATAATGGCAAAGGGGTTAATTCATAAAGAAAAGAAGAAAAGAAAGGAGAAATGAAGCTTAAAAGGTAGGAATATAACAACATCAAAATATGTGAAGCAAAAAGGTATAAAACTGTAACTAAACATGAATAAATCTATTAATATATACAGATACTTAAAAAACTTCTCTAAGGAGTGAGCAAGCACAGCATAAACTTTGTGCACACAGAAGAGAACTCAACAATATTATAGGCTATTTATTCCAACAAAAGCAGAATATAAACTACCAGTCAAAACAGTCACTAGGATGGGTCAGATGACAAACCCTAACACACCTAAAAGAGGGATATGCAATATTTATTCTCAGACTACATTAAAATTAAGCTATAAACCAACACAAAAAAAAGATACCTCAATGAGTTCTAAGGTATTTCAGAGATAAACAACATACATTTTAAGTAGCTTATATCTTAGGAATACCTTGATAGAAAATATATAAATATTATCAGCTAAATTAAAATAAAACTTTGACAGCAGTTGGATGGCAGGTACCTGGAAGGTGCTAAAAGGGGGTAGGTTATGTAATTATGTTTTAATTTACAATGTACCATACTAGTGCTGCTACTAACATTAATATATAACTTATCAACAAACATGATTAATAGTATTGGATGCACACACACACACACATCATATACTCATACCACACACACATACTCACACCATACACACACACACACACACACCACACACACACACACACACACACATACAAGACTCTAAGACTCACCACATAAGATTCTCTACTAATAAAAAATGTAAAAAATGTAATGTAAAAAAAAGAAGAGTAAAGTAAATCCAAAGAAAATAGAAGAAAAATATCAAATCGCAGTACAAATAATTGCAATTTGAAACAAAAAAAATGAATAGAGACAGAATAAGTAAATTAAATATTTGTTCTTTTAAAATGGGAAATCCTTAGTAAGTCTCTAGAAAAAAAGAGAAAGATTATGGAGCATATTAATTTCTTACAGCCTAGTTTTTTAATTTTACTGACATTAGAAAAGCAATAGGACAATTTTATGAGAAACTCTATACTCCTAAGTTTGATAAACTAGATAAATGGACTGACTCCTTAAAGACACAATATGCTAAAATTCACACTAGAAATAACAGCAAGAGAAAGGTAATGTAAGTTTACCCTATAAATATGTTAATAAAACTGAATAAAATATTAATCTTTCAAAGCAGAAGACAAGAAGCTTCAATGAGTTTAATACATACAGAGACAAAAACAATATACTTCTGTAATGAGTCTAATGAACATTTAAGGAAGAAAGCAATCCCATAATATAGAAGCAGAGACAATCCTACACATAGGACCCCCCAAAAAATAAAGATAAATTAGAGCTCATTAATCTTTTAAAAGCTTAAACACCCTAAATACTACTAAGAGAATCAAAAGACAAGGCACGAATGGAAGAAAATATTTGTAAATTGTAAAAAGAAATTTACTTAAATTATACAGAGAACTCTTTTTTTTTTTTTTGGAAATTTTTTATTGGAAATTTTTTTTTACATTTCAGATGTTCTCTCCTTACCCCATTTCCCCCTCCCTCCCAGGAACTCACTATCCCTTCCCCCCTCCTCCTGCCTCCACGTTGGTGTACCCCCACCCACTCTCCCCTGTACCTCACCTCCCCACCCTCGAGTATCCCCCCCAACGACGTCCAGGTTTCATGGGACCAAGGATCTCTTCTCCCACTTATATATAGCTCCCTTGCATATATAGCTGGAGCCATGGATCCCTCCCTAAGCGCTCCCAGGCTGGTGGTTTAGACCCTGGGGGCTCTGGTTGGTTGGGATTGTTGCTTTCCTCATGGTGATTCGCTCTCAATTCCTTCAGCCTTCACTCTATCTTTTCCATTGGGAACCCCATGCTCAGTTTAATGGTTAGCTGTGAGCATCTGCCTCTGAGTATGTCAGACTCTTGCAGACCTCTAAGGAGACAGCTATATCAGGCTCCTGTCAGCATGTACATCCTGACATCCACATCAACCTCTACCTTTGGTGACTGCACATAGGATGGATATCCAGGTGGAATGGTCTGTAGACGGTCCCTCCTTCAGTTTCTGTCCTGCACTGTGTCTCCATATTTGCACCCTTGAGTATTTTGTTACTCCTTCTAAGAAGGACTGAAGGCTCTCCTATTTGGTCATCATTCTTCATGAGCTTTATGTGGTCTGTGAGTTGAATCTTGGGTATTTCAGGCTTCTGGGCTAAAATCCAATAATCAGTGAGTGAATACCATGTATATTCTTTTGTGATTGGGTTACTTCACTCAGGATGATATTTTCTAGTTCCATCCATTTATATAAGAATTTATCAAATTCATTGTTTTTAATAGCTGAGTAATATTCCATTGTATAAATGTACCACATTTTTTGTATCCATTCCTCTGATGAAGGGCATCTGGGTTCTTTCCAATTTCTGGCTATTATAAATAAAGCTGCTATGAACATAGTGGAGCATATGTCCTTGTTATGTGTTAGAGCATCTTCTGGATATATACCCAGGAGTGGTATAGCTGGGTCCTCAGGTAGTGATATGTCCAATTTTCTGAGGAACCGCCAGACTGTTATCCAGAGTGGTTGCACCATCCTGCAATCCCACCAACAATGGAGGATTGTTCCTCTTTCTCCACATCCTCATCAGCATCTGCTATCACCTGGGTTTTTTATTTTAGTCATTCTGACTGGTGTGAAGTGGAATCTCAGGGTTGTTTTGATTTGCATTTCCCTGATGACCAAGGATGCTGAACATTTCTTTAGGTGCTTCTTGGCCATTCGCATTTCCTCCGTTGAGAATTCTTTGTTTAGCTCATTACTCCATTTTTTAATAGGGTTATTTGGTTGCCTAGAGTCTAATTTCTTGAGTTCTTTGTATATATTGGATATTAGTCCTCTATCGGATGTGGGATTGGTAAAGATCTTTTCCCAATCTGTTGGTTGCCGTTTTGTCCTATTGACAGTGTCCTTTGCCTTACAGAAACTTTGCAATTTTATGAGGTCCCATTTGTCAATTGTTGATCTTAGAGCATAGGCCATTGGTGTTCTGTTCAGGAACTTTCCCCCTGTGCCTAGGTATTCGAGGGTCTTCCCCACTTAATACTCAACCATAGAAAGACATCCAGCCTACTTTGAAAATAAGTCAAAACATTAATAGCCACCCTACCAAAGAAGATATACGGAGACAATCAAATATAAATCAATATTTCATATAATAAATCATGGAAATAAAAGTGAATACAACAGTTGAATGACCACAATCCATAACAACAATTACATCAAGTATTGATAAGAATTTGCAAGAGTCAGGATGCTTGTTCATTACTTCTGAAAACAAGAACTACTAGGCATTTGGAAGACAGTTTGGCAGTTCCTTTCAAGGATAAGGAATTCTTACCACATGGTTCAGCAATTATTCTTCTTAAGATTTAACCAAATGTGTTAGAAGCATATGTATAGATAAAAATCTGTGCACAGTCCAGTAGCAATGGGATGTGGGAGACTGGTACCAATAAATGAGCAGACTAACATCACAACAATTGCCATTTTTATTCAGACAGCAAGCAACTTATACTTTGAAGGTTAAGAAGAGTCATGTGAGTAAAAAATAAAACAACACACATGTGGTAAAACTGTGGTTTTTTTTCATAAAGCCTTATAAACAAATAACAATAGCCAGTTGTACTGAATAATCGGAAGCAAAATCATTCCTATCTGCTGCACCTGAGTGCGGCTCAATAACATATTCCAAAAATAATTTTGTGGACTTTAAGAAACTGAGTTCATTGGACTTGTTTTCTTGAAGTTTTCTCAAGGGCACTCAATTCTCTTAACATAACTCCATCCTTGGACGTTTCATATCTTTATTGAACCTTGGAAGCAACCAAAATATCCTTCCATAGGTATGTGGTTAGCAGTCATAGACCCAGACAGTAGAATATTGCCAACACTAAAACCAAATAAACCACTAAGCCACCAAAAGACAAAGAGGAACTTTAAAATTATATTATATGGTATCTTCATTTACTTTCCATTTTACAACAATAAAAATTGATAGAAGGGAGCATGGGTTTCTTTGGGCTTATAGCTCCAGTTCAAACTCATATAATAAATAATACAAATAATTAATGGCAGCATAAGCATGAACTTTGGGTGAAAATTTGTAGATATAGAGCCATCTGTTGTGATAAATCTGACTCAAGTAAAAGATGTAAATAATGGAAAAGGCCAGGAATCCTGAAGACAAGAACTATGAAAACTATTTATACCTTCAACTAATTTCTGCTATGGATGTAACCATGTCTAAAAATCAAATCTGTTTATGAAGTAGCATTACTAGTCATTTGTAACCCTCTTAGCAAAGTAGGTGGTGTTAGCATTCTGTCTAAACTCCACCCCTGGAGTCAGTCATCCCTGGAGACAGTCAGGTATTTTCCTCCCCACAGTTACTGGCAACAGCCAAGGCCCACAATAAAAGGGGCTGTTTGCCTACTCCTCTCTCTCTTGTTCCTCTCTTGCCCCTTGCTTCTCCTTGTCCCCTGGCCCCTTCACCCTTCCCTTCCCCCCTCTCCACATGCTCATGGCAGACCTCTACTTCTCTACTCTCTCTCTGCCTCTACTGTCCTCTTAACTCCCCTCCCCATGCCCTAAATAAACTCTATTCTATACTACACTGGTGTGTGGCTGGTCCCTCAGGGGGAAGAGATGCCTTGGCATTGAACAACTGAGACATCCCCTTCCCCCATACCTCTCCACACATCCACAGAACATATTCTATCTCTTTATGATTTTATAAACACATCAGGTAGTATGTCAGTCTTATTAACTGAAATGTACCATTATTTATTTAATATTTGATCACTTCATGTAAATTACACAGAAATAAAAATTAACATAAAATAAGGGGGCTATAGACATGAAAACACTTGTCATAGGGTCTCTCAAAGGAGAGGTTTTTTTTCAAGAAAATAAATAGTGTTATGTTAGAAGGACCAAACACAATACGTTGAACTGAGGGATGATATGGACATCAATCCATATTATAAAAGGCTGCCTTCTACAAACTATGTGTTTTAAAGTAAGATTTAATTTTTCTACATTTTCATGAAAATTTAAGAAAAAGGTAACCTTGGAAAATATACTGTTAAATATAGAAATGGAAATGCCTAGCATGTAGAATATTTACTAGTAGCCTAATGCATTTATCATGATCATAAGGTAAATGAAACAAGTATGGGTGAGTGTCATATATTGCAAATTAATTCAGAAGTAATTAACTGAGTTAAACTTTGTCTATGTAGTTCAACACCAACAATCACAGAGAAAAAATTCCAACAATCAGTTAATTTGTCTATTTTACTGTGATAACACTTTCATCACCCAAAATCAAAAAACAAAAATCCTTTGGTGTTAACAAACAAGGACTAAATATTTCTAAAATATTCTCTTGGTTATCTTGCACGCTTTACTCTAAAAATAGTAGCCATATATTGAATTTTGCATATTAATAATGTAATGTCTGTTTGAAGAGAGAGAGAGAGAGAGAGAGAGCGTCAGCCTATGAAACACACAGTAAATCAGTTATGATATTTGGAAAATGCTAAGAGTTTGTGTTAACAATCCATATGAAATTATTCCATGAGCTATGATTGCACAGGACAACATTATAGAAAAATTAATAATAGAGTATGAATACTTAATGAGCATATCTGTGTTACAGAGACATATGTAGACAATTCTAATGATTGCCTTCATTCATCTTATGAATGATTGCTGTGAATATTTTCTATAGTTCTAGTTTTCCTGTTTATAATAACTCAGTATGAGCATATTATCAGAATAAAAATGTCATAATTTTAGTTTTTAAAAGGCATATTATTTCAGAAAGCTAATACAATTTGTCTTCTTGGAGTAGAAAAGCAGACACTTAATAATTAATGAAAAGCAAATCTTGCCAGTGCTATGGAATTTAGGGAGGCTTCAAGCAAGAGAGCTGAACTTTCAAGATCAAACAGAAGAAGGATGACATAAGAAACTACATGACGCCTCTTCTTGCGGTTGTCAAGCCTGCAGAAGTCTCTCAGATGCTCTCAAGGGCTCCACAAGGCCTGATCTATGATCAAAACCATGCCAAATGTGGATGACACCTCCACATGTGGGAAAGAGTAGTGGCATCTTACCCTCAAAAGGCCACCAGAAATCTAACAACATCATCTTCATGTAATTATCCAAACAACACTTATATACCTTTTTATCATGTATTTGTGATCTGCCAGAGTAATCAGTCATAAGAACCCTTAGCCATATTCAAGCAAGCATCCATTGGTTTTTCTGCCCTGGAACTCTGATTTTTATCTTTAGTCCATAAACTTTTAAAGGAGAAGAAAAACCCCATAAAATATTACCTCGATTTGACCAAGGTAACAAGAAAAAGATGATGCTAAATAAATATTAAAATATTATTAAACCTTTTGGAAAAATTTAAAACTATGTACTGCCTCGTTTAAAACGCTTTACAACCTGACAATGTCATTCTATTGATCTTACTCTTAATGACTATATTCAATATTCTCAGCTTAATTGTGTAGCAATCTTGACTGAATGTAAATTTAATCTTACTGGATTATCTCTGGAACAGCAAACATCCAAAATTTCTTTGTATTACATTTCAGTGTTATATATTCCATATTGTGGCAAGAAAGACACAGCCATGAATAACTCCACAGAATTTCAATTATCAAACAGATATTTTTCCTTTTTTTAATTAGATAGTTTTTGTGTACACTTCTCAGGTTTTTTTATTGGATATTTTATTTACATTTCAGATGTTGTCCCCTTTCCACATTTCCCACTACCCAGAAATCCCCTATCCCATCCCCCCTCCTCCTGCTTCTATAAGGATGTGCCCCCACCCACCCAAATACTCCCACCTCCCTGCCCTCGAATTACCCCACACTAGGGCATCCAACCTTCAAGGGAACAAGGACCTCTCCCACCTATGCCTGACAAGGCCATCTCCCCTACATATACAGCTGGAGCCAAGGGTCCCTCCCTATGTGCTCCTAGGCTGGTGGTTTAGACCCTGGGAGCTCTGGTTGGTTGGTATTGTTACTCTCCCTATGGGGCTGCAAACCCTTTCAGCTCCTTCAGTCTTCTCTCTAACACCTCCAATGGGAACCCCATGGTCAGTTCAATGGTTAATTGTGAGCATCCTCCTCCGTATATTTCTGGCAGACCTCTAAGGAGGCAGGACCCTGTCAGCATGCACTTCCTGGCATCCACATCAGCGTCTACCTTTGGTGACTGCCCATGGGATGGATACCTATGTGGAACAGTCTCCAGACGGCCCCTCCTTCAGTTTCTGTCCCACACTTTGTCTCCATATTTGCTCCCATGAGTATTTTGTTACTCCTTCTGAATAAAACCAAAGCACCCACACTTCGGTCTTCCTTCTTCATGAGCTTCATGTGGTCTCTGAGTTGTATCTTGGGTATTTCGAGCTTTTGGGCTAATATCCACTTATCAGTGAGTGAATACCATGTGTGTTCTTTTGTGATTGAGTTACCTCACTCAGGATGATATTTTCTAGTTCCATTCATTTGCCTAAGAATTTCTCGAATTCATTGTTTTTAATAGCTGGGTAATACTCCATTGTGTAAATATACCACATTTTCTGTATCCATTCCTCTGTTGAAGGACATCAGGATTCTTTTCAGCTTCTGGCTATTATAAATAAAGCTACTATGAACATAGTGTAAGCATATGTCCTTGTTATATGTTGGAGCATCTTCTGGGTATATGCCCAGGAGTGGTATAGCTGAGTCCTCAGGTAATGCTAATTTTTTTTCTATAACTTTTCACCAATTAGCTTTGAGTTCACAATAACCAAACACTCATTACAGACATACCCATATATCTTTTCTCATTGTTCATTTTAAATCATCATTCAATTGTTCCCGGCGGAATCTGCAGCTATCTATGCAGAAGAAAATCAGCCAGGAACTCGGAACTTTAATTTATGAATATCTAAAAAAGTAGATCTGTCATTTTTAAAATAAAACCTCTGTATATCTATTCCATTTAAATAGGGTCAAGAAGATATCAATGGAAGGGACAGTATTAAATAGCAAACAGAGAATTGTGAAGTATGTTATTATTCTTTTAATTAACCATCAACTTTACAATATTATGGTCCCAAACAAGTAAGTTTCCTACAATTGTTTGAAAATATTTTGGAAGAACAGTCAAATATACTACCAATTCTTAGCTGATATGAGGTTATCATTGGTATAAAATATTTTCTAGGATTCTCTAAAAGCATTTTCCCCAATATAGTTTCTCAAACTTTGTTAAATTTAAGCTGTTTGGAAATAAAAAGAACTCAAAGTAAATAAGATAAGATATAGCATTGCCAAACACAGAGTGAAGTCGTTCATAGCTATCATGGTTTAACCTACATTTCTTTCTGAGCAACCAGATTTATTTGATGGCAGCTGCAAAGCAAGATTTTGTAAGAACAGCCTACACAGAATACGATCTAGATAAATGATAGTCTTCTCTCTCTGAAACTCCATTCCCTTTAGAGCAAACTGAAAATTTATATACCACAAAGAAGTGTGTAGAATATATTCAGGTATTTCCCTAAGTTTTCATTTCTTAACGTTCTTTTTTGTTTACTCAATGGTGTTTGTGTGTGTGTGTGTGTGTGTGTGTGTGTGTGTGTGTGTATGTGTGTGTGTATGTATGCGTGTAAATGGAGATATGGTTTGGTATATACCAGTAATTCATAAATGTTTGTAATCTCTTCAGATATGTTCAGCAAAAAATAGTTTAAAAAAATCAACTTTAGAGGTATCTGGTATGCAGCCATTATCCAAGCATCCAAGCACTTAGAAGGTAGAGTAAAGTAGATCTAGAATTCCAAGCCAGTAAGGCTGTCTCCAAAAGATAATGAGTAAAGGAGAATAAACTGTCAGCAATCATTTTAGATGTTTCAATTTTTATATGAATTAATTTTGACACAGGATTTTCATGATTTATAATAACTGTCTAACCTTTTCATATATTCAGGCACTGAGATACAATTCTTTGTAGTTATGGAAAAGATACAATTTTTCTCATACTCATCACAAAATCAATCTTTATTTACGTCTGAAATCTACTGCAAACATAATAAATTCAATCTGAGAATAATATGCTAAAAATAGATGTGAGAAAAAAAACCCTGATTTTTGTGACCTATCCTGTTGAGAAAAATGATGCAAATGTCATACAAATAATTACGGAAATTTATTTAATGTTTAGAAAGCTCAGATTCTCGAAATGGATCATGTTCTGGAAAACAACATATTAAGATGCATAAGCAACATGTAATTTTGCACTGCAGGAGTCTCTTGTGTAGTTCAGGTAACTTAATTGAGTTAGTCTGAAAAATAACTTCAATTACTGGATGTCAAAAAAGACAGGAAATGAGGCAGAACCAGAAATATAGGACTCTGAGGTGCTAGACAAAAAAGATACCATTCACATAGCTCTGCAGGAATCTGCAAACATGAGTACATAACACCAATAGTTCATTTACTTTATTTAGTGCCTAACCTCTCCAGAAAAACAGTAGACTGTCAAAAAATGATTTCTAATGAAAAGATGACTCATAATCATATCTGCCATGGGATTAATTAAAGTAGAAATGACTCTAATGCCAGACTTACTGTCTTAGTCAGTTCCGGCTTGAATAACAAATAATAATGGGCTGTTTTTTAAGCAATTCTTTTGCATAGATATGTATAAAGCAATCATGTCAGAGTGTTAGCATGCTGAAGGTCAGGTGAGGCCTCTCCTGACTAGAGTTGGCTACTTTTCATTGATTCCTCCTCTGGAAACACAGTTCTGACAAGTCTTACTTTTCTAGAACAGCAATTCTATTGGATCAGGTCTTTATCAAAAGTGACATTTAACTTTAACTGCTTGCTTTCTTTTTTTTTTTTTCTTTTATTAGATATTTTCTTTATTTGCATTTCAAATGTTATCCCCTTTCCAGGTTTCCCTTCCAGAAAACCCCTATGCTTCTATGAGGATGTTCCCCCCATCCACCCACTCCGGCCTCCTGCCCTGGCATTCCGCTATACTGGGGAATCAAGCCTTCACAGAAACAAGGGTCTGTCCTCCCATTGATGCCCGACATATGTGGCTGGAGCCATGGGTCCTTCCATGTGTACTCTTTGGTTGGTGGTTTAGTTCCTGGGAGCTCTGGGGTGTGGGGTCTGGTTGGTTGGCATTGTTGTTCTTCCTATGGAGTTGTAAAACCATTCAGCTCCTTCAGTCCTTGCCTTAACTCTTCCATTGGGGACATCATACTCAGTCCAGTGTTGGCTGTGAGCACCTATCTCTGCATTTGTCAGGTTTTTGGCAGAGCCTCTCAGGAGACAGCTATATCAGGCTTCTGTCAGCAAGTACTTCTTGGCATCCGCAATAGTGTCTGGATTTGGTGAGTGTATATGGAATGGATCCCCAGGTGGGGCAGTCTCTGGATGGCTCTTCCTTCAGTCTCTGCTCCATACTTTGTCTCTGTATTTGCTCCCCTGTATTTTGTTCCCCCTTCTAAGAAGGACTAAAGCATCCACACCTTGATCTTCCTTCTTCTTGAGCTTCATGTGGTCTGTGAATTGTATCTTGGGCTTAACTGCTTTCTTAAAGGCCTTATATAAAATATTGTGGAAGATTGGAGCTGAAAGATGAATTTGGAGTAAGAGGACACTATATACTGCACATAGCTTGTAGAGAATTAGGTCCAACAGATACTGCTAGCTAAAATAGAACTTTAAGTGAGCCAACATCTACTTGCCTAGGAATTTGCAAGATGAAACTAAGGTAGAGAGATTGCTATGCAAATAAATCTATCCACATAATTTTCAAGAAGATGTAAACAGAGCTTTAAATATTTTAGGCAAAATGGTGTCTTTGAAATTATAATTGAGTACATATATATATATATATATATATATATATTATAACACACATATATGTATATATATGTATGACAGTGGGGTTTCTCAAAATTTGAAGCAAGGAAGGAAACATTGAAACAAGCAAGTATATATATCCCTTTTTACTTAATCCTTTCATTACTAAGGTATGTATGACGAATTATCATCTATAGTATAACTCAAAAATTTCATCAGCAGATTTACTTAGAATAAGAGTAAGAACTACAAGTCTCTAAATGATTTAAACAGATAAATATAGGACATGACAGCATTTAAATAAATATGAAAACACAATGGTTACAGATTTAAAGGGATACACCACATGTTATATAGGAAACTGAGTATGGAATGTTGCCTATTAATATGTTGGTGTTGTTTTTGTTGTTACCAAATTTCTGTCAGAAAGCTACTTAACGGAGCTTATTTTGGCTTACAGGTTAAGAAAATCTAAGCATGGTGACACTCGTCTGAGGTAGTTAGTCATATGACATTTGTAGTGAAGAAGCAGAGAACCAAAGTGAAAGCATGCTATGCTGGACTGTAAAACCTAGTGGCACTTCCCTTTAATCCCAGGAGGCAGATAGGTTTATCTCTGTGAATTTGAGGTCAGCATGGTCTACAGAGAAAGCTCTAAGTCAACCAGGGCTACACAAAGAAATCCTGTCTCAAAATACAAAAACAAACAAATGGCAACAACCCTAATGGTTCACCCAGTGACTTACTCCCTTTATCAGGACTCAGCTTTGTAAAAGTTCTATACCCTTCCCAAACAGTGCTAGCAGTTGGAGACCAGAAGTTCTCATACATAAGTTCATGGGACACTTCACATTCAAACCATGGGATCAAGTGAAAAAGTAAAAACTGTAGAAGAAAATAAAGAACAAAGGAAGATTGTACACAGAATTACGTATGATTAAGTGTTTTAAGTTAAAAAAAAATGAGTATTTCTATTAACGTAATCTCATAGAACAAATTTCAAAAAGAAAGAGAACATATGAAGAGAAAAATAAGAAATGGTTTCAACTCTGCTCTGAGTGCTTGTGTTTGTTGTCATATGAAAATTTATTAAATATACATTTTCAGGTTTCATTATCTTCTAACATGGTATAGGCACATGATTATAGCTCACTTGCTTGCTCTTATTAATGTGAATATGTGACCAAAACTTTTACAATATAATATGTATAGCTGTCTCAGCTCTCACCCATAAACTGCCCAGTACAGTACTTTATACCTTTTATGAGAAAACAAGGCAAAGACAAGCCAAGTTATACATCATTATGGATCCCTCAATGATTTCAGAGTAGACTATATTACTTTCTCCAACAAGTCTACTCCTATTTTAGCCTATGGGTGCATACATATATAAACTACCATAGACTGCTGGGAATGTTCTCTGAGAAACACTTTAACTTTGGTAAAGCAGTCACCTGCATTGGTTATATTTTACAGCATTATCACCTGTCCTAGCCAATCAAGGGAAGAGAACTTATGCTAAAGCATCAGCTGTTTGTCTGAGTGTGATAACAGTTATCTGATGATTCCTGGTTGTCTATAAAAACTGAAGTTTCCTCCAAGGCCTCTTCTTTTAAGATGTACATATGAATGTCTAGCACACTCTTAAAGTTTAACAAGTCTTTGTTAAAGCAAGGAGGAGAAGTAGGGGACAGAGAAGAAATAGGGCCTGAAGAAGTATTGGGGAAATGAATCCAAACTGTCAGGAAAATGGACTACAAACACAAGGAACACATGCTGCATAACAGAAAACCGTACTACTCTGCAGGGTTAGATTCTTCAAAACCATTTTAATAAAGATACTTATTAACTGCTTAACCTGTCTTCTAGCCCACCACCCACCAGAGGTAGTAGAATGGAAGAATTGATAGGGCAAAGGAGGATGTGGACCTGGATAAAAATAGTTCTTTTGAAGAGAACCCAATCTGCACTGTCAAGATTAGTGCACACAAATAGGAAAGAGTGCCTTCATCCACCCTCAAACACTATGACAACTCAGCAATGACCGTTTGATCCACAAGAAACCCCAAAGCTTTGACAACGGGCCCAAGTCTGTTGAAATGGCAAAACTCCACCAGAATACCGCAAGATGTTCTTGTGTGTGGTATTTGGTGTGTTTCTCTCTATGAAGTCACGATAAATGATGTCCAGCAAAGAGTGGCCAGGTGATCTAATACCACACAGTGCTGTACACAATCTGTTGGGTTATAAACATCACATGTTCTCTCAAGTGTCTGCTCTAGCAAAACATCATATACCCTTTGTCCAGGCTACTTCCAGAAAAACAGAATGTGTCTGTCCTCAGCAACACATGCTCCCAGGTATCTACTTCAAAAGAAACATCTTCTCATAAGACAGTTTCTAGAAACAACACGACATCATACAATTGACTTTCCAAAGAAACCAGAACTTTCCACTTCACTACCCAGAAATGTCAATCTTACAATATATACTAACTATAAAAATGTACAATTTTCTCTGAATAAAAATATTCACTTCTAGAGGCTCTTAAGACTTGTGGAACTAAGAGCTCAATAGTCTAATGGAAGTAAAAGTGTTTACAAACTGCTCTCAGGAATGTTGCACAGCAGTAAGCTTTATCAATTGTTTACAGAGCTCCAGAGATACAGCACTAGTGGGACGTTATCTGTGCTGTGGCCTGCTTCTTAATGCTGGAGTTGCTTTTGAATCACACAGACTCCTGTACGTAATCAAGTAATCTCAATGGTTCATCAAACTAGGCTGGGGTGGAATTCTAAAATAAAATTAAATTCTTGTTAATCTGGTAAAAGAGGAACAAGCACAAAATACCCCCAAACCATAAATTATGTTATATCTACTGCAGATAAATTTTCTCCAGATTCACTATCAGTAATGAAATATAATGTATTATAGGTCCTCTTTCTCCTCTAAGAAAGTATAAATTAAGAGTAAAGAAAAGTCAGAAGCTGTAGCTCTGCATCCAGTATTCCACATATTTGATAATATCCTTCAGATACCCAAACATTAGTTTTGTATGCTAATTACAGTTTGTAACATTTGAGGTATGAAAAGTTTCAGAGCTCCACAGAAAGATGTCTAGATTTGCATGTGATATCTAATAACTGCTCTACCATCAAGAAAGACTTTATATATCTTTGAAAAAACATGAACCATGCTTTGGAAGTATATTTTTCAAGGTCTTGTTAAAAAAAAAAAAAAAAAAAAAACTTTTAAAAAGATTAAAAAGGTGTATCCCTAAAATTAGCCTGAGAACCTAGAGGCTTTGAAAATAAGGTTTGAACTTATGCCATATAATCAATTAGATTATATTTTGATAACAAAATAATAATATATTTTATTATTTGTATATATAAGGTAATTACTTGATTCTAAATAGTTGTTTTAACAGTTAAGTCAATATAGATCAGCTATAAGAACTAGACATTTATTGTTGAGAATCCCAAATGTGAATCCACAGTTGCAAGAAATTTGTACTCTAAAGTCCCTTATCTCATAACTTCATCACCAGCAAAGCAATTGTCAGAAGGAAATAAAAAATGCATTTTACATTTTGTATCAATTGAACTAACTTCATGCTTTATATTACTCATTTTAGCTCATGAATACACATTAATACCAAAATCCACATTGGCACCAGTTGTTTTACCTCTTACCAAAAATCCATCCTAAGAAATTTTGGACTAAATTTTCTCTAAAACCTTTCTTACTAAAGTACATAATTGGGTTATTAAAAATACTACTAAAATAATCTTGAGATATAATTTTAAAAACAAACTTTCTGGTGATAAGGCCAAAGATCCATTTGTATCCAAGACTTTGCTTTTGCCACTTATGTTCTCTTCTTTAAAAGAATGTTCTCTTTCCTAGTACTCTAACTGAACACCAACCTCTTCTCAACCCTGTTCATGCCTCTTTGAAATGCACAGACAATCCTATCATCTAGTGTCTCTTCCTACTCTTTTTAGGTTCATACTAGCCCTTGAATGAGGCACATAGCCCCTGCTTTACCACAGGCCAAGCAGCCAGATGACCAGGATGGCTGCCTGTTAACCATGTCCACTCTCTCTTTTCCTCTAGACACAACTCTAAGGGTCAACACTAATACTGAAACAAACTATGTCTACTAGATTCCTGTTGCCACAATTTCTGAAACACACACAATTCCTAATGAACATACCAGTCTAGCATGTCAAAAAAAGACAAAACCAGCCAATATTTTCTCTGAAAATTCAGAGAGAAAACAGAAACCAACAACAACAAAGAAAACAAAACAAAACACCAACCCAACAAAAACAAACCTAGAAATTGGCACCTAGACCTGTAATCACCCAAACCCAGAAGCCTAGATGACAGCATAAGAATATAATCAATAGCAGCTATGGCAATAAGTCACCACCAGACCCCGTGTATTCTACCCCTGTAGGTCCTGCATCTTTCAGAATAGTTGAAGCACCAAAAAAAAAATAAAAAATAAAAAAAAAAAAAAAAAAAACTTAAAATCAATTATATGAAGATGATAGCAGTCCTTCAAAAAGAAGTGAAGCAATCCCTTCAAGAAACCTAAAACTAAACAACAATATTAACAAACAACAAAAGAAATATTAAAGGAAAGGAATGTAACTGTTTAGCACAGGAAAATATAAATAGAAGTAATAGAAAAACACAAGATAATAATGGCAAATCTAGGTAAGTGAATGGAAACTACAGAGGCAACTTCACCAACAAAATACAATATATGTAAGAGAATGTCGAGCATTGAAGACATGATACAAGAAATAGATACATTGGTCAAAAAAAGTATAACATCTAAAAAATATTTTGGCACAAAACATCCAGGAAATCTTGAACACTATGAAAAGACTACATCTAAGAATAATAGGAATAAAATTAATGAAGAGAATCCCCACTCAAAGGCTCAGAAAATATTTTCAACAAAATCATGGAAGAAAAAAATTTCCTTACCTAAAGTAGATGCCTATAAAGGTACAAGAAGCTTACAGAACACCAAACAAATTAGATCAGAAAAGAAAGTCTTATCTCCACATCATAATGAAAACGCTAAATATACAAAACACAGAAATAATATGAAAAAGACCAAGATCTATTATAGTTACATTTGACCTCTCTGTGGGCTTAAATTTTGCAAAATATAGTTTTAAATAAACTATACCTAAATGGGTTCATAAATGTTTCAACCTCCCTTCTAATCCACTGACCACAGGTAAGTGAAAAAGAAAGTTAACAGTAAAAGGGAGTAGTGGACCAGTTTTGAAGTAATTACTTGAGGTGATTCCACTCTTCCTTGTCAGGATATTAGCAGTTCAATTCAATAGCCAATACCAAACATGAATGTAGTGGGGCTTGAGCCAGGAGTAATACCATGACTCTGCCTAACCAGTGGGAGTCAGCAAAATTGGCCAGAATCAGTCAGAATACCATGAGAAGTTCTTTGGTGCATTTCTCTCTATTAAGTAAAGACCGGTGAAGACCAGTAAAGTATTGCAAGGTAAAGCAAGGCAAGAGCCTCCTCTCTCACTGTTTGTAGGCTTCTATTTATATTATTTCTAAATATCATATACCTTCAAGTGTCTGTTTTCAGCAAAACATCACATGCCAGCTCTCACAAGACAGTTTCCAGAAAAACATCACTTGACTCAACTGAGTTGTTAAATAAACCAGAAATTTCCACTTCACATCTCAATGGAGACTTAAGACAATATTAGAAAATGGAAAAATCTCTCAGCCTCACAGATCAGAAGGATTAACATAGTAAGAATGCTATCCTGCCAAAACCAATGTACAAGTTCAAGGAAGTCCCCATCAAAATTTCAACAGAATGTTTTACATACATTGAAATGAAAATCCTAACCTTCACATGGAGAATCACCAGGATAGTTAAAACAATCCTGAACAATGAGAGAACTTCTGGGGATATTACCATTCCTGATTTCAAGCTGTTCTACTGAGCAGTAGTAATAAAAAGTTACATGCTATTGTCATGGAAACAGAATATATATGCCAGAAATGCACACTAGAAAAAAGACATCATCTTCAACAAATGGGGCTGATCTAACTGGATGTCTGCATATAGAAGAATGTAATTAGATCCATAATTACCACTTCACACAAAATTAAATCCAAGTTGGTCATAGGCTTCAGCATAAAACCCGACACATTATATACCTCCTCTACATAGCAAATAGAAAGCTTTATGTTTTTATAGAGATCAATAATATTTAGTGATAGAATTACGTCGGCACAACGAGTAAATAGTCATAAAGCCATGTTCTTTCATAGTTAGCTTCCCTATCATATTGTGATTAGCCTTTATTTGACTGTGTTTGATTTTGAAGTATTGTAATAGTGGGCTTTGACTTCTGTTGTCCACATCATGTTTATAACATACAAATATAATGATAACACTAAATGTGGAAATAAAATTATTATAAGAAAAAATGAAAGATAATAACACTTTGAAAATTGAAGCTCTGAGTAGAAAATGAATATTGCATGAATATTTTGAATAATCTATTATAATGGGTACTGGAAGGACAAAAAATAAGTCACTAAGAACTTCAGGTCTAACATGCAAAGAGGTTAAAATTTGTCATTCTACCAACCCATAACAAAATAATGAAAGGCTAAAAGTTAACAACTTTTTAAAGAAAAGGATGCAAAGAAGAAATATTTCCTGCTAACATTTATAAAAGCATCAATCTATAATTCTACATTGAAAAATCCTGAAAATCAGAAATACCTCCAAACATAACAGAATGTGTTCATTGCTCATGTGTTTTCTAAAGTAGACAATGCATTTTGCTTCTTTTTTAACATAACTCGCTATATATATATGAAGAAAAGAAAGTGAGGTAACACAGGAAAAATTAGCCTTTTCCACATCTTAAAAATAGCATGTATATGTGTATATACATATATACATATATATACATATATACATATTATATATATATGCATGCAAATTAGTTATAGTAATAATTGTGTGACTATAATGGTATACAGATTATAGCCTATAATAAATTACAGTAATGTCATGGATGAGGAAGGCAGACCTCAACAAACTGTTTTGAACTATCCATAAAGCAGTGTAGTATGGCAGGGAAGTGTGCCTAGATTGGCTGGAAATACATATTCAAAAAACAGATTAACCACAAAGATTGAATTACATGAAGTATACCACAATTTTTGTATTGACTAACAATTTACATACTTACCTGTTTATTTCCAGACTTAGACAAGGTAAGAAGCACATTTAAGGGACTAGGGTAGAAAGAATGTGCTTAATTTGAAGAAGATCCTCCATTAGCCCCAAAACAAAACAAAAATGTATTCCAGAACACAGCCACATGAATATTGATGTCACTTCTGAAAGTCAGTTAGGGGGAACTTTGGGGTTGGGAAGTTGGTTTAGTCAATAAAGTTATTGTCACAGAAGCATGTCAATGTGATTTAGAAGCACCTGTTTTCATGGAAAAAAAAAAACAGAGTATAGCAACATATTTTATAATCTTAGCAATGAGAAGCTGAGAAAGAAAGATCTCTTGGACTACCTTGCCTGCTAATTTAGTGAAGTCAGCAAGCTCAAGCCTCAGTGAAGAATCTGTCTGAAAAAAATAAGGTTTGCAATAATGGAAACAGACTCCTGACATTGACATCTGGCCTCCATATGCACATGCAAATATGTAACATGTCCACGATATATGCATATACACACAGAGTAAGGAAGGAGGGCTTCTACTCCCATAGAATGTCAATACAGTTAAACCAGTTCATCAATTGGAAAGTATGATACTTGGTTTCATACTGCTCACTTACATGGAGATGACCTGTGTTCTATAAGCAGCAATTCTTTCTGCCTTTCTAGACTTATAAACAATTGATTAACAGAAGGACTTCTGTGAACACAGCAATTTTCATCCATATTTCATTGTAAAGTTGAAACAGACAATGAAGAAACTCAGAAACTATAATACATAAAAGACCCAATCAAAATGAACACAGATCATCACAGAAAAGGTAAGCTGCCCTCCTGCCCAAGAAATTCTTCACACATTCTATTCACTCCCCAAAGACCCAAAACACTGCCATCCCTCAGATGTCTGCCCCCCTTCAGTCTCCCTGTTCTGCTTTGTCCCTGTCCCCATCTGTAGCAAACATCTCCTGCTAAGGTGCAGTTCATGACAGCAAGAAAAACATGTAGGTGAATTCTGGCAAAGTTCTTGCTGTTGTACCACAGACCACACTGCCCACCAGGACCTCAGATATACTGCTCACCTACAGACCTCTTGCATTCTTTAATAACTCCCTACACATACAGTATCCTTAATTTCTCCAACCTTCCTCATCTCCTAACTGAAGTTGGCAGTCTTGGCTCCCAATTGTAGACTCCTTGTTGGACCAGAAGACATACATGTTTCCAGAACTCATGGCCACATAGACCAGAAGATCAGAGAGGAAACTAAACCAAGATACGAAACACCCACCCAACAAAGACAAACATATTTCTGCACCTAGAGTATAATCACCTAAAACTCAAATGTTTAGACACCAGCACAAGAACACAATAACAGCCAGGCCAATAGATCAACCCTGATGCCCAGCTACCCTTCTGCAGAAAGCTCTGAAATTTTCAAATAGCTTAACCACAAGAAACATCTTAAACCAAACTTTATGAAAATAATAGAAATCTATAAGGATAAATGAATAAATCCCTTAAAGAAAGTCAGGAAACAAACAAGCATATGAAGAAAACAAATGAAACTGTTGCAGATCTAAAAATGAAAATAGATACAAGAAAGAAAATAAAAACTGAGGTAAGATGGGAAATAAAATCTCTAAGCAAGTGAATGGAATCTATAGATGCAAGCATCACCAGCACAATATAAGAGGTGAAAAATAAAATCTCAGGTGTTGACGGCATGATAGAAGAAATGAATACATCAATCAAAAAGAATGTTACTGACCCAAAACATCTAGGAAACCCTGCACACTATGAAAAGACAAAACATAAGAATAATAGACCTATCAGAGGGAGAAGTATATCAGGCTCAGAGACCCAGAAAATGGTTTTATCAAAATAGTAGAAGAATTTGTTTTCTAACGTAATGAAGGAGATACCTATAAAGGTACAAAAAGCATAGAGAACACCAAATACATGGGTCCCCTTTCCACATAACGAAACCACCTAACATATAGAACAATAACAGCATTAGAAGAATATAAAAAGCTGCAAGTTAAAAAGAACTAATAACATAAAGGTAGACAGATTAGAATTATACCCAACTTCTCAAATGGAAACTCTAAAAGACAAAATGGCATACATACATGTTCTACAGTCTCTAAGACACCACAGAAGCCAGCTCATACTACTAAAGCTAACAGAACATTCAATCACCATACATCGAGAAATAAAATATATTCCATAAAATGTCAAATTGAAATACTATTCATCTACAAATCCAGCCCTACAGAAGACACTAGGAAGAAAACTCCAACGCTCCACCCAATAAGTTTAAAAATACTTGCACAAACACAGAAAGTAATGTCACAACAATACAACCAAAATGAGGGTAGCACACACACACAGACAAACACGTACCATTAATATCACCACTAGTACCACCACCAACAACAACCACAAAATAACAGGAATTAACAATACTTGGTGACTGATGTCTTTCAATATTAATGGACTTAATTACCCAATAAATTCACAGAAATTCACACTTAAAGCCACTTAATTTTTGATAAAGAAGCTAGAAATATACAATGAAAAAAAGGAAACATCTTCAATAAATTAAGCTGGTCTGACTTGATGTCAAGTTGCAGAACAAACCAAATCCATATTTCTCACCCTGCACAAACTTCAGATCCAATTTGATCAAAGACCTCAACATAAAACCAGACACATAAATCCTAATAGAAAAAGAAAGTGGGAGTTAACCTTGAATGCACTGACACAGGAAACAACATCCTGACGAGAATACCCATCGCACAGGCACTATGATTGACAATTAATAAATGAGACCTCATGAAATTGAAAAGCTAGAGAAAATGGCCCACAAAATCAACCAAGTTATGAGAAGTAACTTGTTATGAGGAATGGCTCTAGGGCTAAGTGAAAGGGGGTTAATTTTATTCAACAGAGGGGAATAAGATTTGTTTACCGATAACTACCCAAGGTAAAAAATCATCATCATGTTTGTGTAAAGTAATGGTTAATATTTACTGACTATATCTCAGGGTAGATAGGAGAAAATAATACCTATCTCATTTGTGGTGAATGTCAATGTAGTAATAAACAGGTATTCCTGTGGCTGGCTCAATATATACAGCCCAAATAATGGTTACCTTCATGAGAGAGTTCCAAAGACACCTTCTATACTCCTGTTTCAATTAAAACTAGTTAAACTGGATGTAACATATTTGAATTAGAGTGAAATGTAATTTTCATGGAAAGAAACAAGATGTTTTAGTTAATTTTACATAGCTATGTAGGCAGTTCTTATAGCAGGATCCTGTCCTGTTTTTACTAGTTTTTACAAGGAAGTAGATTGGTAAGCTGAGTATACATCTCCACATCACAGTCAAAAATATTAAATTCAAATGCCATTATAAAAATAAAGCATAGTGATGATGTAAAATGACCAGAAACAGAAAAAATATGTCTAGATTGATTTCTAAATATTACTTCAGTAGAGAGTACTCAGAATTTAAGATGTTGTCCTAGTAACTTACTGGCAATAAGAGAAGCAAGACTAGTGGGGCTCTGCTGTCACATTACATCTTAGCAAGAAAAAGTTATGTGAGAAAAAAAATATTGCATATAGTAGAAATCACTATGAAGAAAAGTAGAGCCATCTCTACTTGACCCAGACTCAAAAACTTTGCTGTATTAATTTGTATTAAAGCTGAAATGTGAACACTGAGAGAATACTAGCCATGACTAAAGGTAGGAAATGGGCATTTCAGACCAAATGAGCAACATGTTCCCAGGTCCTGTGAAAAACAGAAGGAAGTAGACAAATCGGAAAATGAAAAGTGGGAAGGCTGGAGGGCTGCGACTGAGGTAGTCGGAAGAAAAGGGGTCTGCAGCAAAGAGCCAACAGAACTCTTCAAGATTATCAAAGCCAGATTCGCATAGAAAGTGGTGTCTCAGAATACAAACCACTTCAAACATTATTATCTTCAAATATCAGAACTAATTTTAAAATTAGTTAAACACTGTAGAAAAAGCAAGCTGCTTAGGTAAAAGCAGAGAAGACTGGTTTCTTTTCCTGATCCTGTGATAAAACACTGAAGCAAAGGCAATTTAAGGAAGCATATTTCAGGTCAAAGTTTAAGTTACTATCCATCCATCAAGGGAATAGTCAAGGCAGAGATCTAAAGCAACTGGTCATATGGTATCATATGGCATATCGGGATACAGAGATGAATTCTTCCATGCAAGTCATCAGTTTGCTTTGCCCCTCCTACACAGTATCTGTGTATCCTGTGTCCAGGACATGTTCCCACCCACAATAGTCCTTCACAGACCTTTCCAGAGGCTATCCTTAGAAAAGATTTCCTTCACCAGCATGTCTTGAAGCTTACCTATATAATTTATATTCTGTCCAAGTTGACAATTAAGATGAACCACTAAAACTGAGATAAAACATATTCGAGAAGAGGTTCACTCCAACTATTTGTGTTCTTTGCTTTTTAAAATGTCTGGTAAAACATCCTACTTAATACACTTGATGTTATCATTTCACATCCCTTATTAGAGCAGTGTCCAATTTTACTTCCAATTAAGATTGCTGGTGAAGTAAAATATTATGCTCAGCTACTCTATTTGAACCATTATTCTGTATATTTACTTTTAAAGTGAGAGCATTTAGTTGCTTTTGTTTTCTTGATATTACATCAGTTGTACAGAAGTAGAAACAAAATTCTTTCTCTGTCTCTGTCTATGTCTCTCTTTCTGTCTCTGTCTCTCACACACACACAATATGCATACATGCACATACACACACATTGAGAATACAGATAATGAAAGTATATTTGACAAGTTTTATGCCACTTAACTCTAACCTTGAGAAATTCTAGTTAATTTTAATTTTTGAACTTCACTTTATGTAATTATACCACAATATTCTCTATAATGCCTTGTTCCTACTTTTCTAAGCTTTTCTGAAGTTTGAGAGCTTTGGTTACTCAGTCCAGAATTCTACAATATTATATTTTTTGTCACAATTTATAACATTTTTACTTCTACAACTGACCATCTTTCTTTAAAACTAAACAATTTACTCATAAATTGATCAATTTTTCTTATTTCTTACAGGTTTTCTGAATGATGAAATTTCTAGCAAAACAAATGAAACATGTTTACTGTGACATTCTTCTGAATGGCCAACAGACTGGCAAATTACATCAGTAACTCTAAGCCGCCTAGATATACCCATTCTTTTCTGTCAATTAGCAAGTTATATTAGGGAAACATCAGCCTTAGATTCTAGTCCCACTATAAACCAGCACAATAATGTACATTTTTAAAGCTGCAACCAATTTTTTTTATTCTCTTACTAATGACTTCTTTATTAATATTTTTCTTTAGGGTCTGATTTCTAAAACAAAACATACATTTCTATTTAATCCCATGCTGCTGAATATTGCGTATTGTATTGTGAGATGATTCTGTATTTTACCCTGTTTAATTTGTTCTTGAGCCTTTCCCCTGCTGCTTCTACTAGAAATCAGCACGTGGAAATGAGTTTTTCTTTCCATGTTTTCTAATATTTGGTCTTCTGAAATATTTCTATGAAATATTTTTTATTATCACTTTAAATTTCAGCAAAAAGGGATCTTGATTTTGTAATTAAGCAGTGTAATGGCCTTGCAAACTTTGAAAGGAATCTCTATTATAGAATATCATTTTCTGACATGAGACATGCTCTATAGACATTATCCCTTGATATGAACATATTGTACATATCTAACACCAAATTTCTTCTTTCAGGTGACAAGGGTGGTTTTAGGCCCAATAACCTAAGATTATATATACTCAGACTTTTTATCTACAACTTCCCTATGCCTCTCTTAAATTACTGTAAATGTGTGTTTAGTCTTCCAGGCTAGAGTAATATTTGGATTCTCCAAGGGATATTAGATGGAAGATTTTTATGACAATATTAGTATCTCATTCTTTTAGAGTTGGGAAAAATAACCAAACTAGAGAGTTCAGAAAATCTTCTGTGATTCTGGGAATGACAGCTGAAGTTTTAGGGCAATGGGTAGCATTCTCCACTTCAGTCATATTCATGAGCCTAGGTGACCTTTTACATTGCCACATTTATAAAGGGAAGGAAAAAAAAAAAAAAAACAACTAAAGTTCATAGTACTGAAGTCACAAGTGTCTTGACTTTGTCTGTCCCACTACTGATGCTTGGCTCACAGGATATCAGGGATGTATTTCAGGACAAACCAAACTGGAGTTATCTTGACAAATCAAATGCTGAGAAAGTAAAACTAAACAGTCTAGTTTTTCACCAAACAGAAAATTCACAGTAACTATTCTTGATGGATAAGGAAGACTCCTCTACTGTAACCCCTAAAAAACCACTCTGAAGTTAGTCAATCCAGTTTTTAATTGTTACTCATGTACTCATTCTAACTTGCAAAAATCACTTGTTCTGCCAAGCACAAGTTTTATTTAATAAAAAATAGTGTGTGATTAAAGAATCCTAAAAGCCAACTTTATCCTGTAAACTCAACATGAGGTACCATATTTTCTGATGAAAAAGGAAATGAGAAATAGAGAAAAGTGTTTTATCACTGGGAATCTCAATTCTCAAGCTCTTCCAAGTCAGGCCACTATTGTATTCAGCTGAGGTGCTTGGTGACAAGAGAGACTTGTTCACTGAAGGTGGTGATACGGTCTCTAAAACATCACACATACTCAGAAGCACGGGAAGATAATGATATTTATGCTAAGGAAGGAGTCATTTAGAGCTCTACTGGTCGCTCAACATAAAAACTGAGAATGGTTAAGGCTGTTCACAGTTACCCAGGAAAAAAAGACATGATTTAGACAGACACACCCCTCTGCAAGCAGGAGGCTGACGCCGAGTACATTATCTCACAGAAGTGCTTTCCTTTTTTGATAGAAGCATAAGTCATTAAATAACAGTTCACAAATTAAGCTTATATAATAATGTAGGTGAAGTGTAACTTTTTTTAAATCTCAAAGAAAGTGTAAACAGGGTTGTCGTTTTGGGACAATTTTAGTCTATTACAAGTAATTTAGTTAACTTGGTGACTTGAATATTTGTAATTGTTTTCCATTTGAATTTAACTTTTTAATTTCTTTATTTTCTTGCTTTGTTTTTATTTATCTCTTTTTGTTTTTTGTTTGATTTGTTCTGTTTTGTTTTGTTTTATTGACACAAGGTCTCACTATATAGCCCTGACTGTTCTGGAACTCACTATGTAGACTCAGCTGGTCTTCAACTCATAGTGATTATTGTGTTTCTGCCTCTTCAATACTAGGATCAAAGTGAGATCCACCTGGCCCATTTGTATCTTTAGTGAAGTTTCTTTTTACCTGTGAAAGTTATGTTCAGAATCACGTGAAGAGTGTAGAGCTGGCTTTTCGTATTTATAGTCTATTCAATATGTTCATTAGGTACTAAGGCCAGAATAAAGTAGCAGGTCAGGTTAACTACAGTATATCACAACTCACTCAGAACACGTTCGATTTTATGGTTCACCATGGGGAAAAGCCAGGAACAAGGCATAAATATCACCTTCACTTAATTTTACAGTTTGCTTATGAGTTTCTTATCATTATTTTCATGTGCACTGAATTCAATCTCCCATATCTTGAAATGTTCCAAGAACAAAACTTAGAGTAAGATTTCTATTCCTATTCAAGAAAAATAACTACCACCACAAAAACCCCATAGATATTTCCACACTTAAGTACGGGAACATTCTAGCATGTCATTTCTACATGTTCCCAGGGAACTCTACCAGAAATATGATATGTAAGATGAAATGTAATCCATAAATGGTTGAAAGATAGAAGAAATGCAGACATTGTGTTGAAGAGCTGCCACTCCACTTTTCAGAACCTGCTCCACATGGATATTTTAGACATCCTTCTTGACCCAGTATGATCCTATCATTTGTATCTTCCTGCTTTTCTTTTTAAAGAACTAACTGTTCTCTATTTAATGATCCCATACAGAATATTCATGCTTCAAAAATTTTAACTTTGAGGTCAATAGAGGATTTGACCTTGTTGGCATGTGGATGAAAATCATATATGATTATATGTTTGAAAAGTTTGTTGTAGCCGGGCGGTGGTGGCGCACGCCTTTAATCCCAGCACTTGGGAGGCAGAGGCAGGCGGATTTCTGAGTTCGAGGCCAGCCTGGTCTACAGAGTGAGTTCCAGGACAGCCCGGACTACACAGAGAAACCCTGTCTCAAAAAAAACACAAAAAAAAAAAAAAAAAAGAAAAGTTTGTTGTGAGGCCTTTTCAGTGTAAGCATTTGCTAATCAGAAATGAAAAAGTAAACAACTCTCTTCCAGTGAAGAGTTCCTACAATGCATTGAAGTCTGATGGAAACTTATTAACATCAGGTGGCGTGTTTATCATTATATCCTTAGTATCCAGCACAAACAAGCAGCCAGGAAAAAGGGACTCTTGAGTTTATTAAGAGAAATGGTCATTTGTCTAAATAAAATGCTGTGTTGAAGGACTCAGATAGCAATTAAAAACACAGTCGCCTCTTGCAGATGACCTGGGTTCAATATTCATGAGTTACATGTCAGATCACAACCATCTGAAACTTTGGTTTCAAGGATCAAATTTTCTTTTTATGCTTCTAGGGTAAAAGATACATATGTGATACAAACATACTTCCAGGCAAAAGATCTATATACATAAAGTAAAATTAAGGTTAAAATGAATAGATGAAAAGTTATCAAGTATAATGCAGCCATCAGCTCAGCTGACAATAGTATTTCTATGAAAGCCAAAAGAAAGCTGAGAGCTTATACTTATATTTCCAGTTCTTGCATGGAATATGATCCTCATGGAGCTGATTCCTTAGACCAACATCAGCAAATTATGTTGCTACTAACACAGAACATTGTAAAACATTTTTAAAATTCAATTTTCTGTTTTTCTCAACTATAAAGTGTAGATATCATCTTGGTACTTTAAAATGTTAAAGTGATAACCAAATACAATGACATACACATGTAATATCAAAATGGCTAACACAGGAGGAATGCTGGGAGTGAACTTTAGTTAGTGTCTGTTGTGGCTTTGGTTTAAAACATCCACAACTAAATGATCACCCATAGAAAAGCTGATACATAGCTGGTGGTAGTACATTTGAAGGTTCTGGAAACTTCAAGAGCTAAGATGGTTGTGATTCTAGAGGAATTATGTCTCAAGGAATAGATTTGGGAGGGTATATATTGTCCTTGGCTCTTCCAATCACATTATCTGCTTCCTGGTTGGCCATGAGATTAACAGGAAGTTAACAGCCTCTTCTGCCTCAGGCCACTGGCTGCCCTAAGGATCTGTCCAAATACATGAAACCAAATAGGGGAGTTCAATAAAACTGTGTGTCAAGATGTGTTCTCCCCATGTTAGAATTTTTGTTTATTAAAATAAAAAGAAATTAATACTGTGTCCTTAAGAAACCCACAATTTAATTAAAAGACAAACACACACACACACACACACACACACACACACACACACACAGTACTGTAGTGAATGTTACAAGATTGCACCAAAGCTGAAAATGTGCTCCCCCACTCACCTACCCACTCCTACCTCCTCACGCTGGCATTCCCCTACACTGGAACATCCAGCCCTCACAGGACAAAGGGCCTCTCCCCAGCGATGCCCAACAAGGCCAACCACTGCTACCCATGCAGCTGGAGTCATGTGTCCCTCCATGTGTACTCTTTGGTTGGGGTTTAGTCCCTGGGAGCTCTAGGGTGTCTGGTTGATATTATCATTCTTCCTGTGGGGTTGCAAACCCCTTCAGCTCCTTCAGTCCTTTCTCAGACTCCTGCATTGGGGACCCCATTGAGAACCCAGTGCTCAGTCCAATGGCTGACTGCAAGCATCCTCTCTGTATTTGTCAGGTTCTGGCAGAGACTCCCAGGAGACAGATATGTCAAGCTCCTGTCAGAAAGCACTTCTTTGAATCTGCAATAGTATCTGGATTTGGTGTCTGTATATTGGATGGATCCCCAGGTAGGCCAGTCTCTGGATGTTATCATGTGAATTCTCATACATTGAATTAAAATAATCATTATGGATTTTAAAATCATGTAACATTTTCCTCATATTTGCAGAATGGATGCTATCCAATGTCAGGAATAAACTAATGATGCATGTTTGACATGCTTGACTGAAAAATATGAAGACAAAAGCAAATTGGTGACACGTGTGGCTGGTCAAGTAAATATCTTGACTTCTTTCAAGGGCCTACACTCATATACCAGTCAGCATTACTAAAAAATTAAAAAGTCTGATATATTTCACAGGCTAAATGTAAAGTTCAAGAAACACGTAAAGCAAATGTGGTAAGAGTCATGGAAAACATTATTTCTTTTAAATTTTGATTTTAGAAAATACTGAAATCTGCAATAAATATATGGCTCAAACAACAAAATTCTACTGAAGACAAAGTGAACTAAGTTCTATTGGGAAGGTATACAAGCCAGGAGGACTCAACAGGCTATAAAGCAAGATAAATCAAGCTAACCTGCACTCTACATATGCTCAATACAGCAGAGTCATGTGTTCATGAGGGTAAAATGGGGTAGTTTTTGACAAGACCATTTGCAAAGCAACAGCAACACAGCAAAGAAGGGTGTTTTCTATGCAATTTTGGTAAAATGAGAAAAATAATACCTTTGTATCTTTGAGGGAAATTATAGAAAACAATTAAGAAACATTAGAATTTCCTATAAAGTTTTATAATAGTTGTAAAACATTTTAAATTATCCTAATCTTCTAGACAGAGCAGACAGAACTTTGGTGGAAAGATTTTTTAAAATACTATAATTTGCCAATATTTAAAGAACCAATCATTTGCATGCAAAATTTAAAAATAAATTTAGCTTGTATCTAAGTAAAGGAATATAAATTCATACTGATAATAAAGCAAGAAACAACTTCACACATTTTGTGTTTATTATGACTTTTGTATATTTATATCCTCTTTCCCAAATTCATTTTAAAATTTACAAGAATTTTATAAAGCCTACAGCAGTTGCATCTTGCAAAACAAATGTTGAAAACATGTTGGCTGATATTACATCAGAATAATCTACTAAAGTTTATTTCAGGCTAAATACTATAGCATAGAATCGCAGATCCAAATGCTAACTTTAATGAAGGTACTAGTTCTACCATATGGGAAAGCTCTCTTAGATTAGCTTTAATTTTCTCATATAAATTTTAGAATCTTTAAGAAGCTCATAAGAATATATTTCTTCCTTCTGGAAACAAGATCATAGTTTGTCAAAATTATAGAAAATAGTTCATGTCAAATACACATAAGAGGTAGAAGATTGTGACAGTACCCGTCTCATAGAATTGTTAAAGGAAATGAATGAAAATGTATATTTGTTTGGAAGTTTGCTAAACCCTCAACAAGCACACATTGCAATCATTAGTCACTGTCAAATTCAAACCCATCATATTTGAAAGATACCAATGAGTTATCAGGATACTTGTTAGGATGTGTATTGCATTGCTATTATGGTTTTTCAAATAATCAAAATTTTAAGATAAAATTAAAAGGTCTAGTCACTAAATAATCTTTTAAAATAGATTTACGTATATAGATTTCGATCCCACTTTTAAAGTAAATTCTTTTGCCATTTAATCACAACGAACTGCAAAAATCTTAATAACTGTGGTGTTTTGTTGCATTTTACAGCTGCTTTCTTATTGACAAGTCTTTGGGACATATCCTTTCTCCTACAGTCAGTCAATTCTATTCGATATGAAGAAAATTGTGATTTTCATTATCATCTGTCTTACTGGATAAACCATGTCCAGAAATATTGAAGTTAAGTTTAAGTTACATGAAAGTACTTCTCTTTGTCCACATCCTTGCCAGCATCTGCTGTCCCCTGAGTTTTTGATCCTAGCCATTCTGACTGCTGTGAGGTGGAATCTCACACTACTTCATTGTTGGAGGGATTGATGTTGGTACAACCACTCTGGAAATCAGTCTGGCGGTTCCTCAGAAAATTGGACATAGTATTACCTAAGGATCCAGCAATACCACTCCTGGACATATACCTAGAAGATGCTCCAACATATAACAAGGGTACATGCTCCACTATGTTCATAGAAGCTTTATATATAATATCTAGAAGCTGGAAAAAACCCAGATGTCATTCAACACAGGAATAAATACAGAAAATGTAGTACATTTACACAATGAAGTACTTTTCAGCTATTCACAATGACTTCATGAAATTCTTAGGCAAATAGATAGAGCTAGAAAAAACATCCTGAGTGAGGTAACCCAATTACAAAAGAACACACATGGTATGCACTCACTGATAAGTGGATATTAGCCCAAATGCTCAAAATACCCAACACAGAATTCACAGACCACATGAAGCTCAAGAAAGAAAGCCAAAGTGTGAGTGTTTCGGTCCCTTTTAGAAAGAGGAACAAAATACTCATGGGATCAAATACATAGACAAAGGGTGAAGCATAAACTGAAGGAAAGATCATCCAAAGACTACCTTACTTGGGGATTCATCCAAATACAGTCACCAAACCCAGACACTATTGTGAATGCCCAAGGAGTGCATGCTGACAGGAGCCTGATATAACTGTCTCCTGAGAGGCTCTGCCAGAGCTGACAAATACAGAGGTGGATGCTTACTGAGCACTGGCTCCCTAATGAGATCCCCAATAAAGGAGTTAGAGAAAGAACTGAAGGAGCTGAAGGGGGTTGCAACCCCATAGGAAGAACAATAATATCAACCAACCAGACCCCCTAGAGTTCCCAGGGACTAAACCACCAACCAAAGAGTACACATGGAGGAACCCCTGGCTATAGCTGCATATGTAGCAGAGGATGGCTTTCTTGGCATTAATAGGAGGAGAGGGCCTTGGTCTTATGAAGGCTCAATGCCTCAGTGTAGGGAAATTTGAGGGTGGGGGAACACCCTCATAAAAGCAGGGGAGGGAAAACAGGAAAAGGAATAACATTTGAAATGTAAATAAAGAAAATATCCAATAAAACAAAGCAAAACAAAACAAAAATGACAACAAAAAAGAGTATAAAACTATGATCAAATATCCCCAAATAACATTTTGCCTATTGTGTATGTGGGAAAAAAAAAAGTTACATGAAAGTATATCCATAAAAATTTTGGTTACCCTTTTGGCTGGGGCAGACACCTAGCTGGTCTGCTCTCGTGAAGACACCTTACCCTGATACATCCTAGAGGAGCCACTGCACTCAGAGCAGCAAGTAAAAACTTTCTCACACTACCCTATGCCCAAGAGCTACAACTGGGAGCCTGGGGAGCTCAGGACCCATCAGCCACCCAAACCCCACCCCTCCAGAATACTACTTCCTTTCCACCCTTGCTTGGTCCTTTTGGCTAGGGACAGACACCTAGCTGGTCTGCTCCCATGAAGACACCATATCCTGAGACATCCTAGAGGAGCCATTGCACTCAGAACAGGGGATACCTACCTGATCTGCTCCTGTGAAGACACCTTATCCAGAGCCATTCTAGAGAAGCCACTACACTCAGAGAAGCAGAATTTCAGGATCCTAGAGGCAGCCTAGGTCCCAGGAGTTCTTCCACCCAGGAGCTCAGGATCTCAGAGACATCTGAGACACAAGCAAGATAACTGGAAAGACAGGCTCCAGTCAGAGACAGTGAGTGCAGGTAGCACTAGAATTAACCAAATGGCAAAAGGCAAGCGCAAGAACATAGGCAACAGAAATCAAAGTTTCTTAGCATCATCAGAACACAGTTCTCCCACCATAGCAAGCCCTGGACACCCCATCACACAAGAATAGCAGGATTCAGAATTAAAATCACTTCTCATGATGATGATAGAGTACTTTAAGAAGGACATAAATAACTCCCTTAAAGAAGTACAGGAGAACACAGGTAAACAGATAGAAGCCCTTAAAGAGGAAACACAAAAATCCCTTAATGAATTCTAAGAAAACACAACCAACAGGTGAAGGAATTAAACAAACCATCCAGGATGTAAAAATGGAAGTAGAAACAATAAAGAAATCTCAAAGAGAGACTGCCCTGGAGATCGAAAACCTAGGGGAAAGATCAGGAGTCATAGAGGCAAGCATCACCAACAGTGAAACTAACAGAAGTTATTGACCAAATGTATTTAACAGATATCTATAGAAGTAGAAGAGAGAATCTCATGTGCAGAAGATACCATGGAAAGCACTGACACAACTGTCAAAGAAAATGCAAAATGCAAAAAGCTCCTAACCCAAAACATCCAGAAAATCCAGGCAACAATGAGAAGACCAAATCTAAGGATAATAGGTATAGATGAGAGTGAAGATTCCCAACATAAAGGGCCAGTAAATATCTTCAAGAAAATTATTGAGGAAAACTTCCCTAACCTAAAGAAAGAGATGTGCATGAACATACAAGAAGCCTATCGAACTCCAAATAGACTAGACCAGAAAAGAAATACCTCTCATCACATAATAATCAAAACATCAACTGCACAAAGCAAAGAAAAAATACTGAAAGCAGTAAGGGAAAAAGATAAAGTAACATATAAAGGCAGACCTATCAGAATTACACCAGACTTTTCAACCGAGACTATAAAAGTCAGAAGATCCTGGACTGCTTTCCTACAGACCTTAAGAGAACACAAATGCCAGCCCAGACTGCTATACCCAGAAAACCTCTCAATCACTATAGATGGAGAAACCTAGATATTCCATGACAAAACCAAACTTACACAATATTTTCCCACAAATCCAGCACTTTAAAGGATAATTAATGGAAAAATCCATCACAAGGAGGGAAACTACAACCTAGAAAAAGCAAGGAAGTAGTCTTCCAACAACCCCAAAAGAAGATATCTACAAAAACATAATTCCACCTCTAATAACAAAAATAACAGGAAGCAACAATCATGTTTCCTTAATATCTCTTAACATCAATGGACTCAATTCTTCAATAAATAGACGTAGACTAACAGACTGGATACATAAACAGGACCCAGCATTTTGCTGCATACAGGAAATGCACTCAGTATCAAAGATAGACACTACCTCAGAGTAAAGGGCTGGAAAACAATTTTCCAAGCAAATGGTCCCAAGAAACAAGCTGGAGTAGCCATTCTAATATTGAATAAAATTGACTTTCAACCAAAAGTTATCAAAAAAGATAAGAAAGTACACCTCATACTCATTAAAGGAAAAATCTACCAAAGAAGAACTCCCAATTATGAACATCTATGCTCCAAATGCAAGGGCACCCACATACGTAAAAGAAGCTTTACTAAAGCAAAAAGCACACATTGCACCTCATGCAATAATAATGGGAGACTTCAACACCCCACTCTCATCACTGGACAGATCATGGTAACAGAAACTAAACAGAGACACACTGAAACTAACAGAAGTTATTGACCAAATGTATTTAACAGATATCTATAGAATAGTTCGTCCTAAAACAAAAGAATATGCCTTCTCAGCAACTCAAGGTACCTTCTCTAAAACTGACCATATAATTGGTCACAAAATAGGCCTCAACACATACAAGAAGACTGAAATAATCCTATGCATCCTATCAGGTGACCACGGACTAAAGCTGGTCTTCAATAGCAACAAAAACAAAAGAAAGTCCACATACACAACGGAAGCTGAACAACGTCCTACTCAATGATAACTTGGTCAAGGAAGAAGTAAAGAAAGAAATTAAAGACTATTTAGAATTTAATGAAAATGAAGGCACAATGTACCCAAACTTATGGGACACAGTGAAAGCAGTGCTAAGAGGAAAACTCATAGCTCTAAGTGCATACAAAAAGAAACTGGAGAGAGCATACACAACAGCTTTACAGTACACTTGAAAGCTCTAGAATAAAAGAAGCAAATACATCCTAGAGGAGTAGATGGCAGGAAATAATCAAACTCAGGGCTAAAATCAACTAAGTAGAAACAAAAAAGAACTATACAAAGAATCAACAAACCAGGAGCTGGTTCTTTGAGGAAGTCTTTCTTTCCTTCTTTCCATCCATCCATCTATGCTTCCTTCCTTCCTTCTCTCTCTCTCTCTCTCTCTCTCTCTCTCTCTCTCTCTTCTCTCTCTCTTTCTTTCTTTCTTTTCTTCTTTCATTGTTTTTTATCAAATATATAACAGGAGTCAAACAGAAAAAGGAAACTTCAGTTGAGAAAATGTCTCCATCAGACTGTCTAGTAGACAAAAGATCACTGAGTATTTTCTTTACTGATGATTTACTCTTGCAAGTGCCATCCTGAAACAGCTGGAATATGAAATCAATCTGTACAAGATAGTAATTCTATTTCATCATGACCTCTTCTTCAGTTCCTGCCTCCAAGTTCATGTTTGATTTCCTGATTACCATTCATAATGTACTGTAAGATATAAGATGAAATAAACTCCTCTCAAAAAACGTGCAATGTCATTAACTATCAGGAAAATGTGAATTAAAATGAAATACTATATTCTATAAGAAGACTTTTATTCAAAAGATTGACAATGTCAACTAATAGTTGGGAATTGCCATAACTTTTGTGGGAAACAATTCATAATCATTTTAAGAACCTAAACTTATATTTTGAATGTGACAAACCAGTTTCTTTTCTATCAGTCACCAAAGAGAAATAGCAAAATGCCCTGCAAACTTTAGTATGTGAACACTCACTGTAATATTACTCGTAATAGCCCAAACCAAAAATCAAGAACCAGTGAATTGATAAACAATAGGCACTGTTTAATATGCACATATCTTTACCACGGAAGTGTTTTCAGTAACAGAAAGGAACAGGCTACTGATCCATGATATGGCATGTACAAAACCAAGCAAGTTGTATGGTTACAATGACAAGAAATGTCTATGAAACTCAAATTTATTAACATGAAAGTCAGAGAGCAAGTGGTAGTGGAGGCAGGGATTGGCCATAAATAAAACCAGTAATCTTTTGATAGATAAAGGCCTCTAATAATGAGTCCTTGTGAGTCAAGAGTCAAGTGTACACTTACTAAATATCTTTGCACTATATGCTCACCAAAGGATATCTTGATTAAAAAGAACTCCTTTCAAAAGACAAAATGTACACAGTATGTTCCAAACAAATCTCCAGCTTTTAATTGCTTTAATCTTAAAGTGACTGACTAAAAATTATTTTTACTTCAATACAAAGTAGCAAATACTGTATGAATCATTTTACTTAAAGGGACTAAACCTGCATTCAGAATCTATTATATTGTAACTAAATAAAAATTTTAATCTCTAATATCAGGTATCTAATATCATACATTTGTAACGCTCAAGGTTGAGATCATTTATTTCTGAAAAAAATTTAAATTTTTTAAATTTAAGTAGGATATGTGTTTTAAGCATGAGGGTTTTTTTAAGAGTCTATAACCCAACATTCAATTATTTGGATTTTAGAGAATCTTATACAGATAATACAGTAGCAATACAGGGAGAATATTAACGGCCTCCACTGGGTCATATATTTGATTAATAAGAAAGTAGAACTATTGAAGTAGGTGTGGCATTGTTGAAGGAAGTGTAGCACTGGGGCTGGGCTTTTGAAGTCTCAAAATCCCAAGCCAGGCTCATTGTCACTCTGTCTTCCTGCTTCATGCAGATCCAAATGTAGAACTTGCAGTTTCTCTACCACCATATTTGCATGTGTGCCACCATGTTTCCCACCATGATTATAATTGACTAAACCTCTGAAACTGTAAACAAGCCCAATTAAATACTTTTAATAAGAGTTACTATGCATAGAATACTGACTAAGACATGTACATAAAAAAAGAAGGGACAGCAGAATTAGCATATACATAAAAATCTCAGTTTGTACTATCCAATTTGAAAGGTAATTCTTGAAAATGGTGAGACAAAAATTAGGATCCAACTCAAGGGGAAGCCCTAAGGCCTGACACTATTACTGGGGCTACAGTGTACTCACAAAAAGGGGACTATCGTGACTGCTCTCCTAAAGACACAACAAGCAGCTTAAAGAGTCAGATGCACATATTTACACTCAACTAATGGAAAGAAGCTACTGACCTCTGTGGTTGAATTAGGGAAGAGCTGGAAGAATGTGAGGAGGAGGTTAACCCTTTAGAAGGACAAGCAGTCTCAACTTACTCGGACCCCTGAGATCTCTCAGACACTGCACCACCAACCAGGCAGCATATACGAGCTGATATGAGGCCCCCAACACAGATACAGCAGAAGACTACCAGGTTTGGACTCAGTCAGAGAAGATGCACCTAACCATTAACACACTGGAGACCCCAGAGAGTGGGGAAATCTGGTGAGGTGGAGGGCGGGGATAGTAGGGACATTGTCGTAGAAACAGGGGGGGAGAGTAAGAGGTATGTGATGAGTAACATTCAGAGGGTGGATTGGGAGGGGGATAAAATCTGGACTGTAAAAAAACATTAAAATAAAATTAAAAAAGAAAAAGAGATAAAAAAAAATGCCCTATATTGAGTCTTTTGGACAAACGATATGTTGTGATATAGAATCTCTAACTGTATACTAAATATTTATTATTATATCTATAGGTAAGTATAGCTCTTTTCCCTCTCTAAAGATGCTTCTTTTAGTAGATAAAGTAGAAAGTGGCAACTGGTCAAAATGCAGAGAGAAACTGATGTGGATGCTGGGCACAGCTGATCCATCTACAAAATGGAAGAGGTGGGACAATATCACAGAAGACACATTAGCTGTAAGACAGTGTCTTGAAATGGGGGTACAAAGTGTAGGGAGCCAGGGAGGAAGGAGCTTCATCTGGGAGGAGTTGGGGAGGAAGAGTGAATGGTGATAAGCAAAATACATCATATTAAATCCTTACAGAATTTTAAAGCACCACATGGTTTAGAAGGGCAAAATGGACTCAAAATCAGTAAAGTTATGTTTGGTGATCTGCTAATATATAAAGAAAGACAAATATAAAATCATCCCTCACCAAATCTAAAGTTTATTATTTGATATTATCTAATAGACTATTATTATCTTAACAGAAAAAGAAATCCTTACAAGTTGCTAAATTAAATTGAATCCAAGTTGAAGTCAATCATGGATTCTTGACAGTCAACTGGCATATTCTTACAATTTCATTATGTATGGTAAAATAATAAATATATTTGAGACTTTCCTTTAGCATATCATAAAACAACAATTTTAAATAGATTTGATCATAAAAATTAAGGTTATCTCTTTCTTGGTTATTGAAAACATTACTTGTACTCAAGACTTATTCAAATTTTAGATTAATAAGTCTAATGGGAGAATATTTTTATCATGAAAAATTGTTAATTTGTAATGCTGTCCCTCAATGTCAACTCTGAAAATGAAAGTGAAGAAAAATAACAATCCTATTATTCTATCACAAGGATGATATACTTAAAACGCTGGCCACTTTCTAAAATGTTATTAAAATTATTTGAATAATTAATTTTAGTGTTACTACTAAATCTAAAAAACAAAAATAATAACCCAAGAATAGCAAACAACAACAACAACAACAAAAAAGCAAAAAACAAAATCATATTGTTTAGAAAATCCATTGCTCCTATGTCATAGTTTGTGCCTATGATAATTCTTCTGTTAATTTTAGAGGTCAGTGTGTGTGGGTGATAAAAACTTGACTGTAAATTCCCATTACTATGAAAAGGAGATAATAGATTTTAATGAAAGAAAATATGTATGCACAAGGCAAAACAGAAGAAAGCACCTGGAAAGGTTGTGACTATCTGGTATGTATGAAGACAAAAATCAGAGTGCAGACCTGCTTTTAAAGACATTATGGACCTTAACATTTCTCTAAGTTATTAAACCTACTATACTCAACACTTTCTTCTATAAGTCAAGAAAAAAAATAAGGAAATGGTAGGAGGAACACAACAAGTAGAAAATAACTTTAACAGTAGATGGTAGAAATGAGAATCATGAATATTTATTCAACACTTAGCCCTTGAGCAGATGTTAAGGATTTTACATGGATTATACCACTTAATCCTCACAAGTAATTTTCTCAGGTGGAATATTTAAACTGTAGGAGAAGTGCTTAAACTTAATCTCAATAATAACACAAATTCTTCGTGTGTCTTTGAAAATTAACCTGAACTCACTAGATTACTAAATTCATAGAAAAGAAAGTAATCTTTGCAATCAAATGACCTCATATAAATGTATATGTCTATTTAGTTTGAATATCAAATGTCATTCATAAGCTCATGTACCAGAGTATCTTGTCCCCATCTGCATTGCTACTTTAGGAAGGTTATGGCATCTTTGGAACACACAAAATCATTAAAGACAAGCCTTTGAAAGTTATGTCTGCTTCTAGTTCTAACCCAAATTATCTGCTACTCATTCATCAAGATGTGAGGAGCCAGGGAAATGCAAACAAACCAACCCTGAGATTCCACCTTGCACCAATTAGAATGGCTAAGATCAAAAACTCAGGTGCCAGTACATGTTAGTGAGGATGTGGAGAAAGGAGAACACTCCTCCATTGCTGAGGGGATTGCGAACTGGTACAACCACTCTGGAAATCAATCTGGAAGGTTCTTCAGAAAATTGGAAATAAATCTATCTAAAGACCCAGCAATACCACCTTGAGAATATACCCAAAAGATGTCCCACCATGCCACAGGGGCATGTCTTCCACTGTGTTCATAGTGGCCTTATTTGTGATAGCCAGAATCTGGAAACAACCCAGATGTCCCACAACAGAAGAATGGATACAGAAAATGTGGTATTTACATTTACACAGTGGAATACTATTCTGCTATTAAGAATGAGGACACCCTGGCTTTTGCAAGCAAATGGATAAAACTAGAAAATATCATCCTGAGTGAGGTAACTCAGACTTGCATGGAATGTACTCACTGATAAGTGGATATTAGCCAAAAATTAAAGAATACCTAGGATTCGATCCACAGAACTCAAGAAGGTTATCAAGCCATACGGTTCAAATGAGGATGCTTCAATCCCACATGGGAAGGATAAGAAAGCAATCACAGGAGGCAGAGGGATGGAGGGACCTGGATGAAAGAGAGGAGAAGGAGGGGAAAAGGGGAACATGATCAGGTATTGGGGGTAGGGGAAAACATGAGAGAAGCACTGAGGGCCAGAAGAATGAATGGAAATATGCAACATCAGGGTTGGGAGGTGGGGGAACCCTCTAGAATATATCAGAGACCTGGGAGGTAAAAGACTCTCAGGACTGAAAGGGAGGAGCCTTAGATGAACTGCCCAACAGTAGAGAGAGGGAACTTGTAGAACCCACCTCCAATAGAAAGACAGGGCATCAAGTGGAGGGATGAGGTTGCCATTCTACAACCAAAAACTGTGACCCAGATTTGTTCCTGTTTAAAAAAACTACAGGGACAAAAATGGAGAAGAGACTGAGGGAAAGACAGTCCAGTGATAGGCTTAACTTGGGATACATCTCAAGGGGAGTCTCCAGGACCTAACACTGTTATTAATGCTATGATGTGTTTATTGAGTGGACCCTAGCATGGCTTCCCTTCAAGAGGCCCAACCAGCAGCTGACTGAGAAAGATGCTGATACTTATAGACTGAAGTCAGGGACTCCTGTGGTTGAATTAGGGAAAGGCTAGAAGAAGCTTAGGAAGAGGTCTACCCAATAGGAAGACCAGCAGTCTCAACTAGCCTGGACCCCTGAGATATCTCAGCCACTGAGCCACCAACCAGGCAGCATACATGACCCGGCCTGAAACCCCAAACATATATACAACAGAGGGCTGCCTGCTCTGGCCTCAGTGAGAGAAGATTTGCCTAACTCTTAAGAGATTTGAGGCCCAGAGAGTGGGGAAGACAGATGTAGCATCGGAGTGGGGACAAGGACATCGTTTTGGAGACAGCAGGGAGGAGGAATAAGATGAGGAGCTGTGGGAGGGCAGACCAGGAGAGAGTTAATGACTGGACTGTAAAAAAAAAAAAAGTAATAAAAATATAAATAAATAAAAAGTTGTGAGATGCCTTTACTACAATCTCCTGCAGCAATGAGTTCTCCCATGCCTTTCCTTCTACAATGAATGACAACCCTCTGAAAAACAACTTAGCCCAAATAAATGTTTCCTCTGCAAATTCTTTCTAACAAGCATTTTGTCACAATGATGAGAAGAGTACTGAACTGTATTGAGCATGACTTATAAATGAGTACAATATTGTATTCTAGGTTTCTTTATTTCCAGGTAGAAAATATGACAGGAATTTTATAGACTTAAACTAAAATCAGTGACCCAGAGATATCTCTCTGAGAGACAGCTGGCACTTCCTCCATGCATTGTGACTTAACAACACAGAGAAAGACTTTATGGGTCATAACCCTGATTTCTAACAGGACTCTTTATATGAATGTCTGCTCCATTGAAGTAAACGTTAGAGTGTCTTTCAGTGGTGCATGTTTCTATGAAGAAATGCACCAACTTCTTTTCAAGTTTACCACAGACCATTTAACCTAAAAAGAATCTATTTCATAAATGTCTAGATCAATGATAGATGTGAATGATGTGAAAGATACCAAAACATAACCAAAGATGTCTTTCTAACTGAATATTCATTTATGATGAATTGTTTTAAAAACAATCAATAATGGGCTAGACAAATGGTTCAGCCTTTAAAGAGCATTTCTATTCTTCCTGTGAGCCTTCATTAAGTTCCCATCATTTATATGGTAGCTTACAAGTAACTCTAGAGTAGGGCCCTATGTCTTCTTCTGACATCTGTGGGCATATGATACATATGCATACATGCCAGCAAAACATTCACACAAAATTTTAAAAATTATCTTTTGAAGTTTTATATGATAAACTACATGTGATGGTTTGAATAAGGAGCCCTCATATAGTCTTCTAAATTTGAATGCTTTGCCATCAAAGACTGGCACTGTTTGGGAGGGATTAGAAGCTGTATCCTTGTTGGGGTGTGTGTTATTGTTGGAAGAAGTGTGTCACCAAAGGTTGATCTTGACGTTTAAAACCTAACACAGGAAAGATGGCTTTCTCTATTCCTGTGCCCTGTGGATCCAGATTTAGCAACCTTAGGTACTTTTCCAGAACCATGTCTTGCACCATCCCACCATACTCTATGCCATGATAACAATCTCTGAAATTGTAAACCAGCCTCAATTAAATACTTTCATTTATAAGAGTTGCTATGGTCATGGTGTCTCTTCATAAATAAAATAGTGAATAAAACAGAAGTTAGTAGCAGGGAGTAGAGTATAGCTATAATAGGCCTGACCATGATTGTTAAGGGTAGAATGTGATGGATTTTAGGACACTGTATTAGGAAAGCAATTGATTCCTTTAGGTGGCATTTAAAGGCCCACTCTAGTAAGAAGATAGTGGTGCTGAGAGCCACATAGATTATGACAGCACAGCTCAAGAAGTTTCAAAGGAGAAAAAGATTAGTAAGTGGCCTAGAGACTGTTCTTATGATATTTTGGTGAAACTATGGCTGCCTTTTTCCCTGGTCAAAAAAAAAAAAAATCTGCCTGAGGCTAAATTTAAAATATTTTTTTCAAGACAGCCTAGTAATATCTGTGTTGTGTGGTAATTAGTGCTCACTCTTATGCAGATCTATTATTAAAAGGAGTAGGCTGAGCAAGGAAAAATACAAATGTGAAGTTTGAAAAGAAGAGGAATACCCCAAAGTATAATAGAGCAAAGTCTAGTACTTAAGTAGATAAAATTTTAAAGAAAAAAATTTAAAGAAATGGAATAAAAGGAGTGGTGACCTCAGGGCAAGAACCCACCTGCTAAGCTTCCAACTTGTGGAAAGGTATTAAAGAAAAGATTAAGCAGTAAAGGAAGTAAACAGACAGTTGATGCTGATGGAATTGAATAAAGGGTCATGTTTCAGAAGAATTTTATAACTTCAGCTATGTGATTCTGACTTTAATACCAAAGATACAAGAAAGGGGTTGTTGAATCTCCCTCTATGGCTAAGGAAAGCCACAGAGGCTAGGCATATATCTGGAGTGTCCCTGTGTGGAGCACCAAAGAGGCCACTGGCTGAAGCTGTGAAGGTGAAGCTTGGATTGCCTTGGAGAATCCAAAATTTTGGAAAAGCCAGAGTCATGGGATACCTGCCAAAAAGAGCTGCACACTGGGTGTGGAATCATTCCAAAAGGAGAAGTATGTAGCATCAACAAAGCTGAAAGGAGTTGGAGACTTAAGAATACTTTAGGATCACATGGAGATGTGGACTTTGGAATTGACTCTGCTGATCTTAAATTTTGTTCTAATCTAGTATTTCCTCAGTATGCTCCCTGCCCTCACTTTTTGACAGAGATAGATAGATAGATAAATAGTGATAGATAGATAGATAGATAGATAGATAGATAGATAGATAGATAGATAGATAGATAGATAGAATGTGCTACTGTATATTGGAAGTCTTTGAACTGCTTTTTTATTCTGATTTTACAGGCAATTACAGTAAGAAGTTGTTTTAAGTCTCAAAAGAGACTCTAAATTTTGGACTCTTAAAATGTTAAAATGTGGTAGACTATGACATTTGAAGTTGGAATGGATGCATTTTTGCATTATGATATAGCTATAAGCCTATGGGGACCAGGGATTGAAATGTGGTAGGTTGAATAAGAATGACCCCTGATAGGTTCATATCTTCGAATGCTCAGCCATCAGGGAGCAGCACTACTTGAGAGCGTATAGGAAGTGTACCTTACTGGAGTATATGTGGTCTCCTTGGTGTAAATATATCACGGGTGATGTGTTTTGAGGTTTCAAGTAACCAAGCCAAGTCCAGTGGCTTTCTTTCTTCTTGCCACCTACAGAAGATCTGGATGTAGAATTCTCAGACACTTGTTCAGTACCATGTCTGCCTGCATGTCACCATGTTCACTACTATGATGACAATAGAGTAAATCTCTGAAAATGTAAGCAAGCACCAATTAAAACTTACAATATGGAGAGAAAAGGGTGAAAGGGAAGTTGAACTTAAATAAAGATGAAAATAGGAAAGTTGCCACCCATACACATTTATAACTCATGCAGGAGGACTGAGAGTATAATTCAGAGTTGAGGATGCTGGCTTTATTTCATTATTGTCTCATGAAATCACTCATGAGCATGTTCAATTCAGTCTTACATTTAACCAGTGACTAAGAAGGCAAAATGACAATTACCATGGTTTATAGAAAGTATTTTAGCTCTGCAAATATTTTAACATCCCCTAGCTCAACTGTTGGCTTTATCATTTTATCAGCAGCTGAGAGTTCATTACTATTTAATGCTTACTCCCAAAAGAGTTAAGAATAAAAGACTTCAGTGTGAGACGTGGTAATGAGTCTTTAAAATAAAGAAATGAAGTAAACAAAATAAAATAGAGTACTTAGAATGGTACTTCCGTATGAAGGCTCACTAAAGAAGCATAAACTCCAGGCACATGCAGTAATGAATCAAGGACAGCTTTTATGAGGAGATGATTCATATTAAGGTCAAATTTAACAAGAAGCACATAATTTTCAAGTCAGATTTTCTTTCCTCCTTGCATATTAAAAAAAAAAAGCTATGTACAGTGTATTTGTGACATACTAAATAAAACGGTTATTCACTGTTCAAGAAGCTATGCCATTAACTGTGTAATGTTCAACTGGGAACAACTGTAGCCTCACAAATTCCCCATTCTGGCAAATATAATCGAGTGAACGAGAGTGTAAATATAAGGTTGAGCAGATTGCTATCTCATTCTAACTAAACATCCTGCTATCACATTATTTTTAAACCATCACTGACATGTTTAAATGATAATTGCATTCTCTCAATGAGCACAGTTCCTTATTATTTGAATTGGCAGGGGACCCTGACATTTGAGTCATCATCTAATTATGTCTATTTATTATCTGGGTACACAAATTAAATAGAAATCCAAGCACAGTGAAATTTGCGAAGAAAAGTCTGATGCAGTATCATTAAATTGTAGATTTTTTTTCTTAAATCTATAGAAGATATAAATTGACATTTTAATATGTTCTCATTCAGGCAAATTTGAAAACACTAGCTTTAATTTAAAAGCCAAAATTGCTTCAAAATTCTTTAGCCAAATATTGAACTTTTATAAAAACAAAACTGGCAGTTTCAATATTATCTAAACAAAAAAGAATAACTATAGGTTTAATGTAACTCCAAATGTAGACAAAAATACACATTTAATAAGTGTCATCCTGGGGGAGGGTGGGTGGGGGTACACCAACGTGGAGGCAGGAGGAGCGGGGAAGGGCTAGTGAGTTCCTGGGAGGGAGGGGGGAAATGGGGTAAGGAGAGAACATCTGAAATGTAAATAAAATTTCCAATAAAAAAAAAAGAAAAAGAATTTCAATATTCTAGCAGATACAAAAGGTAATATTAATATGCAAACTGATACATATGTGCCTCTGAGGCAATTTTAATATGTCCTGGAAACTCTAAAGAAAAGGAAGTATGTAAAATATCAGTCCTTTAAGTATAGCTATCATTAAAATATTCTCGCAAAAAAAAAAAATAAGTGTCATTCATTCTGAAAATGCTTCAGAATTTACAGAGCTTGTCAAATACATAACATACATGTCAAAATATTAACACCAGTCTTTTTGTGATCACAAATATTATTAGGAACAATAGTACCAATGAGTTAAACTGAAATATCTAAATGTGCTAAGTGGTGAATCTTCTAGATCACTTGATTCAGCCACTTGAAATAAATGTACATCTTTCTATCGTTCTCAAATGCTTTGTTTAAAATTCTTCCATCAAACTACAAAATTATAAAACTAGTCAACAATAAAGACTAAAATTCATTAGCTATGGTTTCTAGAAGCCATTTCTTCTTTGACCTATCATTGTATTACACTTCAGAACATGGGTAAAATATTCATTTACTCAATTTTTGTTTGTTCTACCATCTTCCTCCTTGTACATTCTAAAAATCACAGAGTTTCCCCAAATTATGTAGAATCCTGGGGAATAGCCCAAAATAGCTCTGTTTACAACAATAGAGAAATAGACTGAAAATACCTGATTGGAAACTAAATGAGTACAAATTCAAACATCCACCCTAAAAATTAACATGATTTTTCCTATGAATTACTAAAGTATATCACCAAAAAGGTAAAAGTAGTAACAACTGATTTTTCTTATATTTCATATTGCATTACTGTCAGATTTTTTGTAAGAAAAACTGTATCTGAGAGACAAATGTTACTGGAACTCAACTATTTTCAGTTTTATTTCTAGTATCTTTTCATTAGCTACTTACAGTTTTATGGCCCAGATTTCCAAATGAAAACTCAAAAGATAAAAATCTACACAAAAATACAATGCATTATGTTCTCTCAAGTAGTGAAGTTGTTTAAAAATAAAAGTCTCAATTTGAATACTAAAATTTAATTAGTCCATGTCCAACTTACAGAGGATATATTTTTCTTTTCCTTAGCACATACACATAACATAAATGAGAGTGTTCAGAGACTGTGAAATTTCAAAGAGGTGATAATCACAACAAAGCATGTTTTTATTTTTGTTTGCTTAAGGATAAGCAAGTGTTGAAATTTCTCTCACAGTTTGAGTCACTACATTGAAATATTCATGAGTTGATAATATTGGATTTTTACTGAGTCCTATCATTTTGTAATTGCTGTGGCTAGTATTAACAAGTGTCTTCTTTTAATGTGGTGAAATAAATTAACAAATGAAGCAGACCTTATGTAAAAATCCTGGGAAGACAGCCAAATCTTTCTACATACATCCAGAGACCAGTAATCTTCTAAATGGCACTTAAAGCTCTTTTGCCTAAATAATTACAACTACAACCCAATATAATTTATTGAAATAACTATCCATTCTACTAGATCCCATCACCCATCGGGAGTACATGATTACTTACTTTATCTTCATTCTCAGTACCAGAAGCTTCGGGCTTGGTTCTTATCACAAACGGGGTGGACAATCGTAGCAAGACTCTATCGAAAGTGGCAGTAACCTTTGGAGAAACGATCTCAAAACAGTCCTCAAACTTCAGCACTTTGTGAGTGTCATATCGAAGCTGCTTCCGTAGGCCCTCCCCAAGCTGAAGGACCACCATGTTGGGGTCAAACATCAAATGGAAGGGGAAGGCTCTGCAGAAGGTGTTGATGCTGATTCTGAGGTCAGCAGGAACTTGGGAAGTACCTTGTGGAATGTTCTTTGTGATCTGAGTAGTTTCACATTCTTTAATGAGGAAAGTAAGACAGCTACAATTGCTTGGGTTTGAACCATCAGAGCACAATTTCTCATTTTCAATTTGCTCAACTTCCACATTTAAGTGATAGATTCTCTTTCCTGCAGCCTTAATCATTCCCAGCATTGCAAAGCCCACCGTATGGTGAGGGTGGAAGTAGTGGAGCATGAGAGTACCTTCAGGAAGCTCTTTGCATAGGAAAGATGATGACTCTAGAGTGGCCTGTTTCCCAAAAGAAGTCCTAATGTGTTCCAACAATGCATCGAAGCCATTGAAGAAGTCCTGCAATGTGCCGCCTACGGCTCGAAGGACTCTCTCATTCTCATCAAAGCATATCTTAAAGAATTCCTCACCAAATCTTTCTTGAATTTCTTGGAACTTCAGTCCTAAAGGTAAAGGAGAATAAAAACGTTAGTAACATTAACTATATGTAATTAGGTATATATCTTTCAAAACACCTAAAGAGACAGCAATTATGAGATTAAAAGATGGCTCCGTGGTTAAGATAATATAACATTCCCAAAGAAGACCTCACTTGATTCCCAGCACCTACATAAAGTGGTTCTGAACAGCCTTTAAGTTCAGACCCAATAAAATCTGACTCAGATCTTATGGTCCCACGCCTACACACAGGCACACACATACACATAATTAAAAACAAACACGTATAGCTGGGCAGTGGTGGTGCACACCTTTAGTCGCAGCACTTGGGAGGCAGAGGCAGGTGGATTTCTGAGATCGAAGCCAGCCTGGTCTACAGAGTGAGTTCCAGGACAGCCAGGGCTACACAGAGAAACCCTGTCTCGAAAAACAAAAACAAAAACAAAAAAACCATGTATTTTTTAAAGTGGTAATATGTAAGTGAAACAAAAGAGATATTTTCTGAGTCCCCGAATTTCCCACATAGGTTAATCAAGAGATTTATCCATTTCTTTTAAGTCTTTCAATTTGATAGAGTACAGATTCTCTATTTTTAATTATTCACTTTACATCCCTCTTACCACCCTCTTCTCAGTCACCCCCTCATACAATCCTTCCCCACACTCCCCCTTCCCTTCTCTTCTGAGTGGGTGGGGACTTTCCCCTTGGTATTCCCCCACTTGACATGGCAAGTTCTCTGTGAGGTTAGATGCAAACTTTCCCAGAGACCAGACAAGGCAGCCCAGCTAGAAGAACATATCCCATATACAGGCAACAGCTTGTGGGATAGCCCCCACTCCAGCTGCTGAGGATTCACATGAAGACCAAGCTGCACATATGCTACATATGTGCAGGAAGTGTAGGTCCAGCCCATATATGTTCTCTGGTTGGTGGTTCAGTCTCTGAGAGTCTGAATTTAAGTTAGAGATGTTTTCATTTAATTTGCATGCATCTAAGATGTTAAGAAAAAAATTGATGGTTTGTTGTTGCTGGTTTGTTTTTTGGATTTTTTGTGTGTGTATTTCTTTGTTTTTATCTTTGAGAAGACTATTCTATAGCCTAATATTAGGTTTGGAATAAAAATGTGTAGAAAACATAGATATTTCCAAATATTCTCACTGCCCCTACATACAGACATGCATTGCATGGTTTCTCTTATCATATGTTTACAATGGAAGGAGCTTGCATGTTATGCAATGACTTTACCCTGACAAACTATTGTCACAAAAAAGTCACAGTTTACATTAGAGTTCAGCCTTGATGCTAGGCTATTACATTGATTAACAAATTACCATTATAATATCTCAGAATAATTTCATTACCCCAAACTCTACTATTTTCTTTTTATTCTTCCCGCTGACTTCCAGAGTGGGAGGTGTTTAAATAGGAATAATCTACAAAATAATTTTCTCTTTAATACCACATTATTTAAACAACACAAATGATATTTTCTTAAAGATTTTACTAATCATTAGAGGACATACAGACACATGTATAAAACTAGACATTCATTAATTGGAAAATACCTACCAAAGAGATAATCTATATGCATATATTGGGAAAAGCATCAAGCTATCTTCTGGAAATAGAGTGTTTATCATAGAATAGCAGAGTAAATCATGCAAATTAGATAGACTTCATTAAAAAGTATATAAAATTGTAGAACTTGAAATGACTGGTATTTATTTTTTTGGATTTCTTATTAGATATTTTATTTATTTACAATACAGATGTCATCCCCTTTCCCCATTCCCCCTCCCTAGAACCCCCTATCCTATACCCCCTCTTCCTTTATGCTTTTATACTATTTTGATTACATTCATGTATTAAGGTCAGTTCTAGGTTGAGGGTCTAGCAATACAATAGATGCAAATAGTCAAGGAAAAAGCAAGGCATTAAACCCAGTTATGTGAACACTCCAGTGATTACTGTTTCTAAAGGCTTATCAAGCTGACCAAAGTATCTGAGCCTACTTGGCTATCCTAGCCCAATGTCTTTTCATGTCTGAAGCCTATTTTCTTGTTCTAGCCTAAAATTTAGATTCCTGTCTGAAATTACTTCTTTGTTCTAGCCTAATATTTAGATTCCTGCCTGGAATTACTTCTTTGTTCTAGTCTAATGTCATATTCCAGCCAAGCAGCCCATTTCCTTGTCCTTGGCCCATAATGACTGGTATTCTTTCAACCACAAGAATGAAAGAAGCCAAAAGTAGCAGGAATCTGAGCAGAGAAAAATCAAGGTCTTTATTTTCTTAAACATACTCATTCCCACTTCTCTTAGGCAAAGATCTCTACCTTACAGACATGCATTATGGGGTAAGCAGAAGCACAGCATGACCCTTTGTTCAGGATAGTCTGAGGGAAAATATGGAAGAAAGGTAATGTTCAAAGAGGAATGAACTCATGCTAGAGCCTCTCCTTTAACGTGATTGAAATCAACACCTATAGTTTACATTATCATTTCTTCTATAAGTTATCCATTGCATAAAGAAGTTCTGAAATCAAACAGGACTGAGAAAAAGAAATTTTTTAAGAAAGAAAATGTTTATTTCACTTATAGTTTGAAAGTTCTGTCCATCATGACAGGGACATAGAGATATCAACAGTAGGAACTGAGAGTGTTGAATGTTAGTTCTTAGACTCCTTTCTCCTTTTTTTTATTTAGTGTAGAGCCCAACTCATTGAATAGTGACACCAACATTCAAGGTGGATCATCCCACCTTAATTCACCTATTCCTATTCTCAAAGGGGAGTCCACAGCTTGTTTCTTAGATGATTTTAGATTTTTTTTTTCAAGTTAAAACATAAAAATAGAACAGACGGAACTGATAACAATAGTATTGAGCTGATCAGATCCCTAAAATTGAAGAGGACAAACAAGATAGGGGATATTCATTGCAATTTGGCTCCTGCTCTAAGAGATCTTCCAGAAATGCTTTTATAATTACATAAGCCACTGTATACTGGTTTGTCCTTATTTTGCTTAATCATTTTTGTCTTTCTTTTAATGTGATATTATTTATCATTTCTTTCTCTTAACCCTCTTATGTGTTATGGCATATCAAAATATACTTGTCAGATATAATAACTATATGTCTGAAAATCCATTCTCACTTCCTCCATCAAAATGTCTTCCTAAAATCAATATGACACATGAAAGAGGGACCCATTTCTCCTTGGAATACTATTGAGATGCTGCTAAAATATGTATAAGATATTGTTGTTAATTCTTTAAATTCTCATCATACATAGACCTATTGTTCAATTTTCTCTAAATAAAAAAAAAAAAATGTGTTGAAGGATAGAGCACTTTGATGTACTGCTTGGCAGCTGATGGAAATCCCCTTGCTGCTTTAAATATCATAAGCAAAAGGTCTATCAGCCAAGTAGCAAACTGGGTCGAATCAGCATAGGGAACATCTCACAAGTACCTTGAGAAAACTACACAGTAGCCATGACTGATTTCCTTAACATCTTAAGACATAGCTTCAGCTAGGACTGCCCAAATAAGATCACAGGATATACAAAGAGGCTGTTAAAGCTCACTGATTTAGTGACCTGTGTTGTCCCTTCTGGGTTACAATATTAGAACCAATACTTCTTCATATATTATTAATATTATATAATATTACCAATATTCTTCATATAATATTTTCTTGCCAACATTTAGTAACATTAAAAAGGAAGCAGGAACCGCCAGACTGAGAAAAGACTGAAGGACCTGAAGGGGTTTTCCACCCCACAGGAAGAACAATATCAACCAACCAGAGCTCCCTCAGCCCCCAGAGCTCTGAGGGACTAAACCACCAACCAAAGAGTACACATGGAGGGACCCATGGCTCCAGCTACATATGTAGCAGAGGATACCCTTGTCGGGCGTCAATGGGAGGAGGAGCCTTGATCCTGTGAAGGCTCCAATGCTAGTGTAGGGGAATGCCAAGGCAGCGACTCAGGAGTGAGTGGGTGGGATAGGGGAGAGAGGATGGGATAGGGTTTCTGGATGGGAAACTGGGAAAGGGAATAACATTTAAAATGTAAATAAATAAAATATTCATCTTTAACAACAAATATGTAATATTTTAATAAAATGTGGAACAAGTGGTTTGCTGCAGAATTTTCAAAAAAGGAAACAGAAAGCAGGCAATTTTGACAGACACAGCAGAGGGGTGGTGGACCTAACAGTTGAGCATTGAACAGTTGTCAAGTCACACTGTGACAGTGGCAAAGCAATAGTCTTTTAGACTGCTAAAGAAGAATCAGGTGAACAGTTGGATAGAGGTGAGGGCAGGAAGGACAGGAGACAGCAAGCAGGGTGGAAAGTTGAGGCGAAAGAAGGATAAGAGACTTAAGGATTCAGAGAAGAGAAATGAGGGCTTTGGTTTCCCAAAGAGTTCAGGATACTGTCTAGTCTTTAGAACCAAGAGTCTCAGAATTGTGGCACCATCTGTTGTTAAAAGCTGAGAAATTTGGTCTTCATAGGCAGACAAAAGAGCTATATGGCTAAAGGTTGACAAGTACCACTGCCTGCATCAGGAATATAACTGTAGTGGGTGCCACCTGATACCCTTGCCTCCTCACTGTCTCTGGTTTCTACTGGCAAACACAAAGAAAATGAAAGCTGTCAGAGGCTAGCATTTAAAGTTTCTTGAGTACTCATAATTTCAATCCAGATGAGCAAAAGCTGATCAATGGTTAGTATCCAGATCATGATCACTATGAATAACTAAAAACTTAAGTCCATACAAAGCACAATAATGCATGTATTAATGGCTGTATTCTTCATTATCATGAAATGTTCTGATGATAAAATTTTTATAAAAGATAACTAAAGTCAAAATAAATATTTCTGCAATCTGGTAATCTTTCATATTTACTTCCAAAAATTTCCCATGATTGCTTCTAGATTTTAAAAAAACATATTGTCCAAGGACTTCAGGTCTTTGAACAAAGAGCAAAAAAATTATTTGTTCTAACCAGCATTGATGTTCAAAGCAATGAAAATGTCCCCAATAAGTGGAATACAGATATAAAGACAATACAGTAGGCTCATCAATGTTGTCTTGATAGTATTACATCTCATATATTCATCCAAATGATAACCAGTAAGTAAATATACCAGAGGCAACCAAATTAAAACTACTGTGTATACAGGACTCTATCTAACAAGAAATCCTGAATGCTTCAAAAAGTACCTCTGTACTTGAAAGTGCAGTAATTATCAGTTTTTAAATAATTCACTTAGGCACACAGCATACTACTAATGTTAATGAGCTGCTTTGAATAGGGTCCTGTGTAGGACAATCTTCTCTGAAGCATTGTATTTAATTAATTGTAAAGATTTTATCCCTATAATTATTAAACTGAACAAGATCAGGAAAGAAAAATTCTTAAAGTGAAATTTAAAACTAATGATTAGTTCCTGTCTGCACACATGCTATGAATCATTAATGAGAACTCTATTTTATACTTCATCTAAAAACTAAGATGACATAAAGTAGTTCAGCTCAGGCAAGTACTGCAGTTCTGAATCCCAGCACTTCACCTGTGATTGAAGAAAACTCTTACTTGCAGTAAATCACTTGAAACATATAGACAAACTTATCTTCCCATATCACAAGATGCTATGTGAGCTTGATACTTTGGGCTGTAAGAAAATATTTCCTCAAGAAAAAGAATTATAATGAAATTGCTATTATTAATTGGTAAATGGAAAGTCAAAGTTATAAAAATCACATTCACTTCTTTTAAAAAAGTGGATTACCTAGATGCTTGAATTCTTTAACTACAAATGAAATAGACTATTCCTTTGTGGCATGAACCTGTTGTCTCTGTCAAGCCATCTCAAAGTTTTTGTGAATGTTTTGAAGACAAACTGTTTTACTTTTTGGTCCATTCATATCTATCACTAGCAAAATCCCTGACCCATAGAGAATTTATTTATTTCTTCCTTCCTTCTTCCCTTCCTTCTTTCCTTCCTTCCTTTCTTTCCTTCTTTCTTCCTTCCTTCTTTTCTTTCATTCTTTCTCCCTCCTTTCTTCCATTCCTTCCTTCTATCCTTTCTCTCTCCCCTTTTTCATAGCATTAATCCTTGTTGTAAAGCATTAGCAATCTTTTCAGGCTTCAGTTGCATTATATCTAAGGATGCCAAGATTCATATACATTTCCTTGTTTCTTATGAGACTGTGCAGATAATTACATTACCTTGTGATTAGATTATCACAAATGCACACACAACTACCTTAGGAGGTACAGAAAATGAATTCCTAGTTCTCTTGAGGGACGGTTTGATTAAAATGAGGTGTTGAAAAAACCCACAAATGATGGCAAGTGTCCCCCTCCCTCAGCAGATGAACTGTAAGAGAATAAAACTGGTAGTGAACATGAAGGAGCTAAGCATAGTCAAACAAGAGCAGGATTTGAATGGGTGAAAGCTAAAAAGCAGAAGGGAAGGGTGTGCAGTTAATTATACAGTGGAAGAACCATACTTGAAAATGGTGAGTCCAGAATTAAGGATTCCAGTCAAAGAGATGATGAGATTAAAACAGGAACACACAAAAATACATTAAAAATATTTGAGAGCAAAAGTAACAAAAAGAAAGCAGTTATGTGCATATGTTATATACAGAAATGTATAAGAACTTCTCAATTACTTGGCAAAAATATTGCATGGTATACATTTAAAAATAATTTGCCCAGACAATTTTTTTTTCAAGGCAGGGTTTCTCTGTGTAGCTCTGGTTGTCCTGGAACTCAACTCTGTAGACCAGGCTGGCCTTGAACTCAGAAATCTGCCTGCCTCTGCCTCCCAAGTGCTGGGATTAAAGGCGTGTGCACACCACTGCCCGGCTCAGATAATATTTTCTAACAGCAAGAAAAGATTAGTAATAAGCATTTGCAAATAATGAAAGTTTTGACAAGAAAATGTTATGTGGCTCAAAGCTAATCACTACGTACCCTTAAACTAAAGAAAAAATCAAACAAGTTGTAGTATTTAGAACTCAGGTAAACAAAACAAATAAAAATGGACTTTGTGTCTTCAGCAACAATGGTAAGTAAGTAAATAAATAAATAAACCTTTGTAGATTAAGATTCTATGGGTTCTGACGTAGTGACAACACAATCCCACACCAAACTTCCTGTTCCTCTTAGAGAAACAATATTGTTAACTAGAAAACCATATTGAACATAAGGAAAAAAACAAAATAGAACATGAAAATAGTTACAACCTACAATTGAGAAAAAAAAAACATACTGAAGGAAAATGACACAAGTACATATTGAAAAGAAATTGGAAAATGGAACCTTTGTATCTGAAAATTGAATGGGAAGGCTCATTTTTTGAAGAATGACTTTTACTGTTTAAAAAGTATTTTTT